>JAABNY020000129.1:9542126-9562382 GCA_015164015.2 Brevimyrus niger
AATTTGGAATTGGCCCCAGACACCACAGCTTGGTGTGCTGAGCCATTGTTCACATTAGGGGGGGGGGGGGGGGGTACTGTCGTTCTGAAAAGAACAAATCCCTAAACGAAATATGTTGGCTTAAAAAATAAAAAAGCTATATATAAATAAATATATAAATTTTATATGAAAATGGCCAGACTGAGTTCTTCTGCATTTTTAAACTTTCCTCTGCATAAAGCAGGTGTGCGAACCCACCGGGTCCAGCTGTGTTCATGCTGCATTTGCTCCCAGGGTGGCCTCTTCGTAGAAAACCTAGTGGCCCTGGGGCCTACAGTAGGAGTAGGGCTGCAGCTATCGATTATTTTAGTGGTTGAGTATTCTAAAGATTATTCCATTGATTAATCGAATAATCGGATGGATACTTTTGTCTTATTAAAGAGCAATAGTAAAGTTTCAAAAGAGAAAACGACAGGTCAGTTAAAATGAACAACTTATTGGTTTCCTTTTCAGAAACATTTTCAATGCTTAAACTGCATACAATGTCAAATGAACTAAATCGTTTCAGTCCATTTATGTACATATTTGTCTGTTTTCTTGTAAACAAAATACTTGCTTAACGCTTGTGCGCATGGGACCTTTAGAAGTCAAGCCACAAATAACTGTAACAGTGCAGACATTTAATATTTTAAATCTTCCCCAAACACTAAAAACAGCTTTTAAACAAATGTAACTTTTTACTTTTTTTTTTTTTACATTTTACAGTCAGAAGTTGCTCTTTTTGCATGGAGCATGCTAAAATATAATACCTTAATTTTTAAGGGAAAAAATGTTAAACTTTCAAATAATTTTGAACCATTTTCCAATCGAAGTAACATACAAATAATAATATAGTGAATTGTTGCATAAAGACTGCCAGGCAAAATATCCCTTCCTGTGTATTTACTTGTACAGAAAGCACCCACCTCTCAAAATTCTCCAGCGATCAAAATCCACTATCCTTCTTTAAAACAAGCTAAATTGGGCAAACATTGCAAAAACTACCTAAAAAACTATGTAATGTTCTATTCACACCTGGCACTTTAGGGACTGTTAGCATCTAGGATGAGCAATGAAACAACCAATCAGGAGATCCGGAGGCAGAGATACTGTTCATCAAGCATTTTCCTTTATTTTAGTGCACCGTGTTCATTACACTCACCCCCATAAATACTCGATAAATATTTACTTAAAACTATATTAAAATATAAATATTCATCAATAAAATACATATCCATCCAAATACCAAATGACCATAAATAATTTGCATATATATTTACACCTAAACCAGAAATTAAAACTCCCCTCCATCCACTTACCGCATGGTTTCTCCCTCCCGGAACTAATAAAAAGTGATCAAGCCCCCAGGGAACTGTTTTGCCTGAACACCCTGGAAGGAAGAGAACAAGAAGAGGTGAGTCATGTTCCCCACACAATACAATACAATATCCATACAAACGGTATCCATCTATTTGCTTGTTTTAAACATGCTCTCACTATACTTATTTAAAATACATTTTACTTTTGCAAGGAATGTTCGATCAATGCAATTTTTGTACCCTTCTTCACAGTTGACCCAAGGCAAACAACCTGGCATTGACTGCAGATCGCGCCCCAAGCGACTGCCACAAAGAATAAATCATATATATCAACATATATATCAACAATCAAACATTTTTAAAATCCTTGTGTGTGTTCATTAACCTAACTCAGCATTCCATCCCAACCTGTGTAATTTTACCCATATACCCTTCTTTAAAACCAGACCAGTACCAGTGGTCCGCTGTTACATTTCCTCCCCACCTCTCCCAGAAGTACACTACTTCAATTCTTATGTACCCTGGAGAGACAGTCTGCCACCAGATTGGCTTTCCCTGCCTGGTCAAGGACACCAAATTCAGGTACCTGAAGTTGATGCAAAACCTCAGCGAGCCAACCATCTTTGGGACCAACTCTATGGGGTCACACTAGTCACTGGTTGAAGTCTCAATGATGCCCAGCTGCAACATCAAGTCAATCTCATTCTTAAGCACCAAACACTGAGGGATCCTATAGCACTTGTGGTGGGGGGGTAGCACCTCATCCCAGGTAGATCTTGTGTTGGACATGGGTTCATCTCCCCCTGCTGGACCGGCTGAAGATGGGACACATCCACTGCAGCGGCTCTGATGTGTTGGTGGGGAATGACTGCTCATGCTCTTCCTCTTGATTGGCCGGACTGATGAGAAGGTGCTGCTGGTCTGGATGCTGGACTGGCATTCCCAGCTCCTGAAAGCCCTTCAATTTTTTCAAATGAAAACATTGATATTTCTTCAATTAGTCAAGCCAGTTCTTATCAAACTAAGTCTTCTGATTGGCTTGTGCAGACCTCATGTATTCTTGTGCCAGAGCTGTCATCCTTTCAACACATAGGCCAGCATATTCTCCTGCTCAGCCCTTGGCTTCTCCCAGTGCTCCTTTAGGAGGTCAAGGGGCCCCCTCACTTGACAACCATACAGCACCTCTAAGAGAGAGAAACCCGTCGAAGCCTGTGGTACCTCTCTATAGGCTAATAACAGGTACGGCAGCCATTGGTCCCTGTCTGAACCTGTGTAGGACACAAATTTCTGCAGCATGTTCCTTAGAGTCTGATCTAACCTTCCTGGGAGTGGTATGGTGTGATCTTAATCACCTTTTTTCTAGTAATTGATAAACCTGCCTCAAAAGTTTGAAAAGAAAGTTCATACCACAGTCTAGGTATACCTACCCTCGAGAAGAACTGGGGAAGACAGTTAGCGAACTGTCTGGCCTTCACAGAATTTAAAAGAAAGGCTTCTGGGTAACAAGTGACATAATTGCATATTACCAAGATGTACCGATTTCCACCAGCATTGCTGTCAAGCAGCCCCACTAGATCCACGCCGATTCTCTCCAATGGCGTTTTAATGACGGGTAATGGCTGAAGCTCGGCCTGGGCTACTCCCCTAGGTGATGTTAGCTGACATGTTTCACATGAAGCACAGAAGTGTTTGACATTTGGGTACATGCCTAGGCTGAGCAAACCTACTGCCAATACTACTGAGAGATTTTTGGAAGGCTAGGTGACCTGCTCAAGGGATAGAATGATCTACCTCCAGTACCTTCTGTTTGAGACTCTGTGACAATGCTAAGGCCTCAACCTTTCCTTGCTGGAGGTACAGTATACCATTTTTAATGATATATCTGGTATCCACTAAACAACCTGACTCACCCCCCTCAACCTCTGTCAAGACCCTGTCAAACTATGGCTTTAATGTGGGGTTGACTTGCACCGATGCTACTATATCCAAGAGAAAGGCTGATTAGGCTGCCCTGCTTCCTCCCACTGGTTCCTCACCCTAGCCAAAAGCTTTTCCCTCCTTCTCTGAGCTCTGGACTTTGGCTGTTTGATTAGCCCTGACTCTCAAGTGTGTTCTTTGCTTTCTGAGCCATAGGTGTGACAATGTTACAAGCTGGATAAGCTGTTTTTTTATGTCTTGCCTGCTCTATCAAGTCGAGCAGTGTGGGGACATCGTGACCAAGAACCACTGGACACATCAGTGTGGGCACCAATGCTATTGTCAGGAGGTAATTCTGACCACCAACTGTAAGATAAACCTCTGCTGTGGGCTTACCGTTTCTCATCACCATGAAGACAACTGATGTTAGGAATCATCTCACTCCACAGCTCCCTGGGCAATAAATCGGGCCGAACCGCAGATGGGAAAGCAACCACAGTCTGGAAGGGCCTCCTCACGCTGAGCATTCGCTAATGCTGCCGAATCGAGTGCTTCCTCCTGAACTTGGTGGGTGGCTATTTACAAATGCAGCACTTAAAAAGCGAACGGAAAAATAGACGCTGTACCGCAAGGCGGAATTTTTTATTTATTGGCAAATAAATCGCCACAAAATAATGCAAGCAATTCTATTCTGATTCTATGCCGTGAATGTCAGCGTTTGGAACTATTCACCGTCCCCCGTGACCCCAGAAGTTTGCTGGATATTTCTCTGCCAGTTTTTACAATGGGTCCCTTTGGTCGTGTCCCAACTCTGCTTTTCCACTGCTCTGCTACATGTAGTGCAGCATAAGCACAATGTGCTGCAGTAGTAATCGTCCACGTGAAGCACAGTGATCACTGAGCAGGACATAGTCATGTGGGCTAAAAGAAGCATCGAAGCAAATAATTTTGTAATCAAGTTATTCAAGTTACTCGATGGATTGTTGCAGCCCTACCTAGGAACAATAAAAGCAGTCCTTTGTAATAATCTTCTCCACTTAAACAATATGCTTGTGCAATACCCACAATGCCCGAGGATGTGGAGGAATATAGGGCATCTTGCATGATGCCCTTTTTGAATGGAAGATGTTACCTCAGGGATAAGCTACAGAAATGGGTAGAAAGACTGGAGGATGTCCTTCCAGATGCATGCATTCACCAACCATGGGCTGCCTTAGTGCTTGTCGCCATGGCATCAGTCGACTGCACTATGCGCTAATGAGGGCATTTCCCTGCACAGTCTGAAGTCAGTGGCTCCCTTATTTGGTCTGTGCGGGGGAGCGAAAGGTTGGCAGCAAGGCACCTGCCCGCATAAAGTCGCCATTCCGCATCACAGGTCCACCCTACTGTTTCCTGTGTCCTTCCACCAGCTTCAGGAAGGCGACATTAGTGCTTACAGGCACATTGGTGCTCAGGGGCTGATGGGAGAGGAAGGCGGGTTTGTATAGCAGACACATTGTGGCGGGCAGGGAGAAACAACTCACTCCCTATGGTGGTTCGTAATACCTGGACTAATTTATTTAACGCCTCAACTGTGCCAGAAGGGCCTAGAGAGGAGTTAAGAGGTCATACACTGGGAACATGAATTATTTTAACGTGCAGGAAAAAAAATGTTCAAATTCCTGGTTATGATTAATGGCCACCAGGTGGCGCTGTTAGCTGCAGTCGACAATCCCCGCTCTCATCCGCTGCAGGTGTGCAGGTCAGCCCTGCCGCGCCGTTAAAATGCAGCTTTGCAGCCCGATGTGTGTCAGGTGTTAGTGCAGAGCCAGTGGATCGGCGCCATCCTCATGACGATCTCGACCGGGCCTGAAGAAGAGCCTGCTTGTTAAGGTATCCTGGGGAAGGAGGCCACCTGAAGATACGGATGCGCAGTCTGTCTGTCTCACCGGCAGCCCTGTTTGGTGACAAATCCACCTTAATTAAGCACACAGATACAGAGAGAGTGGCGCTGAGAAGACCGATCGATCCAGGAGCCAAAGTAATGAAAGATGAAAGTATCGTGACAGAAACCACTACGTCACCACCATGGATGTTCACTCGGCACTTAGCCAGTGCTGATATTCTGTGGAGACTGAGCCAGACTTGGGCACTGAGATTCAGGCAGTGCTGCGCCCCTGCATGTGAACCTGGCTGCTTCGCACCTCCAGTTTGCTCGTTTGTTTGAGAATTATTGCTTTGCCCTTGACAGTGCCTGTCCTGACGCCCCCAGGGCGAGTCGGACGGCGGCTCGCCATCTGTAAATCACACTCCACTCCGCTGGCTGTGCCGTGCTGCAACAGAGCCGACCTGCTAAGCCCTGGTCACACGCTGCCACCCTCTGAAGGTTGCATCACTGATAGATCTTTGTAATTTAGAGAGTGTCTGGCATAAAGCCAGAGCTGGATTGCTCCACTGACAAATGAGTCTCGGAGCTTGCTGCGGTTAGAGTTTCATGTTGAAGGTACAGAGACCCTCGAGCGGGTATATCGCCTCACCAGGTAGCACATTAGCTATTAGCGCCTTACTTAAATATGAGCTAGATACGATTTTAACAACTATAAGCTATTAATTGAGTCCTCCACAAATTAGCTTGATGGGCCGAACAGCCTCCTCTTGTTTGTTAATGTTCTTCAGACCTCAGAATGTGCAGGGCGCGGGCCCTACCAGGACTGGGGTTTGACACCCCTGGTGTAGAGCTTCTCTTCAGTTCTCCCTCAGTACTGGAGCACAGCAGTATTCTAATTATTCGGTTATACATCTAAACACTCTAAGTGCTGCAATCACCTTCTATACCGTGCCTCTCTCCTGTTATTAGAGGCGACTTCAAAAGAACAAAGGCCTCTTTAAAGAGATTTCCAGCTCTGTGGTACACATCTGTACCGTTTTGCTGAGACCATGTGATGCGCACAAGGGAGCCAGCAGACACCACAAGCCTAGAGATAGTTGCAGTGTCACCACTGGCTGAGTACTGGGGGCTGGGGCCAATCACAGTGTCACCACTGGCTGAGTACTGGGGGCTGGGGCCAGTCACAGTGTTGCCACTGGCTGAGTACTGGGGGCTGGTGCCAGTCACAGTGTTGCCACTGGCTGAGCACTGGCTGAGGCCTGGGGACAGTGACAGCTCCAGTCTCTCGTTGTTATGTGATGTAGTGGGGGTCATGTCACATCCATGGTGGCTCTGGCTACTAGTCTCTGTTGGGAGGGAGGTCTTATCACCAATCCTGCTGGTAATCTTCAAGGACATACATCAAGGTGCAGCCGTGGCTGGGAGGGGGTCTGGAAATGCAGGTTAGAAGGTGACGTCCTGCTCTTTGCAGATGATGCACCTGAAGGATTCAATGGTAAGTATGAAGCAGCAGGGATGAGAGTCAAATGGCTGTGGTGCTCTCTCGGCAAAGTTCAGATCTCTCAGATAAGTGGGAGAGTGTACCAGTGAAGGGGTAAGATGCCTGGTGGTCTTGTTAAGGGGTAATGTGAGATTAACAGGCAGATCGGCCGGGTGACTGTGGTCCTTTGCGCAGTGCATGGGTCCAAATGAGAGTTCTGTTCCAGCAAAAGTGGTCTGAAGATGACTAGGTGATCAGTCTGGAGAAGTCTATTAATAATAATTATAATAATGAAAACTTCCTTGAAGAGAAATTCTCTTTACACCTCCCCCTCTGTGGCTGAGGGCAAGCTGGCTGTGAAGAGCAGCCACTTGTTGCATCACCCAGGGAACTGTGGGTCAAGGGCCTTGGTCAAGGACCTGTAGCTATGCTGGGACTGGGCTTGAACCAGCAACCTTCCAATCACAGAGGCTTAGCCCACTGAGCCACACATATGTGACAAGCTGATGAACTGATTGCCCACAAGATCTCCCTGGTCTAGATCCATCACACAGAAACTAGAAGAGAAGCAGCATGCCTGTCATAGCACACACAGAGCCCACAGACAGAGCGGAGCGAGGCGACAACTTGATTCTCTTTATGATTTTAATGTCTCTTCTTTTGAACAAGGTGCCTTTGAAGATTGTACAGAGAGTTTTTCACAGTGAATCAGAAATTCCAGCTGTAATGATACAACGCTTTTATCACATTGATTTGTGACACGCAACACAGTTCACAGCAAACAGGAAATGAGGGAAGGAGTTTTATTGGCACAGGAGTAGGCGGTGTGCGTGATGTCAGCGATACAGACACAGGGTAATGCACTACACCCCCCAATGCTGCCCAAGGGGGCTCTTCACTTTGTCTGGGTTAAATACCATTTCACTTTGGCTGTGATTCTTTCACTCCTTTTTACATTAAAAACATGCTTTAAATACTCACAGTGCGACATCACAGGCACAAGGAATGAGAATGTGCCGGAACATTTAAGCTGCCAGGGCGATGAGGCTGACTCAGCTGTGGGAGAGTGCTGTCTGACGGGGGCGGGGGCCATTTGTGGAGAATTCAGATTGGGGAGCTGGTCCACGCTGTCTCTGCCAAGCAACACGCTCTTCCTAACATCCTTATCAGCCGGTGATGCCACAATAAGCTTTTCAGTATCAGACTTGAAGCTGCAGGTCTTAGGGGAAAAAAATTCCGACCGCAGCCTGTGAATGTACTGATCCGGCTGCCTTGTAACAGCACACAACGTCTTCTCCCAGAACTCCTCTGACCCGGATTCTGATTGCTGCTGGATTCATGCCTCACCTTGCCTGTGAAATGCTCTCGCGCTCCCCTCCCTGTCTGTTGGTGCACGCACAGTAGCAGCTGTAGATATGCTCCTTATGGAGAGCGCAGCTCTGTCCTTGCAAATACTTTAGTTGTGCAGTTCAGAGCGCGAGCACATTTCCATGGTTCCCGCATGAGATGACAGGTCACATGCTGCTGGGGATTTAGCACACACTGTGTTAATGATGGTGACTATTGCGCGATTAATACCGCATGTAATCCTTGCGGGATAGATGTGATTTTTCCTTTTTTTTAAGCAGAAAACGATCGAGAAACAAGTCTCTGGCTCTGACAGACACAGCCCTGAACCCGCTCCTCCACATCTTTTCATCCAATTTTTTTTAAAAACTACAAGGATGTAAAAACAGGCCGAGCCCTTCCCGGTCATACCCCATTCCCAGCACCAACATACCCACAATCCCAAGGGAACTTGTCCACCGGAGGAAATGGGCGGAGTCACATTTCAAGTAGACAGGTCATTTCAGTGCATAGCTGTGCTGGAACCTCCCTCAGGTGGCCACCATAACATCCAGGGACCACCTGACTCAGCTGGGGAGGCTTCCCTCCACTCATCATTTTACTGTGACCCCAGCATCTAAAGCGCTGACCAGCCCGCCTAGACGACGGAGAACGTGTCACCCTGTGGCTGATGAACGCTAGATGTCCGTGTCTCAGGGGTCGCCGCTGATGTCGCTGCTGCCCGCTGGGCCCCCCCCGTGCTTGCATAGAGCAAACGACTGATACCAAGCCGTCTGTTAAATCCCTCACCATGCGGGGGGGAGTCCATGAAGTCAAAGCTTAGAAAAGAAACTGCAGCGAATCTCCCGCATGTAAAAAGTGCCCTTTAACCCCTATAAAGTTAGCGTGATGCCTGCAGGTCTGGGCGCTGCAGTGCTGATGGTAACTGATGTCTCCACGTGGCGTTTTCACTGAATAGAGATCAGCCAGGTCACCGAATAGGGTTTGGTCGGACAGGCTTCCAGACAGAGGAAAAAAGTTCGTCTTGTGTACTCCGGGGGCCAGAAGATGCATAATTGAAATATTATTTATTCTATGGAGTTAAACATCAGTACAGACTAAAAACTGTGAGGTGATCATGGATGTACTGTGGACGGGAGGCCCACTCACTGCTAAAATGGAGAAGGAGCCTCCTTTGCATAAACCTACAGAGATGAGACAGGTGTTGTACCTCTATTTGTCCTGCCCATGTTTATTTTGCTGGAAGTACTGCCCCGCTGTGGTCAGGGTTACTGTAATTATAGTGTTGTGTCACTGTCTGGGTGCCTCCCCCATATACAAAGCCATCCTGCAAGCCTTCTGATCGCTGGTACTCGTCTCTGTCCTATTGGCCGCTCGGGTCCCAGTTGGTCTGGGGACAGTAACTGGCCGTGCAGTGCGCCCCCTTCAGAGGAAGTCGCAGTGAAGTCTGTCGGAGATCTGGCTGACGCGTACCTCGCTGTGGGCCGACACCACCAGGACACGAGCAGTCCTCTGTGCTGGCGCCACGCAGAGCGCCCCATCCTCCGCGCAGTGCCGGCATCTTCCGTGCCAGTCGTGCGGGCCATCAGACAGGTGCGTGGAATGGCTGACGTCGCCATGGTTACGCTGGGAGGTCCGGCCCGGCCGGAGCTGGCCCCGGAGATGCGCCGCACCCCGGCACAGCGACCTGCGGAAGTTGGGCTTGAACAGCAGGTAGACTATGGGGTTGTAGACGGTGGAGGACTTGGCGAAGATCGCCGCCAGGGCGAAGGCGACCGGGGGCACCTGGGCAGTGCCGCTGCTAGCCGCCCAAACGGCCACCACGGCGTAGGGGCTCCACGCGGCCAGGAAGCCGGCGCACACTGCCACGGAGAGCTGGGGATGGGGAGAAACGCGTGAGCACACAGGTGGTGGTCTCCCTGGAAATACCGGGGTCTCATAAGAAGGGGGTGCCGCCGGTGCTACGCTAATGCTAAATGCAGCATGTCGAGAAGCGAGCCCAGGGCGGCTCCGGGTGTGTGGACCCACCTTGACGATGAGTATGTGGGCGTTGGAGACCGAGCTCTGAGGGGACATGTGCTGCAGCATGGCCAGGTGCGAGCCGCGCACCGTCAGCAGGATGAGGCCGTAGGAGGTGAGGATGACGGCGCAGGGCACCGCGTAGCCGAAGAGGAAGAGCGCCACCGCGTAGGTCACGGCGTGCGCGTCCCCCCGGGGCATGTGCCAGTCCACGGAGCACGCCGTGCCGTACGGCTCCGGCCCGTAGCCACCCCACTCGGCCATCGGCCCCACGGCAAAGACCACGGCGTAGCACCACGCCCCCAGGACCAGCACACGGGCGTGGGAGGAGGAGAACCGGTTACCTGCCAATCAGATGGGACGAGAAGCTGAAGGGGGCGGGGCCACATTGAAAAATAGCAGCCTCGACCACTTTGTGTGGGAAACCTTCCTCATACAACTGGAATGTACTCAAAAGAAACATACACAGTAAAATTAAGAATTTGTTTTAGTGATTGATACGTTTATTGATCCCCATGGGGAAAATCCCTTTATGTCTCCCACAACTTGCTCTAGGTAGGTGAGAGCAAGTTGGCAGTGAAGGGCAGCCACTCATCGTAGCACCCAGGGAGCCGGGGGTTAAGGGCCTTGCTGATGTGCTGAGGCTCAAACCAGCAACCTTCTGGTCATAGGCACAGAGGCTCTGCCCACTGGGCCATAGGCTGCCCCTGTTTCATAAGTAATTTCAGTCACTCTGGTCGAGACCAGCAGCAGAATAAGTGAGATTTTGTTTTAGATTTTTTTAGTTTTAGTCCAATCCCAGTATCAGGAGCATTGGACCAGTAAGGAAGTGATGGTTAAATAGCTGCCTACAGTTTTTAAAACAGTTTAGCGCGGTTACTCCTACTGATATGTAAACTCTCTCGTATGAGAGAAAGCTAGCCAAGATAAACAGCTGGAAAAAGACAGAGGGGCACATATCTAATTATGCGCCAAACGCCACCAATACAAAATATAGCTTAAAATGACATGAACGCAACCAAGCTAAACAAACAACAATAATGACAGATAGCAAATTAGAGTAACCAGTAAACTCTGTTAAAACAGCTACATCCAAAGGATTTCACCAGAACACAAGAACATAAGCACATAAGTATATGTATATCAAGATATTTGGCTCCTGGGGCTCTGTTATCATTCCATACAGTTACTAGTCAGTGCAGTTAGCGCTCCACACTGTTATCACTCCGTCCTGTTACTGCTCCGTACAATTAGTATTGTATATCGCTACCGATCCATACTGTTAACAGCATTGTTAGCGCTCCACAATGTTACCACGCTGCAAAATTAATGCTCTGCACTGTTAGCAAGCACTCCACATTGTTAGCCCTACAATACTATCGTCTGTGCGGCGAGAGAATAACCCAAAAACCCATCCGCACAATGTTCAAGCAGCAGATGCCATAATGTGTCTGAATAGGATAATCAGTCAGAATGTTGTGGTGGTCCAGGTCTGGCCCTTAGCCGCACTGCCACCTACTGTCCCTTGCGGGGCGATGGAGTGCTGCAGGTCAGCTGACTGCAGGTCAGCTTCAGGGCTTCCTTGCTGACGGCGTTCTGGTTAGCGGAGCACAGCACCCAGGCCATTAGCTCTGGATCAGGAGATAAACGCCCCGTAAGCCTAGCAGATCGACTGATCGTATATCCAGACACCCAGTTCCTGTGATCTGTGAGATGTCGAACGTGAAGGTCCTCTGAAAAACAAACACACTCCCTGTCACCGTGTGTGTGTGTGCGTGGGGGTGGGGGGGATCTGTGACTTTTGGGACAGGGAGAAGGTCACCGGCAGAGTGGCCAACAGGCGCTCTATGTCCTTCACGCAGCCTTACACCATGCCAAGCTGGCTGGTGACAGACGTCACAGAGCCACCCCCCCCCACCCCCACAACCGCATGCGACTGTGGGAACAAACACAGCCTCAGGTGGAGAGTGAAGGAGCTTTGTGGGTGTTATTGGTGTGTTATGGTTAATGCCGGTAATCTGCCATTCAGCTGTTTCAACATTACCCAGGACCTGAGGTCAGGGACGCCCTAGAAACGTGTCCCAGAACTAGAGAGAGATCTAAATTAAAATACAGAAGTGTGCTTCTAGCCCCCCTGGGAAGGTGGGGCTGTGCTATCACCTGGATTATTCTCTTCCAACTCATTGTTTGCCCAGTGGTTTGTGGTGTGTTCTGACTTTACTTGAATTAATCGCTTAAATGTATTAGTCACACTTGTTAAGAAATGGCATTAAGCGTTTGCTCGCGAACAGACATCTCAATTTCTGCCTGAGTTACTGTACCATCTGCTAATGTTGGGGGGGGGGGGGGTGGCTGAAGGTTTTTAAGTGGCTGGGACAATCTTCTAGTGTCCCCAGGATCCAGCGGCACTCTCCTGAAGGGGGCGCCAGCCTTCTGCTTCTCACATCCTTCACTGAAACTTTGATAGTAAGACATGCAATTGGCTGCACGCGGATCACAGCTTTTAACATCAATTTTTGTTTGAGATGGTCTCCTAATTTCCTTCCTGGAACATGTACTCTCGGGAGCTCTGTTGCATAGTATGTACTGTTACACCTGGGAGAACAGACCTTGTGACCATCAGCTGTGACTAATGTTGTATGAAGAAATGTGTCTCAGACACTATGATTCCTTTGCTGCCCTCACTGGAGGTTTCACAGCAACGGTGGCTGTGAGCTTATAGTTTTCCACACCACAGTCGCCCCTCCTTCACAGCAGCCTCGCGATCGTTTGGTTTGCTCACCGTAATGTGGGAAACAGACTTTGAGGCAGCAGACGGCCGACAGGATGGTGAGGTTGGTCAGGCTGCACAGGGCGAAGAGAACCCCGCAGAATGCATAGTAAGTGCAGGTGGTCTCACCGAACAGCCACCTGCTCAGGGGTTGGGGGAGGGGGAGGGGCAGACAGATATAACAGCGCCAAGTGCAGCTGGGGACAATGCAGATGACTCAGAAGCTACCACACATTCCCTAAGCATTCCCATCATGCTCTTTGGGCACAGGGAGAGACGTGAATCTTATAGTAGACCAAATTTTCACCCAAAGCTACATTCATGGTTTTAGAGGGCCACACAATCTCCCCACCCAGTTTTACATGGCAATATGAAGGGAGTTTCGTGTTTAGGGTTCTTTCCTAGGCCACATCAGACCACCTGATGACCAAAGACTTTGCTGGAGATGGCAGAGCGAACATGCCGGAGCACACGAACACTAGCTGGTGGAAGGGAGGCACTATGGCCCTGACCTGCGGGCGAAAGAAGAGGGCGTGGCCAGGGGGAAGAGGGTGACGGTCATCCCCAGGTCGCTGACGGAGAGGTTTATGATGAAGAACTCAGCCGGCTTCAGCGACGACTTCCTGCAGCAGGCAACTGACAGCAGTATGCCATTAGCCAGCAGGGACAGGACGCCTGCGGCCGGGGGGAAGGGGGCCGGGCGGCCGAGGGGGAGAGAGAGAGTGAGTGTTAGTTGTCAGGTTGGTACTTGGTTAACCACTCTGTGGGTGGGGCTACCTGGATCATTAGGCAGTCTGTGAGTGAGGTTATCTGGGTCTTTGGACAGTCTGTGGGAGTGACTATCTGGGTCTTTGGACAGTATCTGGGAGGGGCTAGCTGGAGCTTTGGACAGTCTGTGGGTGGAGCTAGCTGAATCTTTGAGTGAGGTTGATTGGGTCTTTGGACAGTCTGTGGGTGGGGATAGCTGGGTCTTTGGACAGTATGTGGGAGCAGCTGCCAGACTCACAGAAAGTGCTGTATAGAGTCCCCATGAGGAAGTCATGTTCTGCTGAGATGGTGGAAACAAACAAGCTTGTTTTCGATGTGTTTCCCATCTGCAGGAAAAGAGGTAGAAGATGGGTTACAATGAGAGAAAGAAATGCAACAAAAGACAGGAAATGAGAAAAGGAAGAGGAAGGGGCACACTGAGAGGAAGACAAGCAGCACGTAACAAGAAGTAAGAAAAGGAAGAGTGATGGGTGTAGTGAGAGGAAAATACACAACAAACAACAGGAAGTAAGAAAAGGAAGAAGAAGGGGCCTAATTATTGCACTTCATTGGTGTGGTGACCCTACTTAACAAAAAGCTTGAATCAGTGAGTTTCAAGAAGACTGTAAAGATAAAACACCAAACCCTTTTATATAAGGGTTTATGTAAGCCTTGTTATCCTCTTTTACTTAAAAAGTTCTGAAATTCATACTGTACACTCAGGGCACACAATAAAGCACTCTGTATGTTACATCATCTCATTCCTCTCTGGTCTAAAAATAAACATTCCCCTGTATGACTTGAAGCTTCCATCAGTTCAAACACGTTCTACTGATGTAGGCAACTATCAATAGCGATAGTAGACCCATGCCTCTCCTGACCCCCACTAGATGGTGCTCTTGGTTTGCGTTGAAGCATGCTGTAAGCCATTTTTTGGACAGAGAGCACCATCTAGTGGGATCAGAAAATAAAGCAAGTGGTTCATGGGTTTTCATTTAGCCGTTACTAACTAGAAGTCAAGACAAGACTACCATCTCTAATATTATGCCAGTGTTCCCAATTCGGTCCATGGAGACCTGTAGACAGTCCGCATTTTCGCTGGGGAAAATGCAAAAATGTCCACAGACTATCTGGTAGGGAGCTGGGAAGGAGCAAAAACGTGGACCTTCTGTTGTATTCATGGACCTGGGTGGGAAACACTAAATTGCGAAGAGAAGCACAAAGAAGAAACAGTGGGTGTGGTCAAGATTCCACACTAGAACTGCCTTAGGTACATGTTAAAACAGAAATCATGACATTAGTCAGGGCAAGGTGGGGGGCGGGGGGGGGGGCTTTATGAGCTCTCAAGTATCACTCTGGACTGCCGTGGGCTTCCACTCCAGGTCTGTACCTGCAGCAGCCCGTAAATGATCCGAGGGAACACAGCTGAGCAGAATCACAGCCCTGTCTAGAGCCGGCCTGCATCTCCGGTCAGGAAGGCTTGGACCTGTAGTACCAGGCTGCAGCCAGCTCTCACTTTATTTTCTATTGTTGTCATGTTAGATTTACTGGAGGGAAACCAGCAAGTAGTAATGTCCTGTTCCTATTCTACTACATACATATGACAATTGCCTGGACTTAAACTTGACCGTGACGCTGCATTAGACAGCGGCTGTGGAATCTGGATGGCTTTTACAAAAAGAAACCCAGGCTGACATGTAGACTGTAGCTGAAAGAGGCTTATATCAGTTTGATTTTCACTGCTAACTCAGCGCTGGCTTTTCATGGACGTGCAGCACTGCGTAAGATGCAGCACCGACGCAGCACGGCTGACAGTGTTAATGCGCCTTAGCGTTAGCACAGCGGTCAGCGCGACAGCTGCAGTCCCCAGACGGTCACGTGAGAGGATCACAGCAAAGCCGGGAGGGGGCTGCGTGTCTCATGATGCCTCAGGGTGACATTGGGAGCGGATCCGTGGGGTCCTGCTTCCGCTTCCAGCATCCTTGTGTGTGCAGCGTCCATATCCCCGCGAAGAAAAAGCAGTGGCCTATGGCCCTCATCTCAGGCAGTTCGATGGACAGCTCGCATGTCTGTCTGTGTTTTGCAAGAAGTCTGCTACCTGGTTTCCATGACAACCACCAATGCCATCTCACACACAGAGGCAATGTGAAAGAGCAATCGCAGAGAGAGGGATCACACTTTACGTTTACCAAATTGCGATACCCTTCAAAGTGTTCACTATCGATACACAAAAACCAGGTCTGTCACAAAGCATAATCTGACAGTTAACAGTATTCATCGCCCACTGAAAATGAATTGCAGTTTGTGTCCATGACTGTTCAGTATCTATTTAGGGCACAAGCTAGAGAGCAAAGTGAATCTGCATGACCTCTTCTTAGTCTAGGCATTATGCAATTTCAGTCTCAGCTGCTGCACAGTGCTGCTCGGCGTTATCGAACCAGTGGCCAGGAAAAAAAAAACCAGTGACGGCATCTGTCACGAGGCCGGATGACGGGGAATGATTTCTCCTGTAACGCTGTAAGCTGATGGTGACACAGGTATCAAGCATCACCTGACGTCCTGATTCGCTGGCGACGAGCTGCAAACGCCGAAGGCGATGGTCCAGCTGGCACTGCAATAACATTACAACACTGGGAAATTACACTAGAGTGATTCAAGTCAACAAATAGGAACTATATATAACTCTGGAGAGAGTAAGCTGAGAATACGCCATCCATCCACCTATCCGTCCACCCATCCAGCTTCTAAGCACCTCTCCTGGACAGAACCAAAGGCAGCCGGTACAACCTGAATGGGATGCCACTGCCAGTGTGTTGCAGGGCAAATACAGGCACTTACTGGCTGTTTATGGAGGAGGCAGCTGGTGTACCCAGGAAGAAGAGCACGCATCACACAAACAGCATAGGGCTGACATTCAAACCCCCCAGAGCAGGAGGTGTGAGACTCCCACTGAGCCACAGTGCCACCTTGTGGTGAAATCCCTCTGCGCTCCCGATGCTCTTTATTCACACAGCCGATGTGGCTCAACGGCTGCTGAAGGAGATTGTTGATCAAACAGGGGACCCCAACAGATCAGGCATGAAGCTAAACACTTTTTTTCTGAAGTTTCCTTTTAATGACTGTCTCTTTGGGATGGAAGCCAATTTAAAAATCAAATTAGTAGAGCACACATTAGGAACCTTTCACAATGACGCAGCATTTTCCCTGTAGTAGGAGCGCGAGATTCACTCAAAAGCATGCTAAGGGAGCTTCCGCAATTGTATGTCACTTTGAAAGCATGACTCTAATTTTTTTCAAGACATCTAAAGTTCTTTAAAAAACCACTTCAATGACCATTGTGTAGCACCCACCAGGTTGATGAGATTGCAGTCATTCTATGCATCACATAATAGCTAAGGTGGTGAAAGGGCAGAGAATTCACCAGTTAGTTAATGGATGATTAGGAGGCCACATTTCATAGGGCCACAGCGGACAAAGTCTAGCCATGGCATCGGGGTACCACCCCAAGTCTTTTGAAAGATGCCCAGGGATCCTTTATAACCTCGGAGAGTCGGGACCTCAGTTATACATTTCATCCGAAGGATGGCACCATTTTTACAGCAGTGTCCCCATAACAGGGGCACTGGGATCCACACAGACCACATGATGGACTCCCCTGTTGGCCACAGTGTCCCCACCACTGAACTGGGATCCACACAGACCACAGGATGGACTCCCCTGTTGGCCACAGTGTCCCCATCACTGAACTGGGATCCACACAGACCACAGGATGGACTCCCCTGTTGACCACAGTGTCCCCATCACTGAACTGGGATCCACACAGACCACAGGATGGACTCCCCTGTTGCCCACAGTGTCCCCATCACTGAACTGGTATCCACACAGACCACAGGATGGGCTCCCCTGTTGGCCAGACCAGCACCTCTTCGAGCAGCAACCCTGCTTTTCTAGTTGGTCTACCACCCATTGCTTTGAATAGTGCCCGTTAAATACCACAGATAAATTCTTAACCCAGTTCTTTGCTTACATGCCTGTTTAGAAATACACACAGTGCTACAGAAGCTGCCTCCCTGCCTGTAGGAATACAAGGCCTGTGACGGCAAATATCATACTCCGTCGCTGAAGAGCATATGACCACATGGGGGATTTTTATGTGGTGGGACAGGTCAAACTGGAACTGAATGGAGAACCTGGTTCCGCTTAGTCTCACTTTAGGAAGCCATTTTCCTAGGGGTTCATATACAGTACTATATATATATCAATGACCTTGATCATTAAAATCGTTTGTTCAGCAAAGACATGGCAAGATAAAACGCTGCATGTTTGTTTGTTTGTAATTTCGATTAATACGACGTTCAGATCACATTATAGGAGACATTCATGCAGAAAATTGCTAAGGGTTCACAAGGTGTCACAGACTTAATGTGATGTGCTTTTGAAAGATTAGTCATTGGACATTACTTAGATATCTCTATCTATGAAGAGAAAGGGGGAGAACGGAAGAAGGTGAGGAGGCTCAGGAGACAGAGGCCAGGCGCTTATCATCTTTTTCTTCATGGTCTGAGTAACACTGTCATATGCATGGTCATACCTACCGCTGAGGACACCAAGGTCAAGTCCTCAGTATTTTTTCTGCAGCTCTCAACTTAACCACGATGACTACAGGCACAGCTAGGAAGACTTTGGACCTCAATATTTAAAAAAAATCCTGGCTACAGCCCTGGCTGTAGGGTTAATTTGGACAGTAGAGTTAGAGTTAGGGTTAAGTCGTCTCTACTTTTTACACCACAGACTTTGTGAAGAGGCTCCCATGAGGTACATGAGAAGAGGAGTACAAAAGATTAGGGGAAGTTTTAATGGTTGGTGTAAGAACCATCTGCAGCTTAGTGTCAGAAAGAGACAGGAGCTGGTGATGGATTTAAGGCAGAAATGCTGGCCACCATGACCCTCTAAGGAGAGAGTGTGTAAGAGAGGACAGTAACTTGGTGCCTAAACTGATGACAGACTGGACCAGCATGATGATACTGAGGGAGCCTGCAAGAGGGAGAACAGAGCAAACAGAGCAAGCTGTTTTTCTGCAGCCTTTTCAGCGTTATTCAGCAAGCTGCTACACACTTTGTCAGTCCACCACAGCCAGTGTCATGTTCTTCACAGCTGATTGCTGGGGAGGTCACATCAGGCAGCGAGACGCTAGCAGACTCATCAGGCTTTTCAGCTCTCTTCCCTGTTACACTTCAGAAGAAATTACCCTCCAGAAATCCTGGGCATAAATACCTGCCAGCTTCTGATTATTTCTCAAGATACGGAATCTCTCTTTTCTGTGTTTCTCCATCAGCCGCGTGCATCATCCATCTGAGGGTTCTGTCCGTGACACATTTTCTGAGATGATGCACAAAATCTGACCATCATTGACCTCTTGCTCATGGACTCTTAAGCAATGCATGTAGGGTGCGGCTTTGTGCACCTCACCTTCAATTTAACCAAAGCTGACCAGTGTTAAACCACAGTGACTCGCCAGTGTTGAACCGCAGTGACTGGCCAGTGTTAAACCGCAGTGACTGGCCAGTATTAAACCGCAGTGATTGGCCAGTGTTAAACCACAGTGACTGGCCAGTATTAAACCGCAGTGACTGGCCAGTGTTAAACCACAGTGACTCGCCAGTGTTGAACCGCAGTGACTGGCCAGTGGTAAATCGCAGTGACTGGCCAGTGTTAAACCGCAGTGACTGGCCAGTGTTAAACTGCAGTGACTGGCCAGTGTTAAACCACAGTGACTGGACTGCAAGTTCAGGAGGCAGGAGGGGTTCTCATTAGGCATCCTTGAGTAGGGCACTGCATGGGATTGGATTTAGGGCAAATACTCAACAAACCTGCTGTCTATATTAAGTGCTGTATACCGAAAGAAATACTAAAGTCATCACTTAGAATGTGGACACTATCCAAAATGGTAACGCAAATAAATTAATCTTCAAAAAAGGCCATTTGTGTAATATATTACATTCATTCATTTATTCATTAAGACAATAATGTTCTATATATCTATTTCCATAGTAACGGCTCTGCAATTTAATTTGCAAGAATTAATCGGTTTAATTTCACTCTTGAGTTCTTTTGAAGAAGGTAAACTTTGATTTAACAAAGTTTCCCAGGCTCACTTGTCACTATCGCCTGGGATTAGCCGCAGACGATTCCTGCAACCAGAACGGCAGCTGGTGCTTCCTGCTCCCATTTCTCCAGCTGTTCTCGAGGATTTAGGATGATGACCCGATAGCACAGTGATCGAGAAGCCCCCCTCCCCCCCCGACACACACACACACACACACACACACACACACAAAAACCTGTATTCATATCTTTGTGGGGACCATTCATTTATTTCTATGGGCAAAACCCTAATCCCAGCAATGACAGCCTTAACCCCTACCCAGCTATAACCTTAATCACAAGTAACCTAATGAAATACACGACTTTGGGCATCTCTTTTTCAGCCAGCCTGGTGACATCTTTAGGGCCACAAAAGACAAGCTAGTTCACTAAGGTGCAGGTTCAGAATGCTGCTGCTTGTATTATCACTAGGACCCCCTCCATAGCACACATCTCTCCTGTTCTTCAGTCATGTTGTTGGCTTCCTGTCAGATATTGTACTGAAATCAAGACTGTTAACGTCCATTGTCCTTCGTAATCCGGCTCCTCCACCACTTGGCAAAACTACAAACTACATGCCCCTTTCCTGGGACTTATGAGTACCAGCTGTCTGTAGTCCATCCCCATG
>JAABNY020000129.1:9573142-9593842 GCA_015164015.2 Brevimyrus niger
TTTCACACCATTCTTTGTAAACCCTAGAAATGGTTGTGTGTGAAAATCCCAGTAACTGAGCAGATTGTGGAATACTCTGACCGGCCCGTCTGGCACCAACAACCATGCCACACTCAAAATTGCTTAAATCACCTTTCTTTCCCATTCTAACATTCAGTTTGGAGTTCAGGAGATTGTCTTGACCAGGACCACATTCCTAAATGCATTAAAGCAACTGTCATGTGATTGGTTGATTAGATAATTGCAACAATGTTCCTAATAACCCTTTAGGTGAGTGTATATATACAAGATGTGTGTGTGTGTGTGCGTGCAAAAATGTTTTTCTTTCTTAGTTCATTAAAGTACCACAATATTTTCTTTTTCCAGATATTTTATTTATGTATTGTGTACTTCTTAAAATTTGTTTGCATTACATTTCCTCATTTGCACTGTGGGTACTGTCTATGCAACTTGTCTATACACTGACGTCGAACTAAATATATTCTCCCTGCTGTATGCGCAGGAATTTCCCTTTGGGTTCATCAGAATGCATCTAATCTAATTTCACCTTGCTCAGGCTTGTGTGGGTGCTATTGTAATGCCAAGGGTTAGGCCTGTTTGTTGTGTCTATGGCCCTATGTCACTTAACAACGAGAGACGGCGCTGAACGTGTACGACACAGTGAAGAATGGCTGCGTCTGAACTTACAGGCTGTACCCTTCGAAGGACACGGTCTATGAAGGTGTAGCCTGTGTAAGCTACGTTTTAGGTCGAATAGAAAGTGCTGTCAATTGGGATGGTCTGGCTTACGGATAATTTGCTATTTGTGTCACCAGCTGTTCCCACCCAGACCCTTGAGTCATGCGGCTCCTATCACCTAGCTGGGACACACTCATTTTACTTCCGCACAGTAAATCTTGGGATATACTGTGCTGCAAAAGATCCATCGGCTGGGTCCTTCAGGGAACGGCAAAAGAAGGATGCGTATCTAGACTGCATTTCCAGACTATCGTGACGCATTTGGTCTTCAAATGCAGCCCTAGAAGGACGAGGCCCTGAATTCTGACACAGCCGATGTTGGAAGTGGGAGTGGCTCACTGCTGCCACCTGCTGGCCAAAGGCTGTGTTCCAGCTGTGGATCCTGTCCTCTCTGACACTCTGCCTACCTGCCAAGGTGGTTTGCAGCATGTCACATGCGTCGGGTATTAAATTAAAGATAAGATTAAGACACGACACTGACGCCACAACGTCACAACAGGATCCGCGTGCTTCTCATTGTGTAACACAGAGATGGGAGGCATTTACATTTTGTACGTTTTAAACATTCAGAGCTTGGTGTTTTAGCATCCACTCCTTGGATTTCTGGATGGGTCTGAGAGTCAGAAAGGTCATCCAGCCTATGGCCATTGTGTCACAGGAGCCCAAAGTGTGTCACAGGAGCCCAAAGTGTGTTACAGGAGCCCAAAACGTTCTCCTGGGTAATTCCGCTGGCCATCTCCTCATCTGCCTCCTTCATCCTCCAGCCTCTCAGGGCCCTCAAACTAATGTTGAGCTGCTGTACTGCAGACCGGTCCTGAAGCAGGTGAACATCGTGCTTGGGCCTGAGTCCTGGGCCTCTCTACATCCAGAAGAGATCGCTTGACTATAATGATGTGTTCAAACTGGGTGTCTGTTTTATGGTATAGAGATGTCTGCCTAACTTGCAGTCAGAGTACATACAGTCAGCCCCGGCGCCAGAACCATTTCGCCAGACAGACTATGTGTCCTATGTGGGGGGAGCACAGTTTAACTCAGAGTAATGCTAGTAATATTGCTATGACAATGTTAAAGCAACAACTGACAGATAGTCATTGGCGAAACAAATGACATGCCAGAACTCTGGACAGCTCAATCAACAAAAAAAACAGTTTTTATGCCTTACATCGTAACTTTATTTTGCACAAATAAGACCACATGCATATAAAACAAAATCAGTGGTTGCCAACAAAAAATGTTTAAGGCCAATGCTATAGATAATCTTAAGCAAGCTAAGGAACCAAATTGAGCTGAAAGTCCATTTCACCTTATGATGCCCATTTTACCACATTTATTCATATTCACTCTGAACAGCCTACAATTGTATGCTAGTCTGTCAGAGAATTCAGTCTCTGCCCACCTCCAAGTTATTGTCCATTTTTAGCAGCCAAGTATTTCGCCTGTTTCATCTGCTGTTGGATATTACTTTTAATGTCAAAATTAATTAGTGTCAGTTCAGCTTTTTATTGATTTATTTTTACAATGTATACAATATCTACATATTTATTTTTGGAAACTTGTCTTTACATCTGACAGGCCAGGGAGGCTGGAAGTATCTCGGGGAGCCCTTAGCGCTGGGCCTGTGTACAGTCCTGCGATTCTTTTGGGCTGCAGTTTATTCCTGCTTTGTACTTTCCAATAAGGATCTCATAGAGTATGAACATTTCTGTATGACGATCACCTGAACATAGGCCACAAAGCACTGATTCCCACTGGCATGTTCTACGAATCACTGGTGACAACTCCGCCCCAAGGACCCAGGCCACTCATGCGCCTCGTTTCCACCAACATGGCGCCAGTGCCGGTGCTGGACTGGTTCTGGCTTGGTATCTTTTGAGAACCCTGCCCACATTTCCACCAGTTAAAAAAAAAAGGGGGAATGTTACACAAGCGGAAGTGAGAGTAAAGGATGCATTGCGTTTTTTGCGTTTTGATCTGTTCCGGATTTTCAGAGTATGACTCATTGCTTCCCATGTCTATTGCCTGTATCCACTTATTTCTCCTTGAAGGCTCCCCCATCTGCATGTGTGAGTCGGTTTATTCTCGCTCACCGTCTCACTGCCGTCCTTTTAAGGATTGCGCAATAAGAGTCCGGATTGAACTTTGCTGCCCACCTCGTGATCTCTTCGCCACTCAAGCTGCATATATTTTATTAGACCCGCAACATGTTTTTAATTTATTAATAAATTTGGCCAGCAAATTCATTTTTTTTGTTTTCCACAGATTGAACAAAAGAAGTAACATTATTCGCTAATAAGCTGGCATGGTATTTTACTGCTGACACCAGCAATATTTAACTGTATCAGATACGGATTGAATTTATTCAGTTACACGGAAGGATTGGATGCGATAGCCCATCCTACTGTCACTGATGTTACGATTCCAAATTCTGGAACCAGCTTTTCTGTGTTGCCACGCTGGAGCTGTTCTTTTCTCTCCCAGTTTTTTTGCAGTGGAAACCTGCAGAACTAGTTTCAGATATTGTAGAAAGTCTGGCACCGGCTCCAGTAATGGGGCATTGGAAGCCCAAACCTTTTGATGACAGCGGCCCGTTGCCTGGTTTTACCTTTAGGATTTATTTTCATAGCTTGGCTGATGGGATCGGGGATGGGACGTCCCTTTAAAGAAATGCCACGATGTCTTCTGCTACGCCCCGCAGTTCACCTGCCCCATTAACACAGAAAAATGGCTCTGATCACTGTTCATGCTATAAAGTTCACTAAATGTCGTTTTTACTCTTTGCTCCAAAGTGTGCCGAGAGAAACGTCATGTTTCATGTGAAAGGAAACAGAGATGGGGAGAGGATGATGGCAGAATATAGGCAGGGGTTCACAGAAATGACTTTGTTTACTTTATACAACAGCAGACAAATCTGGATTATTCTGGTTCTGGCCAGTTGTTGATTTAAGCCTCAGGAACTGAAATGACTGAAATGCTTTGCTGAGTGCAACCAGGGATTAGTGAGAGGGCAGCCTTTCATTGTTATGAACACTGACCCAGAAATGGCATGGGGGCACTTACACCCTCCGCTTGGAAACTTCTAGAAGGCATCTCTCCTTATTACTTGGGTAATTATAACATGTTTTACTGTGGTGATGACAGCAACACAATGTACTTTCCTGCTCCACTTCATCTTCTACTTCCTCTTCCTCAGAAACTGCCAGACGCACGGCGGCTTCTTGGTAAATGTCACCAAGAACCACACGGACCACACTGATGGCAACATAAAGGACAGGTGATGAGAATGACTAGCATAGTGCATGAAAGTGTGAGTGGAAAGAGAGCCATTCATGGGAAACATGCTGGTCACCATGTGACCAGCGTGTTTCATCCTAGTTGTGGGTTAACTGATCACAATATTAACCTTTACAATGGGAAAATAAAGTGAGCAAAGGTAAAGTCATTAGAAGGAGGGTTACTCATGTTGGGTCCAATGGCTGATAAGAATGTAACAGCAAATAGCTCTGCTGCTTTTAACCTATATACTGCGTTCAATATTGCTTTGGTTAATCCACTGGCTATGCACTAGATGAACGTATAAATTTAATTTATTGCCCAAAAATGTAAACGCCACAGTTTTGCAGAAATCCTTTAAACTATTAGCAGATTCCTGTTTTGCAAACTCAGGTCTTTCATAAACCGAAGCCTCAGGTCCCAGAAGAAAGTGGCAACTATTTGCATTGTGTACAGAGAGCTGCTGTTGGCTGTGTCCTGTAGCTCCAGAAACGACAATGCAGAAAGTACTCAGAGCTGCTGCGGGCCATGTCCTGTAACTCCAGAGACAACAACGCAGACATGACAGGGAGTTGCTGTGGACTGGGTCATGTAGCTCTAGAAACAATGATAATGCAGATAGTACAGGGAGCTGTCGCAGACTGTGTCCTGTAGCTCCAGAAACGAAAATGCAGACAGTACAGAGAGTGGCTGTGGAGCATGTCCTGTAGCTCCAGAGACAAAGATGCAGACAGTACAGAGAGTGGCTGTGGAGCGTGTCCTGTAGCTCCAGAGACGAAGATGCAGACGGTACAGAGAGTGGCTGTGGAGCGTGTCCTGTAGCTCCAGAGACGAAGATGCAGACGGTACAGAGAGTGGCTGTGGAGCGTGTCCTGTAGCTCCAGAGACAAAGATGCAAACAGTACAGAGAGTGGCTGTGGAGCGTGTCCTGTAGCTCCGGAGACGACAATGCAGATGGTACAGAGAGTGGCTGTGGAGCGTGTTCTGTAGCTCCAGAGACGAAGATGCAGACAGTACAGAGAGTGGCTGTGGAGTGTGTCCTGTAGCTCTAGAAACGATGATGCAGACAGTACAGGAAGTTGCTGTGCTTTATCAGAACACAACTCAAAAGGGCGCAGAATGTTTTCGATGAAGCAGACCCACATACAGTGACGCATGAGTGCGAGACTCATTTTAATAATTGTGGTTAAATAAAATAAATTAAAGGGGAAGTATATCTATTTATTGACAGCTACTTTTGTTATAATACTAGCAGCTGCACAGACAGGGAAGCCAACAACTTAAACGATACTCATGGTTACAAGCTAACGAGACCCATGTATTCCATGGCAAACATTACATATGACATCATTTACTATTTACAACATAAATACACAAATTAAGCGACACTATTTACATATGCACGCATTGCAGTGTAAGGCATGTGGATAGCTGTATAATTAGTCCTGCTGAACAAAATTTGCGGCATTGCATTCATATCAGGCAATCATTGGTTTGAGAAAATGAAAAAAAGTGTGGACTAAAAGAGCATTGCACAAGCATTGCACCGAAATAGTAATAGTTGATAACAACTCGTATGACATTGATCAGCTAAAACAATTCCGTCACTTTCATTTGAAGAAAATCTACCTCTTTTAAACACATTTTACTTGCTACGACTTCACTTTACTTGCTACTAATTTACTTTATACTAATTTTATTTGTCCTGAACCTTATTACAGAACTAAATGAACAATTTTACATTTATCCATTTACTCTTTCTTAATTAAGTATGCCTTTGTTAATAATGCCCCTAATTAAACTTTCAGATTTCATTTTATCAAGAGAGAATTTTAATGCAGCAATCTGGAATATGTCTCTTTGCATCTTAAAAGTACACATTCTGGATATTCAAACCTGGAAACCTGTGGTGGCGCCTCAGATCAAGGCTGTTTTCCGGTCTTGCAAAATGGCAAGCAGATGACAATCCCAGCGGGGACTCTCAGGCGGCCAAAAGGATGCTTCATAAGCCATTTGCAGTCATTTCTGACCCCATTTGATGGTACTAGTGGGAGAACATTTTAAAATGGATTTGAGTAAACACTTCTTTACACAGCGTGCAGTTATACTATGGAATAATTTGTTAGTGCAGCTCAAGCTAAGACCCTGGGTTCCTTTAAATCAGACCTAGATAAGATTTTAACAACTCTGAGCTATTAGTTAAGTTCTCCCCAAATGAGCTTGAGGGGTCCAATGGCCTCCTCTCATTTGTAAATTTCTTATGTTCTTATGCAGTCTTGGTTTACATTGGGGCAAGGGTTCAGCCATCTTTGGATCATTGTCTGACTTTCTCTTGTAAAGAATGGGGAGGCAAGAACAGCAGTGGGATGAACACTGGGTTTATTCAGGAACAACTCACTTAGGGGCACGTAACAACATCACTGACACTAATGACCGGACTAAGGAAATGACACGAACTTAAACACACCACAGTAATCATCAAGACCTGAAACAGCTGGGAACACGGGGATTCCAAACGAGGTAGAGTGGAGGGCGTGGCACACGGGAGGGTTAGGACGATCAAGGCATGACACCCGCGATTTCTCGGCCCACCCGTTGTCACACTATATTGTATCTTTCTTTAAAGTTTTTACCATAAAAACCAGAAAATTAATTAACAAAAATTGTTAATCGGAAGGCTTGTGAACAAATTAATCGGATTTCAATGCTTTCTTATGGGTCTTGGTTCACGTACAAATTGGTTTGCGACTACATTCCTGAAATGGATTGCGTCTGTGAACCGCAGGCACCGCTGTACAACATTATGGACATTCTGAAGATTATGAACAATTCTGCCCATCGGTGACAGGAGCACATTTACATGCCAAGTTCAGCATCTGAGCTGCTGTTTCTTCGCTTGCGAAACAAAGTCAATAAGTAAATGCATTCTTTATTTATGAGATGACGAGGCAGCATTATCCCAGGACTGCGTGTTCGTATGCATGCTAACCCAGTACTCCCCTTGCGCACAATAGAGGTAACAGCAAAGAGGAGAATGCTGGCAAAATTCTACAGAATTACAGAAATTCTGCCCACCCCCTCCAGGGGGCGCTCTCTTGGAGCACATTTGGTCACTGGCTCATTTCAGCATGGTGTGCTATGAAACCCTATGAGGGATCTTCCCTGTCTGCTGCCATCAGACACTATAATGCACCATCAGTAAGGCTGCCCAGGGCCTTGCTCCAGCTTGACTGTTAATGCCGGGAAATAAAACAGTCAAATGGGTTCCTCAATGGCAGATTTAAAAAACAAGGTCCGAGCGTCACAAAATAGAATGACCACATTAGCATGCTTTTGCAAGCATGCCGGTCAATGCTGCAAAGTGTCTGATAAGTTTCCGCAGCAGCAGAGCAAAAGCAGTGTCATTTCTAAGTAAAATGAAACAGCATAAGATGCTGCCTCCGATAAGATGCTACAGCTAATAACTGTAAGAAATGAGCAATGCAGATGCACCACAAACTGCTAAACAGGGCAGAGGCTGTTCATCCTGCAGTTCATTTATGGACACTTGTTACGGGGGATTTCTGCATGGTTCGGTAAGATAACTGGAAAGTTATCAGCTACTGAAGTGTTACTGAATGGGTGTTTAAGAGAGCCGAGCATTAAAAAAAAACTAATTATGGTCAAGCAGTATCCAGGAAGATGGTGCCTTAACAGCAGGAAATAAGCATCCGGGCAGATCCATCGTTACTCAACCGGTGAGGCTGCAACAGCACCTTTTGCAGGAAGCTGAGATCAGCCGTAGGTAGAGAGAGGAGCAGTGTGGGTGACCAAGGCCTGCCAAGGTGACCGGAGCAGACTGCCAGAGGAAAAGGCCCTACAGACCGATCCTGAACATCCTTAGAGAACAAGAAACATGGATGTGTGTGTAGATATATGCATAAAACTCTTCCATCTACTGTAGGCCACTTTGGATAGAAGCATCAAACAAATGATGTAAATGAGTAAAAGTGTCTGCTGAATAAATCCTTAAAACTGACCGATAATGTAAATCAGTAACAAAACTGTATTTGACGCGTGAGGACTGAAGCAGGATATGGGAGCTGAAGGGATCACAGAATCACACACTAACAGGTGGGGAAATCTTAACCTACAGCCACCCTGACCCTAACCTGGACTCTACAGTCACCCCCCACTAAGATCACAGAAGCTTCACAGTTTCACAGTCAGGTGGACAAAGTACATCCTCCTTCAGTTTTAAGGTTTTATAAATTAGGACATAATTAAAAATCATCTGGTCTTTAGCAAGTCTCAAGGTTTGATAAATACATACTCGGATGAACAGCAACACATTTGCTTAACAAAAACTAAGCCACGGTGCAGAAGCAGTGTGAAAAAATTAAGTACCTCCTTACTGCTTCCATAGTAATTAAGAGGGTAACAGCCAGCTTCTACTAATCACATGCACTTGGTTAATTGATAATCAAGATGTGTGACCACCTCTATAAAAGCAGAAGTTTTGGCAGTTTGCTGGTCTGTGGAATTCTAGTGAGTATTAATATAATACCAAGGAGGAAAGACATCAACAATGATCTTAGAGAAACGATTATTCCTGCCCATCAATCTGGGAAGGGGTATATGGCCATTTACCAACTATTTGAAGTACATCATTCTACAATGTGAAAGATCATTCACATGTGGAAAACAATTCAGTCCCAGCAATTTGTCCCAGCAAGTTCAACTCAAGGTCAGACAAATTGCAAACCCCCCCCCTAGAACTACATTTCAGACCCCACAGGCCTCAGTTAGCACGACGGTACGTTTAGAAAAAGACTAAACAGGTATGGTTTGTTTGGGAGGACTGCCAGGAGAAGTCCTCTTCTCTCGGAAAAGAACAAGGCAACACAACTTAGGTTTGCAAAGTTGCATCTGAATAAACCACAACACTACTAGAACAATGTCCTTTAGACCAACCTTCTCAACCTTCTTTGAGCCAGGGCACATTCTTTTACACTTAAAAAATCCCACGGCACACCACCAACCACAAATGTTATAAAATAACACTCTGTAGCATAGTAGCATAGACAAAATAGTCTCAGGTTTCACACTGAGTGAGTATAAAAAAAAAAAATTGAAAACAGACACAAAGCTCTTCCTTGACAGCTGTCAGTCTCTCTCCGTTTCTAGTTTTTAAATGAGTCAGACTTGAAAAACTCAACTCACACAGATATGATAAAAAATGGGACTACATTGATCGTCCGCCTATCGCGGAACATGCGTTCCACACCCATCAGCGATAGGTGAAAATTCGCGATATAAAAAGACAGTATAAACTTGTTATAGTTTGAGCCTTAAAATACCTCTCCCACACACTTTAAACACATGTAAACTTATTAAAACAACACATATGATATGTGGATGTCGGGCTAAGGATATGAGTAACATAATAATAATAAGAATAATAATAAGAATAATATGCAATGTATACGTATGTGATTCCATTTTAACAGTGGCTTTATTCCGAGGAGATGCCATCCTCTTAATTCCTGTTTGACTAAAGGAAAGTGATGCGGAGGCTCTTATATTCTTTTCATCCTTCTTGACGCATCATGCCATCGATTCATTCAAGCCATAATGGCGAGCGACGTCCGCATAACGCTTTCCTTTCTGAAGCACATCCAGGAGCACATCCAGGAGTCTCCTGAACGGTCTAGGTCTTTTATTGGCGCCTAAGTTACTACTACCGGAAGGCTTAGAAGATGCAGGACGCTTGGGAGCCATCGTAGGGCTTAAAACAAAACGAACAACAATCGGAGCACAAGCAAGGTACGCGAAATGCAGAGTGCTGTGACGCGTAGGGGAAAAATCTGTGATATAGCGGGGGATCACTGTAATGTTGAAATATCTTTGTTTAGAATACAAAACTATTAAGCACAGACACTCGACAATGGCATATTATTTGCAAATATTAATGCATTTTCAAAAAAAAGTCTTTTAGACCAATTAAGTGAAAATGGATAATCTCCCACGGCACACCTTACAATCTCTCACGGCACACTAGTGTGAACCACTGCTTTGGACCAAAGTGGAGATGTTTGGCCATGACGAAATCAACCAAGCACAGCATATCAGTACAAACACCTCATGCCAACTGTCAAGCATGGTGATGGAGGGATGATTTGGGCTGATTCTGCAGCCAAAGGACCTGAACGCCTTGCGGTCATTGGGTTGTCCACGAACTCCTTTTGTATACTAATTGTAAAGTCAAATGTAAATGTAAAGCTTGGCTGAAATTGGGTCATGCAACAGGACAATGATCCCAAGCACACCAGCAAATCTACAACAGAATAGCCTAAAAAGAAAAGAATCAAAGTGTTGCAATAGCCCAGTCAAAGTTCAGACCTCAACCTGATTGAAATGTTGGGGCGGGACCTTATAAACAAATAAATTAAGAGAAATGAATGCCCACAAACCACAATGAACTGAATGAACTTGTAAAGGAGAGTGGGCCAAAATTCTTCCACAACCATATGAGACACTAATAAAGTCATACAGTAAACCATTACTTCAAGTTATTGCTGCTAAAGGTGGTTCCACGAGCAGTTAAATTGTAAGGTGTATTTAGTTTTTCACACATGGCCTCTCCATTTTGGCTTCATTTTTGTTCAATAAGTGACATGGCGCAATCTATTGTGTGTTGTTTTACACCTAAGGTTAGGTTTGAATAATTTTAAATTAATGATAATGAACAAATGATTTTTTTTAATGTCTTAATACGTAAAACAATAGAATATGACTGTTTGCAGCAAGGTGAAGTTCAAGCACCCCTGGCTGAATTATATATTCAGTTAATGATGTAAATAAAAACTAGAGATCAAGGTGCTGCATTTTTCCATGGTTACAAACAGTGGCTGCAAGCTTTCTCCCCCCTTTCCCCCACCCCAGCAAAACAGGGCCAAGCCTCAGAGTGGAAAACTAACACACCAGCAAGGACCACGAGATCAAGAAATAAGAGTAACCTGGGTTACTACTCCAAACCAAAAAACACGTCATTGCCAGTATCTACAAACATCGGAATTGGTTGAAGTTGGTGCCAGACATGAAGTGCAGGACAATATTACAATATACTTAGCGAAAACACTTCACTGTACAACCTACAAGGAGCACAACGGAAATTGCACATTGCAGGTGCAAGACATCTTAAAATGACTATGTTTGCATAGCAGTATAACTTGCATAAAAGTGGTTTCACACTAAAGTTCCGAAACTACACCTCCATGCCAAAACAAAGGAGGATGAATAAGTTGTTTTTCTTAGTTATTGCAATCAGAATGGGACACAGCCTTTATTTATATGACCCATGACATGTTTCCTTGTCCTGTTCAGGTTCATGCAGGGTCCTTCTCATAGGCTTTGGGTATAAGACAGGGAACAACCCAAAATTGGGTCCCTACCCATCACAAGGCACTCTCACACCCCTATGTTTTTGGACTGTGGGGAGACTCCATGAAAACATGGGGAGAACACATAAATACCACACACAAAAAGCATGGTGGAGACTTGAACTCTGGTTCCAGAGGAATGAGCCAATAGCACTAATCACCGTGTCACCCCCTCAGGACATTGTTGACCCCCCCCCCCCCCCAACACTTGTTTATGCATTATGGGAAAATTCTGAGATATGTCCTGTCAAGTTTGGCTAATATAACCAAATACTTAAGGATTATAAACTGCATTTGTTTGAAAATGGTACAAATCAGTGCAAAGGTATGAACAGTATGAGACATAACTATGTGTAAGAGCCAAACAGGATGCAATTCTTTAGTAGTAATTTAATTTTGAAAGGGTTAAAAATACTAGTTACTTAATTTCATTAAAATGTATAGATATTACATTTGTTGAAATGCATAATTTAGTGATGAATAAGTTCTAAAATTATTTTTGTATTTTGAAATTCTGGCACATGTTGTAACGTCCTGCTCCCAACAATCCTGATTGTGTGCCATACCCACCTCGTTACCTCCTGTTTTGCCCTAATTGGAGTCACCTGTTGCTTGTTAAGTCTAGCTTGTGTTTTGTATTTAGTCAGTGTCTCTGTTAGTGTTCCCCAGATTGGTCATTGATGTTACCATGTGTGAGTACCCTGCCTGTTTGCCGTCATTAAACCCCTTTGTTACCCTCAACCTGAGTTCCCCTGCCTCCGTTGTCTGCCCGTTACTCACCCGAACGTTACACATGTCACCTTTAATTGATTTAATGTAGTTTAGTTATGAAGCCAGAGACTTACAGTAGGAAGCAACACAGTTTTTTGGCCAAGTCTCAAGTTCCCTGTATAATTTGTCTTTTCAAGTAAACATCTTAAAAGATTATCTGATCTCACTCGCATATGAAATACTGGTTGTTAGACTGGCTTCAAAAGGTGGTACTGGAAATACTGGAAAAAGTTTAAATTGTCCTTCCACTCTGCACAGTACCAGTGTACATACCATCCATGATGTCCAGAAACTTTTTCCAGCAAAGTCTCAGGATGTCCCACATAACAGCTCAATTAACTACTCAACTAACTCAATGAAATCAACAAAGGCTGCAAAACACCACTGCCAATATTCACGTTTGTGCTCAATGAGAACCTTCAGTGGTCAATGGTAGATTACTTAGGTACATGACCAGACCGCTCAGGTCACTTAGTAGGCAAGCAAGAGATCACAGAACCTGTTAAGGAAGACCTTAGCAAGGACCTCACCCGGCACTGAGAGCAGTGTCATCAACCTGTAGTTGCTGCAATCCAGGCAATCACCCTTCTCTTTCCAGAGAGGGACAACAAATCCTATTTTCAAAATGACATAGCTAAGCCTCTGAAGACCTGATGATGACAGGACTACTGGCAGCTTACCCCTTCCAGGAAGCACGGCTGGATTTTAATGGGGCCAGGTCGGTTTGGGATGCAAGCCCACAAGTCCCACAGGGCTTTAAAAGGGCAACGCCTGCTGCTGTGATTCAACCCCTGGGTCTGTCTTTAGCGGTTCCCGGCTATCAACGTTCAGTCCCCCGCGGGACCACATCGGCCCATACCTGATGTTCCTGACCTGCTTGATGTGCCTGTTCTGCTTGTCCCACCTGTCTTGCCAGCGCCTGATCTGCCTGTCCCGGTGGCTACCGTGCCGACCAATGAGGCTTCGGTTGTAGCGCCCCCTGCTGGTCCTAAGCTGGCAGTTCCTGTGGCCGCCTGCCTGCTGCCGCCGCTACACCCGCAGCCTGCCTGTCTGCAGCAGACTCGCCTGTTCCTGTCCAGCCTGATGTGCTGGTCCTGCCGGCTATCGCGCCATCCAGCGAGGCTTTGTCTGCAGTGCCCCCTGCTGGCTACGAGTTGGTGGTTCCTGCTGTGCCACCTGAGCTCCCGGCTTTGCCTACAGCACTGCCTCCACCCCTGCCTGAAGTCCCGCCACATTTGGTGGCTGAAGCTTCACCTGCAGCCCTGCCCATCCTGCCTGTCTCACCGTCTCTTGTCCCATCTGTTCAGCCTGTCTGTCTGATTACCCAGATCATGCTGAAAGGGCCTAACCGGCTAGTTTGGCACCCTCGAATGCCCCTGCCATGCTGCCGCCCATCATGGCTGCAGCGCCTCCTGCTGGCCCAGAGTCAGCAGTTGCTGCTCTGGCACCCGCTGCTGGTCCAGAGTCGGCGGTTGCTGCTACAGCGCCCCCTGCTGGCCCAGAGTCCGCATTCTCTGCAGCGGCTCCGCCCATGCCCGAGGTCCAGGCGTTGCCTGCCATTTCGCCCGCCGCTCTGTCCATGGCTTCGCCTGCCGCAACACCTGCAGCTTCGCCTGCGCCCAAGGCTCCTGCTGTCCTGCCTGATTTTCCCATCTTGCCTAAGCTGCCTGTCTTGCCTGCGGCTCCACCCGAGGTCAGGTCCCCACCCGAGGCTCTTGGGACCCCTGCTCTGCCCATCTTTGTTCTGCCCTGTTCAGCTGTCACCTGCTGCAGCACTCGCTGGCCTAGCCCCTCCTGCTGCTCCCCCCAAGAACCCTGGTGAGGTGCCTGCTGAGGTCCTGGAGACACCCGCAGACCACTTGCCTGCTACTGCCACATCACTGCGGCCTCCCCACCTGCTCTGCCCGAGGCAGCTCCGGGTGTGGCCTCACCGGCTCCGCCTGTCCTGCCTGTCTTGGCTGCTCTACATGTCCTGCCTGTCCCGGCGGTTGATGCTCTGGCGCCGCCTCCACCTGCAGATATGCCTGAGGCTCCTAGGCCTCTGCCGCTACCTGAGGTCTCAGTTGCGCCACTGCCTGTCTCTGCTCTGTCCGAGGCTGCTGGGCCTCCGCCTCCTGCCCCGCCCAAGGCTCCAAGAGCTCTGCCCTCTGCTGGGCCTGAGGTTCCAACTTCGCCTATGCCGGAAATCCCTGTCCCCAAGGAGGTCCCGGACTGCGTGGCCATCACTCCTCCTCCCTTGGTGGAGAGAGAGGAAGAGCTCGAATGGGATCCCTCGGGGATCTACCTGCTACCCCAGCGCATTCAATCCCGACCAGAGCCCCGCCTATCGGAAAGGAGGGGGACAACTAAGGATAGCTTACCCCTTTTTGGGGACACGCTGGGCTCTGAAGAGGGCCAGATGCGGGGGGCTGCTATCTCGCATGTCCCAGAGATCCTCAACCAGACGGGACCTGCAAACCCCAGCTCTAGCCCGAATGGTCTTTTAGTAATGGTCATAGTATTTTTATAAGATTATATTTAGCATAACACAATCAGACGCTGCTGTCCTACCAGCTACGCTATTTATTTGATGCAAATGCATATAGACTTAATTCTCAGATTGTTCACAGCATTGCCAGAACCCACTAGGGGTCTCTCTATGTATGAACAAAGGCTCAAAGATTCAAAACACTTTCCGGCACTTTATGGGGAATGCCTGAAAGCTTTGTGAAGCTTCATCAGCACATCACTCACTAAAGTTACCACAAGGACAACTAACACTAAAACTAGGAAAACATGTGTGAACTGAGCAAGAAGTTAAACAACAGTGAGACAGAAACTAAGCAGCTACCACAGACCACCACCGACACAAGACAAACAACTAAAATGACCAACTAAAAAAAAACAGAACAAAGCAGGCACTTACATTGATAACAAGGGGCTGGCGAGGCCTACTATGAACTATAGGTAATGAGGAGCAGGTGAGGTCAGTTAACAGATACTGACCAAGGTCCAAACACTAAGAAAATTAAAACTAGCCTCTGGTCAGCCTCAAACGCACAACCAAAAAGGGGAGTGGGGGATAGTGGCTGAACACTTGGCACAGAATTCCAGGGAGAATAAAGACACTAAAGATTAAGGAGCTACAAGACATAAAGAAGAACGGGATAGTCAAATGGGTACAAAACACGTGGGGCAGGGCCAGAAGGACACCAATCCTGACAACATAAATGGACTGCATTTATACAACGCTTTTTTCTACTCTTACGAGTAGCCAAAGCGCTTTACAATTTATGCCTCACATTCACCCATCCACCAGTGGCATAGGCTGCCATGCAAGGCACCAATCTACGCACCGGGAGCAATTCAGGATTCAGTGTCTTGCTCAAGGACACTTCAATGGGGTCAGGAGGACCCAGGGCTCGACCCTGCAACCCTCTGGTTGCCGAACGGTAGCACTACCTCCTGCACCAGCATCACCCCATCCATTTTCTGAAACCGATTGTCCTATTCAGAGTCGCTCAGCATGCATCTATCTGCCTTGTGAAGGACTGGAATTCCGTCCTGGATGTTCCCTGCCTCTTGCCCTGTAATTTTTGGAATAGTTTCCTGGAAGTTCATACGCCTTAGTTTTCAAAAATGGATTTGGATATTCCTGGCAGTTACATCTTGTACAATAAAAAATTAAATATGTACCATAAGTGCTCTGTCCAAAATACTTTACCATGTTTTTTTTTAAATAAAAAAAAATCAAATAAAAAATGTGCAGGGAAAATGAGCAGGACCAACATTATTTAATATCCTCTATCTTATGATGCAGTATAAAGAGCACTTTCCCGGTCCAGCAGGAAAAGCAATATCTGTGTGAAAGCAACAAGCGTGCTGTCCAAAGGGGTATACATTTTTAAAACATCGTTCAGTTGGTGGTAATGACACCGGAACACGTGCTTTTGAAAATCCCGCCTTAGTCCAGCTGCTGTCAAAGCTCTCCAAGGACCCTTACACTAACCAGCTCAGAACATTACCCTCCAAGAACAGCACGTTTCCTAATGCTCCTGACTTCAGCACTGTCACTATGCCCCGGCGCAAGTACTGTAAGTGCGTTTTACACCCCGGGTTCAAGTGTGTCACACATCGTGATTAAACGTGTGTTAGTCCATGGGTTTAAGTGCGTACGCGTTACTGCCCCACTTGCCGGTGCGTGTTATACGCCTTCCCGGTGGCTGCAGACGCTCCCCCGTGATTCACGTTAAGAAGCGACTGGCTGAAATAGCGTCTGACAGTATTGAGCAATAATAAGTAACAAGTGATCGCGCAAACATTTTCAGCACAGAAGCATCTGAGCGCTTTCTCAGAGAGCTACTCCTTTCTGCCCACGTAACTGCCCCTATTTCCTATTCGCATACAGGATATGCCGTAAACGTGAGAAGCGCCGAAGGCTTAAGACGATAGCACACTTTTTAAAAATGAATTTATTTAAGTTATCGTCCTATAAAAGATTGCTGCCTTTGCCATTAAGGAGAAAGTCATACATGAGCATTTTATTCCTCTTCTCTCTTTCTACATCGGCAATGTACTTCATCTACTCCGCGCCTGGCATAGGTAAGATGTTTCGGTCTTCATTCGTGTTTTAAGTGATTCACGTTTATGTTTTATATAATATACAGGCAACACCTTGCTCCGCGACACGGATAATCGAAATAGCCAGTTGATCTGTAAGCAGAAATGATCTGCTTGTGATGGGTTAGTTTCATAAATCTGTAAAGCTGTAAATCCTACAGGGAAGTAATAAAAAGAAATGACGGCAGGGAGATTGGGGAAGCGGGTTTTCCTTCTCCTCTTTACCGGTATCGCGTTTGGCTGATTAACGGAGATCATTATGCCATTCTTTGTATATTGAGTTACGAAGTTATCGACTCAGATTGTGTGTGCGTGCGCGCGCGCGCGTTTTGCAAAATTATGAATGGGATAAATGTACTTTTCCATGGTTACAGTTTTTCTTGATTGCTTTTGCACATTTCATTAAACATACTTACTCAAGACTATAGGAGCTAATAGTTCATGCATGTAGCAGAACACTAAGAACACTAAACAATTAAGTCATGTCTCAAAAGCAAATAATTCCACTAGGCCTAATTAATTACAGTAAAATCCCGTCTATACTGTATATAGTGGAGTCGCTTATAATGGAATATCATTTATAACGCACTAGGTCCACTGGTCCTTAAGAAACATGCAGAAAAAGCATCCGATAATGGAATTTTGCATTCTGAGCTTGATCCGGTGACCTTGTGATTACAGGCACATGACTTAGTCCCCTGAGCCATGCGCTGCCCCAAAAGTATTCCATCCATCCATCCATCCATCCATCCATCCATCCATATCCACACACATGTAACCCAGGCAGAGACTTGAACCCAGGTCCCAGAGGTGTGAGGCAACAGTGCTAACCACTGCACCACCATGCCGCCCCCCAAAAGTATTCCGTGTCTCCAAAATGAAAAGTACAACCAGTTTCATTTAACTTATGAGTCAAAGTGCTTAGATATATTGTCAAAACGTCAGCGTAAGTATGCTCCTGAGCTCAGAAATTCTGAATGACAATCTGCTCCCGTTTTCCGATTGTCACTGACTGTTTTTTTTTTTTTTTTTGCAAAATGATACTTATTCATGCCACAGACGCCGGTTTCACACAAGGCTCTACATTACAGTACAGTATGTAAAGTTCACTGGCGAGGAAAGCACTCGCATACACATGTAACTTCGTCAGATCTCAAGACGGTACAATAGCAAACAAAAAGGTCACACAGCACCGTGCAACACAAAAACAGCAAAGTGGCAGTAAAAGAACAACAGGATGACAACAAAACCATGTACTGTGGGAACCAGAACCACAGCAATGCTGTATCACTGCAATTCATGGAATATATTTTAAAATCATTTTCAAAGCTTGCTTAACTCTTTTGCAAGTGGTGCCTAACATAATAGTCTTATACATATAATTCAGGGTGTAACGCTATTACAATGGGAAACTACATAATTATTTTGACCACCAAGATGCTCAATGATAACAATTGCAATTGCCATCAAAATGATTCAGAATGATTATAAAATATTTCACAAAAATTGCGGTGAACTTTACATACTGTGATGTAGAGCCCCGAAATGTTGAAACTGGTGTCTTTGACATGAATATGTATGAGTTTGCTAAAGATAAATAGCCATTGACAATGAGATAGTGGTAGCCGATTATCACTCAGAATTTTGGAGGTCAGGAGCAGACTTACATTCACACACTGACAGTATATCAAGTCATTTTGGCTCTCATGGTTGAAAAGATGCTGACTGTACTTATTTTGGTGGCACTGGCTAATTCATTGGTGGAATTGTTGGCTTTTGAGACATTAATTAATTGTTTTGGATAAGCTACAGACTTTTACAGCTAAACCATAGTGTTGTGCTATATGCATAAACTGTGAAATGCTCTTTTAGTCTTGAGAATGTTTCCTGAAACATGTCAAAGTAGTCATGAAAAACTGCAACAACCACAATATGGACACCTATTGACTGAATGATATGGCTGATGTTTTCTGTCATTTATGATTAGTTGATGAATGTGCAGGACAGTGAAATAAGTCCTTCTCATTCTACATGTTCGCAGGAGAGGTCATGTGACTAGCATTCCGCTGAAATTCTTAGCTTTCACTTAGTAATGAGAAAAGGTCTGATTCTGCAGAAATCATACACAGCCGTGGAAAAAAATTGAGTCTCACTCAATTTATGCTTGTGCATCTGTGAATAATTTATGATTTTATTCTTTTTTTTTTCTCTTTTTTGCAAAATGCAGCCGATTTTTCCTCTGCTTCTCATTAATAAAGGGCTTATTTCTTGCTTTATGGGACTTCATTCCTGCTTCGAGGAGTCTGATATGAACTGTCCTAGCAGTGCACTTCACACCTGCACGTAATGTCCCCCATTCCTTTTGAAAGTCACTTGATATCATCCTAGAATTCATGAGAAGCTGTCAGATAAGTTGACAGTAATCTCCGGCACTCTGAAGTCACCTCCGCCCGTCACCTAGCTGGTTTCCGGTCATTTCCAGTGTCTACTGCTTCATCTTATTCTTAGGTACTGCGGTCTAAGAAATTTTGAACCTGGAAGCAACCTGCTGCTCAGCCTAACCCTTCTGCCAGCCGGACCATGATTAAACCAAGATTTAGCAATGCAGATTTGTTTAAAGATATAGAGTGGCCCCTTAATATTTTCCGTGGCTGTATATGTGAAAGTCTATGTTGTTGAATGTACACTAAATAAGGGAGAAATATGCCAGGAAACAGAACGTGTGTGTGAAAGCTTTCAGGGAAATGCCACTGTGTTTACCAACATCCATCCACACACGCTGCCCAGATCTCCAAAGTGCTTTTATTATGCTGAAGCTTGTAAAACAAACATCTCCAGTGTCGCTACATTAATGGGCCTGAAAGCTCTCCGAAAATAATGTCAGGTTAGGTCGATTATGCATGGAAAACATAATTACTCTCCACACTGCAGAAGGAGCATGTGCACAAAAAATTGCTAAGTTCACTCATTTTTGTGGTATTGTTTTTTTTTAATGCCATTATTATTTGATATTCATTCATTTTCAGCTTTAGCATGAGTAAATGACTGCTGGTTATGCTGTTTGGTTTACATGCCGATGTGTCTGACCGTGTGCCAGGGGCCAGTCTTCTTTGAAGTGGCAGAACCTTTAAATGTGCGTATGATGACTGGACATATACTCAAATAACCGCAACTGGAAAATGGGGCTCTGGGAGTCCCTCTGAAGATGTCGGGTTCTCCAGGCACACTGACCGATCGCCCGGTGATTGAGGTCATGATGGAAAAGGCCGGATCTTAGAAGTACCAGGAGAAGTCCTTCACTCGAATGGTGCGTGAAGACGGCCATACGTCCTGGGGACACCACAACATCCAAAGCCTGCTCTCCAGAGGGACATTGTGCACTAAGCACCCCCTGCTGACTTCATTATGTCAAGAGGGGGCAACGCCCCCTTAAATCAAACGTCTTGAATCAAACTTTTAGAAGTTAAGGAAGAAAATATTTATTGCCCACAAACTGAATATGGACAAGATTTACTACAGTGGCTGAAAAATCCACTGAAAAAGGCACAAACCAGATGAAAAGTTTCACTTCTTGTTCGCTCTTTCCCTCCGTGTTCTGTTTGTGCGTGGGTTCACACAGCACTCGGCAGAGATCCCCCGCTCACCTTCCCCCCAGCTAAACATCCAATCACTGTTAGTATGCAAATGAGCCAGTTTCTCGGCAGGCAGTGCAGAGCGAAATGAGCTGCATGATTGCGGGAGATTTAGAGGAAGCAGCAATGTCTCTTCTCAAAATCTTAGCTCATGGTTCGAATTACGGGGGGCACTGGGGGGTACAGTACCCCCCCGATCAAGACCAAGACCCCCCAAATAGATAAAAATAGCAGTTTGGGGGGGGGAGGTGTCTTAACATTTTTCTTTT
>JAABNY020000129.1:9593942-9622306 GCA_015164015.2 Brevimyrus niger
TGCTTTTTTATTTATTCTTGTTTTATTTATCCAGAGCCCCCCCACCACCACCCCACCCCACCCCTTTCCTGCTTTTGTCATCACCATGTGCCCCCTTCACATCATGTCTAGAACCAGCCCAGATGTTCATGTTGATGATCTCAGCCTTTTCCACCTACGAGACTCTTAACTCCAGTCACTTGATTATAAATATCCCTCAGGATAAATGCAGCATCTTTTAAGCCAGGAAGTTGCACTTAAACCAGGAAGTTTCACTTAAACCAGGAAGCCCCAAATGGGAACATTTGAGCTTGTGGATGCTGTGACCTGCCATATTTACCCTGCTGTGGCAAAACACAACCCTGTCTGCCGCTGGTTCCTCCAAGGTCCACTTAGCATGTGACAGAAGGCTTGCGGGTCACTGAAATTTCCCAGTGATGACATGGTCTTCAGATGGTGGTCACATGACATTCGGACGCTGGTCACATGATGTTCAGATGGCGGTCACATGGTGATCAGATGGCGGTCACATGGTGGTCAGATTGAACCTCTCCATTTAATATCTTATTTCACAATGAATTAATAACTATTGCACTTTATTGCATATTTAAGTAAAATATATATAATTATAGTGTAATAGTTGTGGCTGTAAATCCCTTCCCTAATGTTTTGCTTTGCCAGTACATTGTTCTGCATGTACATTGTCCATGTTGCTAACTGTGACGTGTGGTTTTAACCAGGCTGTGGCGGCTGGTTGTCGCAAATCCCTCCCCCCCCCCTCCCCGGAGGATATACTCGTGCATGACATCAGGCACATTATGGCGCCCCGGCCTGGCATGGTCTGGTGGGGGGGGTGGTTAGCCTTCCTGTCACATGTGGGGTGGGGGGGACTGTGGAGGAAACCGAACTCAAAAGCTGGCCCAGCTTTCTCAGGCGGGAAGCTGGGGGTGTAATGTGCTGTGGAGCACCCCCAACTGAGTAACTCTGGGACATTTACAGTATACAGAAATTCGGCCCTGTTGACGGGAGCTGTGTTCCTCCATCCGTCTCAACCATCTCACTGAGTAACATGAGTGATGAAAGTTAGGGGTGACTGAGCCAACCACTGTAGCCCCAGCTAGCCCGCCGGGGTATATGCGCAGAACAAGCGACACCTACAGCGTGCCAGTGTTTTTATCTTAGACATGCCGAGTGAGCGAAAATGGTTTTCCTGCTGCCTGTGCCCCCGCCAGACCTAAGCGGTACTACCCCACTCCACCCACAGACATTCCGATGCAAGGTCAGGATACCTTTCCAGTCACGTGCTCCGCAGCCTGGCGGTTCTGCAATAGAGTGGTGCATTCTGGGAAGGAACCTAGGAAGGAACATCGCCCGCCACCGCGCAAAGTTGTACTGTCACTCTCCCACAGAAAAAAAGCACACAGGAAGTGAGACCAGAGCAAGGGAAGAGCTGGGACCTCCCCAGCAGCAGGGAGAGATGGCACCGGCGTTCCCCTGAGGGAATGTGGCCATATTCACCCACTTGTGAGGCTGGCGTGTGTGTGTTCATGATGGTCACTTTACACTGGAGTAAAGGAGCAGTGAGAACACACTTTCAGTTTTAGAGCAGAATGCAGTTGGGTGTGGTGGTCAGGGTGGTTAAGACTATAAGCTGAACTACTGCAGGTAGGAAGTGACAAGCCGCGTTCAGCCACAGAAGGGGCACCTGCACTCCGATGCATTCGTGGTCCCTCTTTGCCGGATCCTTCTCAAAGGCTTTATACCGAGGCCGACATGGAACAAGCCCCGTGAATAACCTGCACCGCAGTGCTGTGTGGTCGGTGAGAATGTATTGCGCAGGTACCGTAGTTTGCGTGACGCATATTGAAAGTCCAGAGATGAGTGTTTGTCTGCAAATGCCCTGTAGCACCCCAGGGAAAGCAGAAAGTTGCTGGAGGCTGGGGGGAAATTGCAGAGGGGCAGAAGAAGGTGAAAACCAATCTGGCTTTGGCTGGAGGGCATTGTGTGCTACATCACGAAGGAGCTGAGCACTCTTCACAGCGGTCTCACTCTCACTCGCCTCACTCTGCACTCTGCTCGCCACGCCGGCTGACACACTGTCTCATAGAGGCAAGGCTAAAAGAGCTCCTTTGAAAAGCCCTGCTAAACAAAATCAGCGTGTTCGACGAGCTTATGGTACGTTTTCATATGAGCTTTGATGGTTCAGCCAGTCACACCAGCTTATGGTGCTCATGGTTTTGCTGGTAACACCAGCATGATCAGCTTGGTAGGCTGGCCTCCCCAGCATGACCAGTCGGTCATCCACGCAGTTACAATGTCAAAGACCAGAAATAGTTGGAACATGACCATTTTAGACCATCTTAGACCAGCTAAAACCAGTAACCAGCATAAGCTCATTTTAGCTGGTTTATTCTACAGGGTTCGAAGTGAGATGCAGTTGAGGGTAAAAGGGGTTTATTCTGTTTTTGCATGAAAATCGGATGTTTTTTGTTTTTCCATTTTTGTTTGTTCTCTTTTTTTTCTGTAGTTAACAAATAAACACTACAGTGCAAAAGTTTGGGGTGATATCTTAGATATCTTCTCACTTTTGAAAAAAGCAAGTTTTTTTGTCCATTAAAATACCGTTAGATTGATTAAAAATTATGAGTTATGGGAGAGGAGCGTGTGTGTGACATGCAGCTCAGCACCAACTGAGCAGGCTGTACTGTATGTCCATCGAGGACAGGTCTGCTGCTTGAGCTGCAGTTTATGTGTCACAGGAAGTGAGGTCACTTGATGGCATCAGTCCCACCAATTACAGTTTTTGCTTTTGTGCAATTTTCCGCAGCCCTTCAATAAATAACCGCGTAAAAATCGATTTTTCGGTTTCTTTGTTGTTGCTTGGCACACAGGTAATCTTGCATAATATCGTGTCATCATCTTCAATCAGGGCACCCTCGGTCATGGAAAACCTGGAAAAGTATTGAAATTTTGAAATTGAATTTCTCATTGAATTCTTGGATAGAAGGGAAAAGATTTGGGAACTACCCTTGTCCATTTTTGTTTCCCGCTTCATTCCGCAACAAAACAAACAGAAATGTACGAGTGGAAGTCAATATAGTTAAGGACTTGGGTGTTGTGATGGACAAAAAACATCTAGCAGATTGGCAGGCCTGCAACGTGGATCTTCATGCAGGCTCATTGTTCCAGCCTTGTGTATTTGCCTGTGTGTTTTTGCGTGGTTTCATTCTCAGAGTGGCTGGCAGTTCTGTTATAAATGTATGACATGAGCTCCGTGATTAGGCCTGGTGTGTGATTCCTGTCACTGTGCTGGATCATCACCGTGCTCCCCCCTCCCCTCCCCACAGCGAACGAGTACCTGTTCAGGGTACAGGCGTGTGGCGTCCAGATCCGGCGGAACATGCAGAGCCTGGGGGCGCAGGTTCTGCAGCAGGTGATCCGGGGGGCCTACAGCAGCACCAACAGCACAGGTAGGGATCAGCTGGTGTGGTATACAGTAGCTGGTTACCAGTTAGGGCAGGGGTTGTGGCACTCATACTATGATCAGTCGTTACACATCAGCAAAAGGTCAGTCAGAGAACTTCAACGTAGTAGAATTCATACACACTGCATCTCTTCAGACTTGTATTCTTTGTAAAGTTTGGTTAATTACTACTGAAAGGTTTTATCCGTGCTACACTGTATATTTTGTCCTCGACGATGAAACTGAAACACCTGGTTTTGCACCACAATGACTTGCATGGTGTTGGGCCACCTTTTGCAGCCAGTACAGCATCATCTCACCTTGGAAATGACAGATACAGGCCCTGCACAGTGGCCAGAGGGATTGTGATCCATTCCCCTCGCAGAACAGGCCACTACATGATGCCGGGGGAGGAAAACGTTTCCTGACTCCTCCAAAACATCCCAAAGTGGCTCAATAATATTCACATCTGGAGGCTGTGCGGGCCACGTGAGGAGTTCAGCTTCAGTTTAATGTTCATCAGACCACTCTGTCACAAGTCTTTCTGTGTGTATTGGTGCATCCTAATACATGGCAGCACCTTCAGGGTACAGTGTTTGTGAACATGGTGTGAACATGGTCCTCCAGAAGGGTTTGGTTGTCTTTGGCAGTGATGCGCCCATCTGGAACAAGTAGTGGGCCTAGGGAACACCATGATATTGCAGCCCAAATCATCACTGATTCGCCCCCTGCTGCACTCTGGGTACACAACAGTCTTTGGGACTTTCCACACTTTAACTCTCCACATTGTCCACAGCCACAGATTTGTGCTGCTGGCATAATTGAAACCAAAGTTTGACATTGGCAAGTGGCCAAGGGTTTGGCTATAGGGGCCCGACTATGAATATTGACCCTGTGGAGCTCCTGATGAACAGTATTGGCGGAAACAGGAGAGTCGAGGTGCACATTTAATTCCGCAGTGAGTTGGGCAGCTGTGGATTGATGTTTTTTTGGATAGAATCTGGGTTAGTACCCAGATATCCCTTTCAGTCAGCTTCCTCTTGCGTCCAGTTACTCCCATTGGATGTGGTCCATCCTTCATGGTGGTATGTCGACATTACCCAGGATGCACCACAAAGACTTGCTGTCTTGGCCATGCAAGCACCAGTGAGATATGCAGCTACAGTCAGTTCTCCTTTGAACTCTCACATACTCCCCTTTTTTGTGTGTGTATTGTGATATATTTTGTACAGCTGTGCTATTGCTCTGCTAATTCAGCCTTCATACTCTGCTCTTACTGATGGAATGTGCGATAAATGAAGATTGACCACCAGGCCGCGCAAATATAGGCGTGAAACCTCAAACACTATACTGGCATGTTTCAGTTTCATTGTCTGTCCGCTATATGTGTACAAGACAATAAATGGTTAGTTGAGAAATACGGTAAGAAATACTTATGTTCATTTTTGTGAAAGTTGTTGCTAAATAAAACATAGAAGCAGATCATGTTGGCCATGGATTTCCTTATGTAGCTTTTATGTAAGCAACATGACCATTATATTTTCCTACTATTTGGATACTCAAACAAATGCCACCACAACACTAAATGCTGGCAGTTTGTCATGTTAACTAAAATGTACCGATACAACTATCTCATTTAATGCTTAGTTGATAAAGGAAATAAAACATCGGATTGGTATCAGTGTCGGCAGATTCTTAAAATTTAAATATTGATATTGGACCAGAAAAAAATGTATTGTTCCTAATAAACAGGCAAGTAACCAGCATGAGACAGAGAAGATGCTAAGTTTTGTATTGAAAAACAACTATATATTTCACAGCCTTTGCATTACTCTCATTTTTAAACATAATAATGTATTTTGTGTATTGAAATGTGACACACATTATTATCTTAACAACCAACCTACAAATTGTATGTAGAAGGATTTAAATTACAAACAAATGAGACTGGGTGAACAAGGTGACCGTCTCCTGCCCCTGGCATCTCTGCCTTCCCCAGCCGCAGGGCCATTGAATGAGCACCGGTGGGGGCCCTTGCATAGTGTGTTAGTCACCGATTAGCCAGGTCTCGAAGGGGTGATGGGGCGTTGTCTGGAAATGAAACTGCATTGTCATGGTGACAATCTATGATTTTAACAGCAAACAAAGTTGCTGCTGAAGGACGAGGTTGACTGGGGGTCAGGCTGGGGTCTCAGGGCGGAGCCTGAGGGCAGAACCTGGGGGCGGGGTCTGAAGGCAAGGCATTCCGTTAAATCCTGACCACCATTCTGCTCTTCTTACAGACCTCATTTACAACATCAGTGTAAGTGAACAGGACGTGCCGACAGCCACGTTCCTCCCACCGGACTTCACGTACCACACTGGCCAGCCCTGCCCGCCAAAGCTGCCTTCTATGAGTGAGTGGCTCTTCTCCCCACCCCACGGTTAATCGCTCCAGTGGCATCCTGGAAAACCTGGCTGCTTTGCTTTACAGCACTACCCATTTTTGGCAGCTGCAGTTACTTTTGCTGGTGTCAGGCTCACGGTTAACAGCTTGAGCTGAGTTTGCAATCTGGAAAGTTCTCCCAGTCTTCCCTGTTCATCCTACCATTTGACCTCAGTTAAGGGTCTATTGCTGTTAGGAGGAAGATGGCCCAGGGGTGCTGGATAAATTGCTACACTCAGACTCAGACCAAAGGCGTCACCCTCGCCAGTGTGTCTCAAAGGGATATGTGAAGATGCATTCTAATGTACCTTCCTCTTTCCTTTTTTCATTCCTTACTTTCTTCATTCCATCTCATTTTTCCCTCCCTCCCTTCTTTCTTTTCTTCCGTCCCTCTTTTCTTCCTTTCTTGCTTTCTTATAACCTTCTTTTCCTCTATCCTTCCTTACTTCAATACTTTCCTTCCTTCCTTCCTTCTGTCCTTCCTGTCTTCTATCCTTCATTCACTCCTTCCTTCCTTCCTTCCTTCCCTCCTTTCTTCTTTCCTTCCTTTCTTTCTTCCTTTATATTACCTTCCCAAGCACATGCTTGCCTTCCTGAAAATTAAATTGTAGTTAGGTTGGCACCACATCTCTTGCTGTGGGTCTGTGTATCTCACAGGAGGCCAGATACCAGTGAACATGAGCGAGGTGACCATGGAAGAAGTGGAGAAGGCCCTGCTGCATGAAGACCCTGGGCTGGCCCCTGGGGGGCGCTGGAGGCCTCTGGACTGCCTACCACGTTGGAAGGTGAGCAAGGGCTTAGTTATACATGATAGTGTGTCTACAGGATCACAGTTACTGTTGATATAGATGGTCAAACCCTCTGGCTGGTCATTGACACCATTGTTGGGGGTCATGTCATATTTAAATTGCCTTAGTTATTTTTATCCCCTGGCTGACCAAAAAATTGACACATTTGTAATTCTTCCTCCACAAAAAAAGACAGAGTCTCACTGATTCGCCTTCAGCAGCTGATAGTAATGACCCAAGCGTACTGGACCCAGGTTAGGAAGCTCCACACATTTTGGGTTGCAGCGCTAGCAATACTGGAAACAGGAAATACCAAGATAGTTACTTACCTGAACTGTGCCACAGTGCATTATCTGCGCCAAAATTCCTGGTAACAAACGCACGAGGCCGTCCAAATTAATAAGACATTTGCAGACGACTCATCCCCAATACCGCGACAAGCCCAGGGCATTTTTTTGAGCGCAAGGCAAAAGAATTGACACACACCCAAAATGAGATGAGGAACGTGACAGCTGCTGACAAGAAACTTTTAAAAATATCGTACACAGTTGCTGAAAAGATCGCCAAAGCAAAGAAAGGGCGTACGATCGCAAAAACTTTGATTTTGCCATGCTCAACGGAGATTGTCAAGGAATTATTTGGAGCGTGGATAAATCAAAACAACTGGCCAAGATACCATTATTAAATAATATGGTGAAATGTCACGTCGCAACAATGTCAGAGGACATGAGGGATGAGCTTTGTGCGCGACTTCGTGGTAACAAATTCGCACTTCAAATAGGCGAGTCTATCGATGTGTCAGAAATGGCAGAACTTCTCGCAAACATTCATTATGAATGGGAAAACGAGATAAAAGATTTTTTTGTTTTGTAAAGAGCTCCGTACCACGACGACGGCAAACGATATTTTTGAAACTCTTGATAATTTCATCAGAACAAATGAGATAAACTGGAGTGACTGTATTGGGGTCTGTACTGATGGAGCTGCTGCGATGACTGTCAGGCAGTTCGGGGTATTTCAGCGAATCAAAGAGGTTGCTCCGCTTGCTGTCTCAATACACTGCTTTCTGTACAGAGGAGCGTGTTACAAAATAAATGGAACCCAGTCTTTATGGAGTTTTGGATGTGACTGTAAAAATCGTGACCTTTGTAAAAGCCGGAGCCACCAACTCCAGGTTATTCACTGCTCCCTGCGAAGGGGTCGGTGCCGATTATCATACCCCGCTGATACACACTGACGTGAGATGGCTGTCCAGAGGGCGGGATGCGTCTGTTCAGCTTGAGGGAGGAGTTGCTTGATTTTCTTGCAGACAAAATACCAGACCTTGCAGAGTTTTTGGATGATGAGGCATGGCTCGCGCAACTCGGCTACCTTTCAGACATATTCGGGGACATGAACAAGCTTAACAAAGCGATGCAAGTGTAAACATGAACACTGTGGCGCAGCATGAACGAGTAGAAGCTTTCGAAAGAAAACTGCACACTTGGAAAAACATTTGGAATCAGTGACATCTTTGAGCGCACCCATGCATTTATTGCAGACAGACACTTGAATTTTAAAATCATTCGACGACAAATAACAGTGCATCTATGAAAGCTTCTGGAGAAACTTGAAAGTTATTTCCCAGCTCTAACTGAGGAGCAGGCAGCCGATTTTCTGTGGATCAGAAACCCTTTTGCCGAGAACAATGAAACAAAGCTACCAACTACGCCGCCTTCAAGACTTCTGGAAGAGCTTATAGAAATATCTTCTGATGCCAGCCTGAAAGCCCATTTCAGTGAAGTTTCACTGGAATCATTCGGGTCTGAAATTGCAGAAGAACACCAAGTCTGTCGCACTGCTGCAATGAAGGTGCTGATTCCCTTTAGCACCACTTACTTTTGTGAGGCTGGGTTTTCAACCATGACAGCCCTTAAAACCAAATAAAGGGCCAGACTGACCCTTGAGGATGATATGCGTCGTGCCTCGTCAAAGATCTCTCAACGTATTGACCAAAATTATTACTCAGTGCCTGCAGCAATCCTCACACTGATCGATGGAGCATAACAAATATCATGCAAGTATTTAATTGCAATAGTCTATATTAGTTTTTTTTCCCCTTATACTGTACACCAGTGTGAATACTGATATTTTTGTTGTTGATACTGATGTTTTGCTTTTATATTTTACATTAGGCTATTATTTGTGCATAAACATATCTAGATATAGTAATAAACACACCGTTTGTTTGAAAACAACATTTTTTTCCATGCTTACTGCAAACTTATATGAGCGATAATATCATTAAATGTGGAAGGGGGGCCTTACAATATTTTCCGAGGGAAAAAGGGGGTCCCAGGCAAAAAAAAAGGTTGGGAGCCACTGCCCTAGGAGGTCCGGTTAAAAAGCACAATGTAGATCACTGCTGTTAAAATGTGAAATTACTACGAGAACTGAACCCACTGACCCATTGACCAGAAGTGTGGGGCACAGAGGTTGTGCCGTGTAACACTGGCTGGTTTCAGTTTGGTCCAGAGCGGAAAAGGTGTGAAGATGAGGACGCCAAAGAGACCAGACGGGAATGCGGGCCTTTTCCCCAAAGTCTTGGACCGCCTTCATGACCTGCATTGCCACGAACTGCTTCCCCCTCCCCTCTTCTCCCTTTGAGTACAGATACACACAGGGCATGTCACCATTGGACGGACCAATCAAAGCCTGAAGTTCCCGTTGTGAAAACATTTGTGCATTGAGCGAACCCTAAATGACAACCCATCTGGATGATATGTTGCATACATTAATTACTACTACCATAGACATAAATGAGGGGGTGAGAGGTTGACATTTCCACCTAAAAAAAATTTACCCCTCCCACCCCCAATAAGGGCCACCCAGGTGTATCCCCTCTCCCTACCCCCCCCCCCCCCACCCAGCAGAAATACAGCTTTGACAAGCATGCACGTTAAAACCTGACTGGCACCCTCCAGTCTCGACATCCACAGTCCTGTTACTGAAGCATGTTGATTTACTCCTCTGTGTCTCTTACGAACTAACTTGAGCTGAACATGCCACCTTCGTTTCTTGCCACTCTGACCGAAACCCCCACACCCCCCTGCAGGTGGCCGTCCTCGTCCCATTCCGGAATCGCCACGAGCACCTGCCCATCCTGCTGCGTCATCTGGTGCCGATGCTGCAGAGGCAGCGTCTCCAGTTTGGCATTTATGTCATCGAGCAGGTCGGCGCCCGTGACTGTGTGCCGGCGTCTGTGTCACTCTGTGCCTGTCTGTATCAGTGAAGGGTGTCGGTGCTCGGGTCGGCGTGAGTGCGTGTGCGTCAGTGCGTGTCTCCGCGTCTGTCTCCGAACGTGTGAGTCGGCGGTCTGCCTAAAAACGCGTGTTTCTGGGTTGTGTGAACTCGTGTGGACGTGGGAGAGTCTGCTGGCGCCGCACAAACAAGGATCACAGCAAAGGGAGCTTACAGCTGTACGGTGACAGGAGGGGAAGCACCGCTGGCAGAAAATAACATGATAATAAGATGATATGTGATGAATGTTTATGCTTCTTTTCATCTCTTTTAGAGTTTTGAAGTTTAAGAGCTATAAATAATTATATATGCTAAGATGGGAGCTGTTGGGAAGTCCAAAAACAGGAAGTGTTGTCATGCATCTGCTCGCCCCCCCACCCAAGCTGAGCATGATGAGATATATGCACGCTGCTCCACCAGGCAGGCGACCAGTCATTCAACCGAGGCATGCTGTTCAACGTGGGCTTCCGGGAAGCCATGCGGGACCTTGCCTGGGACTGCATGATCTTCCACGACGTGGACCACGTCCCTGAGAGCGACCGCAACTACTACGGCTGCTCGGACATGCCGAGGCACTTCGCGGTCAAGCTTGACAAATACTTTTATATGTTAGTGTCTTATTCTCTCTCTCTCTCTCTCACACACACACACACACACACACACAGACACGATTGCATTCATATCTCTGTGGGGACCATTTAAACACTGTGGGGCCATCAGTATGGGCATAACCTTAATCCCAGCAATGACAACCTTACCCGCACCCAGCCCTAACCTGACCCACCAGTAACCAAACAAAAAACAAGACTTTTGGATTTTTTCGTTTTTTGACTGCATTCACAGATTTTTATAAAACACTCCTCATCTGCCCCTAAACGGAGTTTGCCTTTTTGTCCCACACAGGTTGCCTTACAAAGAGTTCTTTGGTGGGGTCAGTGGCCTGACCGCCAAGCAGTTCCAAAATATCAACGGCTTCCCCAATGCCTTTTGGGGCTGGGGGGGCGAGGACGACGACCTGTGGAACAGGTACAGATGTTAGCAAAACCCCTCACCTTTTACATTTTCTCAGATACGCATCTGTCAGTTCATCCTGGTCAGGGTGTGTGCTTGTGTGTGTGTGTGTGTGTAATGCCTCCATCTTTCTGTGTGTGTGTCATGGTGATTCCTCCCTGTGCTCAGGGTGCAATTTGCAGGCTACTCAGTGAGCCGCCCCCATAGAGAGGAAGGCCGCTACATGTCCATCCCCCACCACCACCATGGGGAGGCGCAGTTCCTGGGCAGGTGAGCCAGGCAGCACACTGGGTGCTAAACGATAGCAGCCATGTCCAGAGCCCTAAGTGTGCAGGACATTTAAAACTTTCAATACATGCCTCACAGTAGTGAGTATGCAAGAGTGGTCCATTTGTTAGTAGTGAGTGTACAGTTCAAATAAAGTCACTTGTTACCAACAGTGAAGATTCCCCAGTCCTTCAATCAACCATTTGCCTTGCCACATGAGTCCAGCCCATAATATGCATCTTAAGAGAGTATAGAACAGTGACACAGGAACAGCCAAACTGGAGAGCAACCCTTGCTGTTTGGCAGAAATGCACCCCTCGTGTATAATAGGCTGCTCGTTTCCTTCACTCATGCTTTCTGTGGCTTTTCCCTCTCAGGTATGCCCTCCTGTGGCACTCTAAGGAGAGGCAGAGCCTGGATGGGCTCAGCAACCTGAGGTACTCACCACAGGTGTCCTACAAGCCTCTGTACATCAACATCACTGTCAACTTGAGCCCCAACATGGCCCCTGTTATGGCCACCCTCTGACCTTTCACCTCTGACTCCAGAGCCACCCTCTGACCTTTCACCTCTGACTCCTGACCCACCCTTTGACCTTTCACCTCTGACTCCCGAGCCACCCTCTGACCTTTCACCTCTGACTCTTGACCCACCTCTGTCCTTTCACCTCTGATTCTCAAGCTACCCTCTGACCTTTCACCTCTGACTCCCTTAACTCTGACTTCCGACCTGCTTCAGTGTTTCTTCTTACCAGACATCCTCAGCTAGGGTGACGTGCACTGATCCCCTTTTACACAAAGAGAAAAAACACCCACTGGATGTTAACTGAAGTCACGGCTCCATCTTGATCACGGGTACATCCTGAGTGTCCTCGACCTCAGTGTTTGTTTGGACGCATCGCAGAGGGCTGCTGGTACCCATGCGCTTCTGGGCAGCCAGCTCGATTGTGCACATTTACACAATTCCTTTCACTGGGAACGAAAATCAACATCAACGCCTCTGCCCTCTGAGATCTGGATGAGCCAAACACTTGTAGCCCTGCTAAGGCTCAGCCTTCAGTTGGATCCCCCATCTGCTGTCTGCCTTTCCTTCCCCTACTGTCTTCTGCTCCAATCGCCTCACTTTTGCTCTTTAGAGCCCCTCCAAGCCAGTGCTATGGGACAGGCTGCTACAAATGAGTTTACAAGCCAGAGTTATTATTATTATTTTTGCTCAATGTGCAGCTACTTCTGACCTTGCCGGGGGCTCCTGAGATGTACCCCTGTGCTTACTCGCAGCCCCACTCATGCTGAGAAGGGCGGGGGCAGGTACCATGTGACTTTCCGTGTTGTGAATGCCCCCTCCCCATGCCACCTGCTCGATCCTCTGCGGCTCGTCAGGACATAGTACGCTGTGCAGGCAGAAAGAGGAAGAGGCCTCAGAATGGAGACTGAAAGAGAGGCCATCCCGCAGAACCACAGAAGCCCCCATCTTTCTGCACCTTGGAGAGAACTGATGCCTCAGAGTGCGGTAAACATGAAATGAAAGTTGGCCTTGAGAGATAAGTGTTCATGACACCTCCCACCGGGAGGAACGAGGCAACCGTGGGGGGAGGGGCTATTTGCAGCAACCTCTTTCTGCACAGGATTACAAGATGAATGAACATACACAGCAATCGGAGCGCTATTTTATACTTCTGCGTTGAGCCTGCTCTGTGATCTACACTGTGGCCTATGCCGTTGCAACCATTTATACTCGTGTGCTGGTGTATCTGTGTCGTTTCGCAATTACACCACCAAAACACTAAATGGTACATAGACAATAAATGCAACATCCGAAACTCTCTCCTTGGGACATATTCAAATGTTGAATCACTCAGTTGAAACATAAAAAACAAAGAAATAACAAAGTATCAATTTATCAAGTCCTGGTTACATTTGTGCTTCCCATTGACAAATTTGGATAAATATGTAGCCACCACAAAGTCACTTTTTAATGCATTTCGCTTCTAAAGTTAGTGTCTTTACTTCTTAATTTACTTAGTCTTGAAAAGTAAAAAATAAGCTTAATGGTGATATGTGAAATTGGCTCTGTCATCCTAAGTGTTTTGTAGACCAGTTGCTGCAATGCCTAGGGGGGATTATTAAAGGCTAGATATTCAGCGCTCACAAAAAGTCTTCAGATGATTGCTTAGTTCTGTGAAAATGATGCAAATTCATTGGTTTCATAACAGAAGTCCATCGACAAGCAATGTTTAACATATCTGTACATATCTGTCATGTGCGTGAGGAAGAGAGGCATCAGGGCAAACCAAGGACTTATTAACAGAGTGGAATAGAACTATAAATAAACCGGATCAAAAGGGAGGTTAGGGAGAAGGCAACAGGGAGATATAACTTCAGTGACAGAACTGGGAAGCACTTAAATACAGGACTAACAAGGGAGCACAATGAGAGGCACCTGAAGTGAATCACAGAAGGGCAGGAACTGGAGGTAGGACTAACGAGCACCAGGCATGGCTTGTTATAGAAGACAGGAGGGTCAAACAGGACAGGACAGGACATGACACTATCTTCCTCAGACATTTCATGTTTATTAAGTGTCATGTTTTGACTCATTCAGTCATCTTCTTGCCATTTTGTTATTAATTGCTATTGTAGTCATTGGCTCCCAAAATGTATACTAAACACAAGTTTTTGCTTTGTTTTATGTTATTGCAAAGGAGTTACTAATTAAAAAGCACCTAACATTTTAGGTCAGAACAACTCTTTTAGAAGTATAATTTGGGTTTTAATTTATTATTGCTTGAAATTAATATTTTATTTAGAACTACTGGTCATTTCTAATGTGATGTATAAGTTTTGTGAACAAATGAATAAGGGAATGATTGTTATTATGAAAGCAACAAATTTTTTTTTTTTTTTTTTACTGAATTAAGCAAGCTTCCCATGCCTTTCTGTGAGCACTATATATAGCACTTCAGTGTTAGCGATGCAGCAGTGTTAGCAAGCAGACCACATTGTTGGCGTGTAGTAGCATTTCTGGAGAGATGAGCAAAGGGTCCGCAGCTATGGCGTCCATACAGCATTGGTTCCACACAGAAGTATAAATTAGCCAATACAGGGGCTGGCCTCTTGTTTAGATTTTTTTTTTAATCGCTTTATTTTCAGCTGTCATGTTATTTTTATGCCATCGGTGTTGGATTGTAAGCAGGAGCTCTCATTTGCAGATGCACTTTGGGGCTTGAGGCCACCATTTTGAATGAGAACCCAGTCCTCGTAGACCTGTTCTCCACCTGGCACCCACTCTGGCCACACCGCAGTTTCTTGCACGGTGCTGCTTTGCCGGCTCCCCGTGGATCACAGATGATACGGGCTGCACGGTGCAGCACACTGGCATGTGCGCTTGTGTGTTGGGTCTGTGGTGAGAGGCAGGAGGTCAGCGAAAATCTGGGTTGGAGTAAAATGGCTGAGCTCAGATCTCCAGTAGCGAGAGCCATGACTGCATGTAGCCAGCACTGGTGTCTGAGAAAGGAAGTTTGGTGTTGACTCACACCTGTCACTCCCTCCTCCATCCGGTATCATTAAACTGAGCAAAAGAGTGCATGGGTTTCAGTTTTGTTTCATAAATTGCACTTTGGTATTTATATAGAAGTACCAGTATAAATCATGCTATGTATTTTAGGTGTTACTCTAGACTACACATTAGGAATGGACTTTTCTGACTGTCTCCATGCCCCGGTCCCCAGGGACACCGTGTTTACCCTTCTCAGAGACTACATCTCACCTATTTTTTTTGGTTATTTTATATATTTAACCTTTATTTAACCAGGTTAGTCCCATTAAAGATTAAAGATCTCTTTTCCAAGGGAGAACCGACCAAGAAGGCAGCAGCAGAGAAAAATACAATAAACAACACATTAAATAAACGCACTTAAATTCGCTCACATGAATCACTCACACCCAAAGTAGGCTGCAGTGATACTACCATGGTTTTGAACTCCTTCAATGTGACGAGGGCTTGAAGTCGCAGCTAAGATTGTAAGTTATTCCCCTGCCCGGGGTGCCAAAAACCTAAAAGCTTTCTTGCTTAGGTCAGTTCGTACTTTGGGGACAGCAGATTGCAGAACTGCCATAGATCTACGATTGTAACTTCCATGCTTCCTTATTAAAAGACAGGATAAATAAGAAAGAGTAGTACCCAACACGGTTTTATAAATACATACCAATGACTAAGCCATGAAATATATACAGTAAAGATGTCCAATTCTTTTTTGAATAGAGTACACAATGATGCGTAGGAGGACCACAGTTGGTAATAAATCTCAATGCTCCATGGTATACACTATTCAGCATGCGAAGACAATGAAGCAAAGCATTCAGGTACAATACATCTTCATAGTGCATAACAGGTAAAAAGGTTGTTTCTACCAGTTTTTTTTTACTAATGACTGCTGTCTGTAAGTCTCCCTGAATGAGGAAAGTTGTTCATTAAATAAATGGCACTTCAATGATGACTCCCTTGGGTGTTGTTCTCCCAGAGTAATATCGCATCCCGGCAGAAGATGACCTGCTCTGCCTCTCATCTGCATCTTACCAACTACACTACCAGTCAGAAGTAGTTGCACACACTGCGGTTGTTGATTTGATGTTACTGACGTAATGTTTACTATAAATGCATTTGATATTTTTTACTAACATAAATTTACAGTATAGTCACCATTTGAGTACCTTTATTAGCAAGAAAATACATTGCACACAACAATTAAAGGAGCAATTTTTAATCAGAGTGTAGCATCTAGTCAATTCAACTTCTGGGATATTGATCTGGTCAGTTAAGTAGCAGAGGGAGTTTTAATCAGTTTCAGTTGCTTTGGTGTTAATGAAATTAACAACAGGTGCACTAGAGGGGCAACGATAAGACGATTCCCCCAAACAGGAATGGTTCAATTTTTCCCTCCTCATCTTTTCTGACTTTTTTCATTTTTTAGTTTCGTATTTGGCTACAGCCAGTGTCACTGCTGATACTTGGACCCTACAGAGGTTGCACAGGTAGTCCAACTCCTCCAGGATGAGCAGTTACTCTAAGAGAGCTGAACAGGGCCGTGGAAGGTCCTTAACCCATCAGCAGGACCGGTATCTGCTCCTCAGTGCAAGGAGGAACAGGATGAGCACTGCCAGAGCCCTACAGAATGACCTCCAGCAGGCCACTGGTGTGAATGTCTATGAGCAAACAATCAGGAACAGACTTCATGAGGGTGGCCTGAGGGCCCAAAGTCCTCTAGTGGGCCCTGTGCTCACTGCCTGGCACTGTAGAGCTTGATTGGCTTTTATCATTAAATACCAGAAGCTGGCAGGTCCGCCATTGGTGCCCTGTGCTTTTCACAGATGAGAGCAGGTTCACCCTGAGCGCACGTGACAGACGTGAAAGGGTCTGGAGAAGCCGTGGAGAAAGTTACCTGGCCTCATGTGCTGAGAGTATGCAGGCAGTTCCAGGAGGATGAAGGTACTGATACCATTGACTGGTCCCCATGCTCGCCTGCCCTAAATCCAATAGAACACCATGGGACATTATGTTTTGGTTCATCCAACGGCGTTGTACCTCAGATTGTCCAGGAGCTCAGTGATGCCACATAAATTTTTCACTTTGAGTTTTCGAGGTGTCTTTGAATTCAGCCCTCTGTAGGTTAATCATTTTCATTTCCATCAAACAATGTGACATCCTTTTATTCCTAACACATCATTCAGTCCGTATTAGTATACGATTATGTTTTTTTTCCCCTGATGTTTTTTATAAAGTGTTCCTTTATTTTTTGAGAAGCGTATATTTTTGATTCATCAAAGTAACCTCCTCTAGCAGTTAAAACAGCAGAGAAAATTGGAGGTATTCATTCTAGAAGGGATATTCCATTCTGCTCACTTTTATGTGATGAAACAGTTAACTAGTGCATTTAAAGTTAAAGGACAGCTTAGAATTTGACTCACCATCACCACACAACCAATTATTAGAATGCCAGACATGATGCATGTTATAGAGGAAACTTGTTTTATTTGACTTACATTTTCATTTATTTTTCAACTTTCCAATGCATAAATTGAATAAGGTAAGATAAACTTTTATTAGTCCCACAAGTGGGAAATTGCATCTTCATGGCAGAAAGTGGACAATACAAGATAAGAGCAGCAAAAATGTAAAACAATAGAATAAAAACAGAAATATTGCACATAGAAACTACCATGGTGTATTGGGTGTGTGTGCTTGTTAGTCTATATGTGTGTGGTCAACTGCAAGGACTTTGTTGTAGAGTCTGACAGTGGATGGAAGGAAAGATCTTCTGATTATCTCCTTCCCACATCGTGGATGCAGGAGTCTGCCGCTGAAAGGAGCTGCTCAGTGCTGTCAGTCTCCTACACGGGCTGGGAGATGTTACCCAACAGGGATGACAGCTTAGCCACCATTCTCCCGTTCACCCCCAACCTCCACCGGGTCCAGAGGGCATCCAAGAACAGAGCTGGCCCTCCGGATCAGCCCATTCGGTCCCTTCCTATCCCTAGTGGAGAATCCACTGCCCCAGCAGAACACACCGTAAAAGACGGCTGACGCCACTACAGTCATAAAAAGGTCCTCAGGAGTGGCACCCCTGCACTCCAAAAAGACCGAAACCTCCGCAGCAGGTGCGGCCTGCTCTGCCCCGTCTTGTAGAGCGCATTTGCGTTATGAGTCCAGTCCAGCATGTTGTTCATTTGAACACCAAGGTACCTGTAGCATGTACCTGTAGAATACAAAATCGGCAGTTTAAGAAATCAATGGAAAAGTGGTAAAAACCTGTGGTGTGCAAAAAATGTTGCCTGGTGGTGTGACTGCCACAGCATGGCAGACTGTATGAAGCCTTCTGGGGTTTTTCTGCTGTCTAGGTAAAGCCAGCAGTCTAGAACCCAGAACCGTATAGAAGTTACTCATTCACGTTTATCTGCCGATGCGTTTTACAACCTCCAGCAACCGGCTGGGACCAGGGCATTCAGAATACTGCACCGCATGCTACGTGAGAATTTTCATTCATAGTGCACTCAAGTGCGTTGGCTTTAGCAGGTTTGAAATGCTGGTCCCCGATTTCACTTAATGATCTTTTTTGGTGATGCACACATTGCAGCTGTGGGTCACGTTCAAGTTTTCCAGGTTCTGCTTGCAGGCTCTTCAGAGTAGAACCCTAAAGCCTCCATCATTCCTGAGACGAAAGTCAAACATTCATATTCATTCCCTTTGAGTCACAACCAGCCTCTGAAAACGACTGCAAAAACTCTTCTTATGAGTTCATAGAATACACCATGTGCAATAATAACCTAGCAGCAAACTGTTTAGATCTGTATCAGAAAGCAGTAGTGAAGAAACTAGACTTGTGACTGTAACTTCCCTTGTTCAGTATAATCAGGGACCTGTTAGTATATAAATCTGATCACATTTAAAATCATGAGACCAAACAATTCAGGCATCTGTGAGTCAATTTTTTGATCTATGCAGAACATTGAAAGGAAAGCATGTGATTTGAGACAGAGCACAAGAGAAGGATTAGACTTAAGGGAGCTCACTTGTAAGTACTTACAACCCAACAACACTGCATGGTGCCATTAGAAATTCCTTAAGAAACTCTTCTGTTCACGCTATTGAGGACAGGGGCAGCGTGTAAAGTTTATTTCGCGAGTGTAAGGCAGTAATCAGTTGTTTGATTCCAATTCTCCACCTGGGAATGTCCCCTGGTTAATCTGGCAAGGCACAGCAGCGATCAGCTACCTGGCTCAGACACACGTTCCTCTCTCTGCTGCTGCCTCAAGAGCCTCTTTCCCTCCAGAGCAGAAGATCAGCTGCCCCGTTTCTTACCTACTTTTGCTTCCTCGCTGACTAACTACCTCACTGACCTAATTTAATTACCACATCACTCCAATTTTTGCCTTTTGAAAATAACTTTCATGCTAGTCACCCCAGCTACATGTCCAGTGTACGTAAAACCTGTCAAATGTCAGGTCAGCTTCTCCCTCAGCTTCAAGCACCCTGGTCCTTCATGTCTCTGCTGCGAAATGACCTGTATGCATTGACACGTTTTGTCCGCAGTGCTGAGCCGACCCATCCCGCTTAACAGTGCCCGGATGTCCTGACGACGACGGGGAGAACCCAAGTGGCTCGGCAATCTGCAGGGCGGCCCAGTGATGTTCACTGGCAGTGGTGCCCCATTGATCAGCTGGGCTCCCATACCTGTGCCATCTGGCAGACACTGAACTCGGGTCCAATAATAAATCAGGACAGGTAACTGTGGGTTACTCCACAGTTACAGCAATATAGAGCCAATGTCCCTCCCAGAGGTTCACCTTTCAGACCAGCTCTTTGCAGTCTGCGCTAAGAAGTGAGCCAAACATTGTTCGGTAGGTGCTGCCATCTAGTGTTCAGGAGAACTGCATACAATCTTAACACACAAGAAGGGGGGGGGGGGGGTTGAGGTTGATGGATGAAAAAGGTGAAAGCCCATCGACATATCAATCCGAAACACCCAACAGAGAATACAAAAGACCCTGGGTGAGGTGGGGTGGTGGACGGACATAGACGTCAGGACAAACAGAAACTGACAGGCTTGATCAACACCATTTATTTCCCGACGATCATGGAGGGACTGGAGTCTGTGGACAAGCTACTGCTACGTGCCTCTTAAAAGGTACGGGGGAGGCCAATGTAAAGTCAACGGCAGCAGACAGGCGACAGCAATCTGTCCAAACATGGAAGGCCAAGAGCAGGAGGTCTTTACCGCCTACAAGTACGACATGAGCACAGCAAGACGAGAGTGAGCACTACCTGTATCCGTGACCAAGAAAACAGTTAAAAACAAGCCTGTATTTACACATGCAAGACTAAATCCTTACAGAAACCTTTTTAATTTGTATGAGCTTGAAGCCCTTGACTAGTTATCTCAAAATGACAAGCATTTTCATGTAACACAAAACTGCACGTATTTCTTGTAATAAAGAACACCATGCCGGACATATCAGAGAGAGAGAAAATGTTGAGGAAATACAGGGAAAAAAAAAAATGTCCATCAACCACAGAGGACACTAAGATTTGGTCGGGATATTGAGGGAGGCAAAGTGAGGTGTCCTGAACACTCCAACTGCAGGTTCCAAAACTTTTGCCGACTTGAGGGCAGTCATTTCACACAGCATTCTGTCTGGAATAACACACACTGGGTATTGTCCACAGTCTATAGGCAGTCAGAGCAGGTCATTCTCAGCAAACGGCAGGGCTGGGGACCGACATGACTGGCAAGCGATTAGAAAGTACGTTTCTCCTGAGGAGAGATGGATGAGTCCTGGCTGACATATGCGGGGGGAGGGGGAGAGCGGAGTCCTAAGGCTCAGAAGGTGTTTTTGATCTTGGCGGCCACCTGCACCAAGATCTCGCCGATCTTCTTCTGCCAGTTGAGGATGTGCTTGGACTCCGCACACCACAGCTCGCCGTGCCGGGGCTCCGCGTTCTCGCAGCGCTTACGCACTTCCTCCTGCTGCTCCTGTGTGTCACGGGAAGGGGCCTCAGCACTCGGCCAGCTTAAAATATCGAGAGGAGACGCATCGCGGCGACCCGTGAGCTCACCTCCGTCCCGTGCTGCAGCTCGAACTTGTAGAACAGGGCCCAGGCGTCACCCAGGTCGGGCTCGATCTTCACCGTGCGCTGGAACCACTCCCGGGCCTTGGTGATCTTCCGCTCGCTCCAGAACAATCTGAGGTGTGGCGGGCAGGGGAAAAGGGGAGGTTCCATAGGGGGGGGGGTTTAAGACTTAAGGAACTAGAAGTAGAGCAATAAACACCTTCAGCAATGTCTTAGAAAGGGTTTGACAAAATAAAGCCTTTTAAAGCATCTGAATGACAGGCAGTAATTAAGGCATTTTGCAGTGCATTGTGGGTATAGATCGAGTCATGGCGGTGGGACATACTTGGCCACAGCTAGCAGGACGTGGGGGTCGTGCTCACACTTCTTCAGCGCGTCCACGCTCTTGGTCTTCCTCTGGGGCCGGGCCTCCAGGAAGACGGCCTCGGCCCACAGGATGCCTGCCAGGAAAACACCGTTAGCACGCGCCAGGAGCGCCCAGCCCCACACGTCTGCCACTCCGGCGGTCTCATTACACAAAAGCGACGACAGACGGCATAAAAGACTGGCCCCAACACTGAGGATGAGTAGAACAGGACTTCAGGGTGGACATGGACACAGACAGCAGACGGTGAGAGGTTCAGGTCAGTGTGGGTCTCACCTGAGCTGGGGCACTCCTGCAGGGCCTTGGCCATCAATGTATTGGCGATGTTCTTCAGCCCGGCCCGGTACTCCAGCCGAACAGACTCAAGCCTGGACCAGAGGTGGCGTCAGATACACCTACAAGCGAACAGGGCACCCCCCCCCCCCGCCCCATCCCCAGGGACTGAGTGTATCACACCTCCGACACCGACACACAGCACGGTGCACGCACGCACGCACGCCTTTGACGGCGGCCCGATTAAATGTGTGTGGGGCCCCTCCTCACCACAGGTCCGGGTTCTGGGGGTTCTTCAGACGGGACTTCTCCAGGATGGCACGGGCCCTGGTCAGCTGGCCCGCTTTCTCCTCCAGCCGCGAGAGCAGCAGCCACAGGGGCATGGAGTGGGGGCATTTCTTCAGCTGTCACGGGGATGAGGGGAAGGAGTGTTATGGAAATGCCACGGTCTAACAGGGACCTGACAGAGAGCACAGCCTGCAGCAGGCTGCCCTAAGGTCCCCCCCCGGGACCGGCAGGACCCCGAGCCACTCACTCCCTGGTTGTAGGCCTCCCGCGCCTTGTCCATGTTGCCTGACTGCTCCTCGATCTGGCCCCGCATCATCCACAGCTTGGGGAAGTCCTCATAGTGCTTCAGGGCCTCGGTGCAGAGCTCCTGGGCCGCCTCGATATTGCCCAGCACCCACTCCAGCTTCACGGACTTCATGAAGACCTGCAGGGAACATAAGAACATGGCTGACTGGACACCGAACTGCTAATGTGGTCTAGCAGGCCAAGCCCGACCCACCCATATTCTCCAAGTGCTCCCTGATGGCCACACCCATGACCCTCCCCCTACACAAAGGCCCCTCCCCCATCACAAAGGCCCCTCCCCCTACGTCATGCATACCCTGGCGGTGGGAGCGCTGCTGCGGGCCTTGGCCAACAAGCGGCGGGCACGCTCATACTCATTGTTCTCCGACTCCAGCTTCACGGCCGCCAGCCAGATCTCCTCGCTGTTGGGGTTCGCCTGAGGCGGTGAGGAAACATCGTCAAGGAGTCGCCGATGACAGGCAGTCATACAAGCCAGACCCTTCCCTGCAAATGCAATGCCCCACCTGGAAGGCCAGCGCCAGGATGCTGCGGGCAGCGGGCACGTCACCCGCCAGCCACTTGGACTTGGCTCCCATCAGCCACAGCACCTCGGCCTTGGGGCAGTGGGCCACCGCTCTTTGCAGCAGGGCCTCCAGTGACTCGCTGTGGGGCCAAGGAAAGAGGAGGAGGATGAGTGGAGAAGGAGCAATCTCATGGGAACAAGGAGGCGCACAGTGGAGCAGAACTGGTTATTTTGGGGGGGGCTTACCGTGTGCCATGGTTCTTCTCAAAGTACGCGGCTCTCAACCACACGCTCTTCTTGCTGGGGAACTGCTGCAGGGCGTGGGCATAAATGGCCCGGGCACACTCCAGTGCGCCATGAGCCACGCACTGCAAAAAGGCACACATGGGACGTCAGCGCCTTGCCTACGCACTGGAAACATGGCGTGGAGTGGAGTCTGAGGCGGGAACCCGACACAGGAACCCAACGTCAAATCTCTGACCAGCGTCAGTAAGCAGCTTGGAGCAGTAAATCAGCCGGGGAGGCATTTCCCTTACTGCAGCACCAGCAGTCATAGCCCTCCCTGCCAGACGGGGCCTTACACTCTCTGCATCCTCCATCCACGTGTGCTTGCAGTCTTCCTCCTCGATCCCGATGCCGATGACTGCCCGGATCACCGCCTGGCAGGTGGCCACGCTGCCAGCTTTGTCACACTCCTCGGAGTCCTGAAGGGATGGAGGCAGTAAGCGAGCTGCACCAGGAGGGGGCGCTGTGGTGCACAGGGAGAAGCTAGTAGGTCTGAAAGAGCCGTATAAGGGAGGAGCGTGTATAGGAAGGGTGATGGGCAACAGGAGACACCGGCAAAGTGAGAGGGCAAGCGGAGGACACAAAGAGAATGAAGAGCCTACATGCAGCTGGGGAAGGAGCTGGGGGTAAGATGGAGGGAACTAGACAGAGGGGGGCGTGGCCACACCTGAATCCACTGCTCGCGGTTGATCTCGACCCCGTTGGCGCGCAGTGAGGTGATGGCTCTGTCGATGATCTTCTCCACCATCTGCGTGTTACCGTTGGCCTCCTCCAGCTTGGCGGCCGTGATCCAGATGTGCCGGTCCGTGGGGATGTTCTCGCGGGCCTTGTTCAGCACCCGACGGGCGTTCTCGTACGTCTCCAGCCGGGCCAGGGCCAGCCACAGCTGTTGGCAGGAGACACGGTTCACGACCCGGTCAGGCCGTCCCACCTTTCACGCGAAACCTGACGGCCGCTCACAGACGGCGGCAGCTGCTAGCAGCCCGAAGTGTGACTCTTCTCACCTCCACGCTGGTAGGGCAACACTCCACCGCCCTGCTCAGCATAATCCTGGCATCCTCCGGTTCCTCCAGCTCCACAGCCGTCTTCCACAGACGCACGGACTTTGACACGTTCTCCAGAGCTGCGCGCACAGTAATACTCTAATGATTTTTGGAGGAAGAAAGCACATTTTTCCATTTCTCAGACCAGGCAAAAGCTACCGCGTACCTTTCCTGAGCACGCGCTTCTTAGCGCGGACGTCCGTCTCCAGCTCGGCGGCGCGGATATAGATGCGCACTGACTGCGGAAGGTGCCGTACGGCCTGGGCCACCACCGCCTTGGCTGTGTCTCCCGGCTGCAGCCTAGCGGCCTCGAGCCACACGTCCTCACTCTGCAACATGAAAGGACGCTCGCGCGTTAGCAAGCCGGTACCACCGCCTTCAGTCGACAAGGAGAAAGCTAGCAGACTAGCCATTACCTTGCATATCGCTGCGACAGAGCGACAGTATGCTTGCAGCATTCCACGGCTAAAAAACTGCGTTTGACTGAAGATGAACTTCAGGCGATGCCACTAACCTTGGGGCACATCTCCGTGCCCTTCATGATGAGGTTCCTAGCCACCTGCAGCTTGCCCGTCACCTCCTCCAAGCGGGCAGAGGCGATCCAGGCGGGCGGATGGTGAGGGTTAGTCTCCCTCACGGACTTCAGCAAAAGGCGCGCCTTCTTGATGTCACTGGCGTGCGCACACACACAACGTTCACCACATTTTAGTTTCATCGCAGTCTAGGTGCAGTGTAGCACAGCACAGCAGTCACAGGGTAAAGGAGGTCTGAAAGCGACGTGGTGACGACCCCACACCCCAAGGTCTAGCGGGTCGCGCACAAAAAACATCGTGCCACACACCTGATGTCACCACCATACGTAGGAATCATGGAGTTGAGGTCCGTCAGGTATCCCTTGGGGTCCACCACCGTCTGCCCGCTCACAGAATCGGACACCTGACCAGCAGAGACATGGAGCTCTGCATCAGAAGGTTACTTGCAAACGCGCAGGAAACACTGTCGTTATCAGTGCCTGGCGATATGACGGTAATTTATAGTGACTGGTTGCAATAGTATCCGCGATAAGCGTTTCAGAGTTATCGCCAGAATCGCAATGCGGCAGGACTCAGGACTATCACGATATCAACAGAACAATCTGGTAAGTGCCCATCACGTGACGTCGGCGTATTCTGAGGGCGCAACGAAAAACAGACCAATGTAAAAACAAAGCAATTTCAGATTAGAAAGTTTCTTCAACTAAAAAAAGATAAATAAAAATTATATAGCACTGGATTGTTAAAAATATTGCACTTGGTCCACAGACGGGTTGGCTATGCTGTCAAATAAACAGTATGCAATACGGTTTATAAGGAAGATTCGGTTCCAAAAAAGTGTTCTGCTTCAATTGAGTGGAAATGGCTTGGATTATCTAAATCGGATGTGGACCAATCTACTGCAAAGATAACATTCATACAACTTGTGGCAACACAACCAATTGTATGTATCTTGCATTTGTTGTAAACTGAGTTCTAAACTACACTTATTGACCACAGAGATAAATGTTCCTTTGTACTCTACACTTTTGAAAGTTCAGTATTAAAAAAAAATAAAAAGCACTTTTGCTTTACTGAATTATTTTCTTTTATATATACAGTATTTTACATACTGTAAAAATTATGTTTATTATTATAACACTACATGGTTAGCATTATTTCATACATTACAAACTGGTTATTTTGTAAACAGGCATTTAAAAAATGTGACCTATATCGTGGATTGTGATTCTAAATAAAGATCCTGTTATCTGACATTCTGGCCATATATAGCTCACTCCAAGTTATTACTACAGCAGGAAGTTCCAAGCAGAGGAGTCTAAAATGACTGCCAAGATACTGACAATTTTCTAAGCTAATAAAACAGAAAGCACACATACATGTAAAGTGTCCATAATTGGAAACCATGGTTGTCAATCTCAAAATAAAATACCAGCTTTCCTTTGCAGTTGCTAAAAACGAAGAGGAAGCACAGATCAGAGGCGCACGCACCTGGCTCAGCCTCATGTCCATCAGGGTGTTCCTGGCCTGTCCGATCTTCCTCATGTCCAGATCCCCAGTTCCGGGGGTCATGAGGCCCGGCGTCATACCCCCAGGGTAAGGTGTGTTCAGACCTCCCGAGAAGGGTGTGTTCAGTCCGCCGAATTGCTGAAAGGAAAAGAAACTAATCAGATTCATAGCACCAGCCAGACAAACCATAAGACAGCAAGGCGCGCATGTGACAACTGACCCCTTGCCGGGGATCCACGCTCGTGTGGTTATCGCCCGTCTGCAGGTGCTTGGCGAAGAAGCTGTCAGGCACTGGAGTGAGCTTCTCGTAGCGTGGGTTCCTCTGCCGCTTGTTGCGGGCATCGCCAACCTCTGGGATACTGAGCCACTCCTCTTCTGAGACCTCAGCCAGTTTCCTCTGCAAAGGAAGGAGAGGGTTATCCAATCACAGCTGAAGGAATGAGCACTACGGCCCCTTCCTATAGGTGGACAACAGAAACGATGTGGAACACTATTGGCTGTGTGATAGTTATATATGGCCTAGGCAAGGAGAGTTGCTGTATTAACCCTCAACATGCTGGGTAACAGAAGACCTATCAGAGCATCTGCAGCAACAAGCCAAATAGGCCATTTCCCTCATGTTGCAAGCGAATGAAACCAGAAGAACAATTTCACCCAAATATCCCATCTGTTGATCAGCCCCCCACCACTGAGGCCGGCACACACCTTGAGATCGGAAAACTGCTGCTGAATTTTAGGGCGCTCCATACGGTACTTCTCGATCTCCTCCTTTTCCCGCTGTTCCCTGGGGTTAAGAATAAGAGCAGCCATTGTGGGTACCAGCCCACCATCACGGACAGAGATAGCTCAATGGTGCGCTTGACGATTTGTACCTGCGCTCTTTGCGACGCTCGTCCATTCTCTTGTCCAGGGCCGCATAGATGGCATCGGCTTCTTCGTCATCTTTCTCGTATGGACCGCTGGAGAACAGGCTGCCTGCATAGCCATTGAACTGCAGGCAGGATGTAGAAGCATGGATGAGTTTTTCCTTATGGTTGCATGATACTATCCTCGCGGATAATAGCGACCTTCTCCCCCGCACTTTTACTCATGCCGTTAGGGCGACGTATAACAATACAATACCTCATCATAATTGGTGTCGTTGAGATCTTCGTCGTCATCGTCAGCCTGGTTCTTTTTCATCTGGTCCCCGACCGTCCTCTTCCCCGGTGGCGCATGTCGATCATCCACTGGGTCGTTGGCATCACGAGCGGGACCGATATCGGACCGAGTTGTGAAACCGGTGGCACTGGAAAAAGCAGTAGTTTAGAAGTTTACTTAGACTCTCTCCTGACGTTACGAATAAAAAAATAACAAAATAAATAAAATACACAGCTTAAATGTTAAGAACTTTTACAAATTTTGTGACAAAATGAGTATTCATTTACAATTACTGCAAACTAAAAAACTAAATCAAATACACGAAGACCGTCGCACAAATAATGTACAAGAGATTTGAATGATAGATACTAACCTATAGCAGCCTATATATTAACACCGATCGCAAACTACATGTGCTGCTACCGCAGTACATGTTACCCAAACAAGTGTAACGGCCTACAGAAGCAATGGTTTAAAACCAAAAATACGCATCATTCATGACGCATATACATGTAACCAAGTTCTTCATGGATATAAGTATTGGTGTAGCACAGAAGATCCCTTACCCTCTGCCGAGCCCGGGCACATAGCCCAGTGGCGCAGGCATGCCCAAAAACGGCTTTTTCTTCTTATTCAGACCGCCGGTTAGGGACACGGCGCCCCCGGAGCCGGACATGCTGTTCATGGCGCCCCCGCTTCCACCACCAGAGCTGTTGCTACCCGAGCCTGCCCCGGATCCGGACTTCGCGGCATTTTTGGAGCCTTGCTTTCCCGAAGAACTCGCCATCGTTACTCCAACAACTGCAGGGTTCACTTCCGGAAATAACAACAAGGGTGTTTCCCGTTCAAAGGTTATTAAGAATAGCTGTGAGATTTTGTAACAGCGCCACCGCGCCCCCGGAGGCCGCATAAAGGAAACGTATGAACGATTTGTCTAGATTCTACAGAGGTAGGCAACCTTGATCTTGGGGTACCGGTATCCAGCAGGTTTTCTATCCTACCTGGTATTTGATAAACCACACTTGATCTCAAGCAGATAGCAACTTATCAGGTGGGATAGAAAACCTGCTCCTTACCAGCACTAGTGTGTTTTTATTTTTGTGCACCATAGGAAGCCCATGAGAAGCAGTATTTCTGTGCACTGTGTACCAGTGATTCTTCAGATCAGGGACAAAACTTGTCCACCAGATAAAACACAGTTTGTGGTTAAAAAAATACTTAATATTACATATACACTTAACCAGAAGACTAAAAAGGATAATGAAAGCACAAATAAATATTATTT
>JAABNY020000129.1:9646749-9658528 GCA_015164015.2 Brevimyrus niger
CGTTGCTTCCGGGATAGGCTCCGGACCCCCCGCGACCCAGTAGGATAAGCGGTTTGGAAAATGGATGGATGGATATTCAACAGTCTGATTATAATTTGTCTGTGTTATTCCATGATAAAAAAATTTATAAGTGTTTGGTGCAGAGCTCACCTAATGTCATCCATCTCTATCGCCAGAATCGATGTGGCAGAGAAGTAGGGGAGGTTAAGGTGCCTGTCTTCCAGTGCCAGCACTGTGGCAAAAACTATAGGTCCAAAGCCGGCCGAGACTATCACCTGCGATCGGCACATGCCAGTGCGACCACCAGCGCTGCCATGGTGAGCAGGCCTTTGGCCATATTGTCACCCCTGCTTATCTGTGGCGAGGCTGGAGAAAGGGTTTCTGGGAAAGAAGGGACTCGATCTTGAGCAGCCAATGGAAATGGCCAGATAAAATAGAGTCTGCAGGATACCAGCATATCCAATACCGTGACTATATTTGATTAAGTAAGTGACAGCGGTTCTCTGTCTGTAGTTGTTAATCCTGGAAAGGGAGGAAGGATTTATTACAGATGTTTGATCTTCTAGGTATAGACTTGACTGGACAGGTGGCACTCATTGTGCAAAATCTGGTTGTATCAAATGCACTTTAGAAGCAGGGATGTTTTGTTTATGCTTGTTTACAGGCTGTGTAGTTTTGTAATGCATATTCATGGCCTACAGAGCTGTGGCTGTTTTTCTTGCTTCCCCCCACCCAACTCTGCCGAGCAGGGCTTGAAGAGGCAGCAGCCAAACAAGGGCCGCGAAAAAGGGGAGAACCTGGAGGATGGGGGGAGTGAGAAGGAGGAGCAGATGGAGGAGGAAGTCGAGGAGGAGGAGGAACGTCGAGATGGCAGCAGTACGGAGGAAGAGGAGCAGCCAGAGCCGGGAGATGCCGAGAGGGAGGGTCGGTGCGAGCGCATGCCGTCCGAGGAAGAGGAGCGGGCGTCAAGACTCGCGTCAGCAGAGGAAGAGGGGCAGCCCGAGCACGAGCTGACCATGGAAGAGGGGCGGCCAGAGGTGGCGGAGGAAGACTTCGGGAGGACACCCAGTGGGAGGGTACGGCGGCGGTCTGCCCAGGTGGCCGTGTTCCACCTGCAGGAGATCGCAGAGGATGAGCTGGCCAGTGACTGGGGAGGACGACGGCATCGGAGGGACGACCTCGTCCCCGACAGCAGGAAGGTGAGACCCCTGCACACTCGTGCGCGAACGCATACAGGCACAAACACATATACAGACCCACAAGCGCATATAGGCACACGCACTAACACACGAGGGCACACGCTCACACACAAGCGTATAAAAGTACGTGCACACTCGCGCACTGACACATACAGGCACACGCAAATCCTCAAGCATCAACAGGAACAGGCACCCACGCACATATACTCACAGACACACATGCAGCCCACTCAAGCAGAAACACATGCGGGCATACCTGCGCACGCTTGAACGCACAGGTAAAGACACCCACACACTCCTACCCTGGTGGAACGCGAGTCTGTCCTGAGAGGGGACCATAAAGTCCCATGTGTGGCGTCTGTCCCAGCTCAACTACACCCGTCCACGACCTCTGACCCTCAGCCCCGGGACGGTGGAAAGGTGGAGGATGGAGCTGAAAGAGAAGGGCTTCATCTGCTGTCCTAACGCCGTAAGACGGCCCCTCCTTTCACCCGTACACTTCCACGGCCTTCGGCCCTCACTTGCCCACATGCCTCAGCACCGACAGTCCCCTGCCGCACTCTGCTGTTTGCCTTGCAGGGCTGCGAGGCTGTCTACACGAGTGCGGCCGGCCTGAAGGCCCACATGGCAGGCTGCGAGAAGGTACTCAGGCCGCCTGACCTATGAAGGTGTGGGGCTGTGCGGGGCTAACGGAGGCTGTGCTTCCTACGTCCGGCAGGGAGGCGGCTCCGCGGGGAAGTACACCTGCTTGCTGTGCCAGAAGGAATTCGGTTCAGAGAGCGGCGTAAAGTACCACATTGGGAAGACACACTCTCAGGTAAGGCCTGTACCTGGCTGCCGCCAGATAAGATTCGGAGAAGACCCAGATTTTCGAAGGCCGACTTTCAAGTAAAGGCTAATAAGGGGACCAATTCTCAGGTGAGATGGTGTAAAACAGCTCTGTGCGGCCAGCAGCGGTCCGATGGCCTTGATGGTAGATCCCACTTTCACCACTGGCTTTTCCTTTGCCTCCAAACTGTTGCCCGGGAGCAGAACTGGTTCCGCAGCACTAACCATCCAGGCCCCAGCAGCGGGAGCAAAGGTTCACAGAATGGCCTGAAGGGGGTGTCGGAGAGCAGTGCAACAGTGAAGAAGAGGGGTCGCAAGCCCAAGGAACGACCACCAGATGGCAGTGACGAGTCGGAAGCTGGGGCCTGCTCGGTCAGAGACTGAAATGTTCTGATACCCTGGCTGTTACAAGCTGCGTCAGCAGAGCTTCAGCGGAGAGTGTCAGCTTTGTCCAAAACAGACCTGCAGAGAGGAGGGGGGCTCCTATCCCCCAATGACTCGTACAGCAGCAGGCGTACAGACAGTGAGCATTACAAGCTATTTTCACTCGAACTTTGAAATATCAGGTAAAGATACCAGGTTTTCCCCAAAAGTTGATAGATTTTTTTTTTTTTTTTACTTTTTATTGCCAACAAAGTAATTACATTGGGCATGGGGATGTTGTGGGTGCGTGAAAAAAAAATATATTTTAAGCCCATAGTATTTCTGAGGGCCAGCTAGCTGTACTGTGTTAACTTCACTTTGTGACTGTAATGGTAAGCTAGGCCCTGCTTTCTAAGCTGGCGGCGCTGCTTTCAGCCCTAGCCACTGGGGAGCGCCGGTCTAAAAGGTTGCTTTTTTTCGTCCTTTTGCTGAAATTTAAAACGACTAGTGTCAGCTGAACTTTGCTGTAGATATATAAACTGACCGTATACCCGTAGGTCTGTAGACCGTGTTTATGTCTATATAGGCAGATGTGTGAGACCCCCCCAGATTCCAATTCTATTTTTAAGCGATTCAGTTTTTAAGTTGTTAGCATCATTGCAGTTTATGCAATGTAAGTAATAATCAGATGTGTCGTTTTACGTTGTGTTTTAGAGGTTTTTCAATCTAAATGCTGTTCTCTTTGCACAGAGTACTAAACTATTACTTGTGATAATCAGATTTGTATTGACATATGCGTAGCATTCTAAGCTGTTGGTATTTTTTCCTGTCATTTGTTGGAGGTTAAGACTGGGGATGTTCCTAATGGAAGGCAGTTATTTTGGATTGTTGTGTCCAGAGATTGTTTAGCACAGAGGGCAGCAGTGCAATATTTCCACAGGAGCTGGGTTGTGTGGCTGCCAGTATTCAGCAGAATGTCCTTCTGTGGCTTTATTGTCCGATTTACTATTTTTTTTTTGTTGGTTTTCATTTCTGCTTTGGCGCAGAAAACGCACAGTGTTGGAAGTGCCTGATCGGGAGACGCTGAATTGGTTTTGGTTGAGACCCTGACGGGGATGGGACCCCGTTGTTCTGCACTCCCTCATCTGTTTTGGTGGGGGCTTTTGTTGAGGGGTCAGCCCCGGTACCAGTGAACACATAGTAAGATAGAACAGTTCAGTCGTTTCCGGTCTTTTCCAATGGCTCGAGATGGGCCACGCTCGCCGACCTCACATCACACGGTGGTGAGTGCTTGATGTCATCTTGGAGAAGCTGATAAAGCACTAAGTTTTGGAATTAAAATTTTGGACCCATGCTGTACTGTGTAAGAAATGCTGCCCTAGCATTTGGAGAGTAGAAATGCAAAATATTCAACACTAGCTGAAACACGCACACACATTACATTAATCATGCATGCTCTCTGAGTCCCCAAAAATGGTTCTTAAATAAGTACCAAGAGTGATGTCAGTGTGGCATGAAGAGATGTGGTCCTTGCACTTTAAAATACCCCCTCTTCCATGCCTTTTTGCAAATTCCTTAACTGCTATAGGGCATCAGAACAGGACTCGTTTGTCATAGTGTTAACAGAAAGGCATCTAATAGAACGAGCGAATGATAGATTTTTAACAAGTTGGACCTGTTTCAGCATGAGCTTCCGGGTAGCTGCTTTAAGCAGCTGCTGTTTTAATGTTCTCATCATTTGACCCTTCACTTGAAACACCTTGCACATTAAGAGCGTACTTAGTAGCCCTGTTGTATTTATTCTGATCGTCGTAGTTAGAGATCTGATAATCCATGAGGCCCGAGGGCAGGAACAGCAGATACGATGCACTCGCTTGGATGCATAGCAGATATTTTTGAGGGAATCCCATGGCTGTAGGTGGGGGATTTATTTCCAAATCGCAAAGCAATACTCAGAGTCTAAGTCCAGTATAGGTCAACCCACAACTAGTAGGGTTTTGTGGGAGATCCAGAATCATAGTCATGCAATATATGCAAGAGTCGTGCACAGAGTAACCAAGAAGTAAAAGCAGTGCTTAAACCACAACTCAGAGATGAGCATTCTGGCTTAGGTTATAAGGGTACCCTGGGTCGTGTTACAGCACAGGTACAAACCATGAGATATATGGAACATCTCTTTCAGTATTTGGGAAAAGGTAATTGTTGACAATTCTGTGTCCGTGAATGAGAAGTTTGTGAGGCTGTGATAAAACCCCCTCAATGGGAAGCTTCTGATTTTCAGAAGATTCAGTTAAATTCAATAAAATTTTATTTGTATAATGCACTTTGTTGAAATTACATTGTTTCACAGCGCTGTTATTCCTGCGCAGTGCCACCAGAGACCAAGCCTGGGGCAGCAGTGGCAAGGAGAAGGAAGGAAGAAGCCTTGGGTGCACCCGAGAACGGATGGGGGAAAAACTAAGTATAGTAGCCAAAGTAGAGGAGACTAGAGAAAAACGGTGTAACCAGTTAGGTGAGTGCAATATGTAAGCTCCGGCAGATATAGCTATGGTGGTGTAAGTGAGGGAGCGGCAGGTAGGAACTTAGGCACGGGGAGTCCCTGAAATGTCAGCACTCCCAATTCCGCAAAGGGATGTGAAGCTAGAGTGACAGCACTAACGAGTCACTTCATCCAAAGCCAATGGTACCGATTCCCACCCAGCTCTACACCTCACACTGTAGGTTTAATTGGGAGTGAGCAGTTGGCTAGAGTCCCTATTAGCTAGACTAAACAAGTTTTTAGTCTAGAATTGAATATTGAGAGTGAGCCTGAATCTTGCACATCCACTGGGAAGCTATCCCAGAGCTGCAGAGCACTGTAAGAGAAGAGCCTGCCATAGCACTGCAGAGCACTGTAAGAGAAGAGCCTGCGGCCTGCCATAACACTGCAGAGCACTGTAAGAGAAGAGCCTGCAGCCTGCCATAGCACTGCAAAGCACTGTAAGAGAACACCCTGCGGCCTGCCATAGCACTTTCTGCTCTAGGTACTGTTAAATATCCTGCTTATTGAGATCGAAGCAGATGAGGAGGGTTGTAAGAGCCCAGTAGATATCCAAGATATTCTGGCACTAGGCCACTCAGTGCATTATAAGTTCATAACAGTATTTTGTAATTAATCTGACATTTAACTGGAAGAGTACTGTCTGCACCTGGGCCACCCATGAGGATGAGGGACCAGGCAGTCTGGATGGGCACAATGGACATTCTTAATGAAGGAGTGATCCATAATGTCTTCTACCAGAATCCAAGAATTCCCTTCGGTTATTGGCCTCGTGGAAATGCTGGTAGTCTAAAAGCACTTGGACAGGATATGCAGGACCTTCATCCAGAAGTAGAGGTGGTGAAACCTGGGGGTTAGGAACCTGTGTCTGTCTGGAAGGTTATGGGCTCAAATCCCATGGCTGGCAAAGTAATCCTATCACCATTGGGCCCGTGAGCAAGGCTTTTAACCCCATTTGCTATAGGAACCCTGGCTGATCTTACTTACACTCTGCTAATGTCCCTTTCATGTCACTTGTATGTCGCCTTTGAAAAAAGCATCGGATAAATATGTAGAAGAGGAAAGTGAAACCTTAGAAAACTAATCACAGTCACCGGAATGACTGTTGAATCATGTCAGCTGGAGAGATCTGTAACGACGACGCATGACCAGAGCTGGTTGGGCACAGCCAAGGGTTCAGGGGAGCCTGAGGGCAGCTGACCACCACAGATAGGACAGTCTTTACAAGCAGAGGTAGATCTTGATACAGTGACGGATTCAGAACTTGCTCTTGGTAAGTGACGACATATGCAAGATACCTGGGTGTCCAGAGGTATAGTAGAGGAAGGTGCACTGCTGGGCTGTAAGTCCGTTTTTGTGGTATTTCATTCATTAATTCCCACCATTTTGAAGGTACAATGCATGTGATGGGAATATAGTGTCTGGAGTGTTGTGAGCCTGTAAAGAGTCATGAGGGGAGATGATGCATCAGCCTTTGTGTTCATAGATCTTTGCTTATAAAGAACGATAAACCAAAAATAACTGACTAACAGGGACAGGCACGCCTGACTAGGGTTTCAGCTCTTAGATGTTCCAAAGTGTTCTATATCTTAATGATTGGTAAAGATGAGGAAGGAATGTTGCGTCTTCCAGTCAATGTCTCTGCCCTTTGAAGGCCACCTGTAGCTAACCGTTCCCAATTCCTAATATCTTAACTCCTTTCTACTAGCTTTCTGGAGAAGAAAATACATGTATATAATATAGGCAGTTCACGTTGTCTTCGGAAAAGAACGGTCTGAGGCGTCCACCTCTACAGTAAAAGGCACGGAAGGGTCTGGATGTGATAGACATAGTGGCATGTCAGGTGTTTGCTTCTCTATTGGTTGTACATGGATCCATAACGGAGCAAAATTCCTAAATGGCTGTAGAAATTTGTGATTCCCAAAAGCCTCTTAATTTTCTTTATTATAAATGGTCTAGGCTGGGTGATCCCAACCTCTGGATGTCTGCAGGCTGACTTACATTGTACAAAATTTGCTGAGCAGTGGGGTCATTGATAATAGTGTTTGTATAACTTTTTCATGTATTATGGTTTCCAATACATGATGATCCTATAACATATGGGGTGGGTGGCAGGAAGCCAAATGAAATACTTCTGCTAGCTGGGGGTCAGTATGGATGAACTTTTCACTGCTTCCCCCTGCTTCCATTTGTACACTTTGAATATTCATCACATATTCAAGGAAGCTGGGTTCTGTTTTATGACATTCACATTTCTTACAATCCAAGAGCTTCTGCAAAACAGCCATACGTGTTTTACATGGCTCTTGTAATCTGAGGAGTAGATCAGGATATCGTAAATATCCGTAATAAATCCTTCATGTAGAATGCCATTAATGAAGTCTCGATGCCCTTTGCATGTCCAACACAGTGAAATATTTAGCTTCCCTTAATTGCTACAGGAGTCAGAGGCAGAGGGTAGCAAATATTGTGGTCATTCAGACTGCTATAGTAAATGGCCGTATACCCCCAGTAACAAAAAAAACTGGCCATGACAGATGAAGCTGATGGACAGATGGATCCTTGAATCAAAGCTTCCGATATGTTTTGTTCCATAGCTTTAGCCTTAGGAATTTACAAAGGCTTAGATACGAGCCCCAGGGGAAGTGGCGACAGGCCTGTGAGCAGTGAAGCCATTACTGTAACCCACAGATGGCGCCCGCAAAGCGACAGTTATCAGCCGTATGTATGACTCACCTCTGCCTACCTGGGATCCTGCCATCTGTGTGGTCGATGTATTGCTTCTGTCCTTAACATGCTCCACTTTGCAGGTCCCCATTTTGTTCTTATAGAAAAGACGTAATTGCTCGATCAGTTTTTGTGCAATGGCAGAAGGCTGCATGAGAATGGGGACGTGGTTTTTACATTGAAATAGTTTCCCCGAAGCCTTTCATGAATCAAGGTGAAGTTTGGGCTCGACCCCAGCGCCAAGCAGCACAAGAAGGGTCAGGCACTGGTGCGTTTACTTAACGTTCGCTCACCTTGTGCATCCAGCTTTGTTTCCAGCTAACTTGCATGTTTATTTGATTTAACAAAAAATAATTTGTCTTTTGAGTGGATTGCAGATTATGTACTGAATTGATTCTACGATGCTTTTTTTCATACTCGCGGCATCTTTAATACTTTACTACCGATGGTCTGTTTTTAACAGGTATCAACTATTTATCTGTACTGTTATTTTGCTGGGGTTTTTTAACCAAACGCTGCATTTTTTTTTTGTAACAATGTCATGTGGTGTGCTGTTTCTGTGAGAGGTCAGATGTGCATAGTGTACACGTTGTCCATCCAAGTACTCAGCAGAAATGGCCTGACAGCCTCGCAGCCTGTCGAATGTATACTTCCTGTTAAAATAAGCTCAATCCTTCCGAGAAGCAGTGAGATGCTGTGTCTTTCATTGTAGGTCTTTCTCGTCTTCAGTTCTTTCGGTTGATCCTCAAACCAGCATCCAGCTGTGCAACATCTGAGGCTAGGAACTGGGGTGTTTTCACGGTTCCAAAAGGGGTGGTTTCGTTTCTGGAGAAGATTTTAAGAAGTACATGCTATAGTCTAAAAAGTTTAACGTGTGAGAAAAAATATTCCGTGTGAATTTTGAGTGTAGGAAGTTTACAGGGTCTCACTTTGAAGAGCCCTAAATGTGACTTTCGTAACGCCTTCACAAGCGACGCATGTCGGCTTTGATAAGCATGACAACGGTGACGTCCTCAGCGAGGGTTGCTAAGTAACGTGCTTCCGCAAGGGCCCTGTGCGAGACCTCCACCGTGCTCTCGCGTAACATGTCAGACGCAACACGCAAGCCGTGAAGGAGTTATGAAGGTCTTTTGGGCTCTGGGTGGTGCTGTTTACATTAATAAGCTGAAAGCGTCATCGTGATCCGACTCGCGGCCGACGGCTTCGAAAGGCGAGGGGAGGCACTGTGCTGTGGTTCAAGGTGTTACTGTTGAGGTTTAACATTGCATTAGCCATGCAATGTTACCCTTCATACGATGAATAAATGAAGTTGAATAAATGTCGTGGAGCTTTCTTTGACCTACCTACACCAGCGGAGACGCCTGGCATCTACCCTCCGACCCGCACGTCACCCTTCTGCTGTGCCCAGACGTCAACACCATTTGTCTCCTTTGGCTGCGATTGCGGTTTTCGGGAAGGTTTGACTGATACGCGTAATGGTGAGAGTGACTCCTGCGAAAATAAGCGAAACCAGCAGTGAGGGGGTTTGGAAGATCAGGGGACTCTGTTGGACCTGTTGATAATCTCAGGGATCAACTGGAGATCTCTGCTGTCACAGTGTCTCCCGCAGGCCTGGGCTCTGCGGCTGGCGTTCGCTGCTTGGGCTTCTGGGCCCTGCGACCTGATGCCAGGTAAGTCTGGTCAAACTGTCTGTGCCGTCCTGGGTTACGATGCCAGAATCCATCACCTTCCAGGTGAAATATAACGTAAGCGGCTTTTGCTGAGGATTTCTTTAATGTAATTTGAGGAAATGAAAACATACAGGATACAGTAGGTTTATAAATAAACGTCAGAGAGGCTTCCAATGGCCCTACTGTCTCGCCTGAGGTCCGGCGTCCTTCATTATTGTCCATCTTAATACAAATGCTTGAGCAATTTAATGCAACAGGAAGAGTGCGGAAGATGCAAACCCCAGCGAGGTCATGAGCGTACTTAGATGATATTACACAAAAGGCTGCCATTACAGGATGCTCAGGGGCAGACTGGGAATCCAAGGTCAAGAAGAAGACCCTCAAGGGGCAAAGGAAGCGTGAATAAACACAAGAAAGCAGCTGGAAAAGCGGTGGGGATATGCAAGGGGCTGAATAGGGCACCCTGAGCTGTGGAATCCTTATGTCAGCGGTATGATAACAAGGTAAAGAAGCTGCAGAATGAGTGGGTGTTTGGGAAATGCAAGAGTGGCGATGTCACCTTAAAGAGCGTGTGAGGTCGCACGGACGCTACCCGGGACACAGATACAGAGAATCCTCCAGACTTAATCAGTGGCTACTAAGGGAGAATCCTTAATATCCCGAGGGGGTAGATTGAGTAAAACCAGTGCTGGTACTAGAGCACAACCAGATCAGAACAGGATTAAACCAGAACAGAGATGACATGGAGCATGGTGAGGGCTGAGTCAGCACTACTTCCATTCTTAGAACATGTAGCTAGTGCAGAGGGTGACCCCGACATCGACCACATGACCTCTCATTTCTCCTGCTGCTTATATACGTTATATCATGCTAAGATACCCATCTAACTGCAGTATTTTTCTTCCCATGGAACCTTTGGGGTTTTCCCATCTTTCTGCGTCAAAGCCCTTAGTGTGGCTTCCCTGGACTCAGCTTCTCCGGACACTGCGGTGGTCCAGCCAGCAGCATCCATGAGTCCCTGGGAAATGACTGAAGTCACGCCGTTCCGTCTCCCGAGACTGACCCTTCAGTGAAACGCGTAGCTTAGACTGACACTAAGGACATTCTGTGATCAGTTTTGCATTAGATGTTTACTGAATTTAAAGTGAAGAGAAAGGAAGGAGATTATATATATATATTCATCAATCTTCCAAACATATTTCCCAGCAGACACACAGATGGACCTGGGACTGCTATAGGAAGTTTCAGGCACAAGCCAGGGGCCAGCCCTTGAAGGGATGCTGGTAATATTCACTTGACGCACATGAAAAGTTGTTCTAAGTAATAAAACATGTTCGTGTCACAGGATGGATGTTGAACATTGAAGTAGTATTTATACTAAGCGTAAGTTCTATGAATTCGTGAACTATGTTTTAGAAATGGAAATGTATTTGTATTGGAGCGTTCATACATTTTCTTGGTAACTGCAGTGTTTCTGCAGGTGAGACTATAAACATATACTGAGCACGTAACCAAAGTTGCTGGCCACATTTCACAGACGTCGGCTTTACGGTCCCATTGACAGTGATGCACACATCAGCTGTATGGTCCCCTTCACAGTACCACACGTGTCGGATTTCTGGTCCTGCTCACAGTGTCGCACATGTGTCACCTTTCCAGTCCCGTTCACAGTGTCGCACGTGTGTCTCCTTTCCGTTCCCGCTCACAGTGTCGCACATGTGTCACCTTTCCAGTCCCGTTCACAGTGTCGCACGTGTGTCTCCTTTCCGTTCCCGCTCACAGTGTCGCACGTGTGCCGCCTTTCCGGTCCCGCTCACAGTGTCGCACGTGTGTCTCCTTTCTGGTCCCGCTCACAGTGTCGCACATGTGTCACCCTTTTGGTCCCATTCACTGTGTCGCACGTGTGCCACCCTTTCCCGTCCTGTTCACAATGCCGCACGTGTGTCGCCCTTCCGGTCCCGTTCAGTGTCACACGTGTATCGCCTTAACGGTCCCGTTCACAGTGTCGCACATGTTTCGCTTTTCCGGTCCCGCTCAGTGTCGCACGTGTGTTACCCTTTTGGTCACGTTCACAATGCCGCACGTGTGTCACCCTTCCGGTCCCGTTCAGTGCCGCACGTGTGTCACCCTTCCGGTCCCGTTCACAATGCCACGCATGTGTCTGGCAGCCAGCATGTCTGTGGGCAGCTGGAGAAGGTGAGTAGCAGTTCACTCAGTGCTGGATCACACAATGTTTAAGTGCTGAATCACACCTGTTTTTACTCTGGAAAAACAACCCAACCCATCCTGACTGAAGCAGGTAAACCTCGGCCTCACCTGTAAGAAAAATGAGCATAAGTCCAACTCAGTGATTTCATTCCTCTGAATCCTACATATTAAGAACATAAGAAATTTACAAACGAGAGGAGGCCATTTGGCCCATCAAGCTCGTTTGGGGAGAACTTAACTAATAG
>JAABNY020000129.1:9661918-9675764 GCA_015164015.2 Brevimyrus niger
TAAAGTACAAATACATGAGAGTGTTCCTTGTGCAGACATGTTTGTTTGTGAGACATAGTTTTTCAAAATTTTTTTGCTGTTAAAATGCAAAACATTTATTTTATGTCTTTTTGAATTCAAAGACCCATCAGCGATAGGTGAAAACCCGTGATATAGAAAGACCATGTAAATAAATATTTTTGTATAGTTTAAGCCTTAAAATACCCCCCCCCCCAACACGCTTTAAACACATGTAAACTTATTAAAACACACTGTGTAAGCACATATGATATATACACACATACACACACATAATGGAATATGTAAAAATTGTCAAAGTTTTCCTCTGGTGCTTAGGCTCACTACTACCAGAAGGCTTTGAAGATGCAGGGCACTTGGGGGCCATTGTAGGGCTTAAAACAAAATGAAAAGTTCACAAATAGTTTGCTGACAACAATCGGACCACAAGCAAGGTATGTGACATGCAGAGAACTGTGATGCTTTGGGGGAAAATCTGTGATATAGTGGGGGTGCGATAGCTGAACCGCGATATACCGGGGGATCACTGTATTACTGATTTGAATTGTGTAACGGTAACACCTCAAGTATCGGCAGATATCAATTCATCGCCTTGCAAAATCAGAATCGACCTGTATCATGGCAAAGTGATCTGCGATCTTATGATCTGCACCCTTACCTCTTCCATGTCATCCCTGGGTCAGGTGATAAGGACTGGTGCAGATGCCTCAGGGATACCTGCTGGTGGGGGCCGGGATCGTCCTCCAGGGCCATGGTAGAACAGCCCTCACAACAGAGGCCACCAGCATGGTTCAAAAACCCCTGATCATTACAGAATTTCCACTTTACTTCAAAACTACTATGCAAAAACACACTGTCCATGACACCCAACTGATCTCGTAGGCTTATTTTTTTTTTTATTTTGATAAATGAAGTCTTCAGATTTTCCACTTGTTGTCAAGGAAACCAACTAAAACAAAAAATATGCAGCTTCTCGTGTCTTCACTCAGATTGGGGCATGAAATCGGAAAGTGCGTGGGAGGAAGGATGGGTGGGCGGGCTTGTTGTTAACCCCTGGGTTTCTGGCCTGCTGAAATCAAACTGACCACGCAGGCAGATATTGTGCAGAAATATTAGGATGTTTGTTTTCCAAGTTGGCTTTGCTAGAGATAGAGAGTTACGGTAAAGTTACCCTCAGCACTGACGATAGTGACACATGGGATGATTTAAGACTGCATCACATGCGTGTGTTGCGTGTCATAAGTCTCTGTATAGACCTGAGGGGCAAGGCAGGGATGAACAGTATTCAAGAATATTGTTGAGGTTCTTTTAATTGTTATTTTCCTATAATCTAGAGCAGTTACTCTCCTGTGACCTCTGAGTACAGGGTGTGCGTTATCTTGCAAATGGCCTCAGAGAATTGTTGGTGCACATCACACACACACGTAACATTACATGCTTAAGGATGCAAACATTTCACAAAAATGCTGTCAAACACAGACACGACAAATAATTCCTCTTGCAAATACCTTGTTATTTTAGTACGTTTTTGTGCTTCCGTCCTGCTTTACTCTGTCTTTAGTTCAGTGGACAGCAAAAGCTCTCTGGGGCGTACCATGTGAGCTGCAAGCAGAAATGCGGGGGTGCTTCTTGCAGGTGGTAGGTGTGGTGATGGGCTTGTAGCGTGCTCTGTGTTGCTCAAGGCTAATTTTTTTTTTTACCATACATGGCCCTGCTTTGCTCAGTCGAGGAGTGGTCCCTCTGTGCAAAGAGGACAGGATGGTACCAGCATTTTATTGCTCCGATTATATTAAAATAGTCATTGCTGATCAATTCCATACCAAACATCTACATTAAACATCCAGCTAGGGATACGCTAAATCATTGCATGTTTCGTTTCTCTTTCCTAACAGAAATGAATGTGCGGGAGTGCAGACGAGAAAAAGCTGTATCAGTTAGCAGTCAGTGTTAAGAAGGCAACTGCAGACTCCACAACCAGTTCTGAAATCAAACTTGAATGGAAGGTCAGGGAGATGACTCGTTCTTAAGACCTCGGGGTGTGGCTCCCTGCATCGCCAGTATTTTCCTCAGCTGGTGCCATCATGAAGACATTTAATGGCTCGTTGGTGACGGAGTTTCCACAATACACATGCCAACATCAGGGCCTGGTGTGTAGGCTCATCAAAACACATCACGGTCTCACCAGGACGCAGTCATGTCTCGTCAAAGATGCAAAGAATCTGAGTCACTGACTGACACCCTTTAGCCGAGTGACGTGGTTAAAGTTGGCCTTCAAAGTCTAATCCAACTTTTGAAAATTAAAACATTCGCACACACACACAGTCAGGTAAACATATTCTTATGGGGACTGCTCATTTATTTACATGGGAAAAATGCTGAGTTTCTGCATTTTTATTTCTAATTACTGTCACATATTTTTTATAAAAATAAAGCATAAGGGGAAAACACCTGATATTTATCACGTTGTGAGGGCATTGTGTCCCCATAAGGTAAGGTATACCCGCTCAAAAACACACACATAAAGACACTCAGACAGACAGAACTTTCAGACCCTGGAGGTGTGTGAAAAATGGCACCCAAAAAGAGGTGCTCAGCGTATGTCCCAAGAGGCCGGGGCAGGAAAGGGGAGATGATATCTGTGCATCAACTAACAGCGAGTGAATCTGTCTGCCTGTGTGTTTTATTCATGTAAGATAAATGCAGTTAACCCCCAGGAGGTTAGCCAACACTGGGACCCTTAGTAGGCTTGGTCTGTGGCATCATGACCTTGGTGTGTCCTTCAGAGTTGTAACCTGGCCTTTTTCCCATGGCAAAGGGAAGCTGACGCTGATCTGCGCTTACATCTTAGATACCACCTCAGTTTAATCCAGGATTACCTTAATAATCCAGGATTACCTTAATAAATAATCTCAAAGTGCAATAAAGCTTCCATTTACACAACAGTGCATGTTTACCATCCATCCATATTCCAACCGGTTATCCTGGTCAGAGTCACGAGGAAGGGAAAGTAGAGCCTGGACCAGTCCATCACTGGGCACAGGACTGGGGTCCAGCATGACTAGTCCATCACAGGGCATTCATACACACAACCGATTGGAGATGCCAATTAGTCTAACTGCAAGTCTACAGGAGTAAAACAGAGTGGACAGGAGAGCAAACAAACTCCATAAACATACAGCAGGGATGAGATTTGACCTCCAACCCTGGACGTATAAAGCGCCATGCCGCACGCTAAATACTCCATGGGGGGGTCTACAGAAACAGCCGTCTGCGCCCTGCATTTCTGTAACACAAAGCCGACTAAGACAGGAGAGAAGGTGAGGCTGGAGATCTTCTGTCTTAGCAATGCCTCCCTGCTTCCTGTTCAGGTCTCCTCACCAAAGTGGCAGTTGTTCTTCTTTCCTGTGGTCAGCCGCTAATGCCAGGGTAATGCTCCATTATAGCTTAACCCTCATACCCAGAAAAGCACATCAAGTCTAACCAAAAATCACCCACTGCTGCTATAGTAGAACACCTACTGTATGGTGCCACATTAACACATTTTGCCTAAGAATTTCTCTAAAAAGCAGACTGCGTTCTACTTCAATTACATCTTGTGGAATAGATTTGCTGCCATTCAAAAAGAGAATTAGTGCAGAATCAGAATCCTTTGTTTTACCAAGTACAAAAAATAATAAAAAATAAGCCAATTGTCCTATCAATAAATAAACGTGTAGACATGTCCAGAACAGTGCAAATGGACCTACTGATATGTACCCGCTGTCAAAATAAGTTGGTCAGCAACTAATGTTACCAGAATATGGATTTAAGAAGCAATTCAGAGTTAGTATCACACAAGGTCTTTCATGTGGGATAACACTGGGCAGCTGTTTGCAAACGATCCACAAGTACACCATTTGTATGAGACCATTTCTGGTGTTGTCAGTTACATTAATTTCTCTTGCAATGTGTGTAATCCAGTTCGCTTTGAGGGTGAAAAGCAAAGCTATTGCAATTTGTCAAGATGCAATGTATTTAACGAGGCGGAGTAGAGCAGCGTGTTAAAAAGGGCAGCTGGTCTAAAACGAGGAGCGACCGCGATCCAGGCGACGTGTAACGGAAAGTTTACGAGTGATAAACAGGAAGGAGCTGTAATACGCGGCAGCAGCAGAAGCGCGCGCCTCGGTATAAAGGCGAGCGCCGGCCGGCCACTCAATGCTGCGCCCCCGCGCGCTGGCAGCGGCGCGTGCCCAGCGACTTCACGGCGGTCCGTCGCGGTAGGTACCGATTCGGCACAGCGGAGGAGGGCAGGACATTCACATGGTGCGTGGACATAAGCTACATCTTTTACCTCTTTATGCTGCTGTAGGTTTAAGCTTGCTGGTGCTGGAGCGGGTTACGGCACTTGGTTGGACCTCACGTGCTTAATCCTCTCCTTGCATTTCTGTACAAACGTGAGCTAAACAGATTCTGAATAAAAGGTCGTCTTTTCCAGCATGTCGCTGCCAGCTGGCCTATGATCTCCAAGCCGAAGATTAATGCTGCTGACATGTGCACAACTCCTACAGCGGGGAAAGGTGACCATTTCATTAAACACAGTATGGGTGCTGTTTCAGGCTCAGGTCGTGGCTGGAGGATGCTTATTCCAATAAGCAGGTAACTTGTTAGTCAAAAAAAAAAGTGAGGCGACTGTCACAGACAGACATAAACTCTGGCCTGCTTTAGCGATCAGCAGCCTGACCTTTACCTGCTTAATGTGTTCATATATATATATATAGGTCACCTCGCTTTCTCAAACAGGCACGTTAGTGTGGAAAATCTTGCCTTTACTGCGTTTTTATCTTTGTCCCGCGAGCAGTCAGTCTGCCGTCCGCTCCGGGCTCGCCGACCTGGTGGAAACAGCCCACCGGTGGCAGCGTGGCTTGGCCACATTGTCACATGCATCAAGTCACAGGGCTCGGGCTTAAATTAAGCCTTTCGTTATTTTTCCCTCCACTAGGCGGAAGCCGGTGGTAACTCTGCAAGTCACACTGTTTTCCACTGGCTGATGGGTGTGAAAAGTCAAACTTTTAAGAGAGCTGAATGGAAGGGGGCAGTGGACTGCACTTTAGCTATGAAGATGCCAGAGTCTCTGTCTTTACTGAGAGGAATGTTACATGCTTGGGGGAGGATATCGACATTTTTTTTTGGAGGACATTTATTTGGAGGAAAGACGATGTTGGTAACTGGACGGTTACAACACCACGCACGTTTTCCGCTGTAATTGCTGGTTGATGCTTGGTTATATGGTAAAAATGACGGTAAATCAAATTATAATTTTCTGTCTGCCGCTTCTCCTGAATTCCCATTTTAGTGATCCCCGCTTTTCTGTCTCAGGACTCGTGATGTTTCGGCGGCTGATGCAGATTCTTTTCACGTGACCTTCAGATGATGAAGAAACATGCCTGTGATTAAGCCAGAGGACTGAAAAAGACTCTGGGTTCTGGTTCTCACTAGAAAACAAAATGGCGCCCGCGTCCCGTGTGTAGCGCCTGACAGCGAGCGTGTGGCCATCTGGGCCGCCGACAGCGTGGTCTAACAGTGGGGTGCCCTCCTCCCCCCCCCCCTCACTCACACCCAGCTGCATTCAGCCTACCTGCTGGGCCTCAGTTCTGTCTGCTGGCTTTCGTGAATCTTCAGCTCAAGAAACACGGGCCAGATGAGAAACGCATGCGATTCCCGCGTTAACGGTTACGTCTTTGTTTTTTCTCAAATAGATGGATGAAATAAAGTACTCATGGACACTCATTCGTATATGTAAGTACATTCATGCCCATGCAGGCCAAATTTTGTGTGGAAGTGGGCCCTCGTTTCCTGAGTGTGGAGAAAGATGGAGGGGGGGGGGGGGTGATGCGAGTCACGGAAAGGGTGGACGACCAAACCTGGTTATACTGGCACTTCATCCACGGCCGGCCTGCTGCCAGCAACCTCCAGCCACAAGGTGGGGCTACTCTGGATCGATGCTTCCAGGACTGTCTACCCTGAGAATGGTGAAACGTGTGGTCAATCTCAGGTTAGTCAGCCCGTGAAGCGCCGTGTCACTCTGACCCACGACATGGGCCCTCCCCGGCCCATCAGCTGCTTGGCACTTCCTGGGACCACAGCTCCATTTCCTGTGGCACATTCCGCATGCTGTCCTCTCATCCGGTGCCATTTATCAGAATAAAGGACCCCGAAGGAATACTGGTGCCCTGCTGAAATAGGCGGGCCATTCTGCACATTGACGGCATTAACACCCTCTTAAGAAGGCCCTGTACAGACTCTGAAATAGAGGGACTGAAAAGCTCGCAGCTGAAAATACCGCTTCCTGCTCGCATGTGTAGCATGATTGTACGATATGATTGTCTCATACTGATATCAATTATAAAAAATATTAATCGTTTGGGCCCCTGTGTTTTTTTTTTTCATGTGAGGGACCGCATTTATGTTTTGCAGCAACAAAAGTCATGTTCTGATTTTAATTAAAAGTATATGAAAGTATTAAAAGAAGATTCTTTACATAAAATGAGGCTTGTTGCTTTTTTTGTCCTGGTTTAATCCTCGTGTGCACAGTATCGCTTTCTGTTCCGCTTGATGAACACCCAATAGTTATGTTGTAAATCGCACCTTCGTAAGGTCAGTCGAGAGTCCAGCCTGCAGCACGCTCCTCCCTCAGAGTTGTCCAGTTGTGCAGTGGTTCCCTAATCCTAATGGGCATCACACACTGTGTGCATACAGTGCATACAGATCTCGAGACTTGGACACACATGTTGGCACCTGATTGAGAACCTGGGTGAAAGTATGACGAGCTTGTCTGCTTGAAATACTCTGATCAAATCTGTAGATAATACACAGCTTGTCATTTCTTAGCTGATGTTGCCTGAGCTGACTCATTCTGGAATATTATGCCTCGGAAAGCCCTGAATTTTGTGGTCTATGATGGCCCGATGAGGTGTGAAGGGTAGGGGGGAGGGGTTAGGGTAAATTTAGCTGACCTGGGTCCTCACAGTTAATTTCGCAGAATGAGGTGCCGAATTGTTTAATTATTCATACGGGAATGATCTAACCACAAGATGGTGCTGTTGCCAAAATGAAAACGTCTTGTGCTTACAGTTCTGCTCAGTGTGTGTACTAGTATAATTAGCAATGAAAAAGACGTAGATAGCCCTAGGGTGCAGTGTGTTTATTTAAAGAACCCAGATAGGATTCACACAGTTGTAAAAATTAATTTATTGCAGGAACTGGTATGGCAGGTACAGAACTGTCACTGAATGGCACAGTGACCCCAACCCAAAGATGCACCATCAAAAGCTGAATGTTGCCATCATGACAGGTGCTCAGTTCAAAGGACAAGGACAAGAGAAAGTTACACATAATTGATGTAATTGCAATAAATACAGTTTGTCTAAATACAGTTTCCACTATCTTGTAACCGTTTTTCTTGTTTTCGAACACTTTAGCATATCCTAGATGAAATTCCTAATATTTATTAGATTTCATAAATACAGGCACAAACAATGACTTATTCTTGTGGATTATTTAAGGTTATTCCTGAAATGTGACTCGTGACTCATTTGTTTTGCGTGAAAAACCCGGTATGCACATTTGGCCAGCTGGTGGCAGAATGGTTAAGGAACTGGAAATTACCAAACATTCCTCAAAGGAAGACACACTGACACATAAATGAGGAGATGCATACATTCCTCTGCATGGACCCCCGCCAATTCAAATCCAGACAAACATTTATACATATATTTACACATAAACTCATGATCAGGCCCACATTCCCGCACAGAGAACATACAAGCAGCAAAACCTCCCCCTCGCTCCTTCCCATAATCCTCTTCTGCACTGACCTTTCACTCTGTCATGACAAGTCATGACAAGTGCGCCCGCCATGTTTCCCCCAAGGGTTTGACACTGTTTTGAGGGGTCTCTTCTCGTTTCCCCAGTGACCGCGGCTGGACGTCTTACACTTGGTTGGACGTCTCACACACAGCTGGACGTCTCGCAGAGCTTTTCAGCAGTCAAACAGCACATACGAGCTCAACTTCTGAAAGTGGAAAATAGACAAAGGGAGAAGGAGTTGATGTTAATGCCACAGCCATCGGCAATCAATTCAACCTCTTCAGATATGAACCTCGATCACCTGGTATCGGTTCTGGTTTCGGTTCAGTATCTGTACCCCTGGTCCTGTGCACTACGGGGGTGATTGACAGCTAAACTACCTGTGTGTCAGTCACAGGACCTGCCCCTTCAGTTTTGATTCACATCGCATCACATTACAGGCAGACAATGTGACCAGTCACTGATGGATACGGACTGATGTCAGCCACTGGGACTGGTTCTGCTGGTGGAGGGTTAGCAGGTCAAAGTTCAGTGTGTGCTTGGTGGGGATCGTCAGCCAGGCTTTTTGAGGCTACGTCTGTGTCGGCCTGCCGGCTGTGGCGCTAATGACGCAGACAAGCTGCCGTCAATCCAATTAGCCAAATTGCACGTTCCCTGCAGCTGTGCCTCAGTACAGCCGGAACTGCCTGGAGGGTGGAGTTCATCTCCACGGAGACAGCAGGGGTGGCTTTCTGCTTGGGCCTTGGGGATGTGGTGCCCCCAACACCACCCACAACACTGCAGTCTAAGTACCCAGGAGCCCCCAACCACTGCCTGCAACATGCTGATCCAAGTACTCAGAAGATCCCACCCATCAACCACAACACTCCAGTCCAAGTACTCAGAAGATCCTGACCGTTGGCCACAACACACCATTCTAAATATTCAGAAGATCCTGACCACTGCCCACAACACACTGATCTAAGTACTCAGGAGCTCCCAGACACTGCTCACAACACGCCGATTCAAATATTGTGCTGCAGTGCAATGACAATAAAGCTTTCTATTCTATTCTATTCTATTCTATTCTATTCTATTCTATTCTATTCTATTCTATAATTCAGGAACTTGAATCGCTAGTCCTCAAACAGGCCCATAGTTAATTCCTGACATCAGTACCGTGCCTCATCTTGTAACCTGACTTCCTTCCTAAATCTTGCCAGTTGCGAGCCGTGAGCCTTCAGCACTTTAACAGACAGATGCTGAGGGTCTTTTGCCACTTCAGTGAGTAGCATTCAGAGTGCGGGGACAGAGTCCGTGTGCACCTCCAGGAGGGATTATATGTAAATGGTGCAGGGGGCATATGCTAATTGGGCAGAGGTTACACTGAGAGATGGGGGAGCGGGTGGGGGGGTGCGGCAAACAGACACTGTGCTGAACAGCGAGCGGCTTGTTTGAGCGCCGTCTCTGGCTGTCCGGGCCCTCGTGACTCTGTGGAGGATGTGTGCTCACCGGGCCCTGACAGCCGCCCTCCTCTTATCAGCTGCCCTGCCCTTTAATTACAGCCTCTCTGCCTCCCCCAGCCTGCCCCGCTTAATGACCTCACTCCGCTCCCCTCCCCTCCTGACTTCCCGCAAATCACACCCCCGACAGGTCTGTGCTTTCCCAGGCGCCTCTCTCTCCCTTCCCCCTCTATCAAAACCAATCCCTACAGCTCAGTGTTCAATCAGCTGGATCTGTTCTCAGCTAAAGCCTCCACCCATCAAACACCCCCCATCACATACATACATACACACACACACACACACACGCGCGCGTGCAGGTTTCTGCGGTCACCTTTGAATAACTTGTGCATGTGGACAGGGAGATCATGGCTAAGAAGTCGACCTCCGCCCCGCACCCCTTAATTGCTTTAGTGTGATAATTATTTGGATAGCACCCCCCCCCCCTTTCCTCAATATCAACTCCTAATTGCCTTATTGGAGGAGTTGCTCGAGATGGTAAGTCACCCGGCCGACTGTCAGGTGGTAATTACGCTGCATAATGAAAATGGGTCTGCTTCACATATGTCTCCTTTAACGTGCTGTGATCCTGCGCTGCTCAGGTGCTTATGGGATATCGACAGATAGACACATGTTACTGACATGCGAATACAACCTGTCTTACATTCCAATAAAGAACTACACACACGTCCATCCTGCTAATGTTAAGGTTTCAGTTTTACTGTACAGACAGGCTACACGCGTCCATCCAATTCATGTTAAAGCTTCAGTTTTACTGTATTTACAGGCTACAAACCCATTCATTCTGCTAATGCCAAGACTTCAGATTTACTGTATGATTTTAAACTCATTTAATTAATTATGAATGTTGCATAGGTAAGCCAGATACTGTTATCAGTCACCCTTTTCATACATACTTGCAAGGAAGTGTTGGTGTACATGGTTAAAAGTACATGCTGGTCTAGTTACTGTTACCTCAAGGATCATTCCAGCTGAGACACCAGATCTAAAGAATTTTGACCATGATATGATTGTTGGTACCAGAAGCACCTGCTGGGATTTTCATGCACTACCATGTGTAGAGTTTAGAGGGGACAATGTGATGGACAGGAGCTCCCAGTCAGCAGCATTTCTGTGACCTAACACCTTGAGGGCAAAGGATGATGAACTCGTTAAAGCTAACAGGAAGATCGCAAGTGCAGAAATAACCGATCAGCACAACAGTGGTGTGGAAGATCATTTCTCAAAGTCCACAACTCTTCAAACTTCAAAGTGACTCTGGAAGAAAAAAAAGTGATTCCTACCTGGTACTATGCAGGGATGCCTATTAAAGTGCCTACGGATTGTATGTGAAGGACACAATGGAAACACAGATTTTCACAGGAACTGTATTCTGCTCATTTCCAGCACCACATATCTAACGTAGCCTAGAGGCAACGCACACATAGCACAGGGTATACACAGTGTATGGGGTACACACAGCATAAGCACAGAGTACATACAGGGTATGCATAACACAGGGTACACACAGCATACGCACAGGGTACGCATAGCACAGGGTACACATAGCACAGGCTATGTGCAGCATACGCACAGGGTACACACGGCATTCACAGAGGGTATACGCATCATATGCACAGGGTACACATAGCACAGGGTACACACAGCATACACAAAGGGTACACACTGCATATGCACAATTCATAACACAATAGCTTATTTGAGCCAACTGGGCCATACTGGGCCATACAAGGCCGTATTGGACCAAAGTGCGCCATTCTGGATAATAAAATGTTTACTGGTTCACGCTGCTTATAGCCCTAGGGAGGGTAAATCACCATTCACTGGCCAGGCCAACCAAGCACCCCGACTCTTGACCCCCAACCCCCACCCATGTGACACATGACCCCTTCGCTCACATGGTCTGGGCATTTATGACCAGGACACTCACGTTGCTGGGCGTCTCTCTGGGGCAAAGGCCTCCTGTCTCCAATGTGTGGGAGTGGATCATAGGCAGGGGGTCACTGGAGGTCAAATCAAACAGCAAGGCGGGGTGGGGGGGGGTGAATGTGTAAATTACTGAAGCATGTACTTGTGTGCAATGACAGGGTCAGCCCCGGATCAGCGCTCCACACCCGGCTCCATGGAACTGTTCAGAGTGCGTGTATGTGCGGGGTGGGGGAGGGGGGGGCTAGGGGGATCCACAGGGTCGAAGCACAACCACAGCCGAAATCATCGTGATCAATAGGACAGTCATTTCTGACGAACTCTGCACACACAGACTGGCTACACTGCACAATAGCACTGCTTATCCATACCACTCATAAACAGTAACCTGTTGACAGCAAAGGTATCATAATTAAAGCATTAACATGAACAAATTCATTACTGCTACTAGTAATAATAACCAAACAAAACAATGACAGCAAAACAACATCAATATAGTGATGATGATGATGATGATGGAAGCTTTCAGTGCTGTTAGTGACACTCAGTCCAACAGGATATGGACATTCAGTGTCTTCTAGTCAGATATTGAACGATGCTGCCCGCAAACAAGCCGTCTTTAAACGAGGCGGTCGGCAGATCAATGTGCCCAGCTGCCCGTTAGAAGGGAGATCAGCCTATCCATACTGCTTCATTTCCTGCTCTCAACTCTCACTGTCATAGAGAGAGCGAGAGAGAGAGAGAGAGAGAGAGAGAGAGAGAGAGAGAGAGCGCTTGAGTGGAGAAATAGGGAGTGGGAGAAAAGCTCTTCACACTAAGGCGGGCGGAGGGGCAGGAGAAGGTCGGCAGGAAGAGTGGGAAGACAGAGAAAGGAGTAAATACGGACGGACAGCCGAAGAGCAACGATCAGGGGCTGTTTAAAAGCGGAAGAAGGAGAAGAGGGGACCTCGGCTGGGACCTGCAGCCTGCCCCATGGGTTAACAGGTACGCTGCCCCCACTCCCTCGTACCGACTCCTGTCATTCATTTAGTTCGCGACTAAATCGGCGTTCACCACCCAACTTAACCGCCTCATACGCATTAGGAAACCCGGCAACCGAGTTAATTTGTTACGTGCTGGAGTAGCACCAGTTACCCCGCTACACCTTGCGCGTTTCGGGGGTTTCAGTGTCCAAGCGTTAATGTCCGTGAGCGAAAGCGCGTCCCGGGTGGGAGGAAGATGGGCAGTGCGCTGCTTAAAGGGACCACGCCGATCTCGACCCGGTTCGGACCCGAGCTCTGCCGCTTAAAGGCACCTGTCTGTAATACAGTAAAACTGAAGCCTGCCGTACATACTTAAAATAGGCTAAATGTGTAGTTATTCAGCCCCCATCCTCCCACCGCCGCCACCACCACCAGAGCGTTCGGTCAAAGCCCCCCAGATCACATTTCACTAAAGACAGAGTATTTACCATTACACACTAGATCTACACCTGGTAGACATGCTTTACTCCATATATTACACACTCTACTCCCCGGCAGACACCCTTCATTCCACGGTCTTTACACCTTGCGTTATACTTTGCATCTACTTTGTCATGAAGCTGAATTTTGATTCTGTCTCCGTTACTTTTTTATTTAGTTCGTCACACTGATCGGTGATGTGTTAAAGTGTCGAAATCCGAGTAACAATTCGAGGAGTCCTGTTTAATCGTCACCTTCAGAATGGGGGGCGTTAATGCGCTAATTCCTCGTTACTCAGTGCCGTCCGTCTTCGCTTTACACTCCGCTTTTCCCCCGGAGGACCGGCCTCGGATCCGGGTAGCTTTCCGCCGTGCGCACAAGCACCACTAATTGTAAGTTTTGCTCTCAGTCACTGAGAATTCGCTCGCAAAGTGCGAGTGTGGTAGCACGGAAAGGCAACTAGACGGGCAGGAGAAGGAGAGACCAACGCAAATAAATCAGAAACAGAAAAGCTCTTTAACAATATTTAGATATCAAATATTCATGAGTATTAACTACTGATGGAATTGTAATGGAGTAAAATTAAGGCGCAACTCCAACTTAATAAGTGAATTGCCATGCAAAAATAAAGATGTTGGATGAAGACTTTTTGAATTCTGGCATCATCTATCACAAAGGGGCAGGCTATGGTAATTTGCGGTGGGGTTCATGTTTCACGAAGCCCCTGTTTGAAAGCTTTCAGCTGCCGTGGGGTAGTCCGGTACACGGAAGCGTTTTCCGTGCGTGGATTCATCTGAAAGGCTTATGTGCGCGTACGTTTAGACTTAAAATGCTCATTGTTTTTTAAGATTCTTTAAAAACGCCCTCTCTTTATTACTATTATCCCCTTGTCTACAAACTGATTTTCTGGCGAAATCGCGTTTTTATTAATTGTCACAGTGCCGGCGTAAGCGTGATGCTGGTGTCCCTGTTGACACAGTGAGGAAGCCAGCTGTTATGTTTAGTAATGGAAATAGGACATTCCACAGAGACTGCCCCCTCCCACCCCGTGCGAGATTCCCCAGTTCAAAATGCGCCCCCCCCCCCCAACCCCACCCCACATAATGTGGCAGC
>JAABNY020000129.1:9703328-9723506 GCA_015164015.2 Brevimyrus niger
CCAACCACGGGGGGGGGGGCCTGTGCCGGGGCGCGTGGCCCAAACCCCAGCACATCATTCGCCTAACACCCCCCCCCCCCCCCCCCCACACACACACACACACACACACACAATGCACACAATCAGACACACAGACCCATTATGCAGGCTACGCAATTAATGTAATTTCAATATGAAAAATATGATTGCTAACTCCACCCTAGTGGACTCGGGTCCCCCTTTGCAGCCGTCGGCTCGAGGCGACCTTGGTGACCAGCTAGGCCCCATAGCAAGAGAGAGGTGAAAACCCTCCTCAGCACAGCCCCAACCCTTCTGAGCCTGGGTTTGACCGGTGACAGAGGCAGTGTCCGGGCTTCATCCGAGCTTCTGGGCCACCCCAGGCAAAACCTGCACTGGCCTTATTTTATTAAGGGGGGGCGGGGCTTGCCCAAAACTGGCCAATCAAACATTTCAGAACAGCCTGATGGTTAATGGCAACCCCAAGCCTTGTCTACATGGGGTCTTATATCGCATGTCGAAAGTTCACTCTGTTGGCTGGCAGTTCATAAGAACGCCAGATAAATGCACCCCCTGCCACTCCGCACACTCCAGAAACCACATGAGACAAGCACACAGTGGCAGTTTAACACGCACCTTCTTCTAACACTCCACCCCTCCTGTCAGTTGCACCGGTAAATTTGCTCACTGCAATTTCACTGTCCAGTGATGAGGGGATGTAAGCAAAGCTGCTGCTCCTCACAGCGGCGTGTGCGAGACGTTGGCACCTAGAAAGCAGAGGTTTGAAGCACCAGCCGACAGTCACACTGCACACACACACACACACAAACGCCGATATATCCATTCTGCATAGTCATATTAAACCATAACTGACACTGTGAGCGATATTTTTATCACAGTGATTTTTTTTTCATATCCTGTTTTTGTTTTCGCCACAAAGCTGGTGATGCGGAAGGGGAGATGAGAGAGCGCATGACATGAAATAGCTGCGGCTCAGCTACCGGCTAAAGATGATGGCAGCTCTTGCCACTGTTATACCTGCAACCCTCACGTTGTGAAGCCCAGCCGCCGAGAGACAGAGAAGCGCAGTGGTCAGGTCACGATCAGCAGCACACAGACCCTCACTGGCTCGGATCCACTGAAGGCCGATATCAGCTTGTACAAAGTGGTAATCCAGCACATCACAGGGAGATGAAGGAAAAGTCACAGGACACTCGGAAGAAATGGAGAGAAGACTCATCTGCCACTGAATGTCCAGAACGAACGGTCGTCCAATCACGACACTCAGATTCACGGCGAAATGGAGTCCCTCGTCATAAGCTGCTGCACACACCCCAGGAGGGTCAATCATCCAGTCACCTGATTGGCCCATCTGCCTTTCACTCAGTAATACGATCGGATGACACAGGTCATCAGCCCCACATATCACTCTGACACATGCTACCGCCCCATGGACACTCTGCTCGCTGTGATGCCTCTGCTTATGTGGGTCACCATGTCAAATGAGACACGCATAATTAGTCATTACCATGGAAACCGCAAAGCTGCATTCCCCTGAGAGCCACAGCTGACAGTCCCAAAAGCCCACCCTGCAGGGCAGATGCTAGAGATTGGCCTGTGGGCTGGACATTCCCAGGCGACTGCGAAAACACTCATATTGGGAGAGAAGCAGCTTTCACAGGGGCCCGCTGCTGACGCAAAGCAACCCGGAAGGAACCAAACACACAGCTATAAACACCTGCCCATCAGACAGCCATTCTTTTAATTCATATTGAAGGTTCTGGGTATTCACTAAAACCTCCCTTTAAAAACTCGGAAAGTTGTTTCGATGACAACTTGTGCTGAAGAAAAACCAGAGAAAATTAAAAACCTCCAGGACACAACCAGGGTCAAAGACCAGCTGGAGATGGTTAAAAGCCCACAAGCAAGGCAGGGGTCATGAAGTACCGATTATATTAAGCTTTAGAAAGGGGGAAATATCAAAACCGGCACACATGCAAGCCGCATAAACCATGGGAGCACACGGCTTCTAGAGCATTTAAGGAAGCCTGTGAGAGCAACCCGAGCTGATTTCTAGAAAGGTGCTGTTGGTCAGGGAGCCCAAATCACCGGTAATACGTCACTCTCAGAGGAAGTGGAAGACACCTTCAACCACTGTGTGCCAAACGTTCACTGTCATTCACCTTGGACATCTTGGGAAGACAAAGGCGTTTGGATCTCAATGACTGGACTTTGAGAAAACCCAACAACAAGGAAGACAGCAGCTAACATGCTTACAATTAATTTATTCTTCAGCGTCGAATCAATGGCATGAGTATGGCATAGCTGTGGACCCTAACCCTAACCCTACACCATAGCCCGATGTGGACGCCCCCAGAATTGCAACTACACGTCACGGCGACGCAGACGGCGAGAACTGCGTTTGCTCCACTTATTAACATTGGTTTTTTCGTGAGTGCAAAGATAGCATACATCGCATGTATGCTTATATCACTGACTGAAACTGAAGTGCTATTTATATCTAGCATTAAATAACCCATCCAAGGCAACAGATCTACAAAACTCCCGTTTCACTTACCTTTTTTTATTTGAACTTTACAAGAGTAAATAAAGTAAGTAGCAGACACTAACTTTAGAAGGGAAAATGTATTAAAAAGTGACTTTGTAGTGGCTCAATTTTCCAAAATTTGTCTATGGGAGATTTGGAGAAACACAAATATATAACCAAGACTTGATAAACAGATACTTTATTCGGTGTTTTTTTTTTTCAGTTCAATCATGTGATTCAACAATTTAACGTATTGCAGGGTGGGAAGACAATAAATGCAACATCCAAAAGTATGCACCACCTAGTGTTTTGGTGGTCTAATTGCAGAGCGACACAGATACAACAGTTCACAAAGTACAAATGTTTGCAACAGCGTAGATCACAGCGCAGATCACAGCGCAGACTCAATGCAGAAATGTATATTAGTGTTTACATGATGCCAGCACACTGTGCTCTGACTGTGGAACCTGGTTTGGGAGATCTTGGACATAGCTGGGAAGATCACAAGCTACCCCTTCTAAGAGCAACACATTTACATGTGTTTAAGTGATTGGTATCATAACTTGGGCACCTCACTGTCTGCTATGGATTCTGTCTATCTAAAGACATATAAAGCGACGCTGAGTGAAACCTTGCAGGCCATACCTGGGTGGAGGAGGGACGGGAATGTGTGCTGAGGCGGGCCACAGCCCATGTGAGCTAATCTCATCTTTGCATGGGAGCCACGATGAATCCTTTGGGGTGAGCCGGTCGGCCTTCCTGTCATTCACAGTCAGGCACATCCTAGGGCTGCTACTGGCTGGGTCCTTTCTGTCCATAACAGAGCTCTGCATCTGCAATCAAAGAGCAGTGTGAGGCCTTGCAGGCAGCAGGACCTTTGTATACTAGCATCAGTTAAGTGCAACTCTGCAGCTTGTAGGAAACAGTTCACATTCAGATGGATAACTAGATACTGCTCAGTTTTAGACCTGGCAACTATGAAATCTGACAGCATGTCAGCAATGCTTGTGCTGTGAAATACTTCACAGGTCCTATTCTAGAGAATTAGGCAGAACAAAAGACCAGAGCAGTCACCCTATGTGCCTTTAGTGTTTGCAGAGCTGCATAAACTTACCCTAGATCCATAAGGCTGTGATTTATTCAAATACAGTGGCACCTTGGAACTCGTATGCCTCTCAACTCAACCGACTCAGACGGCAAACGAGGCCGTTGCATTTTCTTTCCCGACTTGAACCTTGACCAAAATCGTGGAACTCAACCGTTCCTGCTACCGATACGGACCTTGAACGGGTCAGTTGAGAAAATTCTAACTGCAACTCGACTTAAAACATGTCAAAACAAAACAGACCTGCTAAAACTTGTATGGATCTCTGATGGTCTGAAAGAAAGGCAAGCGGACTTACTGGGATGCTTATGCCTGGGCATCACTCTCAGTCTTGCGGTACCTCTCCACCTAGCAAAAGCTGTGTTCCTCTGTTCAGTGCAAATTCTTTGTACTTTATCTACTGTACATTTAGTGATACAGTAATCATGGCCTCTATGAAAGTGAGCAGTGATAGCGGCAAACCAAAGAGGAAAGAAGTGAGAGTAACTGTAGAACTTAAAAAGGAAATTATAGTGAGAGTTGATGGTGGTGCAACTGTGTCTGCTCTGGCAATTAGGGATGTAAACAGTATGGCAAAGACGTGCTCTGGAATGGAAAAGTGTTGTTGAAGAACAATGGATGGCATCTAAGATACTGGTCATGAAAGCAGCATTGCTCCAAGCCTGGCCCTACTCCATGAAAACCTAAACGGGAGGCTGGGACATGGATGGATTGATACAGTATATAATGAATACAATCATCAGGAGTATGATCAATCAGGTTGGTATTTCCCTGAGCCAGAGACATTGACAGAGTCATTCTTTGAGCAATGTCATCTTTTAGTTGTACCTGTTTATTTAAGCCGGATATGTAACGGATGCATTTGAGGCCAAATCAAAGGCACAGTAGGGTAACCCAGAAAAATTGACACAAGTCAGTATTCTTAATATTATTTCACACGAAGGAAGTATTTTTGCAGAATTTTTCATGATTTCCGATGATAACTTGGGCACAGGTCCTTTATGAAATGGGGGATTGGTACAGACTGCAGAAACTGGGGGATGGTTACGGACTGCAGGAACTGGGGTACTGGTACAGGCTGCAAGAAACGGGGAATGGTACAGGTTACAGGAATAGGGGGATGGGTACGGACTACAAGAACCAGGGAAATGGTACGGGCTGCAGGAACTGGGGGATAGGTACAGGCTACAAGAACCGAGGAACTGGTACAGGCTGCAAGAACCAGGGGACTGGTATGGGCTGCAGGAACGTGGGGAATGGTACAGGCTGCAGGAACCGGGGGACTGGTACAGACTGCAGGAGCCAGGGGAACATTACAGGCCGCAGGAACCAGGTGGCAATTATGAGCTCCCACAACGGGGGACTAATTTGGACTGCAGGAACTGGGGGGCTGTTATGGGCTGCAGGTACAGGGGACTGGTACAGACTGTAGGAACTGGGGGGGCGTTACACACTGCAGAAATGGGGAACTGGTATAAACTGTAGGAAAGAGGGGAGCGTTATGCACTGCAAGAAGGGGAGACTGGTAAGACTGCAGGAACTGCGGGACATGTATGGATTGCAGGAACCTGGGAGACACAATGTACTGCAGAAACTGGGGAACTGGAATGGGCTGCAGGAACGGGGGAACTGATATGGAAAACAGCAGGGGTCTCCAACTCCGGTCCTGGAGAACTACTATCCAGTAGGTTTTCTGTCCCACTTGGCTTCTGATGAGCCACACCTGTTCCTGGAATTTACTTGAGAAAAGGTGTGGCTCATCAGAAGCAGGGTATGATAGAAAACCTACTGGACGGAAGCTCTCCAGGACCAGAGTGGGAGACCCCTGCACTACAGGAACAAGGTGGTCATTACGGGCTGCAGGAACGGGAACTGATAAGGACTGCAACAGAGACTGAGGGAACCGGGTGAGAAGAGGCATTATGGGCTGCAGAATGGGGGATTGGTATGGACTGCATGAACCGGAGGGGTGTTATGTGCTGCAGAAATGAAGGACTGGAACTGATTGCAGGTACCAGGGCCAATTATGGGCTACAGGAATGAGGAACTGGTGATATACTGCAGGAACCAAGGGGCTGTTATAAACTGCAGGAACGGGGGACTGGTATGGACAGCACGAACCAGGGGGGCTTCATCAATACCATTTCTCTTATAATACATATTATCAAGAAACAGGTCCTGCACAATGTCCTCACTGCTAATTTAACTAACAAAATGTAAAACATTAATGAAAACTACCTAGAACAAGGTCACCTGTCCCTGTTCTATTGCTACACTGGTCCAAGAAACATAATGATTAAAAAATCTTATTAAAAATCCTTCAAAAAATCTTATTTTTGGTATTTTCACGTGACAGTATTTCCAATTCATATATTTTCATTTTAGTACAACAGTAACATGCTAGTTAAAATAAACTTTTGAGTGTCCCCAGGTTTTCACTATGTCCTGTTGTTACCATGCTATACATTTCTGCCTCAAAAATATTTAGCAGATTCCACATGGCGTGTTCAGCTGGAACGTCTGGATCATCTCAATTGCAAAGTAGATTCTCTCACTTTCACTTCTATATTATGATGATGTTATGATGATGATATTTTAAGTACGTCTGTGGAGGTTGAACTCAACCCTCAGTCCTGCTCCCCAAATTATATCTCATTATTTTTGTTTATTTAAAAATAGATTTTTGATATCACTCGAATGTACTCAGTGTTATTAGGTTTTAGCTATTAGGTTTGATGACAAGCGGCTATGTTGCATAAATTAGCTAATGTTATGATAAAAGTACTGTTCAGTCCTGTTAGCCATAAAAAGAGAAAAGTACAACTTGCATGCATATGTGTGTGTGTGTGTGTGTGTGTATTGGAACATACAACCATATAGTTAACACTTTATTGAGGGGAACACAAAATAATTAGTTGATATGATTGCTTCACGATTAAGATAAATGCAATCTTCTTCCACTTGAAAACCTGGAAAAAAAACAGAGCTAGCCTACCTCAGACTGACCAAGTGCATATTTTGAATATTCAAATACACGTGTTATTAGATTCAATGTTGAAAAAGATGAAAAATTTAAATTTAGTTTTTATGTTTTATGACATGCAACTGGCACAGATTAAATGGAATCACCAAGTAACGGGGGACTGGTATGGACTAAAGGAACTGTAAGGCAGTACGGGACGCAGGAGGGCCCTAATTTAGCAAACTAATACGGAAGCACTGTGACTCCCCCTCATAGACTGTATATTTGAAAGTTTCGTTTCATGAACGTTTCATGATTATTTTCATATTAATGTTAAGTTAACAAGAACAATTTAATTTAGGCCTACACAAAAGTTACAAAATGAGTGATCCCACATTTAGTAACACGACAGTGACAAAATCATCAAAACACAAGTATGACAACAGACTACAAACAACAACAACAATAATAATAATTCGAAAACATACTAGTGTTCTTTTTTCGAAAAGTAAATATTAGAAAGTATCCGAGTCACCGGCGACGCTGCATTCGAACGCTGAGAGGACGCCACCCGAGCGCCACAGCTCGCTCATTGCACGCTCATAAAGCTAATGCTTTGCATGGCAAGTCTTTACTTACATTTGTCACATCATGCGTGATTTTCCCTTTCGCTTCATCCAAAATTTGGTTGCCACGTTCTTGATTGTAATGACTCCGTATAGGACTGTTATCCAGGGGAGGTTCACACGAGGAGCCCTCGGCGGGCAGTCCGTGAGATGCTGCCCCGCGATCCGTATCATGAATGATGCTGTAAGCGGGTAAACCGCGGGTACTCTCGAACGTTGCCATCCCAGCCGATACCGGACTAGAGCTTGCTGTCGAAGTCATGATCAGAAGAACAGCGCTACGGCAAAAAAATGATCAAGACCGAGCGTGATGTTAGTAACACTGTGAAAAAAGCGACATTTTTGTTGTCATTTAAAAGAATCGATTCGCAAAACTTGTGCACTTCCATCGGACATAACAGAATATATGCTTTGGTAGTAACATTTTCTCATAAATACGTTACACAGCATCCAACCCCCCAAGCTCCTCGAACTCAAGCCGGACCAGGCAGCATCCGCTAGCCCCTCCGCTGCTGCTCCGATTGGCTCATTCAGTATATAAACATAACATTCTGGCACGTGGCCACTCGTGAGCCTTCGTTGATTGGTATGTTTAGAGAACGTCATAGTTTGGCAGAAATTCTGCCGGCAGGTTTAGTGGTAAAACAAACCTAATAGAGCTCTGTAGTGTACTAGCTGTCAGGGAATTAGTATTTTTTCTTAGTGAAGTGCATAAACCCCGGCAGGCAAAGAATATATTGATAAATATATTGATATAGGGTTATAGCCTCTTGAGGCGAGGACACTGTCAGGTTGCTCAAAATAAAACCTGTTTGAAGCGTTTAACGCGGGCTCACACAGTAGTTTTTAACCAGTAAAAGGCTACTTGTTGAATTTTGTTTACTTGTAGTGAACTGTAGAGGTGTTTTTCAGTTGAATGTTTGTTTATTGTTTATTATCTGTAAACAATATTTGGAGTCAAAACAGAAAGCTTCAAAAACTGAATATTCAAATTGAAACCTATTTTACTTTCGACACGTAACAAATTTAATTCCCCGCTATTATGCATAATAAAAACATAGTCTACTTAGCACATATTTATTCGATTACTTTGCCCGTATCCGGTCTTCTGAAATGTGGAAGAAACAGGCGGAAGGAAACCATGACGAGCGCTACGCCGCTTTGCTGGGGGACTGTCACTGCGCCTGTGACACTGCCAGCTAAATGTATCATTAAGGCTTATTTGCTTTTAAGGTCGAAACACGTTATTATTATTTTTTTTTAACAATCTTTATTCTCAGCCTGTATGTATTAAAATGGGCTAATAAGATGTATTCGGTGATTAACCTGTACTAGTGATCTGTCACCATGCTTTCCTGAAAGAAAACCGGAAGCAATATCTATTTTAAGAGGCTTCTTTATTACAAAAGTATAAACTTCACTTTAACATTGTTATGAATAATTTTGATAAAAAACATTACAATCTTTTGCACGTTAGCACTTAATAACATACAACCCTGTTATTGTTTAGCAAACATACAATGTAGCTGCCACACTAAATTAATCTGGATTTTAATTGACATGAATTATATCAGACATTATGAGAACTGAAAACCAAACACGTGATTAGAATTCACATCATAACCGTTGAAATATGAGCCGTAGTCATTCCCGACACAAAACGCGAAAGGGAAATCCTTTTTTTTTTCTCTAAAAACATCGAGGATATTATTTTCTTTTGTGACATGTATACACATTGGATCAACAAAGTAGCACAACGTGTGCCGACCTCTTGGATGCAGTGAAGGAGATTTGGTCTTGTGGTTCGGCTTGTCTCTTTGCCATCACGGCACGCGCTGACCCTTTTCGCTTCACGCAGAAAATGATGTAAGCTGATGCATGGCCGTTTCCACCAAGCTCTGCCATCTTAATTAAATGCTGCGTGTCCGACTTACGAGTCCTTGGATCCGGACCCACGAGAGACTTTGCGGCTGCCGCTAATCAGTGCGGGACAAGTCCAGCCAGTGCTACGTTGTACTTTATCTCAGTAGAATTCCTGGGTGGGCCAGAGTGGAGGGGTGAACACCCTTTTGGTTCCTCAGCCTTTGGGCAGGAGATAAGACTTGCTGCCCCACACAGCTGGAATTGCCACTGTTCCGGTTAGGCAGACAGAAGCCTGGGCCATGCAGAAATGCCAAACGCCCGACAAGATCGTAATCCAGTTTCTAAACATTGTGCTCTTTGACGAAAACAAACGAACCGGAAAACAGGAACGCATATGTTACAACAGCAGCAAATAAAACATTACCACCACTTACAGGGTTTTCAAAAGCATGCATCTTGGAAGCATGCAAATTGCATCAACGGCGTCACCGAAAGAAACACGTACGAATGGCAGTGACCTAGCGTCTGTGTAGTACCTTGTGGTGTGTATGATGTGCTAAGAAAAAGCAGTGCTTTTAAAAATACAATGCATTTATGACCACCAGTAAATGTGTTAATGATTGACATGAGTAAAGCAATTTTCCCCCCACAGAGTTCCCTTTGTGAGTTCTGGAGGAATCTATTGGAAATTCATCAATTATTCCTAAACTATATATTTTCCTCTTTCCCTGAGCTACCTTTTTAAATCAATTTCAGTAATTTTTAAAATATATATTTGGTGTTTTTCTGGTGTTTCAAATATAATTTTTGCTCTGTACAAGATTAGCCTGAGGCCCAGGGACTTCAGCAAGCCAACAGACAGTACTGGTCCAAACCCACGTGACAGTGACACCTAGGTGAGCTTCTTCTACATCACCTCTGTCCTCTTCCACGTAAAATTGTCTGGCTGTCAGCACCACCAGCAGATGGCGCCCTACACGGCCACCTAATGGGTTGACCAGCACTGCCTACAGAAAGCTGTTTGACAATTTCTATCGACAATGTAAGCAACCAATTCGTTTGTGTTGTTCTGAGGTCCTTCCACAGTCATCTGTCTCTGCTTGCTGTGTGTGTCCTTGCAACAAAAGCAAGGCAGATTTGCGCGACCGATCCTTACTATGTCACTCGAAAGATCAAGACTGTATTATCTAGATGAAGCATTCTAACCCATAATCTATGGACACATATATATTTCTATTTATTTCGCAGACACTTTTAGGTGTCTGTACACAATTGATGTACAATTGAGATAGCAGGATCAAGCAGGCGACCTTCCAAAATGTGACCTCTTGTCCTTTCAAAAATGCCAGTGAACACAGACGATTCTCAGGAATGATGATGGCTGACTGGACCCTAACCCAGCACAGTGCTAGTGTGCCCAATAGGTGTGTCCATCCTCCCTACTTTGCATGAAAGGTCACATGGCTCCAGCAAAATGCCACAAAACCCAGTAGGTGCTTCGCTGGTGCCATAGCTCCATTAACTTAAAATATTTTTCATTCAGATCAGGATGAAGGAATGTGATATCCAACGGTTGCATTCGTTTCAAGCCTTAAACTTCAGAATGTGACCTTGGTGTTAGTTCGTAATAAGTGTTATGAGTCATAAATATCATGATACATTTTTTTTTTAATCCTGCAGTTTTTAGCCTTGTAACTTGAAAGTTTCAGTGAAATTTGGGGATTTTCCAGTCTGTTTGTTATTTGTGTCTAAGCAGCTATTCCAGTGTTTGTGAGGTCAGCTGCCTCTTGACTCTGTGACTGTGTGTCTGCGTCCGTCGGCATGAATGGAAAAGTCACTGCGTGTTGCTGCGCGCTGTGGAGTGGATTTTGTGGGACAATCATTAACGCTAATGGAATATTTGACCTACAGGTGAGTCTTGCATATATTTGTTAAGGGTTGGTCTTTTTTTTTTGCAACAGCTTTCTGTGTATGTGCTTACCAGCCGTCTTGAAGGATTTTATCTGTGTGCACGCGTGTAAGTGTGCACGGCTATGTGTATGGGTGTTGAGGGAAAAGCAGACAGACACAGAGGTCACATGGATGAGTCTTTTACGCGACGCATGAATGTGTGAGTGGAGGCGGGAGGGTGGCTGTGCAAAGTCCTGTAGCGCTGCTCTCTCTGCCCACCACCCAGCCACCCGCCTGCCTACCAGGGACGTCACTCTGGATCACTAAGGGGCTTCACAGTGGGAGAGTCTCTTTGCAGCGGCGCCCCCTGCTGGTGGCCAGACTGGCACCTACCATGTGCTCGTTTTCCGAAGGGGCGAGGCGGGGCTGCAGGGGCACGGGGGCCCCTACAGGCCCGTGACGTACATCTCCATGCCGTCGTTGAAGGTGAAGATGGTGGTGGTGCTGCAGCTGGGCACGCCCTGGCGCACGTTGCTGATGCCGTCGTACGGGGCCTCGTTAGGGGGGGCCTTGACGGGCAGCCCTTGCGGAGGCAGCAGCGCCTTCTTCTTCCTCGGCTTCAGCGTGGCGTTGGGGGGCCGCTCCTGCTTCCAGGCGCTGTCCACGGCCTCGTAGGCAGAGTCCAACTCTTCCATGGACCCAGCCCTTGCCGGCCACGGCTTCTCGCCGATGGCCTCATAGCAAGGGTCCTCAGGTGGGGGTGCCACCCGGCCGTCCTGCTGGCAGCCGCCTGTCGCCCACAACTGGGGCTTGACCACCACGCTGAAGCCGGCCGAGCAGCCCTCCCTGGCCAGCGTCCGCTGCCCACTGCTGTCCCTGGATGGTGGAGAACCAGGCATGGGTCTCTTCTTCTTAAGGGGTTTCCCAGGTTTTGAGTAGACTTCAGGGACCTGCTCAGGTGTAGGAGAGAGAAATATGTCAGGGACCTGTCCGTCGGGGATGGAGCTCAAGACCCTAAATGCCTGGAAGGTATGTCTTCTTCATTCAAGAAAGTCCCAGATAATGACTAACTGTATGCAGGTGTCCTTATAGTCGCTGTTGAGCTCAGTGCAATTTTATTTAATGTTTCAAAGACTATTCAGATATGTAGACTGCATGCTAAATGCTAATGAGCGTCACAACTGTGAGGGTCATCAAGGTCACGACAACAGCTTCACATACTGTACGCACACCCCCGGCACTCACCCCCACTGCCACGGAGTGCATCTGAGGGCCCCCGCCCTCCGCGTTACCAGGCTTTAAGGGGCATGGGGGCTTGGCCTGGAACATGCTGAGGTCGTCCTCCTCTGGGGGCTTCCATATGTACTCCTCCCCGTTTCCCATGAACACCGCCTCCTGGTGGCAGGAAGGCAGAGAGACCATGTGTGCAAAGCACCTGACTCTCGTTACACCACATAAGAACATAAGAACTATACAAACGAGAGGAGGCCATTCGGCCCATCAAGCTCGCTTGGGCAAAACTTAACTAATAGCTTAGAGTTGTTATAAGGGAGCATATTATTGGCTGGAAACTAAACCTGGGACTGAATGCCTACAGTTCATGAATGAATGTGAGTCTCTAGTTTAGTTATGAAGGAGAGAGCTGAAGGAGTGAAACAATTGGTGAGCGAGTTTGTGAACCAGAGAGCTGCACCTCGGTCCTGACTGAAATACACCATCTACTGGTGTAGTACATAGCCTACATGTGCAGTGACTTCCCATTTTTCACCAAGGGATTTTAGAGGTACAATATTTTCACAACTTGAAATGATTTCAATCAAAGGTTTGTTAGTTTTTGGACTAGTCATTTGACTTTGTGATGAGTTGATAGGTTTGCGTTTTTAACAAATACAACTATAAAGCATTAATGCATATTGTTTTTCTCACATGACTATTCGGTGGTATTTGATTTAATTTACTCCTTAGCAAAATTTAGCCTAAATAATAAGATATTTTTGCACATATCGGACACAAGTGTTTCAGATCTATTTTATGCAGGAAGTGCCACTGAACGAGTTGGTGTTCAGGTGAAGTGACTCAAACGAACTGTGCCTCAATGAAGAGTCACTACAACAGCCTGTCACTACAGCCTAGAGGTGCCACACATGAATCACATGCTTTCCCTCCTGACTATAGCAGTCAATCCCTGCTGCAGCACCTGATGTAACTTATCACTGCTTTCGATGTCTAAGAGCATTTGAATTAGCACATGATAAACACCTGGATCCTTCAATAACGTTAACTCCTCTCCAAGAAACTGCTTCCATAGTTAAACTGGAAGAGTTGTGCTTAGATAAAAAGTCGTATATTTTCATTTAGTTTATTTAGTAGTTACTTTTGTCCAAAAAGACACATCATTGAGAAAACAGAGTCGACCGGGCCCTGGAGCAATTGGGGGTTAGGGACCATGCTGAGGGGCCCTATGTTGACATCACTTTGCTGACTCTAAGATTTTAACCAGGGACTTTTTGATCACAGGTACAGCGCACTAACCTGCTGAGCCAAACACCACCTCACATCACCAGCCCTTAATCTCATTACATCTTCTTTGTCTGGGTTTAACATTAGAAAAAAACTGATCTTGGCAAAGACACTGAACAGATACCGAACAGAAGTGTGATGATCCACCATCTGTCTAAATCTGCTAATGATATCATTCAGTCATCATTACTCGTGACTGTGTGTCTTTTGAGTCCCATTGCGCCACAGAGAGAGTACGCTTTGGTGTTTGGTGCCCTCTGGTGGTCATTTATGGTAGAAAAATCCTGATTTATAATTGCAGTCATATTCCCATGTTTTACAGTGACCTGGCAGTTATCAGCTTCATCAACAAAGGCACAAGGACGCCACACCTATTGACTGTAAAGGAACCCCAAAGAAAAATAACCACCATCTCCAGGAAACGACACATTAAAGCATATGGCGGTCTGGCCCGCTGATCTTTATTGTCTTTTTGTGGAAATTTGATGCGGATGTTCAAGGCGCAAACAGCGCTATCAAAAGAACTGTTTTCCACACGTTTGTTTTGTGTGGGGGCGAAATCTCCGTTTCAGTGGATTGCATCATTCCCGCAGACACAGCTCGGAGCTCGAAGCACTGAGCGAGCGTTAAATGCATCCAGGCAGCGCTGTCACTCAGGCTTAAGCTCACCACCGCAGCTCTGCTATAGGTTAGACACATATTAATGTGCGGGCATCGCAGGAACCCTACAAGGCACAAAGTCCCTCAGCATGCTCGCCTGTGACGTCACGCCCGTTTGGGACCCGGCGCGATAAGACTGCAGGATCAAAGAGCTCTGGTGGTGCTAAAACCCAGAGCAGCTAAAACATAAAGTCTCTGCACTGGTGAATGCTTGATGGAAACCTCCCCCTGTGGGCACCGCCCACACTGTACCCCTTACTCTGTTAGTATCAGCTTTGACGTGAAAGAATAACGGTGACTCGGAGCGAGAGACGCACCTTAGGGAAGGAGGGCAGCTGGAAGGGCTCTATGTTCTTCCTTGTGACCTTCTGGCTGTGGGGGTGTGGTGGGGGCGGGGCATGATGTGGCGGGGGCGGGGCATGATGTGGAGGAGGCGGGGCATGGTGCAGATCCGTATTTGAGTGACGCTGCTGCTCCCTCTCCCCCGGGTCCCCCCCGCTGACGTCCTTCCGCTGTGGTTTGTCAGGCTTCCTGACTTTCCTCACACAGGCATACTCGGCGGTCACCGGGTCTGGGCCTGGTCCCGGCACTGGCGGCACCCCGACCCCGATGGCCACAGTCATGTCGTCCATGCCTTCTGCGTGCTCAGGGCTGTGTGGTGCGGGCGTGTTGGCGGGCACCGGTGGAGCGGGCGTGTCCGTCTCTCCGGCCCGCCCCCCCACCATTTCGTACAGGGCGTCATCTGGGCAGCCTCGTGCCGGCGAGGGGCGCTGGCCCACCTCGGAGTAGGTATGCTCGCGTTCATCCCCGGAGCCACCTGCGGGGATCTGTGGCAGCTGGCGGACCGGCCCACTGCGCAGCTCTGAGTGGGAGCGCCGGCGCCGGCTGGGCAGCAGGAGCAGGTCCATGCTGGCGGGGCGGCTTTTAGAGGCACCTGGGGTGGAGAGAAGAAAGGGGGAAGAGAGATAGGGATATCATTAGGGAAAGAGAGAGAGAGTATGAAGGAGAGAGAGAGGGAGAGAGAGACCATGAAGGGGAGAGAGAGGGAGAGCATAAGGGAAAGAAACAGAGGGAGAGCAGGGGGAGAGAGAAAGCATGGTGGAGTGAGAGGGAGAGAGAGCATGAAGGAGAGAGGGAGGGAGGGAGAGAGATAGAGAGAGAGGAAGATCATACAGAAGGAGGGGAAATATGAGGGGGAGAGAGAGGGAGGAGGAGAGAGAAAAAGAGAGAGCATGAGGGACAGAGAGCGAGAGATATAGAAAGAGAGAGAGAGTCAGGGAGAGAAGGAACATCTGAACTGTCCTGTATCTACAGCTTGGGGAGCCGCTAAGAACTTGCGTGTCAGTCAGTTTGACAGTCAGTTTGACTCCAGAGTATTCAGTGCTCTAGGGGGTGTTTCCCTAACTCTGTGTGGCAATTTGACTCCTGAATTCTCAGTATTGATTCCCTCATTTTGTGGCAGATTGATTCCTGACTATTCAGTACTCTAAGGGTGTTTCCTTAACTCTGTGTGGCAGTTTGACTCCTGAATACTCAGTATTGTTTCCCCAATATTGTGTGACACTTTGATTCCTGATTATTCAGTACCTTAAATCGCGTTTCTCTCAGTCTGTGTGGGAACTTGATTCCTTAGTACTCAATAAACATTTCTGTGGCATTTCCAGTTTTCTGATCAACCACCTCTGAAAGCTGAACAATCCATGCATGCATGCATGCATCCATCCATCTCAGGATGGGGCTGCCTACTCACTCTTGCCATTGCAGTTGGGTTTGTTCATCTGGTGCAGCTTGGTATCGGATTTGCTGATGGAGCGCAGCTTCGACTGGCGCAGCCGGCTCTGCAAAGACCCAATTGCAGCCTGAGCAGGGGGGTCATGTGACATGCATCATGGACATGTGAGATGATCCTGTAAAAAGCCTGTGCGTCACGTGCAGTTGCATGTGAAAGTAAGCAGTGCCTGGGAGATGTGAACAGGATGGGGGGGTGTTTGCACGGCTCAGGTGCAGCTCAGCAGCATTGCTGCGTGACAGGAAGTGCTAAATAAGTGAGAAGTGTGTTAAAAAGTGCATTAGAAGAGCGCCGTAAATACCATGTCCATGATCCTGTGCTTCGCCCCCTCTGTCGGGACATTGTTCGACTTCCCTTTCCTGAAAACGGAGGAAGACAAAAAAGGTGAGGAGAAGGAGGAGGGCAAAAAATGGAGAATGACCCCGGTGGACCAGATCAACGTGTGTCTGGTTCATCACTCAACAGCGCGTGGTTTGCTAAAATCAGCGCTAACAGCTGGCGGCACACAGGTTGACGGCATGTCGAGGCCTTATTAAAGGGTGATTTGGGAATTCCTGTCAATGACATCACAGATGTGCGAGATACTGTACATGTGAGAGAAGAGGAGGCACAGTCTCATAGCGTGTATATATATGTGTATATATATATATATATATATATATATATATATATGCTACATACGTCACATGGTACATATCCATAGAAACTGTACTCCGCTCTTTAAGTTTAATCCTTCTCTCCAGCCTGGACAAGCTGAGTGGGGAGAGGAAACGTGATTATTCTCCCGCTGGTGTGCCTGAACGCCAGCCTGATCCCGTACCAGCACTGCCACCCCACCAACACCCACCCCCTAACACTAACACTAACAGTACAGTCTCCAGCAAATCCCCAGTGCGATCCCAGTTTATAATCCTAAATCCCCTTCTGTGTAGCTTGATTGTTTACATGTATAAAAGGCTGCCTTCTCATCTGCGACTCCCCAGCCCTGGTGCAGAGTGGCCCCAATCATTCTAGAATCCCCGTATCACTGTAAAGCCAAGGTTTGTGTCAGGAGGCTCTCCCTGGACAGGGTAGGATTCAGGACTACCATTGGGTCCTCGCCCCCTCCCCAGCAGGCGGATGGGCAGACAAAAAGTCTTCATTTTGAGGCAGGCTTAAGCGGCATCAGGCGCCGCGGCGACGGAACCCAAACTCGGCCCGACGCCGACAGTTGTGGGGAGGGAGTAAAATATGACAATGCCTCTCCATCAGGGTCGCAAGAATTCTGCCTGCCAAACCCCTAGCAACAAAGGACACCAGGAAAAGCCCGATTGGTTCTCTGCTTTCGGAAAAAGCCTGCATCCCCTCTATTGTCTGCTGGAGAACCCCCCCCCCCACTGGCAGTCAGAGAGACCCCACCCCCCGATAATGGCACGCTCCACATCCTTTTGGAAAGGCGTCTGATCCGTTCTGACAATAAATTGCATTAGTATTCACAGTACGCCTCATCTCTACGGGGGGGGGGGGGGTTACTGACGCGCCCAGAGGCAGCTGCCCGAGTTTTCTGACCTCGCCGGCCGTTCTGCTCACCGTGGGTCTGCTCAGAGGAGTACCTCCACAGGACAGCAGTGCGGCACCCCCAGATGACAAGGAGCATGGCGGCGTGGGTCTTATTTTATGCTCGCTTACAGGCGTTTGGAAGCCGATCTGTTTACACTGCCTCCTACTGATACACTCACACTCTTTATGTTATCAAACGTACACCTGTCAGCTCCCTAGCGCCCAAAGCAGCTGGGATGACGATCGCTTCCATAACCAACATGTCCTCTGCCGTCTCTGTATGCTCAGTCATTCAGGCTTGACTGATGCTCATATATTATTACTGGTTTCAGGCTTTTTCCAAGGGCAGCTAAAGGGTCCTTACATGACATTGGTTTCACTTACGGGGCTTAAGTAATTATGTGCACCAGAACGATTGGTAATACTAACTTGATGTTTCCATGCCATCAAAAATTAAAACATAATTTTATGGAACTATTAAGTTCACAGAATGGAGGCAGCTCAAACACAGGATACCGTTTGTAACGCTGATGATTGTAGCTTGAAAACTCCCTCATCAGGGTGGACTGTGCACTTGCCGTTCCACAGAAATGAATCATAAACGGATGACATTTTGCTACAATCATCCTTTTTACGCAACATGAAAAACCTTCAAGGGGGCCTCAGTGGCAGGGGGGTCTGTAGCTCTGCTCCCTTCTGTTTTGGGGTTCTTGGTTTAATTAAAGTCGAAATCCCCCCCCCCAACTTTAAAGGATTTGCTCCAGAGAAGCAGCCTGACCCTTCAGCGCTGAGCGCAGATGCTGATGTGAGCGTACAGAGGAGTCGGAGCGGACGGATCACGCCAGACCCTGCGGAGCACTTTCACATCAGCAGCGGGTGGAATCAGAGCACGGGCTGCATGTTTATGAAGCGAGGGGGGGGTCCTTCTATCTCCCCCTTCCATTTTTAAAGCTCCGTCCCTGAGCCACACTTCTAATGATCGATACAGAATCATGCATTTTAATGCCGCGTCCGTCTCTTATTACTATCAGCCCAGTACCTGTTTATTACGCAGACAGCTATGGCCAGAGATTAATCTGTTTATGGGGCTGAAAATGGTAGCCAAGCGATTCGGAGGGCCTCTCAGCAGAGCCACGGAAATGCCCCCGGGTGCGCGGGGATGGGGGGGGGAGCCGGGCTCGTTTCACGCTTAAACTCCTGACCACAGGGGTCGACAAATCTACTAAAGTCCTCCTTCCTGTCCTCAACCCGCTGATGTCTTGGTAGACAGTGGAATCGGAATGCTGGACGGGCTTTTGGGGGGGGGGGGGGGGCTATGGCACACATTAGGATGCCCCCAAATATGTTATTTGGAAATGCACAGATAATGCACTGTAAACAGGTATTTTTTCAATCCAAAATTTTGAGTTATTATTCCGTAAAAGGCAGCTCCATCACTGACAGGCCTTTTTCTTCAGATTGATTCATATCATTGGGGATGAACACAAGATTTGAACACCCATTCTGCTTGAAACACAGGACTTGTTGGAATTCCAAAACAGTTGGAATATCGAACAAACAAACAGTGTTTTACCATATTGCTCTTAGTAATTTATGTGAACTGCAGTAACGTTGATATCAGCAAATGCGAATGTTGCATCACAGGGAATTAAAGATTATTTCCTTCTACTATATATTTAAGTATATTTAAGGCTAAATCATTACTATAAATAATTTCTATTTCCAATGCAAAACACAATCTTTAAATTTATAAAACTTTTTTTCAGTTTATGATTGATCGATGTCCCCCAGTAAAAGAGAGTTTGGCATTGAAAATTCACACTCTTCATAAACTTTGTTTAGTTAAGGCACAGCAACTGCATTGCCACTGAATATCAGGTCAGAAAATACAATTTTATTGGGACTATTTATAGACATACCCCCTTCCAGTCTTCTATCTGAATACCGATACAGAGGCAGATCATTTTGTTGGTTGAAAATATAGATACAATAAATACAAATATAAATAAATACAGATAATGATATTGATGTGCATCTCTAGTGTACAGACAGTGCCAACCCTCTGGTGTGAGTCTGTCCATAAGAAGCATATATTGCAAAAGACCTTACAGGGGGCAGGGTTCTGAGCTAGGAGGTGGGGCAGACCCGGAGGGGTGGGGCTTAATGTAAAGGGGAGGCGGAGTCTCACCTCTGGCAGCCCACGCAGAGCAGCACAATAAGGATGGTGACCACAAAGGCGGAGGCGGCAGCAATGGCCCCCAACAGCAGGACCTTGCTGTAGGGAGGAGCACTCAAGTTCACCCCGTCCTGCATGGAGGCCATGTGACAGCAGCTGCACGCACACACACACACACGCACACGCACTCACACGCACGTGCTCACACCCAGCTGCTCACAAACACACACACACGCACACACGTGGTCCACTCTTCCGGATCTTTCGGGCTGGGAGGTGGAAAAGAGGGAAGAAAATTGGTTACATTCTCTTTCCTAAGTGTCCTCTCCACCTGTAGACATGCTGAAGAGAGTAAGTGATGTTCATTTTCAGGCATCAATCCCGCACAGCATTTATCAGCTCTTTGAGACAGGTGGGGGGGGGGGGGGGGGGGGGGGCGGTGGCTATAACAAAACGGGGGGGGGGGCGGCCCGGGCCCCCCGCCCTCCCAAAGGGGGCGGGAG
>JAABNY020000129.1:9728669-9746026 GCA_015164015.2 Brevimyrus niger
AGGTCCCCCCTCCCCGGCATGCCCCCTCCCTCGCACCCCTGCCACAGTCCTAGTTTGTCTCAGCAAGTGTTACCAGGCTCCTTCCCTTTACCCAATTTGCTCTTTCTCTCTCCTCTCCACCTCTTTCTTCTACCAATCCCCACACCCACTAACCGTCCTGCCTCTCACTGTCTCCTCCTACCCCCTCAGCACTGCACAGTAATCCCTGCTCACTAATATCCTAGGTCTCTAATCCGGGATCACACTCTCCATCTATAAGAGCCCATACAGGACTGAGCGTCAGGCTGGCAGACTCTTTACCCTTAAGTTGAAATGGTCACAACCGTGATAAAATGATAAGCAGTTTTCCCAGCTGCCTCCATGACATGCTCGGTATCCTTTGGATTCTGGCATCCATCCATGCATCACACTTCGCCTGGGTCATGGGGAACAAGAAGCTCACCTTCATGGGGGGAAGAAGAGGTTGCCTTGTACACACAGGCAGTTTGCCTCTAGGGGTAAGGCGAACTGCAGTTTAACTGTAGCCTGTAACTCCCCAAGGAAAGTACAATCAAAAGGCAGGATTTGCCTCTGAATAGCTCTATACTGAGGCTTCTGCTATCAAAGAGCCAACAAAATCCAGAGGACTGATGAAAGTGAACGTCCTTTAAACGGTACTATTATTATGGTTTATTACATTGAACTGTAGACTGTCAATGTTCCATTAGGTATGGCTGTGCCACCCAGACGGACCCCCCCCCCCCTCCAAATGGCATGGCAATGACAATTATGCTACAATGCAAAAGCAAAACGAGGATAAATGATTTTTGGAGTCTCTCACCACACACACATACACACACACACACACACACTGACTCCATCCACCACAGGTGGCTTCTATTCTCCTACATTCAATGGATCAACTGAGTGGAGATAAAAAAATAGAGCCTGACAGAAACTTCATCCCTTCATCTAGGCTGTTTACATCTTCACACAACTGGTTGTGAGCCAGATCATGTGATCCATGCTGGTCTGTAAATTCCTGAAGATCGCAGCCAAATGTCTACAGGTCCAAATTCCTACTGTTCCTTAGGTGTTGACAGGTCAGAGAGGCACACAGGTCCAGCTGTGTCTCAGTCTCCTCGGATGAGTGAGTACATAAAGCAAAAAACCTGGTAGGACGAGGCCAGCTGTGCAGTATTTTGTTCACCGTGCATAAAAAACCAGCATGACACTTAAGAGGTTTATTGGTGTGTTTTGGTTTCTGGCATAAATATCACACACAAAAAATGCTGTATATTTATTGGGGCTGTTTTTCCATTTTTTTGCGGTTGCTTAGTTATAAAATTATATCTGTTACACATGGATGAAATCTGGGGTCGAAGGAAATGTTGCGGTCAGTTTCGGGGTGGGTACCCTGACTGGTGCCAGTTACACTGCTGTAAGGTGAGCACAAGATATCCCTTCCCCATTGAAATGTACGGTATCATTATTGTGGAGACTAGATTACCTGTGAGCTTCTAGGCTAAGTTGGTAATCCTTGATAGGAAAATGAGTAAGGTGGGTGGGTGAGCCTTGAAAGGACAATTAGTGATGTTAGTGAGTAATCCCTAACAAGATGATGAGTAAGATTGGTTGGTGATCCTTGACAAGAAGATGAGTAAAGTCAGTAGGTCGCCCTTGACAGGGTAAGGAAGAAGGTTGGTGGGTGATCCTTGACAGGAAGATGACTAAAGTTGGTGGGTCATCTTTGACAGGAAGATGACTGAAGTTGGTGGGTCATCCTTGATATGAAGATGAGTAAGGTATGTGAGTAATTCTTGAGAGGAAGATAAGTGAGGCGCGTAGGTGATCCTTGACAGCAAGATGAGTAAGGTGGGTGGATGATCCTTGACATGACAATGAGTAAAGTTGGTAGATGATCCTTGACAAGAGGATGAGTAAGGTGGGTGGGTGATCCTTGATAGGAGGAAGAGTCAGGTGGGTGAGTGATCCTTGATAGGAGGAAGAGTAAGGTGGGTGAGTGATCCTTTACAGGAAGATGAACAAGATGTGTTGGTGATCCTTGACAGGATTAGGGTTAGGCTTTGTGTGACATGATTTTGGGGATGAGCTGAACAATTTGAAAGCTGTGGTGGAAACTAAAAGAACCTCCTGTGCCTACACATGCTGGCTCTTAGCTAGTTTGTGTTTTTTTTTTTTGATTCCTTATTTCATTCCTTAATCCACAGAAACGGCATCTGAGCAGGTTTACCGCAACACCTGCCGTCCTGCTCCCACATCTGCTACGGAGGCCTGTTCAGGGACTTTGAAGAGGACTTTCCTCTCTTGCTCTCGCTGACACATGACATAATGTGAAGCAAATCATATGTGTGGTGAACACGACACACCAGCAAGCCCTACTCCAAATTGGCCCACAAGCACTTCTTCCAGCGAGCTGCAATACTGAAGATGGCACTATTCGTACCATCATTCACAGTGTGCCATTTTTGTGGCAGCATCATGATGAGGGGTGACCTACTTACAGCAGCTGGGGTGCAGGGAGACAAGTGCTCTGAGGCTGTACGGACCTGTGGAAGGACAGCGGCTCCCCTTACTGTTCCCCTCTCCCATCCTGCCCCCCCCCTCCCCAGAGAGGGAGGTGAAACACTGTGGATGGGTGGGGAGTCTCCTCAGGGTTTTACAGTGGGAGGTTATCAGCCTATCAGACCTCACTTTCACTGGCATTTGCAGAACCATCACCACACCCAAGATCGGCTGCCGGCTGGATTTGAATGGATCCTCAGGCAGACACGTGGCTCGGCTCTGGTGCATGTCAGGGACCCCCTCACGGGCACAGACGCGGGATAGCCTCACGAAGACGTTGTTGTGTATTCTGCAGCCATGGCGCTTTAACAACTGGAAAATTATGTGTACTCCCTCCCACCCGCCTCCAAAAAGCAGGCCAACAGCACTTAACAGTCGCCACTTAATTGCTGCAGCTGAATATGGGTTGGAAACTGCTCAAGCCTCTTACAGTGTAGAACACTGATCAGTGTCAGCACTGCTCGAAACTGCAAAACAGGTTACAGCCAGCAAGCCATCCACTCTGATTTAATTCCACTTTTACATGGCAAATACAGCATATGTCTTTCCCATAGCCAGGTTACCTTAGACAGATGATTAAGCTAGAAACACCATTATAATTTGTGGGAACAAAATGAAATGCACAGGTGCATGGAAATGCACATGTAAGACTATGCAAAGAGAAGAACAGCTTGGCTTGGGTTTGACACGCAGAGCTTAGTACCTAACAGATCAAATGTATACGATGAAAGTGTCAGACTGGATGCCATACTGGGTGTTTCCACATATTCCAGTCAGGCTGGTCCATTTCCTCTTCTTCCCATGAATATCTGTTCGAACTGTAGATGTTCTGCGTTTCCTGTCCCCCTCTCATTATTTGTTAATGGAGTCACTCTCTGCTCTGTGTTGGAGAAGCAGCCTCCCTCCCCAGCCTGGGATCTCCCTTGAGATCACAGAGCTGGTTTGCAGCGATACCAGAAAGCAAAGGCTAGGGTCGTCTGAGGAGGCGAGGCCCCGGCGGTAACAGCCAATAGGAGATTGGCGCGAGTGATTTCACACTCTCGGCCCAATATGCATGGTTGCATTTTCCCTCAAAGCCACAGGATCCTAGATCAGGTGCATGATAGGGGCAGCTGGTGGACCTACCCTCCGCACTGCAGTGGCAGGGTGAAGGCTGTGTAGCTACCTGCTCTCCAGATGCCCCCACTGTGTCAGTTAATGCTGGAGGGGGGGAGGTAACCCTCAATTGTCATGCTAACAGATTCTTACTATGCGTGTCTTAATTACAGAAGAGCCTCAGATTTCACAGAGAGAGGCTCATTTTCTACCAGGACCCAAGAGTCCTCAGCTCACATTATAATATCAGTAGGGGCGGGGTACTCTCATGGTGATGGGGGGAGGGTGAAATATTCATCAAATCATATCACCCCTAAAATGTCAGTTCCTTTTTAACAGCACGATTTTCCCGCTTCATGAAATCCAGGGTCAGACAACTTGGACTCTTGCTTCAGAAGAAACTTAAAACATCCCCAACAAGAGCTCACCATTCATCACCTGACATGACACAGGCAGAGCAGATGTGCTAGTGGGGAGAGACCTGGCGAGGAGCAGACGGCCTGCAGCACAATGAGTAAACCTGGAGTGTAGTCAGCAAACCTGGAGCACAGTTTGTAAACATGGAGCATAGTGAGTAGACCTGGAGTACTGCAAGCAAACCTGTAGCATAGTTTATAAGCCTGGAATGTAGTAAGCAAACCTTTAGCATAGTCAGCAAACCTGGAGTATAGTTTGGAAACATGGAGTGTAGTGAGAAAACCTGGAGTGCGGTGAGTAAACCTGGGGAGTACTGCACAAAGCTGGGTGTCTTCATTAGCTATGTAAGTTAAGCCATATGTAAGGATTTTCCAATATGAATGTCACTTAACCTCCTCTTCTATTGGACAGTTATCACGTTTGGCTTAAGTTATCCAGCTAACTGGGAAATTCTGCCTTGAGGAATACTCCCCCTGTAGTGTAGTGTGTAAACCTGGAGTGTAATTTGTTAATGTGAAGCACAGCGAGTAAACCTGGAGCGTAGTGAGCAAACCTCGAGCATATCGTGCCTTGACGGCACAGTGTAACCCTGCAAGAGTGAGTACTGGGTCATAAGCAAGAGGACCACTTGGCTTTCGCTGTACAGGAAGTAGCTGGCATTTTAAGAAAGGCACCATGCACATCTTGCAACCGCACAGGAAGTGAATTATGATCCATTCCCTGTACTGGCCCTTGATCCGCTTAGCAGCAGTAAGACGAGGGCTGGGCCTTTCCTTGCGTTCGTTCTCAGATTCCCAGTCAACGTCCGGGATCTATGCCAATGCGATTATGGCCATTATTCTATTACCGCTGAAACCAAGATGCGGGGCCTTCCGGGGGAGGGGGGTTGGTAGATAACGGTGTGGCTGGGCATGTCCAGGCCCCACTGCACCCCGGGCCCTGTTTCCCTGCACAGAAATGATGCACAAATGCCCGAGTCCTCACTGCTTTTATGGGTTTTCTTATTTCCAGAGAACCGGCCAGGCATCATACTGTAAGACATCGATACATACCTGAAGAGTCCCACAAAAGATAGGTCTGCATTTTTTAGCTAAAAAAAAAAGCTCCATTTACCTCCTGACGTTTGCAGGCACAACCTGTAATGAAACTCACTGAAATTACACAACTATCATTTAAAAGTATATTTTTCCAGTGACTGGCATCTCATATAAATCATATTCTGGCTGCACAATCTAGATGAAGGATGCACTGAACAGCCCCGCATTATTAACGCGCCAGGTTCCTTAGGAAACACAGTAGCAGAGCCTGTTGTGTTTTCTGTAGCATTCTCTGACTGTTTTCTGCTCATTAGGAATCAGAACGCTACACAGAAACAGAGGAATATTTTCAGAAAACACAAAAATGGTGCTACTTTCAACAAACAGCAAACCCCTCCTTAGAAGCCTTTTCAATCCAGCTGGATTTCTTTTTTCTTTTTATTAGCATATTACACACCCATACACTATAAACATGAGAAACATACCTGACAAAGGACAACCAAGAAAAGGATAATAATAATAATAATAATAATAATGTTGTGATCATTGAGTAATCAGTGAGTAATCATTGAGTAATCAGTGAGTAATCATTGCTCATCACGCCACACTATCATACAATTTGGTTACACAGTTGAATGTAGGCCTGAGAAGGAGGAAGCACTAAAAGAATCACCGAGTAAGTCATTCAAAATAGAACTGAAATGGGTGTCAGGTCTTACGGAAAAGTTCAGGTTTCTGCGGTCAGGTTTCTTAACCACCATGCCATTTGCTGGCCAAACTCAAAAAGTAGTAAGAAGAAATGTAGTTTGAAAATGAAATTAAATAGATAGTGGTAGAAAGTTCCCGACGCATGGAAGACTGTGGGGCACATTAGGGTGGGGGGGGGGGGTGCCTTTTAGCATTTCAGACTAAACAAACCCCAGGGCCTGTGGTCAGCCAAGAATCCATGGCACAAACGGAAATGGCTCCTGTTTGCTGGCCGATAACACAGGTCCGGTCGAGCTGCCCTCCCTGGCTCCGCTGGTCACCTTCACGTGATCGCTGGCAGAAATGACGCAATGCCCCCCCCCAGCTCCCACTGGAGCTGTGACCCAGTATCCACGTGGAGGACAGCCGAGCCTCAGCTCATCATCGATATTCGACTGAATATTCCAGGTTTCTTGTATCTTACTGTGATTTCAAATTATTGCGCATTATAACGGGAACTACAGAAAATAAAGCTTATATGACCCACTTACATAGGTCAGATTATACAGTGCTAGTCTACACTGTAGCCCAGCATATCCATCTATACTAATATATTAAAATAATGAAAGTAGTAAAAACCTATGATCGGAAGGTCACTGGTTCGAGACCAGCCTCGGCACGTCTGTGGGTTCTTGAGCAAGGCCCTTAACCCCCCAGCTCCCTGGGCCCAAGTGGCTGCCCTTCATGGACAGCTTGATACAAAAAGAGCAAGTTGGGGGAGATGTTAAGGGAATTTCCCCATGGGAATCAATAAAGTATCAATTATTATTATTAAAAATGTAAGGAAATGTGATGTGAATCTTCACGCAGGAAGGGGTTCCACATCACCCTACCCCAACACCAGGGTACTGGGCCTCTTTCCTGAGCGAATGATCGCAGGAAATATGGTGCCTGATTAATCCCATGAAAGATCTCTATTCCTCCCTGCTGCACAGTCCATCCTTATTTGATAAAAGGCACCTTTCCACCACAGTGATCCTAAGTAAAGTAGGACTGGCAATGGAGGTTGGCTCTGTTCAGTCATCTAACCGGATCGCCAGTTTCCTCAGCAGCACTGGGTTGCCTCCCTGCTTTGCTTTCACGTCTTGGAGTCCCTGCCTGAATGTGCATGTGTGTAGCCTTAGCTGTACCAAGCTACATGCAACGCCATTCTTTTGTGACCTCACGCCATCCCGAGATGTCCTACAGGGTGCTCTTTTACCCACTTTATGATCATGCTTCTCTCATGTTCAGTTGACTGTTGACATGGGGATCAGTTGTTTTGACTGCCTATGACTGCTCCATCCCTCCATCCATCCATCCATCCATCCATCCATCCATCCATCCATCCATCCATCCATCCATCCATCCTCTAAGTCAGTCTTGGGGGGCCGGAACCCTGCACAGTTTTTGGTTTATCCTCATTTAACACACCTGATTCAACTCCTTGTGCTATTTACCACAAAGCTCTTGAGCTGAGTCATTTATGGTGCAACAGGGAAAGAACTAAAGCCACACAGGGTTCTGACCCTCCAGGACTGGAGTTTGACACCCCTGCTCTAAGTGGTCCTAAGTGGGGTGAGGGGTCCTGGACACTACCCCAAGCAGCACAGGATACAAGGTAGGACACACGCTAAATGGGAGTCCACTCTATGAGCAATTTAAAGATAACTGTTAGTCAAACTGCTTGTCTCTGGACTATAGGATGAAACTGGAATTGTTGAGGATCTACAAAAACGATCCAAGGCAGAAATCGAACCCACAACCCACTGAGTCACCTTTCCTAACTTCTCAAAGATGGCAGAAGGGAATGGATCTGTCACAAACTCTGAACTGAAACACACTGAATGAGTCAATAACAGTTAACGAGTGAGACAGGGTGGAGAATGGGTGACATGACTGATGCAGCGAGCGGAGGCTGTGGCACGGAAATCCCCCCCAGAGCACCAGGGGGCTCAATATGTAAAATGCAAACTCCTCCAGAGAGTAATGGCTACCTGCCAGTGAAGCCCCCCAACATGAAGAAACACGTCAAAATCCTAGAGGCAGACATTTCACACAGGAGTTAGAGCAAAACACATAACAGCTTACAGTCACAGCGGGAAATTATGAAATGTGTTATCAAAGTCTAAACTCATTGACAGATCACTATTTATAATAACACATATTCCACACACATGCACACACGCACACACACACACACACACAGGTTTGTAATTATATCTTTGTGGGGACTCTCCATTCGTTTCTATTAGGAAAATTCTAATCCTAACATGACGACCTTAACACCTACCCAGTCCTAACTTTAACCATAAGTAACCAAACAAAATATGAAACTTTTGGCATTTTTAGTTTTTTGACTGCATTCACAGATCTTTGTGGGGACCTGAAAAATAGTTTTTTTTTTACATGGAGTCCCCCACAATGTAATATTAACATAATCCACACACATACACACACGTGGACAGATATTCATACAGAAACACAGATACACATATAGACTAACAGACATACAAATAGACACAAACACAGACAGATGGACAGACACAGATTAAGACAGACACAAACACACAGACAGACAGAGGCAGACAGACAGACACACAAAGACAGAGGCAGGCAGACACAGACAGACTAAGAAAGACACGTACACATACACAGACACAGACAGAGGCAGACAAATATACACACACACATCACACACACAGAAGCAGACAGACACAGACAGACATACATGCAGACACACACACAGACAAATGGAGACAGATAGACAGAGGCAGACACTTCCCGCTTTCCATCACTGTCCTGTTTGATGCAACCGCTGCTATTAATTATTCATCTTCAACGCAAATTTTCCAGCAGTAGCAGCAACATTGCCAGTGACAGAGCCCCCTCTGGCAGCAGCCTCTCTCGCGGGCAATGCCTCCCAGTCATGGGTGACTCCCCCTGCACATTCCTCTGTAGGGTGTGGCTGGCTAGGGGCCAGGGGGCGTTGCCATTTACAAACAGGCTGCCCGCATAAACGGCAACAGTCACAAAAATGGTTAAATTCGTTCCCCTGTCAGGGCCCAGGGGCTAGGGGCCAGATGGGCATCAGGGTACTGAACCCCTGTGTGCAGCAGATGATGAATGAATAATGAAGACAGCCGGAGCCCCCCCATCCAGAAGACGGTATCTATGTGGGTATGACGGAGTAACGGGGACCCCATCCCTGAGCCATCGAGCTACTCCTGACGCAGAGGCAGCCTCACAGACAGGTGGGGTAGGCAGCTTGTGTCCCATGGGGCCGGAATCACCAGCGCGTTCGCTAACTGGGGCTGAGGGACCCTGCACATCTCTACAAGGCTCTGAAGGAGAGCAGGGCTACCATAGGGGCATGCATGCGTACCGCCGCACGCATCTCTGCCTGTGTCTGTATATGGGGGCACGTAAAAGTGCGCACTGCATCACAGTCTGTGATGAGTGAGAGTGTATCGGGGGTTTGCATTCAGTATATGTTGTGTGTGTGTGTCTTCATTGAAGCAGCGACAGGCACAGTGGAATAAGTCAGAAGCTGAACACCCCCCCCCCACACACACACACACACACTCACACAAACGAGTCGCTTGAGCTCATTAAATGCCCCAGTGTCGCCCCTCCGCACCCCCAAGCCCCCTGTTCTCCCCTCTGTTGATTTTAATTCTCTGCTGTTTATCCCCAGACTGCTTTTGGAACGGAGACCCAGAAATATGTCTCAGGAATTCCTCATATTCGAGCTGTGTTTCTTTGAATTGTCCCAACAGACCCACACGTATAAAGAAAAATAAACAAATGTATAACCAGAGTAGAATATCTAAGCTGTATATCAGGCGAACCCTATACTGTGCTGGCGGTGCCCTGTTATACAGACAGACTCAAAGTAACTGACGCGTTTTTCCTCCGCCACAGACGGTCCGCAGTCTGCGCTCAGCTAATGACCCCAGCAAAACACCACACCTAACAGCGTGCGTGACAGCGTCCGGATCGATAGCTAACAGGTTAAAGCATAAAAAACAATAGCGTTCATTCATCAGAAACATGAGTCCATTGACTGGAAAAGCGCAGCTTCGGACGGATCGCAGCATCACTGTTCATGCTGAAACCAGTGCAGAAACAATCAAAATACATGTGTGCTTTTTTAATCGCTAAACACTCGCCCTTCACATCGCAACAGACCTTATTTTGCAACATTTTTTACACCTTGTTGAACAAAATTATGTCAGGATACTATATGTGTGTACAGCCAGTATTGTACCAGGTTTCAATATTTTTTCATACGAACTACAAAAAAATGTTACTATTCTGCTTATTTAACTGATTGGCTATTAATTAAAAAGATTTTAAGTAGGCTGCAAAAGCGTTACAGTATTTCTTAATTAAACCAAACTTCACTAATGAATTTACTAATTAGAGCTAATCACCAAGGAAAAATGCGAATAGCACACAATCCAACAAAAGTAGCTAATAGCGCACCTTCGCCCCTTTCAATAAGGCGAAATTAATAAATTCAAGCCCATTGTGAAAGCTTCTCACAATTAACCGCATCTTACCCATTGATTCTTAATCATCTGCAAAGCAACCGGGCAGCAAACAGGTAAAAGATGGCATAACGTCCAAGGGTTTCCATGTCGGTGTGTCCAGATGTTCATCACAGAATAATAAAATAATAAAGATGTATAGGAAAAGGCAGGAGGCTGCACCCCCTGCTCGCCCATACTCACGGAGCCGCTCAGAGCCGCGCAGCATCTCCGCTCATTTCGAGCCCGTTCGCTCCGGCCGCTCGGACCCCGCAGCCGCGGCCCCGCCGTGGCAGAAACGCGCACAACTCATGGCGGCGCGCCGCGCTCGTCCCCGCCGCTTCACTCCTCCCCGTTACTGCCGGACGCCTTGATCTATTTTCGAATAGAAGCGTGAGAGCCGCTTCCCTGCTTCCTGACGCCTGCCTCAGCTCCTCCCCCCGTCCCCGCACCTTGCACAGAAAGACGCGCTACCGTGTGACGGAAAGGAAACCCTGCCATTGAGAATGAATTGAGCGTGTCGCCTGACGCCGCCTAGAGGCAGACCATGGAAAGGAATTTTCGCGAAGAAATACGTGCGCTTGTGGATAGACTAATCGCGCAAACAATCGGAAAAACGAGTCTAAGTAGGTTTGCTTTGTGGTTCCATCAATAAAATAAACGTAAGATGTGATCAAAAGCAGTGTCTTATATGTGTATTATCTGTCAAATAAGGGCAGAGAGGGTGGCATTTAATATATGGGCGCTTGATTTTGCGAAATATTTAAACATCAAGGGGCAGGCACTTAGACGCTGGCCGGGGGTTCCCCTCGTTAAATTTAGTGTCGGTGATCGGTACAATACACCGAAGGGGGCTCTTAATACAATTTACGTTATCGTCGGTGATCGAGAAGCAGCACTCGAAACGGAAAAGGGGGACACTTTCAATCGTTCGATCAACTGCGGCAGGTGCTCAGGCATCTTCAGTCCCCTCCGCACGTGCATGGTACGTTATGGCACATTTTGAATACAAACCACTATTAAACAACGTGTTATTCGTTTAATGCTTTATTTAGATTTGGTTTGGTTCGAATAGTTATTGCATTTTAGAAATTATGCATGGATTTATGGCAACGAAATCGTTTCAACTGTATAGCTATAGCTTTATGCGTAACCTAAATTTCTGATTACAGAATTAAACTAATTTAAATTAAGTGACGTATAAGAATACTATGGATATGATAATATAAGGTATAGTCTGCGGCTAAGACCAGGATTAGCGGTTTTGGGATGTTTATAATGAATATAATATTATTTATTTAGCATTCACATATATAATTCTTTCCAACTTTACTCCAACACAAAATTCACCACTCCAAGGATGCAACCATCGCGATACTTTAAAAAGTAAACCAGAAAAAAGAGCAGGGCTGGTCAAAGTCGCGTTCTTACTCTTATAGTGTTATGTCCGAAATGATCAAATATGACTAATACCCCGGAGATAACACGAATGAGGCGTTATTTAGGCGCGCATTTGCTTGCTTGGCGAGGCACGTACCTCGCCTTTAAATCTCATCTGAATTCGTACGCCGTCCTTCGCTCTGCTCACTAATGATCGCACGGCACTTTGGAGGACATGGGAGTGAATGGGCGTTTGTGCTGGGAGCTGAATTTTATCGGCAAAGGCTTGAATGGGCGTTAGATAAGCCGCAGTACGGCCTCCCTGAGTTGCGGGTTTTTAAAGCGCATAATATTTACTTTGACCGACATATGTTGACTGACACTATGAACATTCAGACCAAAATTAACTTGGGGGGATGTTGTTGCTTTTTGTGTCCCTGGTACCCTGGCACTGGTGGCAAGCTTTCCTATGTGGTTAAATCAGTTAAAGTCTGCAGCTAGGAACCATTCTAACTAGTAAATCTCCCCTCCCCAAAAACATTTCAATAACTGGAGGATCAAGACTGACAAATGTGACATGACCAATCTTTTTAACTGATAAGGTACTCTATTTGAATCACTTCCACATGGCATTGTCATTTATTTGCATATATAATTGGCAGGAAAGTGGACCTGCACACTGGTTCAGCCGGTTGCCAGATGCACATTAACGCAGTCAGAGGTCCCAGGGCTATTTCAGTTGTCATAGCCCCCCCTGCTATTTTATTGGTGGCTTAATTTTCTCAGGTTAATTGGTGTTTTTAAACTATTCAGTGTGTGTGTGTGTGTGTTGTAATTGCCTGGCATCCAGAGTAGATGGTTCTGCTTGGCCTCAGCCCTGAATAGGTCTTCCGCCTCCTTGTGACATGCCTGTTCTGTGGAAAGGGCTGTAGGTGTTATGTACTCACTTGGGCACAGACCGGTGAATCAAGCGCAGGAGTTGGGAAGTCAGGTAGACATGGGATTTAATATGGGTAAAGCACTCAGGAACATCTAACGACAACACAACGTCGCACAACATTAATGACAAGACTAGGGAAACAGACTTGAATGTGGACTTAAATACACAGGACTAATTAAAAACAACAAGAAACAGCTGGCAACACAGGGATTCTGTATGAGGTAGCAAGGGGACGTGGCACATGGGAGGATCAGGGCGTGACATAGCCTCCCCCCCCCCCCCAAAAGGGACTGGAGGGACATAACAGGACCCAGGAAAACAAAAGCAAAAACATCAATGAGGCACGGAGAACAGCACAGACAACACAGAACAGGCACATGGGCAGCAACCAAGACACCAACAGACACACTACAGGGAATGCAGACAAACACAGAGGTACCAACAACAGAAACACAGAACTCAAGGCAAAAAAACCAGGGGGTAAGGAAGTAAAGGGCAGGGGGAAACAGGGAGCCAGAGGTATCCCCGGTAGGTGCAAAGCGGGAGCTGCAGGGGCAGTGGGCAACCGCGAGGCCAGAACAGGAGGGACCCTCAGCTACTGCAAGGTATAAGCCAGAGGGAACTGTGCAGGCGACCAACGCATCAGAGCAGATGGACATGCAGGCAACTGATGAGATGTCGGAGGCGGGACCGTAGCTGCTCGTCAAATCACCGCTGGCCTCCCTAACCTCAGTGCAGGTGTCCTCTCCCTTTCCAGGAGACCGTGAGGTGGGGACCCGGCTGGGATCTGCCATGCTGAGGTGGTAAGTAGGGTGACCCACCGGAGGGGTTCATCAGGGCAGTCATCAGGGACGCTTTTAAGGTTCTATAGATGTCAGTGCAAGAATTTGTCATAGGGGCCCGGCTGACCTTTTTGTATGGCATTAAATTAGTGCCAAAACCTGCACACATAAAAACCACGTGCACCTATGCACTTGCGAGCAGAAAATCCATGCTCTCTACGCGCTTGCGTTTGCACAACACTCACTTGCTAGCTCGGCATTGCATTAGTGCCAAAAGTCGAACCACACACGAGTTTTGGCACTAATTTAACGCCATAATTTTGGACCGTCCGAATCCCAATCAGGGGCCGTCGCTACAGGGGCCCACGGTGCCTTGCACCGTTTGCACCTGTGTTAAGAGCGGCCCTGCTCCTTCATCTCTAAGGGGGGACGAGTGGTGGTCTGATGATCCAGGACCTCCTCGGGGACAGGGGCCATGGGAACTAGGGCAGGAGCAGGATCTGAGGGATCAGGAACCTCCTCAGGGATAGGTGCCGGGAGCACAAGAGCAGGAACTGGAGCAGGGGTTCAGGAGCCAGGGCAGGAACCAGGGGAGCTGGAGCAGGAACTGTTGGCACAGGAACCAGGGGCGATGAAGCAGGAACTACCAGAACAAGAACCACGCGGGGGCGGAGCAGGAACCACTGGAGCAGGAATTATGGGGGGTAGAGCAGGAACTACTGGACCAGGAACCATGGTCACAGGAGCTGGGGATTGTGCCTCGGTAGCTGCCCGTTTAGGGAACTTGGGGACCCGTGGGATGGCATCTCCACTAGACATATCCCTAGGAAGGTATGAGCTGCGTGCGCAGGCAGCGAAGACCCCGGCAAACGCTTGGGGTAAGTGGCAGTGGCATCAGGTGCGAATACCACCGGGTTGAAAATCGGGAAGGCTTCTTCCCGACACGCAGTAGGGCAAGTAGTGGAGACTTAGATGACCCCTAAAAAGACCTCTGACATGCCCCCCCGTCTTTGATCTCTCTTCCGTTTCTTTTTCCCCACCACTTTATGTGGAGCCTGGGGCACTTCCAGCAGCTCCAACAGCGGGCCATATGGGAATCCACTTTCTAGGGCCTGCCACATCTTCGACTTTGCCACTCCTTTTCTCAGGTGTGAGTTCTCAGACACATCTCTTCCAACATGTCTTTCATTCAAAAAGTGAGGGCTCGAGCCATGGGGCTGCTCCGTAGCTTAGGCTGATTGAGCCAGTACAGTACCTTGTCAGCCAGACCAAGGTATTCAGTCTCCGTCAGGCGAGGCATCATCTTCTGGAGTCCTTTCATTCTGTTATGTACTCGCTCAGGCACAGACCGGGGAATCAGGCACAGTGGTTGAGAAGTCTGGTAAACAAGGGATTTAGTACGGGTAAAGCACTCAGGAACATCTGACTACAACATAACGTCACACAACGTTAATGACAGGACTAGGGAAACATGTTTGAACGCGGACTTAAATATACAGGACTAATTAACAACAATGAGAAACAGCAGGCAATACTGGGATTCAACATGAGGTAGCGAAGGGGCGTGGGACACGGGAGGATTGGACGAGCAGGGTATGACAGTTCCATGGATGAATGGAAAAGGTAGTGTTAAGCGGCTTCATCCAGGATTCATCCTAGCACCATCTATAGTTTCAGTTGACCAAAGATTTTCCTTATACATAAACCTCCTATTTATGGGGGTCAGTGTTCATTCCCGGCGCTTCTTTGCCAAATCTTGATTTCACAGTTGACTTTTCCAGTCCAGCCTCTCTCATTATATTTTGTTTATAGTTGAATGAGTGTGCTGACAGGTTTCAAACTTCTCTAAGCCCCTTACTACTGTGGAACCACTCAATTTCTCCATATTCGTTCCTGAATGTAGCTTTTGGCCCAGTGTGGATACTCTGCTACATTAATTGTCTTGAGAAGATGCCGTGGTTTGGCATGGCAACACAATCAACGGATTTGTTGCACTCATCAAAGCACATGTTTTCCCTTCTATAGAAATGCCTTGTTTTTTTATAACTCATTGTGCATTGGCAGTAACATCTCATGTTTCACTGCCTGTAATGAATCCATCTTCTATGTCTGGCAAGTCTCTGTGCAGTCACTTTACTGATGTGATATGAGGGGAACTGCATGTTTGCACACTCAGGTCTCTGTTCTTTGGTGCTGGAATATAAACCAATCTCTTGCAATCTGTAGGGCATGTAGCTGTTTTCTTAACCTGCTGGCATTCAAGAGTAATTGTATAATGATGCTTCTTCAGTTACTTTTAATATATCTATTAGGATGCCATCTGACCTCAGGGCTAATCTAACCTCCTTTTCCATCACTGAAGGTTATTCCTTGTATCTCATCTCAATAAGTATGTGTTGTTGTATTTGCTATGGATGTCCTCTGTGTGTTGCTTTTGTTTTTAAGAGATCTTTATCCTTCCTGATTTGGACTCTTCTTCATTGTTTCCCCTGTGTCAGATTCCTCTTTGATGATATATTTGTCTTCAGTCCACAGTTCTTATCTAACATATAAATTCCTCGGGTCGTTCCACATCAGATCGCGCTTAAACAGTTCACGATCCACTCCAAGCCGCATGCTTTTTTGAAGTGAGGGCTTCTATTGCTTGACACTAATCACGAGGTCCATTTGGTTTCTATAACCTCCATCTGAAGATGCCCAGGCATAAATACGGTACTATGGTTGCATGGAAAAACGTCTTGATGGTGAAGAGGTTGCTACAGTAGGTTTTCAGAAGCTGATTGTTCACCCTCCAGATGTTTTCTCATTCCTGCCCCTTGGCCAGCTGCTCTCCTTGACCTTTTAATCCCCATCCTTGGCATTCAAGCCACCAGGAATGTGTCTCGTTTTCATGCACCTTATAGTTCAACTGGAACCCCGGTCAACATTTGCATGTCTTCTTTGTCTGAATTTGTCATCAGGACATGAGCCTGTATAACTGCCATACTGAAGGTGGAGTCTGCAAAATTAAACTGACACCACTTCATATTGCTGCGGCCCAATATAGGGTCAGTCTGTCCCCTGTAATGACGCTGTCATGGGTGGCCCCACATAGCAGGTAAAGACTGCATGAAACGTGCCTCTTCACTTCTCTGATTCCCTCAAGCCTCATCTCCCTAAGCAAGGCTCACCTAAAATGACACTCCCAGATTTACACTTCATATCAAACATCATCTCCCTGGACTCTCAGGTTTTTATTCTTACAACTACTTTTCTCCCCTATATTTGGAAAAGGTTACAATTTAACCTGTAAAGGCTGCAGAAAGGTGATAGATATGGCTGATAATGATCTACTCTGACAAGAAGATCTTCATGGAGGTGAACATGGAGGGAGTATGGCAGTCCCTCTATATTCCCATGCGTTTTAATAATAATGGCTGGGTTGTGTCACAGTGGTGCAATGGTTAGTACCGTTGTCTCAAACCTCTGGGACCTGGCTATCTGGAGTCTTTTCCATAGCTCCATCAGTGTGGAGTTTGTATGCTCTCCCTTTGTCGTTGTAGAATTTTCTCTGCTGGGTACATTCATCCACCCCCCTACCTTCCCCACCACACATAGTTAAAAAAATGCTGAGGTTAATTGGAATTGCCAAACTGCTTGTTTGTGTGCATGTGTGAGTGAATTGTGTGTAAGTGTGCCTTGTGATGGGTTGGTGCCCCATACTGGGTTGGTTCCCTGCCTTGCACCTGCAGCCTCTGGGGTTCTCTGTGACCTGGAATAGGATAAGCAGTTATGGAAAATGAATGGGTGGGTTAGATTGTGGGGCGGCATGGTGGTGCAGTGGTTAGCACTGTTGCCTCACACCTCTGGGACCTGGGTTCGAGTCTCCGTCTGGGTTACATGT
>JAABNY020000129.1:9751505-9763856 GCA_015164015.2 Brevimyrus niger
CCTGTTAGAATCTTATAGACCTGGATCATGTCCCCCCTCAGTCTCCTTTGCTTGAGGCTGAACAGATTTAGCTCAACATACCTCACTAACTAGTAGCACAATGTGTAAAATCATGCAGATACAAATCAGGAACTTAAGTTAATGTCCACATCAAACACCAGGATGGGGAGGAAAGATGATTTAAGTGACTCTGAACATGGCATGACTACTGGTGCCAGACAAGCTGGTATGAGTATTTCAGAAGCTGCTGATATACTATGGTTTTCACACACAACCATTATCAGGGGTTACCGAGAATGGGCTGAAAAATAAATAACATCCAGTGAGCAACGTCTTTGACGAATGTTCCAAGCACCTTGTTGAATCTGTTCCATGAAGAATTAAGGCAGTTCTTACAGCAAAAGAGGGTCCAACCTGGAACTAGCAAGGTGTATATTTTGTTAGCTGCATACACACCTTTACATACATACCACAGGATATTTATGGATGTCAGTTGGATTTTCATAGCCCTTTTATGGAGATGGACAATTTAGAAGCAGTTTGGATTAATATCATGCGCACATTCACTCCATATAGACACATAGAGAAAGCCATGCACACTTCTGCAAGTCTTCTTCAGGTGAACAATGGCCACTGTTGAAATAGCTGCCATTAATCAGAGCAGAGGAGCCTCTATCAAACCAGTAACCAGGGAAGTATTAACTGGATCGCAGTGACAATGCCTGCTCAGTGATGTCCATTCAGCAAAGATATGAAGGCATGAAGGATAGACTGGGTATGAAGACTGATGGTGATATTTAGCTGTGGCCCTGTAATCACACCCCCCCAGGTCTTGGAGGGACCTGTCACACATCTTATATAATCCCACAGAGAGAGACCCCCAGTAACCATAAGGTGGCTAAATAACAGTGCAGCTCTGGTTTTTCTTTTTCAATGAAAGCTTTTTGGAAATCTCTGTCTCCTTAGAGTTTAGGGTGCTGGCTTGGATGTGCAGTCCTGGTCTGCAATGGGAGCTGCTGGTAATAAGCATCTACAAAGTTTGAAGTTTAGCACCTTTTGCTGACCCAGTTTGTTGCTTGCCTGTGTCCTTATCACATCTCAATAAGGTTGCAAAATTCTGGGAAATATATTCCCGTTAATTCCCCTGGAAAGTTTCCAACTTGGAATATTTCCAAAATTCCCCAGCTTAACTTCCCATGCATGGAATGGAAAGTTTCTGGAAAATTTCTGTGAGTTTCCCCTCTGCAACCCTAGATGTACAGTAAAGAGCCTTCTTTTGGAGACAGATGAGATCATGAGTAACTGGCCCAGTATCTCTCCAGAAATCAGACATTTTTATTTCCAAAACCCTGTGTGTGACTGCTGCCCATATAAAAACTTCAGTGGGGCCATGTAATATGTGAGGGAAGTAGGTAAGGGGTTCGAGGTTAATGTTAGGGTTAGGGTTAGAGCTTAGGGTTATATTAGTTTCAGTACATATTGTGCAGTGGGCTTGTAGGCTGGACACACTATGTTGTATGTTTGGTCTTAGAGGAATGTCTTATGAGGAGAGGTTAGCTTCTCATATCTTCTTAGGATATGGAAAGTACTTGGTTTGCAAGCATAATTCGTTCCGGAAACGTGCCTGTAATCCAAAGCACTCGTATATCAAAGCAAATTTTCCCATAAGAAATAAGGGAAACTCAGATGATTCGTTCTACAACCCTAAAATATTCATATAAAATGATTAATGCAAAATATAGTACAATATATGTAAAACAAATTAAGGTACACTTTACGAATCGTGGATGGTGTGAGGGAGATGAGAGAGAGGAGAAGAGGAGGGTTATTTTGTAGAGAGTTTGTTGATTTTCACTTTAAATAACGGAATCACTGGAATCTTTTGGAATCTGTTGGCTCACTGGAATCTTTTTCTTTTTGTGTGACTTTAACAAGGAACCTATCCAATGACAGCTGCGTTTGTTTCCTTTTTGATTTCCCAGAAATGTGGACATTACATTGTCGTTAAACAGATACATCGCTGGCACTGCTACGATTCAGGTGGTGCTTTTCTACTAAATTTTGACTATACGAGTGAGGCACGCCGACCGAGACCGAGCATGGGAGACGATTACCCACAATCCTGCAGCGAAACAGAGAGAGAAGAACCATCGGCTCAGTTGTGATCACGTGACGCTCGACAGACAAAGTGTAAACGTAATACTCATATTGCAAGATCTTGTTCGGTTTCCAAGTCAAAATTTATTAAAAATCTTTGCTCGTCTTGCGGAACACGCATAAACTGTGTTACTCGTAATCTGAAGTTCCACTGTATTATTAATGCCAGTAAAGAGCATGAGAATATCATCTGCACAATAGAAGATTAATAAGTAGATGAAATGATGGCTTTGGCGAACACCACGATAAAGCCTAAATAAATTAGTGTAACCGATAATAAACTAAATCATAGGGAAATGATTCCGAGTGCCAGTATGCAAATGCTCATTTATAATTACATTGATTGTACGCATTTTCTAAGCTCTTTTGTAAATCTTAAATCCAAAAAAAATGCATATATTTTGCACACCTTGTGCATCTCTCGATCCCACACCCCAGCAGTGCCATTTCTGCCTTCTGCTGCGTTATTGAGGGTGTTGTTGCACAAGGTTAGCTTTGAGCTGAGTGGCCCCTGCCATTTTTCACTGCAAGCTGGAGATTATCTTGCAGCGTCTTCAGAAGCTTCCAGTAAAAAAAAGTATGTTGCCAAAGTCATCTTCCCTTAACGTCTCCCTTGCTTGTTGTCTGTACTCTGTCATCTTCTCCAAGCTTAAATGTTGCTATGCAACTCTTGGACTCGATGACTCATTTGCCTGCAGCAGCTGCATTGATGAGTGTGAGGACCTACCCACCCCCCTGACCTTCAGCATCCAGAGGCAACACTTATGACACAGAGAAAGAGGCCTTAGCTACAGGCACGGGGGTCGGCTAAGCTCCAGTTACAGGCATGGGGGTCGGCTCAGCTTCAGTTACAGGCACGGGGGTCGGCTCAGCTTCAGGATAAGCAGCGGCACCACCTCAGCTATAGGCACATGGATCAGCACGGCTTCAGGATCAGGAACAGCAGCGGCCTCAGTTACAGGCCCAGGGATCGGCTCAGCTTCAGCTACAGGCCCAGGGATCAGCTCAGCTTTAGCTACAGGCACAGAGATTGGCTCAGCTTCAGGATCAGGAGCAGAGAGAGCCTAAGTTACAGGCATAGGGGTTGGCTCGGCTTCAGGGTCAGGAGTGACAGTGGCATCAGCGTTAGGCTCCATGATCGAATCGGCTTCAATATCAGTTGTGACAGCAGCCTCAGCTATAGGTGGGAGTGGCAGTGGCCTCAGTTACAGGCACGGGAATCAGCTCAGCATGAGGAGCGGCAGCCTAACCTACAAGCACAGGGATCGGCTCGACTTCAGGATCAGGAGCAACAGCGGCCTCAGCTTCAGGCCCAGGGATCGGCTCAGCTTCAGCTACAGGCCCAGGGATCGGCTCAGCTTCAGCTACAGGCTCAGGGATTGGCTTGACTTCAGGATCAGAGGCAGTGGCGACCTCTGCTACAGTCAGAGGGATTGGCTTGGTATCAGGAGCGACAGCAGCCTCAGCTACAGACATGGGGATCAGCTTGGCATCTTGGTCACTAAGGAAAACCAATCACTGCAGAACAGAGTGTCTTTATGTAATAGTTATGGCACTTTTCCACCGCCACAAATAACCAACAGTTTTTCATTGTAAATTATCTAAGCAGTACCTGAGCCATAACGTGGATTATCATGGATTATCTGACAGAAATAGGGGCATATTCTACATATTATTCATTATTAGTAGTATTACATATTGCAATGTAATGGTGTATTCTCAATAATTTGAAACTTGTTCATTTACAACCTCCTATTTGAAAAAGTACTAAAGAATAGTTCAATGGAATGGATTCGCAATGCAAATTTATGAAAACTAATGCTAACTCCACTAGTGTTTCATGCTAACATAACCTGGCAATTCACATAGATGTGCTAGTGGATAGTAGCACACAGGAAATCATGATTTACACCATGTGAACAGTAAATTAGCATCTCTTAGAACATAAGAAATTTACAAATGAGAGGAGGTCATTCGACCCATCAAGCTCGTTTGGAAAATACTTAAGTAATAGCTTAGAGTTGTTAATATCTTACCTAGCTCTGATTTAAAGGAACCCAGGGTTTTAGCTTCCGCTACACTAGCATGAAGACTATTCCATACTCTAACTACATGTTGTTTAAAAGTGCTTTCTCAAATTCAATTTAAAATGTTCTCCTGCTAATTTTCACCTATGGCTACGAGTTCTAGTATTTAAACTAATATTAAAGTACCCATTTGGCTGAACATCATCCAGACCTGTTAGAATCTTATAGACCTATATCATGTCCCCCTTTAGTCTCCTTTGCTTGAGGCTGAACAGATTCAGCTCAGCTAACCTCTCCTCATAAGACATTCCTCTAAGACCAGGAATCATTCTTGTAGCCTTACATTGAACCTTTTCCAAGGCAGCAATGTCCTTTTTAAGATATGGTGACCAAACCCGAGCAGAATACTCTGGGTGGGGTCTCATGGAATCAGAATAGTGCAATATATACTTGTTTGCGAGTGCAAATTCACACTTGCGCACATAAATGATTGTGGCACTAACTTCCCTAGTGCTTTGCAGATGAAAATTTGCTCGCATGGCCACCAATCAACTTATAGTAATTCATTTTCTAACCAATCATAAAGCTGCAGGTAAGGTAACAACCAATCCTGCCCTTTCAGTAAAAAACATGCTAAAGAAGATGAAGGTGCTACAGCAGGACTTTATACGGGAAGATAGTAGTCAGTATGGCCCGGTGAGTTGTGTTTTAAATAAATCCAATGATTTGATAAAAATTGTATTAACAGAACAGAAGCCTGGTTCTGCATGCCTGTCTCGGCTGAAGGCATCCTTTGTGTACACAGTGACCTCCTCTGTGACTCATTTCCCTTACTGCCATTGCCCTTTTAAAGGGTGCAAATTGGAAAGTACACATGCAAGTATATATGGCACTATTCTGACTGCATAGGGTCTTACCAAGGAATTGTATAATTGTAGCATCACCTCCCTTGACTTAAACTCCACGCACCTAGAGATGTAACCCAAAATTCTATTGGCCTTTTTTGTTCCTTCTCCACACTGGCGAGAGTGGGACATGGAAGCATCAACATACACACCATGGTCTTTCTCATAATCAGATACCTTTATTACAGTGGAACCCATAATATATATATATACTTTATATTTCTGTTCCCTGCATGGATTACCTTACATTTATCTATGTTAAATTTCATCTGCCAGGTATCAGCCCAGTCGCTAATTAAATCAAGATCCCATTGTAGCCTCTGTGCTGCTAGATCAGTATCTGCTACACCACCCACTTTGGTGTCGTCTGCAAATGTAACCAGTTTGCTGTATGTATTGGTGTCAATATCATTAATGTAAATTAGCAACAATAATGGTCCTAAAATTGAACCCTGTGGTATGCCACTAGGAACACAGGCCCACTGCGACATTGTGCCTCTAATAACTACCCATTGCTTCCGGTCTGTTAACCAGTTTTATATCACCCTTCAGACCTGGCAACACTTTTACTGAGCCAATCCTTCTGCAATGGAAAATCAAAATGAGGTGAAACTGCATCTCCAATGTCTCTTTTTGGTATGGGTTGGGTATGGCCTGTTTCCTATATGTACTAAACTCAAGCTGTATTGCTGTGCCATAAGGGTGTCCTGGTCTAAGGAAGGAACACTTGTTTATCTGTGCTTCCTGATAATGCATTCAGCAGGTCCTGAGGCACACCTCAGGAATGCAGGGAGTCTGAGATTTATTCGTATTAGAGATTAGGTCATGACTGCTGATGCCGATGATTCATACTCATCCTTTTCTCAGCATCATTTTGTCACATATTCCTGAGGTTTATATTGAATTCAAACCTTGCTGCCAGTAAAAAAAATCTAAAACAAAGACAACACTCAGGCAAGCATCAATACATCCATCTCAGGGAACATACAGGCCTCAATGTCACCCCTAAGCAGGAATGACCTGAGGAACGATCAGTCCAGCTACCTGGACAACCTGGCAGCTTTTCCAAGCTGACCAGTAAAGACAGGAGCTCAGCTCTGGGAGCCAATCAGCAGCTGTGAGGACGTCACTCCATCCCACTGCCCCACAGGCAGGTTCAAAGGGTTATTAGGGTTATGAAGATTCTGCTGTTATGGCGGTGTGGTATGGTTCAGGCAGAAATTAAAGTAACGATCCATCGGTGGCTCAAGCGACAACAGAAGTTTATTTAATACATCTAAACTAATACAACTAAAAACACACCAGGGAAGATATATCAAGGCGGACAACAAGAGGGTAAAGCAGGAAAAGCAGATTAACAAGCTAAAGAAACCATAAAATCAACACAACAATGGAGCAAGGACTAGGGAAACCAAACAGAGCAATATTAGCACATAGTTACCTAATACAATGACCGAACAAAACAAAGACAAGCACTAAAATGAACTGATGTCTGAAACTAACAAGGATGGACAGGTGCAGAACATAAGACAATCAGTCAGCCACCGAATGCACAGGACAATGAGCAACAGATTGGCAATTAACACCGGCACTGGAAAACAGACAAGGCACAGGTGAAATAACTAATGGAACTTAGAATACAAGGAGATGCTATACTAGAAAAAAGAACAAGAAAACAAAGCACAACCAAAGCCCAAGGAAGACAAACCTAGAACAAGAAAACTCAAAAAGGAAAACAGAAAACGCTAAGGAACAAAACAATAAATATGAGATATCAGATGAGACTGGCCTATGACCCCTATGGATTCTAAGCCACACACTCAACCCCCTTAGCCATGCAGCAGCCTACACAAGGGTGAAGGACAGAGAGGGGAAAGGCAGGATAACCTGCAGTGCCTGCTGGCAAAAAGGGGAAAGGACACAGGAGGAGGGAAAAGGTACCAACCCTGACATCCACTATACCTGCGGAGGCGCAGGTAGCATCGAGGCTGGAGAACTGGGTGTCTGGAGAGAGCTGTGCCTTCGAACGAGGTGAAGAGATATAAGAGTGTGAAGCCTAATCTCTGTCGTAGCGAGGATGAAAGCAGCCAGCAGGCACCTTGAGAGGAGCCGGCATGGTGAATGTGTAAGCAGAGGAGCCGCACGGAGTAATGAACACGATCACGACCACCAGCACTCCCTCCGCCACACTCCCAGCTTGATAAATTATCGGCCGGCTTGTGATCGCAGGTCTCCAGGAGTGAAGAGGAAGGTCAGAGCTGCCTGGCGTGCTGCTGCTAGGATGCTGTAATCTATTCAAGCTGAGTGCCACTGGGAATTCATTTACAGGATTGGCATTGGCGTCGGCGGACACACACATACTAAAAGATTAATATAAACACATATGCAAACACAACTCACCAACACACACACTGAAAGATTGACATACCAATGCACACATTGACAGATTAATATAGATACATGCAAACACATTGAAAGATTGACATATAAACACGCAAACTGTCAGGGTCGGTGCCCATCTGACCCTGTCCTATGTGTCTTGTCCCCTTGTGGCCAGCAGGTGTCTCTGGTCATCCTGCTTCCCCCTGCTCTGTCTTATAGTCTATCGGCTCCTTGTGTGTTTTTCTTGCTGCCTGGGCTGCCACATAACACAATAGTTTGAGCCTGTAGCTCAGAGGCTGTTTTCCTCCAGTCATGAGTTTATATATTTATGAAATGGATTTTCCTTAGTGTCTGGTTTATCTTTATGTTCCTGTTTTGGTACCATGCTTGTTATATTTTGTTCTCTCTGCAATTGTGTTTGTAGTTTTTCCCTAGTGTTGTTAGCCTCTGTGTTGGTAATGTTTCCTAATTCCTGTGCTTGCTTATTGTGATGTATTGTACGTTGTTCCGTGCCTGTGCTGATTGGTTGATTTTGTTATGGTCCACATCTTGTTAGCTCTTGTTAACTGTGTTGTTGTAAATGTCTGCCCTCACTCCATTCATTGGTCAGTCATTGTACCTGTAATCTGTACTTGTTCTGGACTGTGCTATTGTTACTCTGTGTTAGCTGTGGTTATCTCCCAGTTTAGCTCCAAATTTTCTCTGTCTCCTGGTGTGTTGTTTTGTGGTTCTCCCTTTATGCTCTGTTTACTGTGAGCCACTCCATGGATTGTCATTTTATTCTCACCTGCACCATGTACCACTATAACAGAGAAAGAAGATTAACATACAGACACACAAACACATGCAGTGAAACATTAACATACAGGCATGGATACATGATACATATGTATACATGTGCTTCAGTACCTTTACACTCATATACTGCAACCCAAAGATGAAACAATGCAAAAACAAAGGGCACAAATCACTCAATTGTATAATAGTGTGGCCCAATGGAAACATTGGGCCACACTATTATACAATTGAGTGATTTGTGCCTTTTACTTTGTGGCCCAGGGTGTTAAAAAGACTGACACAAGATTCCAACTGGAGCTCACTTCCCTTTATGTCCTTCTATGCATTAAACCAGCTGCGTGACCCCAGTGACTTTGTTCCTTGCAGAAGGTACAGGAACAGCAACCTTCATGGGAAATACCCTATTAGGTATATGCCGACTTCTGCTTAACTACAGGGTCTGCTGTGATGATGTCACTTCCCCAATGACAGCAGCTCCTGGCTCTGTGAGAGCTACTCTTTTAGCTCCTGCGCAGTAGGGTTGGGAACAGCTAAATGGACACATCTTGCTCTTGGTTCTGTACTGTTGGTAAGTGCCTTTGGCAGGCCTAAGAAATAATGAGCAATGTAAGTTACGTGTGGAATCACTGCAATTGATATATTTGCCTAAATGAGCACAGTCCGGCTTGGTGCACAAGTTGCTTGGGGTCCACCCACTCAATGTTTTGCGATCAATCTGACCTTCAACGTTAAGCTGCAAAGGCCTCCCCACCCAAGCCCCACTCATCATCTGGCCATTTGGATGAACTAATTTCACCCCGAATACACTGTAACAAATTTTATTAAAATAGGCACAACTGAAATGTGCCTTACCTTCTCAAACCCGAGAGGATGCACTCACTGGCCCAGCTTGTGCTCTATTACCCAGAAAGCCGAAAGAAAATTCAGCTGATGGGTGGATGGATTGATGCAGAGCAGCATTATTCTGTGGTGGCATTTTATTGCTCAGATAATGAGCCTACAGGAAGGAAACACAAATGCATAATCAGGGGAGGATGGGTGGTTGTATCTCAGAATGGCTCTGAGCTTATGCCGCCTGTAACTAAATAGAAGTCTACCGAAAATCTTGCCCATAATAACTGAATGTGGAAATCATGAGGAAGCAGGACCGCCACACCCAATGTGCTGCAAGCCTTCCTTTAATTGTCCTGTACTGCTGTAATGTCTGCCTTATTCGCAGTTTCGCTTCCATAATCTGTTTGTATGCGTTTGGTTCTTTCATACCCTACACCATCTGCATGCCACTCTTTTCCCTGGCCACCTCTGGAACGTCCCACGTTCAGCGGACTCAGGTTCGAGTGGTTACCTGGTCCCCGTGGTGGTCTCTCCAGAAAGCCAAGCCAAACAGTTAGATCCATATGTATTTGGACACTGACACAAATTTTACTATTTTACCCGTTTCCTGAAATATATTCCAATTAATGTATTACGATAGGCATGGACATAAAGTGCAGACTCTCAGATTTCATTTTAGGGTTTCCACATTCAAATTGGATGAAGGGTTTAAGAGTTTCAGCTCGTTAACATGCACCACCCTCTTTTTAAAGGGGCCAAAAGTAATTGGAAAAATCGCTTAGAAGATATCTCATGGACAGGTGTGGGCAATTCCTTCATTCTTTCACTATCAATTAAGCAGATAAAAGGCCTGCAGCTGATCAGAGGTGTCTTGTTTGCATTTGGAGGACGAGGTGTGAACATACAACATGTGGTCAAAGGAATCCACAATGCAGGTGAACCAGGCCATCCTTAGACTGCAAACACACAAAAAAAAAACATTGAGAGAAAGCATTGGTGAACTCAGCAATACAAAAAGGCCTGGACATCCATGGACGACAACAATGGTGGATGATCGCAGAGTCATTTCCATAGTGAAGAGAAACCCCATCGTAACAGCCAACCAAGTGAACAACACTCTCCAGGAGGTAGGCGTATCAGTATCCAAGTCCACCATATATATCCAAATACAGAGGGTTCACTGCAGAATGCTAGCCACTCACAAGCCTTAAGAATAGAAAAGCCAGATTGGACACATCTAAAATAAGAAAACATCTAAAAAAGCAGGCACAGTTCTGGAACAGCATTCTTTGGACAGATGAAACCAACATCAACCTGCATCAGAATCATGGAAAGAAAAAAGTATGGAGAAGGGCTGGAACAGCTTATGTTCCAAAGAATGCAGCGTCATCTATAAAACACGGTGGAGGCAGTGTGATGGCTTGGGCGTGCATGGCTGCCAGTGGCACTGGGTCTTTAGTGTTTCATGATGATGTGACACTGGATGGAAGCAGCCAAATGAATGCTGAGGTGTTCAGAGACATCATGTCTGCTCAAATCCAGCCAAATGCATATTGTTTGGGCGGCATTTCATAATACAGATGAACAATGACCCAAAACACGCAACAAAAGAACAAAAGCAACCCAGGACTTATTAAAGCAAAGACGTGGAATATTATTGAATTGCCAAGTCAGTCATCTGATCTCAACCCCATTGAGCATGAATTTCACTTGCTAAAGACTAAATTACAGACATAAAGACCCTCAAACAAACAGCAACTGAAAGCTGCTGCAGTAAAGGCCTGATAGAGCATTAAAAAGGAGGAACCCCAGTGTCTGGTCATGACCAGGAGTTCAAGACTTCAGGCAGTCATTGCCTGCAAAAGGTTTTCAACTAAGTATTAGAACTGATGATAAATTTGCAGTTATAATAATTTGTCCAACTACTTACAGTATGAGCCCCTGAAAGGAAAGGATTGTGTAGAAAAATTACTTTAGTTCCCCCCATTTTTATGCGATGTTTTTGTTCTACCCACTGAATTAAAGCTGAAAGTCTGCACTGCAACTGCATTTGACTTGTTTCTTTCAAAATTTATTGTGGTAATATACAGAACTTGGAAATTTAAAAACTTTGTCCAAATATTTATGGTCCTAACTGTATGTGTGTGATCCTCCAATTTGGGGTGCATTAAACCTGGTTTGGGGGTGATGCATATTATTTAGGTTAATACTGTTTGATATTAAATCAAACAGAAATATGATTTAATTTGATAGAAACATGACTAAAATTTAGTTGCTGTCTTGTAGATTTGTTGAAGAGTTACTAACATAGGACTTTTAGCTTTTGTTTTATTTAGGACAGGGGTTCTAGAAACTTCCAGTATTTTCATGTGTTATTATTCCCTATAAAAATGAAAGCAAAGAAGAGAAAGTGTTTAGTGGAAAATCCATGTACAAGAACTGAGCCAGAGAGATTCTGCTGTTCTTTTAATTGTGACGTTACTGTTGACTGTAAAGTGCAGAAACCAGAATTTGTTCCCGTCATTTATAAACAAAAAGTATATAAATTATAAACTGCAGTGGTGGTAATAACCAAGAAGATCTTTTCACAGCCTTCTTTGAACCTGTAACAAGGGCTTCTGACTGTATGTGAGTTTACGCTGTGATTCCACATAAAAGACTGACACAAAAACTCAAAGAAGATTGAACCCAGCAGGGTTTAATGAGCAGGAAATAGACACATGTTGCAACCCCACCAGAGGACTCATTTAAAAGGACCAGTCTGCAGCCCGGCCAGTAGGGTCCGGCCAGGACCTCTGATTCAGGCACATTTGACAAATTTTATTAATGTCCCTGATACCCGGTGCAGCTGATAGGTAAAAAAAAGGTGCAGAGTTCATCACAAATGGGCAAAATCCCAAGTAGGTAATTCGGAGCATACTCCAATATAAAAACAGAGAGTAACCATGGCTACTTCTGAGAAAGACACAGACGTTTATATAGACGCCTCCATACCAACGGATCATCGCCATGGCAGCAGTGAAGGCATACTGAAATGCAATTAGTATGCGGGTAAGCATCTGGAAGCGGCGAGAATGGGAGTAGGAGAACGCGGCGCTGGGACTGAGTGATGCAGCAGTGTGCTTGTAAGGTAGGTGTGTGTGTGTGTGTGTGTGTGGGGGGGGGGGGGGCTTGGGGGGAATCCCTCGGGCCTTTGGGGGGGTTGAGTGGTGCACCGGGGTTGTCCTGAGGGAGATATGTGTGTTGTG
>JAABNY020000129.1:9768627-9797615 GCA_015164015.2 Brevimyrus niger
GTGGGGGGTGGGGGGGTGGGGGGGGGGAACAGAGGGGGCCGTGCGGGGGGGGGGGTGGGGGGGGGGGAAAGGGGGGACGGAGGGGGGGGGGGGGTCCTGGGAGCAGAACAGAAGTCTCTACGAGTGGAGGGGGTCCTGCGAGCAGAACAGGAGTCTCTACGGGTGGGGGGTCCTGGGAGCAGAACAGGAGTCTCTATGGGTGGGGGGGTCCTGGGAGCGGAACAGGAGCATCCATGTGCAGGGTGGCCATCCTGGGGAAGGAACTGGAGTCTGCATGGGTGAGGGGTCCTGGGAGAACACCCCCAGTCAATAGATCTGTGTGCTTTTTTTTCCCTATTGTGCCCACCACCAAATGCAGAGAATGTTTACGGCACTGCTGTCTCACATTGAAAGCTGCTTGATTTTTCTCATGTGCATTGATTTATCTTAACATCCTTTCTTCAGTCATTACTGCCCTCCAGTGGTGAATGCGTGCAAAGGCCCTGCCTTCCACTGATGTCTACCATCTTTGGAGAAAAACAGGCTTTTTGTTCATTTATGAATTCTGTCAAATCCCTGATCATTAAAACCCACACTGCTCTCACTCATTTAATTTTAAATGTGCATCTTCTTCAGTTCCCAGCCTGCTGTAGTAACACAATTAAAGATTTAGTACACAGAAATTACACATGAAAGTGTTTATTAGATAAGAGGGATGTATCCTCTTTTATTAGGAGACATGAAACAGTAAAAGGCTGTTTTCGTTTCCTTAAGGCTGTGTTGCCCCCTGTCTGTGGATGCAGACATTGACTACAGTGTCACCGAAGTAAAGCTTCTGTGAAAAATCACATCAAATTATCATTACGGTGTCATTTAAATACTATATTTCAGATGTAAATAAATTGCACATTTTAGTTTTAACTTTCAGAATCACGTTTGTACTACATGGTAATTCTCATTACCTATTTATCTATCATTACCATTTATATAACCACTGAGCTGCTCATACATAATTGGTCATTATTCACATATTTAAAAGCACTTAATAAAACATGAATACAATGCAGAACATAAAACTCTGCTAAAGCTTTGTAAATTGATGATTTTTTTACTGTTCATTCGTAGATAATTCTGCCCATTTCCTTGAGAGGGCGCTGTTTTGGCAAACTTTTAACCAGCAGCTCATCACATCATGGTGAGCAAAGAAGCAGTACTGGAAATTGATTCAGGTAGCTGCTATCAGACTACATCTATCATCCCCCAATCCATCCACCTAGTTCCCAGTGTGTTCAAAATTCCAGTGGTCATGAGGACGGGTCTTGGCCAGTGCAGGCGCAATCTTCTGATGCAATCCCGGCCCCCTGACCTCACAGGGGAGGTACAGGTGATGTAACAACCACTGCCCCGGCTGGCGACCTCAGGAAAAAAATAGGGAGGATTTACTGCTGCAGCAGCAACTGCTGCATCCCTACAGGTGGTAGGGAGTCATTTGTTTATTGGTTCTTACAGAACTTTAAAGGTAAATTCACAAAACCGGAATCCGCAGACTGGAAGGGTGACTCACTCGATTTCAATTTAAGTGACTTTTATTTACACAGAAGGCTGCAGGTGCATTTGCAAAACACACACAGTCACAGCGAGTGACACAGTGACAGACTTGATACATGCACACAAACCCACATCTACGCCGGGGAGGGGCGTCACCATAGCAACAGCACTCTCTGGAGAAGAGCACGGGCACACTTCCCTGCACGATTGGGCAGCTCTGCAGGCGGACCGCAGTCATCAAAAGACGTCTGTGGGGGACGAACACGGTGCCGCAGATTTGACCGCGCACACAGGCATGCTGCTCTTGCAAGGGGGCAGCACACACACAAGCACACCGTGCCTTACAATGAAATGCATGAAGTGATCAAATAGCACCATCGCTCACACATAAACGCATATGCAGAGTCACAAACACCAGACATACAGACACACTGCACATATGACAGTACACACACATGCACATACATAGATACACAACATGCAAGTAGAAAGAGGATCAGCAGGCTTGAGTTGGGTATAACACTCCAATGGACATTTTAGGTCATAATAATGAGGATGACCTCTTGGTCCTAGAAACCATATATCTTAGTTGTAACAGCCCTGGGTATGACCCCCCCCCCCCCAATTATGCAGACCTGCTGCTTCATATAAATCATTCATCATTAGTGCAGCAGTGCTTCACTGAGCTGCTCAGGGTTCATACCTCCCATGGTGGACATGGGGAACTGGATGGGAGGCAATGTTACAGGCGGTTGTATGGAGGCAGAGAGAAAAGACAAGTGACTCGAGAAACAATCCGGAGAGTGAAAAGACCCAAATGAACTGACAGGGGTCTTAGAGCATCACAAGGGGGCCGACTGGATTGCATGGGACCTAAAGGCCTTTTTATACCATGTTTCACTCTGGCAAAATGGAACCACGTGATGTATGGTGGTTACGGGGCTGGGCTCTCAGTCAGATGGCCCCAGGTCCAAACAATAGAAATGCCATTATACTCATTATACAGGGAATCTCATTTGACTTATTTGTAATCCAAGTTCTCATAAAAACATAGTTGGAAAAAAGAGTGAGAAGGTGACTACGTTCCTCCTTGCAGTAGTGACTGTTAACTGCTGTGAACTCCAGAGCTCACAGGATGCTGCGCAGCTTGTAGACCTTCACTCTCACTTACATAAAGTAGTGTGATATTCCTGGCCGGCGCTGGCATCCCTGTAGGTCCACAGTGAACTGATCATGCAGCTGATTGTACGTGTCACCTGTTACCGTGGGAACCATTTGCCGTGTTCCTGCCATGGGCCATCCCCAGGGGACCATCACAGTATAAACATCTTACATTGCTACTGTGCGCCTGAGACAAAACAGTAAGCTTGAACAGTATACTACCCACTCTGTATATTCCGAAAAGACTCACAGGCACATAAGTCTGCATAGAATTTAATGTTAATTATTGTTACTGATGTTCAACAGCACAAACCATAAGACATCTCTACGTGGTGGCCACATACGCATTGATAAAGTTCTTTCTTATCTTATTGTCCCAGCTGACTGCCTGTCACTCAGCATAAAGCGGCTCCTCCATTGATTATGGCTCCAAATCTTAAGAAGCAGCCGAAGCCCATATAGATCCAGCCGGAGAAGCATACAGCTCTTCCAACTTTCAACAATCTTTCTGCCTCTGACTAGTATGTAATGTGTTTCAGTACATCTGCGAGGCATCTATAAATATCTGTATTCATGAAATTCGGTACATATTCCATATGATAATACATTCATATTATGTTATTATGTTAATTGGTACAACAGAAGCAATTTTTCAAATAAATTCTAAACTTTCGGTAAAATGTGTTTTACCCATGATAAAAAAAAAACCCTGCTGAATTGAGGCAGTACACGGGCAGCTCCGTGCTGGTGGGATGAATGGGTTAGGCTCTGCAACTGCTGTCCTCAGAATCTGGCTTAAGACCTTACCTCCCGCAGAGTCAGAGGATCCCTACGTGGGTGAGGACTTGGAAAAGTTGCCCACACTCCTTCCCAGAACGAAGGGACGTACTGGACACCTTGGTCCAGGGACGGTGGCTGGGATACCGGTGTCTCCATGCTCTTGCACAGCACGAGCACCTGGCTAAGTCAGCAGCTGCCATAATCCGACCTTCTTCAAAGGTGGTGCTCTCCGTCAGAGGAGATATATGCAGTGGCATTGTCACCTATCAGTCTGCTGTGACTTAGTCATCCAGCATATACATGGGACTCAGTACATGCGCACTCCATAGCGGTAATCACTCCGACTTGGACAGCTGCATCTTGCTCTAAGCATCAAATGGTTCCAGGGCATTAAAAGCCCAGAGCAGTAGTGACTTCAGTGAGTTTTGACATTTGACCCTTGGGCGGTGATGACGTCAGAGACAGTGGCGCTAGCAGTGGCGCTCACTTAAACCCCGGATGGAGCTGCCGCCATTGGAGGAAACGGCGGCAGCTTTAAAGGGAGTGTGACGTCAGTGGGTTCTGGTTACGTCAGCGGCGCCGGCTCATGCCCCGGATGGAGCTGCCATTGGGGGAAGTGGACGGGGCCGCACAATAACTGGGGGCTTGTTGGACTGAAAAAAGAAAAGGAAAAAGAGCACGGAAGGAAAAAAACAGCTGTCAAATTAACGGTGTATAAACTGCGATCTGGATACCGTGGAACAATCTGTAGTGTTTGTGCGGCGGATTAACGCAGTCGAAGTGGAGCTGATATAAACAATTAATCAGTGGAAGTTCTGCTGGGGAAAAACACAGCGAGTCCTGGGGAGATAGAAACACGGGGACTGGAGAGGCACTGACTGGAGGCTCCGCTCGCCGCCAGGGGCTCGCCTAGCGAATTATGTCCGCCACAAGCATCGATCCTCAGGTAGGCAGGGCGGGGTGATCCCGCGGCCTTTGCCATGGTCTCCCTGCACTCACAGATCGCATCCCTCCTTCCTGTGAATTTTAATGTCGGAAAAATACAAGCGATGGTCGACAAGCCGCTGCCGGCAGGCAGCCCTTAGCCCCCGGGGGGATATGACTATTTCCCGGCCCTTTAGCTGGCGGTTTATACGTGTATGGGTCCAGCCGGCCGCTGCTCTGTTCCTTTAGCTTGCCGCTCGCTTAGCTTCTTAGCTCCCCCGGCGTTTACTCCGCGTAGCCGGGCTCCGTCATGTATCTAACAGGTTAAAGCGGCAGCTTCACCGTGCTGCTGCTGTTTTTAGCCGCGCAGAAACCCTACGTGCTGCAGATTAAGTGCTGTTTTCATAAAGTTACGTGTTTCTCTTTTTTACATGTTGTTTTAAACGGAATGAAGAGACCAAAAGGACAAGACACTAAAGGTAAGAGTAAGGCTACGCTTTAATGGGTGGTTGGATAACTTTCCACCGCGGGGGAGTGGGGCTCTCTGAGCTCTGTGATTTACACCCGGGGAGGAGGAGCGTGATCACGATAGGGACTATAGTGATGTATGCCAGGCCCGTCTTTCCCACACCGGAGCGCTACCTGGCTAGCTAGCTTAGCTGGTGTTGCATTCTGGTCATCCGGTGAACAGGAAGTGGGGCCCCAGCTCCGCCGTCTGGGTCCCGGGGGTCAGCTGGCTGGCCCGCCGCTCGGGGTGGCATGTCGTCCGTTTTCCTGCCCCCGCACTCCCGGGTCCCTTTCGTACTAAACGTTAAAGTTAGCTAAACTATAGGTCTACCTGCTTATGTTGGCTCACCTGTTTTTAAAATGCCTACATGAGAATGGCGTGCCGCTGTGATCGACCAGTGACAGGCAGATTTTAAGCCTAAAGTCGGTAAAAACATCTTTCAGTTCAGCCACTTGGCGGACGTCTGTTCACATTTCAGCATAACTTTGTGGAAACAGAGTAGTTGGCCTTTACAATGTATACCCCAAATCCTTCGCAATAATCTTCTGAGAGATCCTTCTGTTTATATTCTTAGAGATTAATATAAGTGAAGGGGATCAAGTTTAGCAGATGCTTTTAATGGAGGAATTCGTCTTACTGGGAATCTGCTTTAAATAGGGGGGGCTGGTGACTGACTTGGTCGGTCAGACCGATGCCAGGCTTTGCCCAAAGGCTGAGATGAGGTTGTAAGTTATGATCCCTCCATATAATAAGGGGACCGCTCGTTAGATAATTATACAGAAAATTGCTATGATGATGAATTTCTGGACAAATACTGATCTTTTACATTCATGAGGCCGATAGATCTGAATGGCCCCTCCCGACATTTACTTGACTTTCCTGTGGGGAATTTCAGAGTGAGTGAGTGAGAAGAAAATGTGAGTGTTGTCTGCCAGCTGACTAGTGCTGAATAATTCCACTGTCACACAGCCTTTCCTGTTTCCGTGCAAAATGGTTCACTTCACCAGAAGGAGACTGTCCTCGACAACGACTTTGAGCCGTACCTCACCGGTCAGTCGAACCAGGTCAGTGCTGTCTTGTCGGCGTGCCTGTCTTGTCTGCGCGCCTGTCTTGTCTGCGCGCCTGTCTTGTCTGCGCGCCTGTCTTGTCTGCGCGCCTGTCTTGTCTGCGCTTTGGCACCGACTCCTGCCTCGCCTTGCTGTCTGCTTTCCCCGATGCCCCTCTCATATGACTGGTGTGCTATTAGTACTCCCCTAGGTATGAGGTATGTCCAGATGCTACCTGTCAGTGACGCTTTTTACAAATATATTATTATTGCTTATTGCAGGAATAGGCCATATTTAGCAGTTTACATGACGTGGTTAAACCTTAAATTATACAACTGTGTCTGCCAATATGGAAATTTAATTTAATACATTTACGTAGTGGAAATTACTTGAAGAATGTATTTACTTGAATAATCTCTCTGGTGGGTTATTAAAAACTAACTGTATGTTACCTACTGGTTTGTTTTGAAGGAATATGCAGGCAAACTTTAGCTGCTTTTACAAACTGCATAGCAATCTGCACATTTGAGCCTTAAGTAAGAAGAATGAGCTTGTAAGCAAGTCTGCCCTTTAAACTGCTGGGTATCTTTCTTAATCTTTGGAAGGTGGTTTCCTGCGCTTGGTTAATTAGTGAAATGGAGAGCTTAGGCACCAGGAGAGAGACGAGCCGCAGTGCGTGCTGTGGCCTGCTCTTGTACTGTAATCTGTGCTGTAATCCAGTAACATGTTCATCTGAGATTTAAATCTTAAAGAGCGGCCTGCTGCTTTTGCTACATAAGTGTGGGCGGTGTCCCTGAAAGCTGCCTCACTCTGATTGGCCCTAGGTTTTTTTTCCTTTATGGGCAGATGATTAGTGTCATTCAGGTGTAATATAACTAAAGTTTATCCAGTTGCAACAGGAACAGATAATTCTTGATGCATTCCATGATGTCCTATTTTGCCAGTCAAAACAAGTGACTCAGTCTTTTCCAAAAAAATATGTGGTTTAGTAATTAGAAGGTGGAGTTAGTAGTGTATTAACAGGTGGGAGATGTATTTGTGGGGAGATGTGTGATGCCTCTGTGTTGTAGCTGACAATGGGAGCTGTAAGAGCTGTAATGCTGTGAATGTCATGGGGGGTGTAACAATTTGACAGCTTGGTGTTCTGGGAGGTGTAGCCCTGTGTGTTACTGGGTGTTGTGGAGGGTGTTAGGGCTGCACGATTTGGGAAAAATATCAAATTGCGATTTTTCGGACAAATTGCGATTACGATTTGATTTGCGATTTAATTTTTCTATGTCAAGCTTCAGTTCAATATTCAGTGTGTAGTAATTTTAAAACGTATGACGCAGCATGAGATACCATCATTATTAACTGGTTTATATTCTAACGCAAGGATGAGAATTTAAAGATGTGCATTGTTAAAAACCATAATGTTCATAACAGATTGGCTGTTCTGTCCTGAAACCGTACGGCAGGAATTTTTTTTTTACGTAGTATGCATTTTATAAAATGATGGATAAATAGAATGTTTATTGGTGGTTTTTTTATGTTGGTTGAAGTTTCCACTTTTTATTTTCCATACAAATCTATTCAGGTGAAACAAAAAATGTAAACGTTTATGGTTGCAAACTCATTCAGACTTTCACAAAAGTAATCTTCCTGCAAATCTATATTCCATTCTGAACTTAAAATTAGCTGCATCAAAAACGTTATGGCAGTTTGCAAGCCTTACAGACTATTTACAAGGTAATAAAACTTGCATGTATAAATGTGTGTGCAGAACAGAACAGAAAATCTCACTCCATGCAGCTGACCAAAGTTGCCAACCATGCATTTTATTTAAAATGAGAAGTAAAATGCAGTTTTCGACTGAAGCAGCTTATCATTTTTTTGCTTTAATTGTTACTCGAATAGATACAAAACAAATGATTAAACAATATATGCATCTCTTCTATGTTTTCTAAATAAGATGCATTAATTAAAGCGAAATATTCTTTTAGTATTTATGTTAAAGAAAGACTTTAATTTATTTTATTACTGTTGTGGGATTAGTCTTTGAAAACACTTCAATTTAATAAGCACCGAAACATATGACATAAACATGACTGTATTGTGGGTTTTACGGCTGTTTTTGGAGGTCGCCGACTCCGCTGCTGTTAGAATTATACTGACTCTCTCATTGTCGTTTTAATGGGTTAGCGGTATCCCAATGCTATTACCTATTAACAAAAACCAAAGGTATGATACGCTGAAGTATATCGCAGGTGGTGTTTAAAAGGAGCTTGCTAGTTCTGTTGATGGCAGGACCTTTCTGAAACGATCTCAGACCATGAAATAGGAAGGCAATTCACCTATAGCTCAGTAGTGGAATCAGTATTTTTCCGCACCGCAAATGTAACATTTTCCTTGGGTTTCACGCGTTCGCTGCTTCTGGGCCTATACTCAGTCTTCTTGGGCCACTTCTGATTGGTGAGCGTGACTGGCACGCGAGAAGCACGGCGCTCGTGATTGGTGAGAATGACTGGCACGCGAGAAGCACGGCGCTTGTGATTGGTGAGAATGACTGTCACACCGGAAGCACGGCATGGATTTGTGAAACTATTCTCACAGCAATTTTAAACCTTGGGTCTGACATATTGTGTGATGTATACCCTAAATCGTGATTTTTTTTTTTTGCGACTTGCTAATCGCGTCGTTTCAAATCGCCATTTTAATTTGAAATTGATAAATCGTGCAGCTCTAGAAGCCGTGTTGCTGGGTGTCGTGGGAGGTGTATCCCTGTGTTACTTCTGCCGATGGACAAAGAGTACGTATTGCAGGCGTATGCAATGATAATCTCATTTTCAGACCGTTTTGAACTTGCTGGTAATGCAGTCAGTGTTAAACATGTATATTTTATGTTTGATATCTCATCCCTGCCTGGTTCTGTCAGATCCTGGATCTGACTGCCAGCTGCTCTAGAATGGCAGCTCGGCTGTCTGTGCTCAACACTCTGTTAGCATGCTGGCTTCACGGGCCTGTGTGACCTCTGTGTTCTCTTTCTCCCGTTCATTAATTAGCTCTTCGGACATTTGTCTTGTCCCCGCCCTCCACAGAGTAACAGCTACCAATCAATGACTGACCCATACCTGCCCAGCTACTACGCGCCCTCCATCGGCTTCCCGTACCCCCTGAGTGAGGCGCCCTGGTCCACAGGGGGTGACCCGCCCCTGCCCTACCTGGCGCCCTATGCACCCCTCAGCAACGGTGACCACCACTTTGTGCACGACACGGTGTTCGGTCAGCCAGGCGGCCTGGGCAGCAACATCTACCAGCATCGCTTCAACTTCTTCCCCGAGAACGCGGCCTTCTCGGCCTGGGGCTCCGGCAGCTCGCAGGGCCAGCAGACCCAGGGCTCCACCTATGGGGGCAGCTACAGCTACCCGCCGAGCTCCCTGGGGGGCACCCTGGTGGACGGTCAGGGTGGTTTCCACGGCGACACGCTGAGCAAGGCGCCGGGTGTGAGCAGCATCGAGCAGGGCATGGTGGGACTAAAACTGGGCGGTGGGGGCGAGGGTGCCGGGTCCACCCTGAAGGTGGTGGGCTCGGCTATCGGGGGTGTGGCTGGCAACGGGAACATAGCGACGGCTGCTGTGGGTGGCCCCCCGCCCAAGCCCGCCTCTTGGGCTGCCATCGCCAGCAAACCGGCCCGGCCGCAGCTGAAAGCCAAGGTCAAGCAGGGGGCGGGCTTGCCCCCGCCGCCCATCAAGCACAACATGGACATCGGCACCTGGGATGACGGCAAGGGACCCGTGCCCAAGGTCCCCCCACCAGCCGCCCTGCCCGCCGCCACGCTCACGCAGCCACCCCTGCCTCAGCTGCCGCCGCCGCTGCCCCAGCTGCAGCCGTACCAGAACCACGTGCAGGCGCTGTCCCCGCAGGCCCGTTGGGTTGCCCCCCGTAGCCGCAACGCGGGCTACGGTCAGAGCGAGGGCGGCTTGCCTGTTGGGGGGCCCGCCGGCCTCGGCGTCGGACTCCCGGGCCCTGGCGGCGACGTGGCCTGCCCCGTCACGGAGTCGCACCCTGTCCTGGAGAAGCTGCGGGCTGCCCACAGCTACAACCCCAAGGACTTTGATTGGAACGTGAAGGTTGGCCGCGTGTTTATCATCAAGAGCTACTCGGAGGACGACATCCACCGCTCCATCAAGTACTCCATCTGGTGCAGCACGGAGCACGGCAACAAGCGGCTGGACGCCGCCTACCGCTCGCTGGGCGCCAAGGGGCCGCTCTACCTGCTCTTCAGCGTCAACGGCAGCGGGCACTTCTGCGGCGTGGCCGAGATGCGCTCGCCCGTGGACTACGGCGCCAGCGCCGGCGTGTGGGCGCAGGACAAGTGGAAGGGCAAGTTCGACGTCAGCTGGGTGTTCGTGAAGGACGTGCCCAACAGCCAGCTGCGGCACATCCGGCTGGAGAACAACGAGAACAAGCCGGTGACCAACTCGCGGGACACGCAGGAGGTGCCGCTGGAGAAGGCCAAGCAGGTGCTGAAGATCATCGCCACCTACAAGCACACCACCTCCATCTTCGACGACTTCTCGCACTACGAGAAACGACAGGAGGAGGAGGGGGTGGTCCGCAAGGTGACTGCTTCCGGAGCTGTACATGCATTGGTGGTGGTGGGGGCGCGGGCAGGCACACAGAAGGGGAAGGGCTACCTGGGCATGCCGGTGTGACACAAGCAAGAAGCGGTCGCATGTTTGTGCTCATGCAAAATTCAGGTTTTTCCTTTCTCGAGATGCACATCACTGTTCACACATTTCCAGTGGCCTTGGGAGGAGGCTGTACATTTCACATAGCATGTGAGGCGATGTGTTGAAACGGGGCCCTTGATTCAAACCCCTGCAGGACAGATTTTCTGCTGTCTTAGTACTGAACAGTTAATACTCAAGTATAAAAGAACATCCATGTTCACAGGCTCCCTGTATGGTTCTGTTTGGGGGGGGTTGCATCCAGGTGGGGGCTGGGTCAGCGCCAGTGCGACAGCCATGAGGAGGCTGGTATAGGTGTTGTCCTGTCCTGTGACTGCAGCTTTGCCTGACCCTTTGCCTCTCTTCCTCTGTTTGCAGAGCTTCGACCCTGCGCCCATCCAGAATCGCTCCCGGCTGGATCAGGTACAGAGTTCGGGGGGGATGGGGGGTGGCCGTCGTTGGGCTCCCGTAAATGGTAGAGCCGCTGGATATCGCAGTGTGCCGGGTCTAACCTGTCCCTCTCTCCCCCCCTGCTCCGCTGCCCGCCGTGCCCCTCGGATGGACCTCCAGGAACGCCAAAATAGAAGTAAGCAATAGAGGACTGTATTCTTGGCTTGTTAACAGTTATACTAGGACTGACATTTTGAAAATAAAAACAGAAAGATGAATCCCCCCCATTTAATTTTGATTGCTCTACCCAGCGATAGACGTTAGCTTTCTGCACCGGCTGTGTCCTTTCTGGAGGAAGCTGGTATCGTGTATCAAGTAGCTTCAGCTTTCTGATTTGATTTTTTTTTTTTTTTTTTTTTGCCTTGTCATGTCTTGGACTGTTTTTGATTATGACCCCTCCCCCCCCCACTCCTTTACTAAATCTTAATCAGGGTTTGGCAGCACCAGTAAATATACCTGGCCAGTTTCTTTTGTACAATCAAAGACTGGTGCGCAGTAGCCTTGTTGTCCACACGGAGGCAGTATTGTAGCGGTACTGGCTGTGACTGCAGGACTCTGCGGAGGAAGCCGCGGAATTGGCTACAACGGGACAATGAGAGATGAAATTACTCATGACTAATTTTGGTGTAAAACTATATTTTTTGGATTATGTATTTCTTGGCTCATTACTGTTGTGATGATGACTTAAGTATTTTTTTTTTCTTTTTCAAAGCCTTAACATTTGTTTCAAGCATAACTGTATCACAGGAGTGATATTAACTGTAAGTTAATCTGTAACTGTACCAGTACATCAGGGAGAGAAACGCGGACATCTGAAACTTTCTGCGGAGGCTGTAGTGTGAGTCGCTTGGCTCTGCTCCAGTTAGGAATCTGACTTTCGCTTGTTTAAACGGTGTGACGTACTACTCCATCTTTTCCATCATGGGTGTGTGTTCCTATGTTTATGCCAGTCTGGGAAAATGTAGCATTTAAAATCAATGAGAAAATATTCTGATATATATTTTTAGAACGACGTGATGTGTTTGAAGCATTTGAGTGAATTGTTTAACATTTTGAAATCGCTTTTGAGTTACCAGTCACCTCCGTTCTGACTTATCAATATTTTCGTTTTCTAAATTGTTTTTCCTATAAACTTATCTTCACTTGTCCTCAGTAATGCTAAGCTTTAACGTAGGAGCATATTGTAACGGAAAAAGCCTCAAATGTGTAACCCAAATTTAATGTTACTGATTTACTGTCGAGTAAGAAAAACAAAGAAACGATGTTTCTGTGTGCTGCTTTTTTTGCGCTGTGTTGATGCCCGACACGCGGCCATTCATTGCGCTCACTTTGATGAAACGGAACTCTATAAGAATTTGCATTTTATTATGCAACTATATTTTCCCTATATTTTGCTCAGCTACAGTAAAGAAGATGTTGTGCACTTGCTCCGCCGTAGCGCTGCACATCGCCCTTAAATGTCGCCCGGTAGGCGCATATCTGTTTGCGGCGCACAGTTGCTCCATAGTTTCTTCATAGGGTGCAGAGGCGATTTTGGGGACATTGAGCAGGCAGCGCACCCCGCGCGACATGGTAAACTGTATTACCATTGTTTTAGCGTGAAGTCTAATATCAATAAATTGAGTTTAGTACACACAATTCCTTTATTTTCACTTTAATGTTAAAAAAACAGAACACACAAATATGGTATGTAATTGGCCCAGTTCTGCAATTGCCTGCCTTGCCTATCCTATCCATAAGTCTCTGGTGGGACGTTTGCTTTTATACAAGGGAAATAAGTGCGCATAATCCTAGTTAATAGTATAATAACGGGGCAAAGTGCCCCTGTTAGATCGTTTCCCAGAAAGAAGCGACGTGTCCAAAGTCAGCCTTTGTAAAGCGCCATACACGTATTTCATTGTGCTTTTCACTTCACGGTGAGTAATTACATTCTCACGGAGATACTGTATTATCACAGCGGAAGCTGCCACTTTGGGCTTTCACTTATCGTCAGGCGGCCGATAGGAGGGGGAGGCTCCCAAAAGGCTACTCCATGCAGCAGGCCCCTATCATTTAAGGGCCGAAAGAAAACGAAGGATACGCCGGCTTGATTTCCCATTGTTAACTAGTTATGACTCGGTAAGTTAAGCCCTGTCTGCCACCAGAGGTTAAGTTTGTGACACATATACTTGTAAAGTCTACAATTTGCCGTCCGCTTTCTTTTGAGAGCAGCTCTTGGCATGGAGGGCTTCGACTTGCAGACTCAGACACACACGTGCTTTATGGTAAACTGCCGGATTTATATACGCTTCCTTACACTGCGTTTTAAATCAACCAGATTAAGTGCTCTTCGTTTAAAACGTCGATGCAGTTCTTAACGCTGACCTAGTTGCGTTTTTCCAGCTACCAGGTTTAAAAGCAGGTCTAATTATACGCACGTGTGTTTTGGTACAGTTCCGGGTGCATTATAGTTAACTGTTAAGCTTTTGCTTTCGTTTCGCAGAGCTGTCCGGGGTGCTGATGATTTTACGTTATTAAAACGTTACAAACACGTTAGAGCGGAACTCTAAGTAACGAAAGTACGTTTAGGTTAAATACGTCACATCCAAAATATTACGTTCAGCTGGCGAATTGAGACGTTAGATCTGTGCCGTATCCTTAAAAATGCACTGCAAACGTTGACGACTGGGTGAAAAGATTATACTTGTTTAACATACCGTATATGTTTTATCATGGAGTTGAACTGTTTACGAATTAAAAAATGACCGTCATTCCGGTGGTCTTTTTTAAGGTAACACATTTTCCCGCGACCCTGACAATAATAAACTGTTAAAATATTAAAGGATGGATTTATGAAATTAGGAATTGTAGAAAACGACGTTTTGGGCCAAGCCGAATAAATGTCACAATATTTTTAAACCTCGTTGTTGGTAGGTTAATCAGATTTAAATATACACGCCTTCAGTGGGACAGGCAAGGCAAATAAATAAATAGACAATCAATCAGGAAACACTGGAATCGACTCCTGGGTGCTGGAGCCTCCGGGAGCCGGAGCCATTCGCGCTGAAGCGGCATGACGTAAATCTCGGGGACATGAGCTCTCAGGAGCTGCAGGTAAGTAGGGTGTCGCCTCGTCTCATGCTGTACTGAAACCAAAGTGGTTATCCAATATTTTTTTAAGGACTCGTTTGAAAATAGGCTTATTCCTTATTTGAGAAATATCAAGATCTGTTTTTGTGGCCTGCTTGGAATTATGCCTAAATTACATTTAGATATTTGTCTTAAGGGGAATAAAACAGTTAAACCTAAGTCAACGGATATATAGTGAAGGCAAAAATATTACACATGGCAACGGACACAGACACTAGTATAACAAATTTCTTCTAATCTTTAATGTTTTATTCAGAAGGGTGCCTCAGTATATGAAAGAGAAACCATTTTGTGCTGTTAAATAGTAATAAATAAATATGCATGTTAGTTTTATGTGGAGGGGGGGGGGTCTTCCGGCTGATTGACACAGTATTCATTCAGCGCTCTATATCTGAAACGTATTTTATGATAAACTAGCCATCTGCAAATAATTCCTTAATGTCTTAGCTGATATCAAGTACATTATTACAGAAAACAATTACTCTGAATAGTTTATTCAATTATAAAAACATGTGCACACACGGTTGGTTGGCACACATGTATGTTGCCTGGCACATTAATGCTCTATTAATTCTGAAAGAGTCCAGCATCATACAAACAGAACCAAAACCATTGCTTTAATCCCAAGTAAAACCAAACATGCAATGTCGGCATAATAATGCTTCTGAATCTGTAAAACACACGAAATGTCTATTGTGCAACCAAAAATGTTACGTGAAATTCAAATACAATTTAATGGTAATCTCTAAAACAACTAAGAGAGGCACAAGGGTACTGTCTGAGGCCCCAAATATATCCCCTTCATGTCTGACTGGTGAGCACGGCTCTCGTCGAAACGCAGTGCGAATAGTTTCTCTCGACACTTTAGACGAGGTGTAGTATTAACCGGTTTTGTTTTTGAAGTATGCTCGTTTAGCTTTCATGCATAAGTGCTTCTTTTCATCGACGTTTGAACAGCACTAGCGTTTAGTTTAGATGCACCGTGTGCGGCGATTTAATATGATGCATGCAGACTGTGTAACCAGGCCGGTGTGAGTCTTACAGCCTCACGTGTTACATGTACGAGTCAAAATTATTTTTGGAAAACAAGGAAATTCGCAACAACATATTCACATAACAATGTGTTAGTCACGTATTCGCGCCGATATGTTTTTATTTCATGAAAGAAAACATATTTGGCTCTGAAACATAGTTGAATATGACTTTAATTATATCAATCATTTCACAGATGAGGATGGGTAACACTAGATGAATCGCATGAAATTTGTAGGACTGTAGGTCTATTTCTTGGGTGAAATTTGGTTGAGGATAAAAATCTGAATCTCACGGTCACATATAATCCCATATTGGTACATAAACCACATAGATGCACGGCGACAGTTGTGCGCTTCATTGAAAATATATAGTTGCGTTTAATTTTTACCAATGAAGTATACTTGCAATAAAACTTAACCTCCTGAAAACTGAAATGTCCCAGTGTATTTAATTAATGCCCTAGACACAGTATATGGGTGGCGCTGCATGACATCTTAGGGACGACTTCTAAATAACACGATCGGCCTAGTTATAGCATATTACGATCGATGTAAATTAAAGTCGGCGGTGTTTATTACTTGCCTGCTATTTAAATGAGTAATGTATTGTAACTGTGTAAAAGTGCACACACAGCCCGATAGGAATTAAGGACACAGGCTGAGGTGTCATAGGAATGGTTGTCCTGTTCAGTGGTATGGCATGCGCTGCTCATGCTAGCATTGAGTATGTCTGGCAGTAAACGCGTGGTATTCCCGTTACACAAGCTGCATGGCAACGTTCACCATGCTTTGAAGGACTGACTATAATATGTGGTGGGGCTGTAGTATTCTTGGCTTAGGATAAAACCATGACCCACTCTCGCAAAAGAATAGCATAATATAACATAGGCCTACTTATTATAATATATAATATTATATAATATGCACTTGGTTTTGGGAAGCATTTTAACGACAAAAGTATTGGGTAGGTAAATCGTTTGTACGTAATTTAACGAAGATCTGCGTCCAATTATGCTGCCATGTGCCCTTCAATGGTAAATCTAACCAGCATTTTGGTAAAACATGCTACAGTATTAAAGCTGGTCTTAATATGCACTCTTATACTACCATAAAATTATACTGTTAATTGAAAATTGTAATCCGGAGGTGTACTGTGTTCGTTTGCGCTAAGGATGGGTACTGGGTACTGGCCAAGCATTTCTCTATGCTAAGCTCTTACATAGTAGCATGAACATGGCTGACAGCACGGTGCTCTTGAAGTTCCTCTCTTGGCATTCACCGCGTGCCTTAATTGTATGGATATTAAATCAAGGTCCGCTGTGAACACGCAGAGTGGTAACCCTGTGCAAATAAGCTCCCCACCCATCGCTTGTCCTACCCAGTACCTCACAGGACATTATCCAAAATGCGTTTGGGGTTGAGTCCCTTTGACAAAGCGGCACGTCAGTGTCAGTCTGTCTTTATCGCTTTACTCAGCCAACATACAGTTTGTAAAATAAACTAATCCGAGAAATACACACATTTACCGCGATATGTCTACCTAGAAATATTTCGCATTTTTACCCACATAATCGCACTTTACTAAGTGCGTGTTTGCGGAATCATTATAATGCATGATTTATATTATAACATAATTTATAGCCAAAGTTAAACCAAAGCATGAATCCATTTAACACATTAGCAAATTCAATCTATGCGAAATCCTCACTGCGTCGACAATCCTATAGATCAATATCCGAAAAGCAGATAGATTAGCTAACAGCATCCTCCGTTTCCACCAGTTTTTCAATATACTGTCAAACAATCGTTGTGAAATTGGGCTCCCATTGTTCAAAATAACGCATGACAGTTGCTAAAATTCTTTGCTCGCAGTCTTTTTTTTTTTTTTTTAATTTACAGTCCACTCATTTACTATTTGCCTTGCATTCAAATGGAAAAGGTGCTCATTTGACTGAAAATGCAGATCGTACTGTAACTGCAAGCTCCTTTTCTAATCCAATGCAAAAAGTCTCCTGAGGTTCATCTGTAAGGTGCGTGGGCCCATCGCTCGCTTATTGTTTGTCGGCTGTATCAGACTACTGTACAGCACAAAGCGAAGGGCAGGACAGCAGATTTCGCGTTGTCCTCAATTAGTTCGTACACGTAGACTATAAACCTTTCCCAAAATACCAAAAGGAGGCATGAAAATGAAATAAAAGCACGATCATATTATTATTATTGCTATTCTCTTCTTCTTGTGAGAAAAAAGGACTTCTGTCTTTTCCTGATCGAGGTACATAAGCATCCCTGGTGCTGACCGTATCCTATTCCCGGAGCTTCGGCCAGCGCCTGTAAGGGTTACTTTTATCCCGGTTTTATCTTGATCGTCCAAGACAGCAGTTTTTGGTCAGACCCTTGTGTTTTTTTCGGCTCCTCTGATCCAGCCTAGCGGATTAGAGCTCCCTCTTCCCATCCCAGGGACTCGCAGCCTTCTGCTGATTGGGCTCAACACAAGAGGATTACATCGGGACACGGTGACGTCATTGGTCGGGCCTGAGTTCTCCCCCATTAACCAAATCCTTATCATCGAGATGTCCTTGAAACCACGGGGACTGACATTCTGCAGACTGCAAGAAATTATTAAAACGCACATACGTCTTATATGAATTTATGGGCTGTAAGCATATACGTTTGCGGACGCATAGGCAGTCCATTTAATTTGTGGTCATATCCTCTTGCCTTAAGGAAACTGGATATTTATTTATCCTGCTTGAGTTGTATAAAATCGAAAGATACTTCCTGACTCATTCTGACTTTAACACAGCAACACACACCTGAAAGTCCATCTCCTAATTATATTTGGAAGAATGCAAAGAAAGGAAATATATTTCAAGTATGACCAATATATAATCAAAAAATAACGAGACTGTAGCTTTATACACACGATGGCTTGACAATTAAAAATCCATAATGTTCATTGTTTCATTAAAAAAAAATATTTGAACATATGTAATTTACTATTAAACTAATCGAGATTTTCATATTTTAGAGCACACTTTTCGTGTGTGCAAGAGATCTCTTTTCTCCTTTGTTGTCACTGGCGATTCAAATGATTATATTCACAGAATTCACACCTTAAGTACAGAATGTGAATTTAAAGGTGGCCATATTATTAAGTAATATGTGCGGCACGAACTTGTATACTTGACGTCGCAGTATGTTTTACACATGGTTATATTTAGGTATCCATCCTCTTATAACAATGTTTGTTGTGTACTGTATAAAGCATGAGCACATAAAGATGTGGTCTTTATGGAATATAACTGACATATTCATAATCGCCTAGTCAATAATAAAAATAATCTTTCTTTTCATTTCCAACATTGAAACATTCACGCCTAAAGTTCAATAAGCCGAAAAACGGATGTAGCTAGTTAAATAGAAAGCATACACCGCATTATATAGGAATAATAATGTAATGAAATAACTCTTCCAATACTGGAAATACTTAAGATGAAAACCTTCTCGGTTTGTACGTTCCTGGTGTACCAGGCTACGCCTCGGTTGCTGTTATTCGCTGTCCATGGTATTGAACATAACTGATGATTACACGTGCCTGTAGCGTTACAATGCCAAATTATACAACCCGTTTCTCATCGTCGTCACCGAGCATACATCATATGGGCGAATAGCCTACATACATCTATAAACACTGTCTTTTACTCAAAACGTTTATTAACCGGCATATGTATAATCATTTTATAATTATTGGTCTGACAACATGACAATATTAAATTTTGACTGAAAGTTTTCTTCAAGGCTGAAAAACATGTTTCATTGAAATGATAGACAACTACGATTTATTTCTATTTAACAACCGTGCTCGTATTCTTTATTTTAATAGTTATCAAGGTAAATTATTCGATTGAGTTGTATTGTGAAATAAATGCTCTGATTTATATAGTTTTATATTCATAAATTACATGAATATCTAACGTATGTGACAATTTAGGTTTTTACGTTTGTTATATATCGAATTAATCCGGTTGTGTAATCCATAATATAACGATGTTTAACTTATCCTCATTGCAACATCTCAATGGATTGACTCAAATGTCCCCAGAAACATATCGATCAGTTGTCCCGGAAGAAAATAAGCTACCCCCACCCCCACTCCAGCATCTCCTTCTGACAGAACAAAGAATTAAACATTTGCTATATGTTTTCTTGATATCGATGGATTATTTCAACATTACACATCGTAATACTTAGATACTTAGCATTACAGCAAAACTATACTTATAGCTACAACTTAAACACCTGCACATCTTTATCGGAGTACACTCGTTTTAAAATACACAATATTCTTGGCACGTGTGTATAGGCCTAATGTAAAAAAAACGCTGCACCGTTTCAAGCATCATATTCACAGAAAGCGATTCGGGCAACGAAATTAAACGCTACCACAAGCGAAAGAACGGACTTAGAAATTCACATGGCAGCTCTCAGTAAATGATATAGCGGCGGAATGGCGCGGAGTTTCTGCTGCAACCTGCAAACGTGAAGCTGATGCTCTTGCGCGTGATTCTCCGGCGGCTTCACTCGTCTAATATTCCTAGTTTTTCCATAGTCTCGTTCGGTCTAAAAAAAAAAAACATCAGTTGTCGCCTTTTGAAGCGATATTGTTTTAGAGGATTACAGGTGAAGTTAACGGCACATGTGGTTTGAAATTTCCTGCTCTCTAATGCTCCTTGTCTCCGCGGCCTCCTCCTCATCTTAAAATGAATGAAGGAGGAGCTGGCCCGTCGCATTACAATGACATTCAGCCCTATTCATGCGGGCTCTGTCTAACGGTCTTTGGGCAGCAGATTCGCCCCCTCAGGGGTCCGTAGCCCTCTCATTACGCCCCTATTCCAATACACTATCAGAAAGACGTCAATAACGAAGGATTAAGAGTTAACTTTAGTTATGCGCGATTGGGGATTGAATTTAGTGGTTAGCGTGATTAAAAAGGGGCCTTTTATATGTTTAACGTACGTGTAACTTTTAAAATACTTTTGGGGGCTACGGTTGAGATGATATAGCCTGCATGCAGTTATGGGAGTGGGAGGGTATATTAAAAGATGTAGTTAGCTGCATTTTTTAGAGATGCACTCGAGGAAGGTGGCCGTGTACATTGGTCCCTGGGGATGTGAGGATAGCCATGGTGTTCGTCATATAAAGAGAAACAAAGAAAGAGTAAAAATACGAGTTTAGTGTGTAATAAACATGTTTAACAAACTGACCCTTTCAGATCGTTGTCAAAATTGCACTACATACTGTTAAACGCATGTTATGTCCAGTCATAACACAGTACATTGGACATGAGAGTAACGCTGGATGCCGTCATTAATGTACGTGGACTGAGGTTGTGCGGAGAATAGACGACGCCGAGAATCCATATAAATGCAGAGTAAACATAAATGCGTGTCGACATAAAATACGTTACAGAAAATAAGCAGATTAAAGCCGATTAAATCGGTTTCCTTTGCACTTACTATGCGTTTAATGTACTCCTGCAGTTGCAGAAAACACATTGTGAATTTTTATCCTAGTGAATTTATGTAAATGTTAACAGTAAAATAAGTTTAGTTTAGTCAGCATTTCATAATTACATAATTACAATGACATGGGAACCACAAAAACATAAGTTCCTACATACAACAAAAACGGAACAATAAAACTAATTTTACAAAGAAAATGGGAAAATTATTAAAACACATACTAATCAATTCAATGTGCCAAAGAAGAGCTAAGAATATTTGATAAAGAAAATCAAAGGTAGCATATTATTAATAAAATATCTCAATTTGTATTTGGAAATAGTGCATTAACGTAAATAAAAAAATATAAATGGATGTTTATGAGTGGATGTGTGTTATGTGCATAGGTATATATGTTACATGGTGTAACAAAAAAATCTTCTTTTTTTTTAATAATAAGAAACGTACTTATATGTGTCCTGTCACATCCATTCGAATATCCGGACCAACAAGAAGCATTCATGCTCATACGTGACTATTTGTTTTTGTGTTCGTAAAAGCGCACAGATTCCATGCGTCACAGAATGACAGGAACACACACTAAAAGATTTTATTTAGTTTTTCAAGTCTCAAAGCCTTAAGAAAAATATGGTGTCATTTACGAGTTAAAGGATTGGGCGTGAAATTAGCCAATTCTCTTAGAGTTTTTGACATGTGCAAACAAACAAAAGCATAAAGGAAGGAATAAATATAGAAACAAATAGATGAATGAATGAACGAATGAATGAATGAACTAATTAATTAGAAAAGTGAATGATACGTACAAGGATGGTCAACGAGTGTAACGTTTCATAGAGAAAAGTCCAACCTTGAGAATCATGAATGTTAGAGGCGCACGTGCTACATCATGGCGTTTTGAACGTCGAGGCAGTACTAACAGAGGGGACAGAGGTCATCTGTATGACGTAGGTAGGAATTTCTGTGACACTTTGATCAGTGCATTCCCGCCAAGACACTAAATTAATTTGTTTCTCTGTTTTAAGGACAATGTAGAAAAACGGCAAATTTCTGACACGCAAAGATTTCTATACCAAATTAATTCTATACATTTCTATACATTCATAAAATATTGATAAAATCGCAATAATTATACATCATTTCGTTATGAGCAGACGTTTTCTGCATGTATATATTGTAACAACAAACATTGTCCAGGAGCAGGAGCGGAGGCTCTCGGGATTGTCTCAGGAAGTAAAGAGAAGCGCCCCACAAAAGAATGCATTGTTCCCAGGGAACAATCCAAGGGGCCCACTCAGTTGTCTCCCACAATCACGGTGGTGGGCGATGATTTCAATGCAAGGGGCCTACACTTACACATCTGAACAAAAGAGGCAAAAAAAGGTAATCAGAAAAAATGACATTTGGTTCAACCCGCGAGCAGACATCTCCTCTACAGGAAAGCCTAGAGGAAAATGCAGTCCCGCTAAAGTGGAGCCCTTATGCAGCGGACAGTTAATCAGGCGCGTGCTGCTCTTTTGCCTTTTTCTGCTTAGTATTTCAAATTGTCGACGAAGATATTGGCTCGTGCACCTGCCGATTATTCCACAGGTAAGACAGCTATCAAATCTCTTAATTTCAAACTAGACTTTATGTAGCTATGTTTATGTGATAACATGCGTAAGAAAGACGTCTAAAACCAACATTTCGTTTAAGAAATTCATTGGCCATATTTCTTAGAAGTCAATTTCGTAGATCTCTTATATCACCAAAGAGTACAAAAGGAGATGGCTGATGTTATATGGTAAGTATATAAGTTATGGCAAACTTATATATAGAAAAATTGTATGGGACAATGAATATTTTGTATATTTTATTTCATTTGTATTTTCGCTATAGTAATTAGACAATTTTGTCCACAAAAAAATTATACAGAGGTAGATAGATGCTGTAATTTGAACTATTACTGATATTGACCAGTTCATTCACTACTGTGATACCTATATAAAGTATACTACAGGTATTCGCGAGACATGTTTGCGTTAGTCACAAAGTAAAAAAGTGTTTTTTTCTCTGTTCTTTTGTAAAAAATTGGAGTGTGTGTGTGTGTGTGCGTGCTGTATTTGCCAAATGTCCTCACAATGCGGTAAAACCTGCTACTTTCTAGCTTCTGGGGGCATTTTTCACGGTCCCACAACATAAACCTCAGTTTTATTAAAAATATTTGAATACAATGAAAACAGTAAAATAACCAAAAATCTTTTATTTTGTTTAGTTACTTTTGGTAATGGTTAGGGCTGGTTAAGTGTTCAGGGTTATTATCGTAAGAATTAGGGTTATACCTATAAATATGAATGGCAGCCGTTTCTTTTTTTTCTGTTCCCTCCCCTAAAGCCTTCCCGGACGCGCGGACGCACAGACGCCTGCCCTCAGACACAAATCTTCTTATGAAATGAGTCCATGCAGCACGCAACCTGGAGGTGATTAACTGTTACAGTTTTACCGTTCAGGAGCGATCAAGAAAAAGACGACAAAACATTTTAAGTGTAGTCGAAAATCAATTAAAATATCACTGATTCATATAATACGTATAACAGCACGAAGACGGAATGTGTAATGTATAAAACAGAAGTTAATCCTAAAAGTTTACCATAAATTTCATTCCCTACTATGTATTAAAGAGAACCCGATATATTAAATGAAGTGCTTAGGAGCCCGATCCTGGAAACATAATTGAATTATTTGTTGTTTTGATTCGAGAGAAACAGATTTACTTGGGGCATCTATCTGCATTATGATACTCCCCTATGTATAAACCATAAACAATTTAAATCTCGCCATTTATTAAAGGCTAATCTACAATGAAAAGGGAAATTACGATGAAACAACTCCCGAAGTCGATCGTTTCTTTATATTTTAAGAACAGAATTTGCGTGCAATGCTTTTTCCCGGAAATTAATTAAAGGAAACTGAATATCCTATAATAGAACATCAAAATAAATAATCCATCCATCCATTTTCTGTAATCGCTTGTCATATTCAGTGTCGCGGTGCACGGAACCTATCCTGGATGGAAGAAAAGTAAAATCATCATCAAAAAAAAAAAAAAACAATATCGACCCAAATAAAAAAATGTTATCCTTGTTGTTAGTTTTTGTTGTTGTTGTAGTCGTCATTAAACCATCACATTTTTGTGGACACCTTTGTATTATGTATTACGACGCCAAGAGCAGTTTGCTGTTGGTGGTCACGCGGTCAGTGCAGTGCTACATGCAGAGAACGTTTCTGCCCGTTCCCTGCTGAAACATCTGACGTTTGACTTTCTTTTTAATCCGCGAGGAGTGATGAATTCTTTCTCCTTATCACATCGTTTCGTGTGTTTTTGCTACGTTTATAGTCCTCGGGGGAGGGCTTTTCAGGGCGGCTTCTGCAAAGTCAGACACACTCATTTTGCTGACAGAGTGCCTGTATGTGTGTGTACAGGAATGACGTACTTGTGCATGCATTGAATGATTATAGACTGAATGACTTTTTTGGTGATATTAGTTGCATAATATGCTACAGCAAACAGTATTTTGTATTAGTCCGTGTCTATTCTTTTAAAATGTGGTAAAATCTTATGCCTGGATGTTTACTGTCTGACTGGCCCTAGCAGATCTTAGTTCAGCTCTGGGCTGTTGCTGCTATCTGACGCATTTCAACAAAAATGTGGGTTTTTAGTGTCAAGATTCTTGCACTACATTTGTTTAACACTGTTAAGACAGAGGAAGAGGAACACGCGTTCCAGAGCTGGTCCTGGGTCATTTTGACTGTCGTTTGTGTATATGTCTTGTTGCTCAACAAACCTGAACGATTTATACACTGTAGAAACTTATAGTTTTGGGAATGTGGAAAAATTCCCTGTTATTGACAGTCTCCAGCAACTTCTGTTTCACACATCATGTAGCCTTTAGCATAGCGTTAGAACCTGGGTCCGATGCAGCGGAGCCAGTTCCTGTGCTGTGGGCTGTCCCTGAGGTGACGCCAAAAAGCCAGCATGCAGGTCTGCAGCCGAGTCTGCATCACACACCTTGAACACTCAGGTAATATCCCAGTGTACATGGGACTGGAAGCCCAAGATGGAGGAGTGGGCCCGCCCACTGCATTGGATTCAGCCAATAGCATGAGAGCATGTGCCACACTGCTTCAGTAAAGACAATGTGCCTGTACCAAAAAAAAAGCCAATTCAGAGGTCATTGTTCTCTTTGTTGTATGGTTTTTGGTTCATAACACAATTTGTACCTATATTATCTAAACAAATTATTTAGGTTTTTTTTACCCAATTTTATGACATCACTCTCAATGTTAATTCCTATGTGCTTAACTTGGTCTTATTTTCCTTTGCTTTTTTTAAAAGCATTAGGTTCACATAATATAAATTTGATACATATCTTGTGAAGGGTGAATCCGTTGAATGGGCAAAACCATCTCTCCATTTGGCTTTGTAGCTGATCCATTTCTCTGTACCAGAAATGCTGCATGCATGGGCGTAAAGTATGGGGGGAGGGGGGTTGGTTGGGGGGTTGTAGCCCCCCCAGTAAATCAAAACCAGCTAATACAACCCCCCAATAATCACGTTTCCCTTGTAATAGGTAGAGACCTCAACCACCACTCCCCCCTCACCCCCCAGTGTTCCAGCCAAAGTTACGCCCTTGGCTACTTGAGTTCTGCATTTGGTACATGAATTAATCTTATTTTTAACTTATTTTATGATGCTTCCAAAGAGTTCAATATGTTGTTTTCTACTAAAGTGCTGTAACAGCATGAGAACATGGGTTTTTAGTCATTTTTGTCCTACTATTTTGTAGGATTTTTGGAATTACAAAAATTCATTTGAACAGAGCCCACCTTCAGCACGGCCATGACTTGTTAAAATGCAGTGGCATGAAACATAAGATAATAATACTGTAGCCTACATAACTCTGAGTTTTCCCTGTTTGGATTGGTCCAATTCAGCCAATAGGCCTACACTGTATTTGCTGCATTTATCAGACATATTCCAGCAAATATTCCTCCAGAGAGACATTCAGAAAATAAAAATGCCTCATACTTGCAGTCCACTGCACCTTAATATCAAGCACATGTTTAGTTATATAATTTATTATTTAAAATGACAGTGTTTTTGCAGGTGCTGTAAGTTTTCATGTAGCTTATACTTGAAATTTCAGTGAGGATTTCTTTTTTTAAATTATTTAAGATCATTGAAATACTTGTATTGTTATTTATGTGCTAGATCTCTGGATAAGTTACATTGCAGGAACTAGAGAGCCTTTTGAGTTACATTTCAATTAACCCCTACATTTTATAAATCTTTTAACTAATTTTCTGTTTTTCAGCTTTACAGAATTGGTGGCAATGTTTCTTCAGTTTCATGTGAATTATAGCAATCCTTGTACTGATAGCAAGTAGACCCTGTTTTATATAAACCCATCATTTTATCACAATCTTTATTGTCACATGGCCAAGGTTACTGGAAGTTTTTATCTAACTACTGTCGGAGACCCCATGACAAGATATGCTTAACAATTAGGCCATAACGCAGATATAAAATAAACACAAGAAATAAGACACACAAGAGAGAGGTGTAAATGCAAGGTATGTGGTGATTCGTATAATGCAGCGGTTTGTGCATATTCAAACACTGCAATGCGGAAGGTTGACGCAGGCATAATACAGACCACATCTACGCATATAATACATAACAGAGGCCTACATAATGTGCAATATGCACCTACAATGTACAAACAGATGGTCAGGGGTCTGCACCAATGGAAAGGTTAACATTAAAATGGTGCAAATGTCGCATTCCTATGCATATAATAATAAGTATATAGCAAAATCTGTATATATATATTTAGACATGTGCCTCATCTAGTGTTATATATGTCAAACAGACTGTGGTGCCGTTGTCACGGCAGTATTTTGTTGTCACTGCAGATAGCCTATTGAATTGTGCTTATTCATCTGATGTGTGCAGATGCCTATACAAATAGTATTTTGGGAATAACATGGTGACAGATGATTTATAGGGAGGGAAGCTGCAACAGATTGCAGTGGCTCTTACAGTAAAGCAACGTTTTAGAGTAAAATATATGTGGCATGAAAACCCATTAAGGCCTTTGGCGTCGCTAAAAAATGTCCTTATCATGAGATCACCGCATTACAGCTGACGCCCGGATGCCGGGGAAAAAATACCCCGATTTCATCCTGGCTCCGCCTGATTTCACCTGGTTTCACCTTGGTTCCGCCTGCTTTTGACCCATTCACCCCGTTTCACCCGGGTTCCGCTTGGTTTCCCCCCATTTCACCCGGGTTCCGCTTGGTTTCCCCCCACTTCACCCGGGTTCCGCCTGGCTCGGCGTCATTTCTGGTCCGCTTGTGGGCTGCATCGCAGCTACAAGGCCCCACCGATGCAGATTTCCCTTTTTCCTCCACAGAACCCAGTGCTTCTTTTCTGGCCAATTAACTTTTAGGACGCTTTCATTTTAATTTCAAGTGCGCAATATTCAATGCCGATTTCTGTATATTTCAAGACCGTGTCAGTTCATTAAAAAGAACAATGAAATCACTATGAATAATTCATAAGGGGACTCCCTACTATATTAAACGCACCTTGTTTTTGCCATCGTTCGAATTGAGAAGACGAGCACCACTGCACAAAAAGAAGCTTTATTTATAGATGTAATCTAGTGGGACTGACTTTACGTGATAATGGGTGCCACACAAGCACAAAATGTGCGATGCATTGTATTCTATGCACATTGGCCTTGCCGATTAAACAGTTCGCATTTCTGAACAATGGGTGCGCTTTTGACCCCCATTGGCATAAACCCATCTCCTCTTTTGCATTTTTAATTGGGCAGCAATCCTTGTTGGTGTTAAGGGGTTCACAAAATTGTGGTCCATTTCAACCCTATTGCCATAGTTTGAATGACCAGAGAAAAAGCATACAATGAAATGAGGGATAGTCACTTTGCTATTCTGTCCCCTTCCTGATTATCATCAAATTATTTAAAAATCATAACCATGTTGAGGTATTTAAGCTTTTTGTATTCTTTATTGCTTAATAAACTAAAAAATAGGGCATATGGTAATTGGGCTTCTCAGACTGCTACAGACACGTGTACAGAGTAATGCAAAAAATAATAATCTAACAATAAATCATCTTGTAGTATAAACTGTGTTACAAGGTGAAATCAGGTAAGTAAAGGTCCCAGCCTTGGCAAAGAGAGAGGGGAAGGCACCCAGTACACATGACAGCCGTTTTGTGTTAGCAACTGTGGCGTGGATTGGGGGGCTGCCCCCCCCTCCCCCCCGCACATCATGCAGCATCAGTAATCATGTGTGCTGCCATCTGTTGTGCTCTGATTGGATGCTGATCTCACAGCCTGGCTGTGCTGCTTGACACTGGCTGAGGAGCCTTTCTGGCCAGTTCAGCATCAAGGTCACGTGGGGATTTGCACCAGCAACCTTCTGGGAGAGAATTTAGTCTGCTGTACACATGAGCTTCATGCCTTAGCCCATCTCTTACAGAACATACACCATATGAACAAAAATATTGGGACACCTGACCATTACACCTACAGGAACATTTATGATGTCCCATTATAAATCCATAGCCATCAATTTGGCCTTGGTCCCCTTTTGCAGCACAGGTTTATGGAGTGTGTCTGTAGGAATTTTTGCCCAGTCATCCCAAAGAACATTCATCTTACTTTGCACAATGGGGTGCAGTCAAGCTGGAGCGGAAAAGGGCCTTCCCCAAACTGTTACCAGAAAGACGGAAGCATAGAACTATCCACAATGTCTTGGTATGTTGAAGCATTAAGAGTTCCCTTCACTGGAACTTAGGGGCCAAACCCAACCCCTGAAAAACAACTCCATACCGTTATCCCTCCTCCACCAAACTTCACAGCTGGCACAGTGCAGTCAGGCAGGTAACGTTCTCCTGACATCCGCCAAACCCAGACTCGTCTACCAGACTGCCAGACAGTGAAGTCTTTTTTCACTCCACATAACATGTTTCCTCTGCTCCAGAGTCCAGTGGCAGCGTGCTTTACACAAGTCCATCTGCAACAATACCACTTATAGTTGACTGTGGAATATCTATCCATCCATCCATCCATTTTCCAAACCGCTTATCCTACTGGGTCGCGGGGGGTCCGGAGCCTATCCCGGAAGCA
>JAABNY020000129.1:9800661-9825773 GCA_015164015.2 Brevimyrus niger
GAAATCATCTCGCGACCCCCCCTCAATGTCTCACGACCCCCCAGAGAGTCGCGACCCCTACTTTGGGAACCACTGCTTTATAGGAACATGGGTCAAACCGCCGTAGTTGGTCTAAGGTATATTAAACTATTATGCACCTTTTCATTTCTGCATGACATTACCCATGCAGCAGATCTCATTGTAAAATGGAAAATAAAGTGCGATCCATGGGTAAGAATAGACTGTTATATATGCAGAACAACACTGATGTTTTTCAGATGTCATTTAAGGCTAAGAGCATACCATTTACTACCAGGATGCACAGAAATTGTTAGAAAAAGGAAAAAATATTGCAAAGACCGTGTTGGTAGGTACAGATTACTCTCTGAGACTGCACACACAGATGTGGCATGGCATGTTAGGTCAAAGACTATTACCCCTTTGGCATTTTAGTTAAATCCCGGTTTTATCTGTAGCCCTTTTGCTGGAGGAACAGGTAAAATACTGTTAAGGTCAGGGTTATGTCTGATCCAAGCTGGCAAGCTAAACCACAATTTAAAACCGCCAACAGTGCAAACATAGTCATTATTATTGATCACTGTTTTATTTTATCGACCTGTAATTTTAATTAAAAAATTAGAACTTTGCCTCCTAATGGAGTTTAAAAAAGAGGCCCATTTTAATTCTAGCAGTCAAGTAGATAATTGAGTCTGACTTAATGGAGTGAATGAATAGAGGGGCCTGTTTCTAATCCCTGGGATGTTCTGGTGTGCTAATAGGAGGTCTCCTCAATCCACCTCTACATCATGCTCCACTTTCCCTACCTAGGTATCTCCTACCCACTTCTCTAAACCATCTCTTTCTCATTGCTGTCCTCCTCACTATGCTCCATCCAGTAACCCATTTTTCATGTTGCCCTCTTTGCTATCCTCCTTGTTATTCCCCATTCTGTCTTCTATGTTATCTTCTATGCTATCCTCTGTGCTATCCTCCATGCTATCTTCCATGTTATCCTATATGCTATACTCCATACTATCTTTTGTTATCCTTTATGCTATCTTCTATGTTTTCCTCTATGCTATTTACCATGCTATCTTCCATTTTATCCTCCACCCTGTGTTGCATTCCCTCTTCCAGTTGGCTTCCTGTTCTCCTCATCCCTTCCTGCTTCATGTTCCCCCTTTGGTTTGAGTCTTCCTCCATGCTGTTGTGCCCTGTTCCTCCTGTTTTCGTCCATGCTATAGCTGTCCGATCATCTATGCTACGCTCCCTGCATGCCTCCACACCACCTTTTCTCTCTGCTCTGTCTTGAGAAACTCTCTGGCTTTGCCTCCACTTGCCCACTGATTGGACCAGCTGCTCCACTTAAACTCACCAAGGCAACCACAAGGGGTTGCCTAGCAACAGTGCTCCCCCCCACCACCACCCCACCCCATCCCCTGGCCGGGGCTGTACAAGTGTGGCTATATAAAGCGGAGCGGGGGCGATTGAGCTTCCCTGGTGCTGTGAGGTGCGGCCACAGTGATGCAGTGCGGCTGCAGTGATGCAGTGCAGTCTCTGTCGGTGGTTCTAGGTCACTCACATGTGTTTGCTGCCTTGTTCAGTGGCCATATGCTGACCTTCTTTTGGAAAGAGGCTTTGGTCGAAGGGGCAGAGGAGCGTCCTCTCTGGGAGGGCCAGGGCCTACTTAATGCTTAATACCCAGAAGCCCCAACACACCGCCATGGCATTCGCTGGGGATGGAGGTATTGAGGCAGGAGGTTTCACCTGGCGGCAGCTGAACACAAAAATGTGCAAATTAATATGATGTTACAAAACGACTTTTTCTTTTTTTCTACCAGTATCCCAGTTTAGAGGGTAATTTTCTAGTTGATTGGGAATAATTGGCTTTGTTATTTTTCTGGCTATGGGTTGGGGCAACAGAAATGAATACAATAGTTCCATGAAGTTGTCAGATGGAAGGATGCTTAGGTGGATGGGTGGAGAGTTTATATTTAATTATGTCATTCACCGGCATGGTACAGTTGAGCAGAACCACAGTGTGTCTGGAGAATGAGTTAGAGTCTGAACATAGTGTTTGAGATGAAAGAAAACTCCAGGGTGTGATACAGGCTACTCTGATAGTGGCCAGGTAGTGTACTGGTAGTGTGCAGGGCTGTCTTCCGTACATTTTGATCTTGTCAGGACCCTTTAAGAGTGGGCCAGAAGATGCAGGTGCAGATGCTTTGGCCTGACACCCCCCCCCTGCCCCCCCCAAATGGGAAAGTGCCCTCAGATCTGCTAATGGGCTGCCTGGTATCTGGTGAAACGTTCAAGCGACATCACACAGTGAAGCGTCATCATCATCAGTGATATGGGGGAACATAACATAGCAGACACTATCCACCCCCACCAAGCTCCACTTCTAAGCTCGTGTTCGCTGTTGAGGAGGGGAGGGGAGGGGGAGGGGGGCCTCCCGCTGCTTCTCCTGTGACATCTCCTCCAGTTTCACCCCTTTAAGCATGTGTTGGCTTTGGAAGTTTCTGGACTGAAATGCGGCGATAAGAATCGGCTTCATCTTAATCTCCTCCCTGGCAGCCCCGCATCACATGCTGGATCGGCACAGACAGCTGGCCAGATCGTGGGCACAATTGGATCCGCAGGCCCCTCGCTGGCTTCCTGACGCACCAGCAAAGCTCCACCGCTTCAGCTTCTACAAAAAAAGTTGAACAGAAAATTCCTACATCTACTTATTGCACTGTGCATTTAAACCATGCGTTCAGGCCTCCTAATCTGGCACTGTCCTACGTTTTGTACATGCAGAGACCAATGATGCAGAAAACCAGTGCTATGTTCCGAACTCCATGATCGGGAGAAGACGCCCCGCGTTCAGTGAGACCAAAACAGCTGATTCGTGTGGCCCGGGGCCCGATGGTGGGTCACGGTGCAGCTCACAGTGCCGGGAGCAGAGAGAATGACATTGCGGCGAGCAGCCATTTAAATGCATAAGCACTCGTCCGCATGCAACCCCTGCAAGGACCTGTTAGAGAGCAGGGCTGCTCATCTGCCGGCGGTATCATGGCCGTGGACCGCGGAAGGGGGGTAGCAACGGGTCTGCGGTAATGGATACAGGCTCTGTGGGATCAGAGCCCCGAATGGTGACACGGAGGCTTCCCAGTCTGAGACACTCTGGAACCCCGGCCGTTGTTGTGATCTTCTGCATGTCCAGCTTTACTTAGCTAATGTGGCTAAAGCCCTTCCAGCAGCAGCCTCCTAACACCACCTAATGGATGGGAGATTATACGGGGATTAATGGCAGTAATCCCCAGGCAGCGAGCTCATTGGACGCAAGCCCTCCCTTGAGCGGGCCAATCATAAGGTGCCCAGGCCAAGGCAAAGAACCAATGGCGACACATTTATGAACCATTCGAAGGCATGGATGTTGATGGTTAATGTTTTGCGATGTTGCCTTTGGGTGATCATCCGTACATTTAAGATAATGGTGGCTAAGAAACGTCCTGATTTTTTAAGGAGAAAATCTTTTGATGAAACCCTCCAGCCCAAAATGGAAGAGCAACGTGAGGACTCCACTCACCACTAACCACCACTAACTGGAAAGATGACGAGATGTTACTACACCAATTGAAGCGCTGTTGTATGGCTTGAAATTTAGGTTCGCTTTGCTCGAGGCCCAATAGGACCCTTTGCCTTTTATGCTTCATTTTGCTGCCACCTGGTTTTGGGTCCAGGTTCTCAAAGGCAGCAGCAAAAGACATAGTGAAGTGGGGGGGGGGGGGGGGGAAGAAAGGCAGGGGCAGGAAGGGGAAGGAGTTTGGGAGGATCGGGAGAACACAGCATGACAGACAATCACTCGTCTGTGTAGTGGCTTCATCTGCTCCACAGAAGCAGCGCCACACTCTTCCAGTGACCCATTTACATGCGCAATTCTCACATTCCCAGGGATGACAAATGGACTGCGACTCTCAGGGGAGTTTAAAGAGTAGAACTGGTAGCATAGCGCCCCCTGGGGCAATGGAGGTATTTATGTTTATCTGACCCTGTGTAGTTTCTCTAGTTCGATCTAGGAGGAAACTCTGGCAAGACCTTCATTGCTTTATATAACGGATTGGTTTAGAAAATGCAGCACTATTTTTCATGCCCTGTTTCTTTTTGCTCCTTTGCTGTTAATATTTATTTGTTTTTATTACTATTTTTTTGTTATTAGTATTTAATTTTTATTTGTTATCCTATATATTTATTATGGGATGCAGAAAGTATAAATGCCCTCATAGCATTGATCTTCATGAAAGCTGTAACAATGTACTTCAGAATCCATCTATGGCTTCCATGCATAGAGCTCAAGTCAGGTTTCCAGCGCTTTGCAGGTTCTCCCTGGAGCTGCTTCCACCTTCTCGTCCTGTTGAGTTTCACTCTGGCTCCTCCCAGAGTCAGCGTAGGGCAGCCGGAGCTGCGATACCCAGTGCGGGCAAGGTGACCGAGGACTCCTTCCAAGGCGTCACCATCTGCACCATGCCGTACCTTCTTTGGACCTCGGCCTGCGATCGAGCTCGCTGCCACCCCCCCCCCTCCCATCCTGGCAATCTGGTCACAGATAGGGGGTGCTGCCGTTCATTTTTTCACGACTGACCATTCACTCTTCAAGACAGCGAAAAGCTGCTCAGTCCAATGGCTGCTTGAATAATGTATCAGGAAGATGGGGGGACGTTGGACGATGAGGAGATTTTTAATGATGTCAGGGAGATGAAGGCGCCTTGGGTGTCATGCGCCTCATGATCCATTGTACTTATTAATATCGGACAGTTTCCCATTTAACAGTGATGTAATGAAAGGATGTGTGTAGGATTATACTCAGTGCAATTGTTCAAATTCCCAACTTCCCTCAGTAAAACCCTTAAAATGGCCAAGCAACTTGCGCGACGTGCACAAACAGAGTCTGGTTTACATCTTGACGGTCACAAGATGCTAACAAAGCACAAAACCGATTTCATAACGTTGCGCTTACACAGATGAACACACCCTCTAAACAAACTCCGGTCAACGGCATCATAAGCATTCTCCATAGCCTTGCTGCTGTGCAAAAGCATAACTTTCAAAGCTCTGACTCCCAGGAGCAATTAACATAAATATCGTCTCAATAAGTTCAGTGACCGGGACGTCTGGTCAGCTAATCCCGCACTACGGCCAGTTTAACGGTTTCCCACCCTGCCCCTGCACCGGCACCATGGAGCTGTGGTGTAGCATAGCTTTAAAGTGGGACATGTAATATGTTCTTGAACCTTTTTACTTTTTACTGGCTATTCCGTTCCTCCTTTTTCAAGGGCCTCCAGGTTATTGGGTGGCCGTGAGCTCCGTCAACAGGGAGGGACAGATGGAATGTTACAAGGTGGTTGGCTGGATGAGGGCTCATCTTCTTCAGTAGGCTGAGAGCTACGTATTGAATGCTGTATATGTGTACATGCTGAAACATATGGGGAAAAACAGGTGATGTCGCGGACGCTGGTAATTTTTGTCGTGTTTGGCCTGTTTAGCTTGTTTGTAGACTAAAGGACAATGACAGTATTGTTCATTGGACCCTGTGGAGATACAAATGTCGAGATTTGAGCAGTGGGTGCTTTGTTATTCGTGTCAACAGGGAGTTGCTGTTGCTGAAATTGTATTAATATTTTTAACCCCCACCTCTGCCAGAAAAGAGCAATGGACAGAGGGGCAGCAGATCGCCTATGAGTCAACACCTCCCCCCTGTCTCATTCTGCTACCACAGACACAGCATTGAGCTAACAGCCCCCTAGAGGATGACAGCCCATCCCCAGCCTGCCTCTTGGCCAGTGCACTCCACCATGAGCTACTGTCAAGGACGGGGACAGACCCTACTGGAATGTGTGCTACTCATCACTACGCCCCAAGGGGAATTCAGGTCACATGGCTGCTGCTGCAGTCATCTCAGAAACCCAAGATGGAAAGATAATAATAGAATACTCATGTCCCCCTTGTCCATGAGCTTCCTGTTATGTGACACAGGTGGTAGGTTGTGGATGGAGAGGAAAATGGCTTGCAATCTTTGCCTGATATGACAACCAACCTCTAGTGGTCCTGTCTGAGGCACCCAAGCTTCATGGCCAGTCCTCCTAACAGTTAGTGCCTTGGCATTCTCCAGGCATTACATAAAGCACAACGCCCCCTACTGGGCCGGAAGAGGCAGTGTGCCAGCTCTCCGCTGAGTCGGCTCTCTCTCTATCATAATCGGACATTTTGGACACTAGTCCAGGGGGCGATGAATGGAAACTGCTACACGTGGAAAGTATGCCGTGATGTGGGGGGGCACGTGCTAATGCTAACATCAGTGGATTGTGTGCAGGGAAGCGCACCATTACGTAATATTGTATCACGATAGTATAAGTGGAAGCTTCCGTCTCCATGTCGAGCTCCAAGATCATAATGGCTTAAAGACCAGAGGAGTCACCTTCACCTGATGGTACAGCATCCCCTTGTGGATGGAGGGAGTCCAGGCCCGTTTCTGCATGAAAGCAGATCATACATGCGAAATTCATGGTGGTTGCGAGGGGTGGCATAGCAGGGGAACCCTAACACTCTTGTTCGATGGTAGTATGGCATTGTCGTCATGGACACAGAAGTTTTGTTTTTTTTGTCATGGGTGATTTTTACATGATTACGCGGGATATGTGAGGACATGGGTGGCATTCTGTGCGTATGTATATGTGCCTGTGTGTGTGTTCGGTTATACAGAATGACCATCACTAAAGTCTACAGCCATACGTGTGATGGGGTTCAACTGCAGGCTTCCCCAGGCTGCCTGAGCATGAAGGAATGCAGGGCAAAACGGACAGGGGACCAATCGTGTTGTTATGATGGTACAGTTACATGTGCATTTATTTTGAGAGTTTAAGATCCTCAGTCTGCCATGAAATGAGCTTACCTAACCGTGTAAACATATCTGTATGGGAGCGTGTACGATGCTGACCCTAAAATAGTGTGACTGTTTCAGTACTTATAAATATGAGTGTGTCCGCCTTTAAGCATCACTTTTTTTTCCTGGTACAGTATCGATGAGCATCTCCATGTAGATCAACGTATCACTATGGGAGTCACTGAGGAAGCAGGGCACTACAGGCAGGCGGGATGGGACCTGAGTGGAGCTCACCACAAATCTTGTTGTAAATCCGTCAATTTCGCCACCCTTTCGGTGCCAGATCAAAATATCACTTAACTGACAGTCATCAGACCCAATCGCAGCTCACTGCAGATCCGTGATGATGCCCGCAAATCCATATTCACTGTGCGCTGAGAGTTTTCTCTAAGATGTTTCGGGATGTGCAAACATATCCTCTTTAACCATCCAGCAAGAGAAGGTAGGACATGGTTTGGGTCAGGGTTAAGCCTAACTATGCATGTTAGGATGTGAATATGCTTTGAGCTTTAATAAATTTCATTATTTTAGTAAGCAGACAGAAGGGAAAAGATAATTCGGAGATCAACTCAGCAAAGTAAACATATCCGAATTACATTTTAATAACTTCTAGTTGGATGAAAACTTAATTATGCCCCATCTCAGTGGGTGCCATTTTGTATTTGGTAATTACTTTTTAATATCCCTTGAGACTGGCTCATGTGGTGACTTTTTGATCCGAGCTGCCTGCTGAACAGCACACAATTATGTTTTTTCCCTCATTTCCAAGGTAATTTGGTCCCTGAAATTACAACAGTCCCCCCCCCCTCCCCCAAGCCGGTCCTTCATCGATTTCCTGTCCGAGCCTGGCCATCTCTCTCCACTGCCCTGACCTTGAGAGCTACACCCCTCCCCCACACTCATCCATCTTGACACCACTGTCCTGTATGCCTGGTTGTTCACCACACACTGGCGTGGTTTACTGTACCATTTTCTTAAAGGGACAGACCCTCCTGGCCTACTTAGTGTCCTGTGATAGTCTCATGCATTGGGTATTGTTCTCAGTGGCCGAATCAGCATTCCAGGACCTGCTCCTCGGATAGCATTCAGTACTCATATCTTCTCTGCCTGACTGCTATTCTCGCAGCCAAGAAGACCACAGAAGTCCAGCTGTATCAATCATCCATCCATCCTGGTCCAGGAGTGGGGGGGGGCGGGCCTCTGGAACCTGTCCCAGGCAGCATAGGGCACAAGGGTGGGGACACCCTAGGCAGGGTGCCAGGACACCGGGGAGTATTAATTCAAGCTTATTTAGAATGGAGAGAATGGAAGACGGAAAGAGGGCAACAGACAGAGAGGAGGAACGCATTCTACAAGAGCAAAATGTGAAGCTGCTTCTTGTCTTTTATTGCGATCCCCGTGTTACGAAGGAAGATCACCTGTACACTGCAATCCTGACCGTCTCCTCCTCACTGCCAGGGGAATGGCAACTCCACACAAAGAAAAGGAATCTCAAGGTGGTGGCCCTGATCGCAGAAAACACGCCCGTGTTGTCCTTCTGCCCCGGGCACTCCAGGGCATGCAGGCAAGCCACTGATACAGAAAGAGAGATGGGCAGAGAGACAGACAGAGAAATGCAGAGAGAGACAGAGAGAGATACAGACGAGAGAGAGAGAGAGAGGGAGCCTGATTCTGGTTTGTGTCTGGGTAGCTAGCAGCCTCTTCAAGTTACACTAACCTCTCCAGTTAACCTTAGCATCATGGCCTCAGTGAGAGTTGTTTTTTTTTCTCCATATTTGTACTTCAAGATGAATTAATACTCACGTGTCCTGCTGTAAATATTATGCCCACCTTGGTCTTGGGAAAATCCTGCAGACTAAATGGGATCACATACATCTGTTAACAGTGTGAGTATTCTGGTCTGAATGGGAGGATAACTACAGCACAATCAGATCCACACACTATTAACTTCTCCCAGAGAATGTGCCTTTCATCTGGCCAAATAATTGCTGCTTGGCACTTCACCAATCAATCCATCATATAGGCAACCAAGTAATCAACCAACCAACCAATCAATCAATCCACCAATGAAACACCTGCACATATTCTGATTGTTTAATGCCTAACTTGATTCAAACGCAGAAGTAAAATTCAGGGTCAAATACTAACCAGCAGCAGAAAATCAGGACATAATAGGATATTTAAAATGCAGGTTCTGCTTTCTAGGACAACGGCCTGCATTCCAGAACCTTCTTAACAGTGGTAGTTCACATATAGATACATTTAATGACAAACAGCATACAGTCATAACAATAGCAGGACCATTTTTTCCCACAAAGGGAAACTCAATTTTATAAAAAAAAAAATCTCTGACTTGAATTAAGTTAATTAATATTTGTATTTTGTTTGGCTGCTTATAGTTAAGGATAGGGCTGGGTTTAGGTTGTCAAAGTTGGGATTAGGATTTCGCCCATAGAAATGAATGGACAGACCCAGCAAAGATATGGGTACATGTGTGTGTGTGTGTGTGTGTGTGTGTGTGTGCGTGTGTAGTCTGGATGCTCCCCAAAACATCCTCTGCTTCACGGTCCACGAACCAGGGGTGTTCTGCAGGCACACCAAGGGCATGCCCCCCACGGGACTAATAAACAATAAACTAATAAACAAACAGGCAGGCTGCTAGATTGTTCAGGGACAAATCCCCATGTAGTGCAGTCCTGAAACAGGGCTGCCATGTAAACAGATGAAGATGGCAGTGGAGTGGTGGCCAAGTCCCAGGTGAACAACGATTGTTTTAATTACAGAAACAAGGGGCTGAGTAATTCCCCATAAAGGGTTGCCAGGTTGCCTGCTGCCCAAGTTTCAGGTTCCCAATCATCCCATCCCACTGCCTATAGCTCCACCCAGACTACTGCCCATAGCCACATCCACACCACTGCCTATAGCTCCGCCCAATCCACTGCCCATAGCTCCGCCCACACCGTTTCCTATAGCTCCGCCAGCTCCACCACCCACAAAACTACACACATTGCTGCAGGGCTCCAGTCTGCCATTGAAATGGTCACATTTATTAAAAGTGTGCAAATTGTACATGATTCCATCTGTGCAAGTGCATGATAGTCATTTTTGAACGTCTTGGATGTTTGTTCATCTCCCCAGTCAGTTGTTGTTCATGTTACTGTGTCTTTGAAGCTCTGCTTGTGTTCCTAGTCAATTCTCTGTTTAGTTCAGTTCAGTTCTCTTGTTGTGTTACTCTGTGGTTTCTCTAGTTTATTCTTCTTCCCACATTGTCACCCTGTTTGTTATTGACCCCTCGTGGTCTCTTTATTTGTGGTTTACCATTTTGTGTCCTGTTTTTCGTTAATAAAATGTTTCTGTCTTGGAGTCATAGTTGGAGAGTCACCTTTTTTCCCACTTACACTGTGCCCCATGGTAACATACCCATACTGCCACCCACATCACCACCACACGACACTGCCGCCCACACTGCCACCCACACCATACACATCACCACTGCCCACACTGCCACCCACCCAACCACCACACGAAAGTCCACTCCAGCACCTTTCTGGAGGCCTGTAGACCAAGGAATGCCGGGACAGTCCATGTGACAGCAGCCAGCAGACCGGAGAGGGAGGATGGAGTCATAGTACCACCGTGAGGCAGCCGCCCCCCACCCTCAACCGAGGCAGGTCCCAGGGTGCAGGAAGCAGGAGACTGATGTCTATGCCTGTCACACCTGATGCGACATTAACTGCATGCATTGTAATGGCTGTATATTCTGCCTGTTGACATGATGCATAATTATACAGAACTGCTCCATTTAGAGGCAATACTGCATCATTGCTGTTGCACCAGCTTTATCAAAAATAATGAAACACCATCCATCCATCCATTTTCCAAACCGCTTATCCTACTGGGTCGCGGGGGGTCCGGAGCCTATCCCAGAAACAACGGGCACGAGGCAGGGAACAACCCTGGATAGGGGGCCAGCCTATCGCAGTAATGAAACACCAAATAAAATTAAATAAAATATTGAGAAATGAATCAAAGGAAAGACTCGCGGAGCAGACGGGCATCGGTAACGTGCAGCATGACCAGTGTGCTTCCTGATAGGTTCACATCTCAAGGGAAATCATGCCATTCAGGAGCCAAGGAAATGTCAGGGCTGGGTGGTAGACATCACCTTGGCGACCTGCCGTTGCCCAGAAACAAAGCACGTCATGGAGGCCCGACACAGAGGAAGCCTCATTGAGGCCTGATCCAGAGGAGGCCTGATCCGGGGGAGACTTCATGGAGGCCCGGGGAAGTGTTTGTCAGCACCAGACGCAGCTCCATGCCGCTGGGAGTGAAGATGAATTCCCAGGATAGGCTGTGCATGTAAATGAGGCAAATGTGAGCATCATTTGAGGACCTTCCACCGGGTCCAGATATGTGGTGCTGCGCGCTGCTGCTGCATTCAGCATTTATCCTTAAGTGAAGATACCGCATAGAAACGCAGACTAGCTGAGCATCACCCCAAGGTTCAGTTGTGTCACTACTGAAGAAAGGCACTACTGAATGAACGAGTCGATGCCAGAGGTTGATGCACAGCTGCCTTCACACCGCTAAATATGTACAAGTGCCCAGCTTCAGTGTGTCTAATGATCTATCATCAGATATTTCTACTTTCACAGATATGGCTTTTGACTCACTCGATCCGCGTCTGATTACTGCCATTTGGACACGCTTACGTTTTCACTACGCAGAGATATTTACCTGCCTCCCCCGTGCATTGATCTCGACCCACATCGGCTGCTTACCCGGCCCAGCATCTGTACCACCTGCAATCCAAGAGGGCGCCCCGGTTTGTTTCAGTGTGCTGGGCGAGCCAGCTAGCGGATCTTTAATGAGCAGGAGTGCGGCGGCGTCAAGCCGAAGTCCTGCAGGACATGGATGAAGGGTCAGCCATTGGGACTTTGAGATTTCAGGTCGACCTGTGAGCCTGTCGATCAGTAAGTCGGCACAGCTAAAGATTCCTCCGTTTTACCCCCATTTCGGCCATTAGCTGCTTAAGCAGGGGGAAATAATATGAAAGTAGACACAGCTAAAGGTCACAGGATATTACAGCTCACACACGCCATGATAATGACACAGGTTTAACGCCTACGCCTGTGAGCAGAATCTCACAGGATATCACAGCTCACACACGCCATGATAATGACACAGGTTTAACGTCTAAACCTGTGGGTGGAATCTCACAGGATATCACAGCTCACCATAATAATGATGAAGGTTTAACACCTAAGCCTGTGAGCAGAATCTCACAGGATATCACAGCTCACACATACCATAATAATTACGCAGGTTTGACACCTAAGCCCGTGAGCAGAATCTCACAGAATATCACAGCTCACATGTGCAGTGATAATGACACACTACAGATATAAAGTCTAAGCCTGTGAGCAGAATCTGACAGGATATCAAAGCTCACACGTGCAGTGATAATGACAAACTACAGGTTTAAAGTCTAAGCCTGTGAGCGAAATCTCACAGGATATCACAGCTCACACATGCTGTGATAATGACACACTGCACTCAGCCTTTTGAAGATACAGCTGCAAGTATTTATTTTTAGGTATATTTATCTCATGTTTGCCTACAACATGACCAAAGCGACAGTGTGTTCGCCTTATCTGTTCAGAACATAAATATTATTTAATGACAACTGCAGAAAGATTAATTTGCAGATGCATGATTAATCACAAATACAGTTTAATACCATCCGTAAATTGCTGTATCTTTCTTTCGAAACCATGAGTATGGAAAATTTTGTAAAACTTTCCTGTATTTACGAACGTGTGTTTATGGGCTGTGTTACGTGTTTGCTTGCAGTTCAGCATATTTGATGTGGTACAGACCAGTCAGAGGACATTTTCTGCCAACCTAAACCAATAGCAAGGAAGGGGGTGGGGTTTGGGGAAGCCTTCTGAGGGCCCCCGTGACCGCAAGGTAATCGGCAGATGTGCAGCGCTTCATTACACCACTAATTAATTCCCTGCTCGTTAGACATCTTTCGTGGGTTCATTTGTGCTCACTGCTTGATTTGATTAAACCTGTCTGTATGTTAATAAATGTGTTTTTCTGTCAGCTTGCAGCTCAGTGCCGAGGAAAAAATGCATGCTTGTGAGTGTGCAGTGCCCGGCTATAATTATGGGCTTTTCACAGTATCAGTGTCACCCCAGGGTGCGTGGCACCTATTTATGTGACAGCAAAGCTTCTCACTTTTCCAAGTAGATTTCCACCTCCTTGCCCATTGATCTTCCCCACTGGTCTTCCTGGGTAGTTCTCCCCATCAGTCTTCTTTGGTGGTCTTCCTGGGTAGTTCCGCCCATCAGTCTTCTTTGGTGGTCTTCCTGGGTAGTTCTCCCCATCAGTCTTCTTTGGTGGTCTTCCTGGGTAGTTCTCCCCATCAGTCTTCCTTGGTGGTCTTCACCATTGATCTTCCCCATCTGTCTTCTCTGGCCACCTGGATAAATGGACGGATTAATGGATGTTGAGTCAGTGTTAACCGCCGACGGTCATTTTATGAGCTGTTATGGGTTCCTGCGGGGCACAGAGCTCACATACCACAGGATTTGTCACGCATCAGCTGCAGCTGCCCTGCAGCTGCATCATGAACATGACAGCTGCAGCACTGTGTCACCCAGAGGTGGAGATTTCAGGTCCAGAAAGTAAAAATCCAAACCAGGATTTTGTTTCAACTAAGCAGTTCACTATAAATCACATTGTACTCAACTGGTTGGTTGAAACAAAATCCTGGTTTGGATTTTTACTTTCTGGACCTGAAATCTCCACCTCTGGTGTCACCATATAGTAACACAGCAGCTCCCATCAAGCTCCTGACCCAGTGACCCTTATCTTCTCCATAGGGAGAACCCCCACAAATTAGCAGAAAACATCTATCCACCCATTTCCTGTAACCACTTATCCCATTCAGAGTCACAGGGGGTCTGGAGCCTATTCCAGAGGCTGCAGGTGGAAGGCAGCGAACAACCCAGAGTGGGGCACCAACCCATCACAGCAAGAATCCCCATGATGGCACAGAGAGAATATGCAACCTGGTCAAAGACTTGAACCCATATCTCAGTGGTGTGAGGTGACAACACTAACCATTGCATCACTGAGCCAGCCACAAGAATCCTCAAATCTTGCACTAAAAGGTCTTCAAGAAATACTTCATAACGATTTTCGTAGGAAAAAGCTTTGCTTGCCTATAAAATGTACATGTTTTAACTGAATGAGTCGCATTTTGCTCATTTGAAGACAGATGTGCAAATCACATCTGCTGATAATATTACAGAACCTTGCCCAGCTAGAAATACCAAAAAAAAATGGAGCTACAAGTTAAGGAATCATATGTAGGGGATTACCCCAGGTCCCTGACTGGAATAAGATGGATGGATGGATAGATGGATGGATGGGTGAGTAGACGGATGCAGAAGATTCAATTCAATTTATTTTTGTAACCTCCTGAGACCCCACCCATTGATTTATGTCCATTGTAGTGAACATTTTGTTTTTGCATCTATCTTTTCACCGATGTAAGGAAACATATTTATTCATGTTGTACACTAAAGAGGACATGCTGTGAAATTAAAAATAAAAATACATTTGAAAAAATCTAAAGTATAAGGTGTCTTATTTCCTCCAAAGACAAATAACCTAAAATCCAAGGACACTTTTTTCCTTGGGTCTCAGGAGGATATAGTGCCTTTCACAACAGAGTTCCCCAAGCTGCTTTACATGGGTGTGTTGTGACACAGTCCAACGAAGAGATAACAATAAAAAACAGAGGAATTGAAAAAGAAATAAAAGAAAGCCAAATGATAACAGAGGACAGGAACCAAAAACTCTCAAGCAGGAAGAGAAAAAATCTCTGGGGGTTCAAGATCAACTGACTGCCACCCCCAAGCCAGGGTCAGAGCCATCAATAAGTCAGTCCTTCACACTGGCCTGTGTAATGATGTTACATCCACAATGTTGCCCTTCCATGGAAATGAACCAGGACTTCCCAGACACCATATCGACTTGTGGGAAGGAAGGCACAGAGCATGGATGGTCAGAACTTGCATAAGTACATTAATGGACAAACACAGATTAAAATGGCATGTACAGCAGTACCAGCAGCCATAGTTATGGTGTGTTAGGTTGCGGGTAAGCTAAACTGAAGTAATACGTCTTCAGTCAAAGTTTAAACCCTGAGACCAAATCACCATCCAGAACATTGGCTGGTAAACCATTCCACAATATAGGGACCTTGTAGCAGAATGCTTTACTGGCAACTGTCACTTTATTTATACGTGGAACAACAAGGAAACCTGCATTCTGTGATCTGAACGGACAATGTGGCTTCTAAACTGGAAGTTATTCTGTCGGGTAGGCAGGCGCTAGACCTTCAAGTGTCTTAGATGTACGTAGGAGAACTTTGAAGTCAGTGCTGAACTTAACAGAAAGCATAGTGCAGGGAACTAAGAACAGAAGTTATGTGTTCAAACTCAATGCCCCCGGTGACAATTGGAGCTGCTGCATATTAAATATGCTGCAAGGTGTTTAATGTGCAGCGTGTGCTTCCATGAATGCAAAGTGATAAGCAAGAAATCCAGGCAATAATCTCCAGAGGTTCAATTGCAAACAAAATCCATTCCAGAACATTCTCTCATTCACCATCATAAGTATTTGCTTGTTATATATCATTTGCTATAAATAATTTGGTTAGTGGTGAGGCGGAAGCTGACCACAGGGGTGAGACAGAGCCGCAGAAAACTAATTAAACGGAGGCCTTTTAATGACAGGAGGGAGCGCAGAGCAGCGAGACGGACCTCACAGCAGAACTCAGAATAGACATAACGGCAGGGTGCGGCACAGGGCTGCTCCCAGCCCACGTGGCTCCCTAGGCAGGATTCACCTCGGGCACCCCCCTTTCTGAAGCACAGTGAAACTGCCTGGCAGGTCAGCAGCCCAGAAGATGACAGAAGATGACCCCAGACGCTAAGTAGATGGCGCCCTAGGCGGCCGCCTATGTCGCCTGGGGGATTGATGAGGTCCTTTCCGCACTTGACCTCCTTAACGGGCACTAGTGTGAAGCTTCCTTCCTTACTGGCGTTTCAGGCTCGGGGCTGTGGAGCTGATGGTTCCCCCTGCACATGCACAACTGGTGGCTCTGGTGAGCTCACGAGGAGCTCAGACCTCATGCTCAGGTATGACGGTGTTCCCAGGGTGCATCTGTGATTGTCACGTGACACCTTCAAATGTTGCCCGAATTAAGTGTCAAGAGCAAATAACAGCACAGCACAGTTTGATGCTGTACAGGCTGTAAGCACCACGCATACCGCTCTGGCGCTTCAGGGGGCGAGGTGGGGTTCAGGACCCCACGGGGCAGTCAGTCACCCCGTGTGTAAGACATGAGGCTTTGGCGTGTTCATCTGGCGGCGTTCATGGGGCCGCAGATAACCCAGTTCATTTCGCTGTTTCAAATGAGATTTTACCCAAGTATGCCTGAGTTGTGAATTACTCACAGTAACACTGTGAGCATTTATACCTTCTGGATTTTTTTTTTTTTTTTACAGCTAGGGCTTTTTCAAAAAAATTACCCATGAGCCCCTGGGAGTGGAGGCAGCTCGGAAACTGGTTCATGGAGGAGATGGGATTTGGGGCATAGTTACTGACCGCTTTCAGATGTGCAGCGACAGCAGAGGAGGACATCCGCTTGTGGTGAAGCTAATCTGCTAAGAGCCACTTTAACCCTAAAAAATAAAAGCTAAAATCAATCAATCAGTCAATCAATCATTCAATCAATCAATAAATCAATCAATCAATTTATCTATCCATCCATTCTCCTCTTCTGATTGGCTACCCTCAGGGGGCATATATAGCATGTTGTTTGCCCTTGGTGCTCATGCTGGTGGGGGGGGGGGAGGGGGTCGAATGATGACATACACTCCGCTGATGGCAGGCGTGCCACAGGAATGATGGGAGCTAAACGACAGAGCAGCGCCGACATGGCGGCCCCCGGCAGCGAGATCCCTCCAGACCTGTGCTGGTAATCAGAGTCTGCAGGGTAAGATCAAAGGGATCCACTCCGAGTCATTATGGAGGGTTAGCCTTGATCTGGTGCAAGTTTTTCAACATGGTGTTTGTTTTCTTCAGAGGAAATAGCTATGAATGATGGGTGTGTACATGTAAGAACAATGTGTGCACATGCATGAAGGGTTTATGTGTACATGACTAGACCATGTGTGTACCTGTATGAATCATGCATGTACGTGTATTAGCAAAGTGTATATTCATATACGAACTATGTGTGTACATGCTTGAAGGATGTGTGTGTACAGGAATGAACCCCACGCATACATATATGCACACTGAGTTTATTCATGTATAAACCGAGATGTGTGTCTATGTGCATGTGTGCATTGCCCATGCATGCTGTGGGCCTCAGGATTATAATGGCTGAGACACCCGAGCTAAACAATTTTGAACGTGATGTGATTGTTGGTACCAGATGCCTCCGGGGTGTGTGGAGTTTCTGGAGCCTAATGAGAGAGGTCAGAGGAGAATGGCCACGATAACAGGAAGATCACGGATGCAGATACAACACCTCATTACGGGACTGCTTCTCTGAATGCAGGACATGTCTACCCTTGAAGAGGTTCTGAAGGCAAAAATGGCTCCTACTTGGTTCTAGATATGTTTACCAAGTATATAAATTTTAAAGAATTTCTGTTATATTGTACTTTCAGCTGCATAACACACATGATGTTATATCATATCTATCTGTTATCACCCAAATGAGGATGGGTTCCCTGTTGAGTCTGGTTCCTCTCAAGGTTTCTTCCTATTGCCATCTTCAGGGAGTTTTTCCTTGCCGCTGTCGCCGTCACCCACGGCTTGCTCATCAGAGACATTTAATTGATCTAATTATTGTCTAGACACATCTTTCTCACACATACACAATTTATTATTATTGTACAAAAAGGCTTTCATTTTTTTTTTTTGTGAAGCTGCTTTGAGACAATGACTATTGTTAAAAGCGCTATATAAATAAAAATGAATTGAATTGAATTGAATATATGTATGCTAAAGATTTTGCAGCTGGTTTCTGCAACACCTCCTGCTTGAACACCTGTCAGGATGACCTCATACCTGCAACGGCCTAAAGTCCACGATAAGCCAAGTTAAGCGGGGTTAGCTGTCCGGCTCCAGCAGAATTATATTCTCCATTTCTTATTGCTGCCTTTCTACCAAGAAGCCCGTCCCTGTATCTGCTTTTATTAGAAATGATCAACTACATCTTTGCAATACTTATTGGACAGGCTAATGTGTCAGATGAAAGTGACTCTGATATCACTGCTGATGAGTCTGCTTCACAAGAGAAGATTTGTCCAAAATGACTGCAGGACTCTTGGCACTGAGAGAATAAATTCACAGAGGAAAGCCATTGAAATAGCACTGGTAACAGTATACTGACTGTGGGAGTTGGGAATACAAAAGAAAAAACGTTTCTGTGAGTCTGGAACTCCTAGTGGCCAGGAGGGTTTGCTACAAGTAAACTGACTTGAAGGTGACATGAGTGGAAGGTTATCTGTGGTTGGGATTTTAACTGGAAGACATCACTGCAGCCTCTCTGCTCTGCAACACATGCATCGGAATGTATGTCTATGTGTGTATCTGCCAGAGAAGCAAACTCTATGCTGCCCTCTGGTGTCTCTCTTCATCAGTGCAATACTACACATCCCTTCATCGGTCATCCTGGTCCTTTCCATTCTCTTTACACAATTTCCACACTAACTTTCTTGCTTCTGGGTGTTTGGGGCTCAGCTGAGTTTGCTCATGACTCAGCCTCTCTGGAAGCTCCTATAAACCAGTTATTACCCACACTGCTATTCGTAGAAGGCACGGCTTCGGGTTACGGACACCCAAAAGTGGCGTCAAGAAAACAGTCTGCCGGTAAATCTGTCATCCCACCTGTGTTGAGTGATCCGTGGAGATCCGTGGAGACCCCTGCAGCATTACACCTCTGGCAGCAAAGATGGCTCATTGTTGGGAGACGTGTTAACAGGAGGCTAGTGTAAGCAGCCATGGGGAAGGTGAGGGACTCCCCAAAGGCTTTATGGACCCTCTTTCCAGGGGTGTCCAAAGCTACTGGTGCTACTGGTGCGAGTCAGGCTACAGAGTGTGTTATGTGGCTACTGATGGTGTAGATTCTACATGGAAGTATGAATCAGCCTTAACGTTCCCGTAGGACCACCCTCCTCCACTCTCCACTCCACCTGCCATGCAATAGCATTTGGCTGAAGCCTTCACTACCAGTTTCCTTTGGGAACGTTAAGGCTGATTCATACTTCCATGTAGAATCTACACCATCAGTAGCCACATAACACACTCTGTAGCCTGACTCGCATTTCCCCAGAAACATAACTACATGTGTCAGACTATGGCATAGGCTATCTATGGCCTAGATTCTAAGCAGAGGTATGAATCAGTCTTTGTGGTCATCTCCCTGAGCAGCGAGTGGACCCCAGGCGTCAAAAGGCCTCCATTAAAAGCTTTCAGCTCTGCTGTCATTTTTAGGGATGAATGCGTGCTCTCCATTCCCCTATATTCATGATGTTATGCTCTCACTGGCCTAGACTTACTGTCACATTCTCTGCTACATACATTAAAACGCAATTTAGAAACAATTAAAATGTGTTAGGTGTCTTTTTTGCAATGTGTACTTATTTCCACAGTTTCTATATTAATTATAACTTGTGACCTTTGTTATTTTAAACTTATTTTGCCTCGGAACAGTTGGTGTGTGTTTTGTGTGTGTGTGTGTGTGTGTGTTGCAGGTTTCCTTGAGACTTACCAGACTGACCAGCCCCAGTCCAGCTGCATGGTGTAATGTAAGCAACCAGCTCACCAGGGTGTGTGTCAGGTTCTTACACGGGCAGCTCTTAATGTCAGAAATAAAGTCTGAAACATAAGAAAGACATTAACTTTAAAAAAAAATGCACCATTTCCTTTCTGATTTAAACAGAACCATTGCAACACACCATGTAATTACACATTTTATAAAATTACATTTATCCCTTCTGACTCACTCAAATAAATGGGGGGGGTGTTTTTCCCTAGACCTTGATTAAAATCTCATCGCCAAATTAATTGAGGGAAAAAAAATCTGTAGAACTTCACATGTTGATAGTTTTATCTTTAATCTGTCTTTACTCAGAAAAGACAAGGGGGGGGGGGAGGATAAGAGGAACAATGCGGGCAGTCCAAGGGAACGAGCAAGAAAAGTCCTGCTTTGATTCCAACGTTTCTTTGGCTCGACTGTTCTCAAGTTACTGAATTGATGGCGTTAATGTTTCTCTTTATGCCCTTTCTAAGACAAATTACCATTTTAATAAACTCCTAACTCAACCATCGTGACAAAAATTCCCAAGCAAACAGCATTCTGTCTCTTGTAGCAGCTCCCATGGACAGCATAGTGTCTACTGGTTACACACAGGAATTTAGCATAATTTAGAATGTCATGTAAGCACCATTCACCATGTTAAGTATTCTGACACACTACTCACATCACATACTACATTTTACTTAGTACCTAACAAATATGCATATCATTTTGGATACACACACCGCAAGTCACTCTCTCAAAACTCACCAGGCCATACTGCCCAGTCGGTCCATCCACAAGCGGTTTGCATAACGCCATCCCCCCAAAAAACTATAGTGCCATTGGGGTGCATATCTCAGCCAGCCCTGCGTGCAATTGTAAATAGCCCTTGTTGTACTGTTGTTGGTGTTAATCATTGCATTACCCTATTGTTGTGTGTGTGTTTGACCGCGTCTTGCATGTACCCTGTCAGACCCTCGCATGTATTTAACTCGTGTAAATCTCCCACAATGTGTGTGCACCTTACAGCTCGACATCTGACAACCTTGTTGCAGGGCCTTGTGGGCAGTAGCGGCTTGACGGTAAGGGAAGCGCACTCGTAATCGAAAGATTGCAGGTTCGAATCCCCGAACAGCAAGACACCACTGAGGTACCCTGAGCCAGGTACCGTCCCCAAGCACTGCTGCCTGGGCGCTGCATTAGCTGCCCCCTGTTATGTCACAAAAGTCACATATAGGTTAAATGCAGAGGACACATTTTGTTGTTGCGCACCGTGTGGTGTGTTAACACTGATCACCTAATTGTGTAATTGACTCATTGGGTCTGTTTTCCTTCTCTGCTGCTGCGATGGCCCAGTCCCCCTGGTGCTACACTGGCCTCAGAAGTGGGATCCCGTAGCAGGCTGGCGCAGGTGCTGATCGGCATCATCCGGCAAGCTTCCTTCGGCTTGGAGGACCTTGAGGAGACTGAGAAGTGGCGGCACCCGGCGAGAAGTAGTGCAACGAAGGAGAAGTACTGCGAAGGAGTGCAACCACCAGAAGCGCCTGGGTGAGGCAAGACGGTACTGCTTAGCCAGGAGGAGGCGTCTCACGGCTTGGAGGCCTTGCTGGCTGAGAAACGCCACGGGCTGCAAGAAATGGAGGCTGTGGCTGTGAGGAGGCCTGCCGTGCTCTGAGGCCCAGCTGGTGACCCCACCAGAGTAAGGCAGGGCCTGGAGCACGAGCTGCTGTGCAAGGCCACCCAACCCTGCCAGTAGAAGGCCCCGTGACAGGACCAGCCTACTCCACAACACCAAGGCCTCACTAAGCGGAGTAAGAAGAAAGGTTAGGGCCAGGAGGGGGGGGCCATACCGCCGGATGTCTCCTGCAGCCTCAAGCACTGGTTGTCCCCGGAGAAAGGAATCTAGCTGCGGGAGTCACTAGCCAGGTAAACCCTCTGGAAGGGGTGCTAGATCCTCTTAAGGTGCAGAAGAGGAAGGGTCAGCCCCGGGGGATCTGACATGCCAGGACTGGCCAGCTACCTGCCCCATCATTACAGGCAATGCACCATTGGACCCCTGGGACACACCTCGAAACCCCTTTGATGGGGACTGGGGGTGGTCGTCGAAGAGATGATACACCTCTGAGGAAGGGGCACTGTAGCACCGGCTAGGTGCATGTCCCAGCATGCCCTGCCGGCAATTGTAAATAGCCCTTGTGGTACTGTTGTTGTTGTTCATAATGGTTGCATTTCCTTATTGTCACGCATGTGTTGCTGTGACTTGTATGTACTCTGTCCAATTCTCACTTGTATTTAGTTTGTTTAAATTTCCCACTGTGTGTGCACCTTACAGTTCGGTGTCTGACAACTATATATGGTTCGGTGCTTGTTGAGTGCTTGTTATAGTTCTGTTAAGGACTGCTATTAAGGAGCCTATGTTCCCCAGCAAGCAAGTCTCCTTGTCCTTTTTTCCCACGATGCCTCAGTCCATCACACAACTATTACAACTACATGTGCTGCATTGGCAAAACAAAAAAAACACACCAGAGAGCAGACACTTACAACAAGGTAAGAAAACAAGTATTTAACACAAGTAACTAAACAGCATCAAACGTACAACTCCCACAATGCTCTTCACTGTCAGGGTCGCCACCACATTTAATCAGAAAACACGTGGATAAATATTTTTCTCAGTTTTTAATTGCTACTCCTTAAAACGAATGGCTAGGTATTCAATTTAATTATGATAAATTACCTCTGTGAATTGTTAATAATTGTTTTGTAGTTCCTGGTCCTATAATAATTGAGTTTACTGATTAGCCTAATCCAAATGACGTTGAATGCTAATTTGCACTCTTGTATTTGATGGACACAAATCCAACAGTGAAGTATGGTGGTGGAAATGTGAAGGTCTGGGGCTGCTTTTCTGCTTCTGGGCCTGGATGACTTCATATCATCCAAGGAACCATGAACTCTTCGGCATATCAACAAATTCTTGACCAGAATCTCGTGCCATCAGTCAGGGAGTTGAAGCTGGGATGAAAATGGATTATGCAACAAGACAATGACCCAAGCCATTCCAGCAAAACTACAAAGGAATGGCTTCAAAGAAAGAGGATTCGCACTGTGGATTAGCCCAGTCAAAGTCTGGACCTTAACCCAACTGAAATGTTGTGCATATTCAGTAATATTACTCAAACAAAAAAACATCGTAGTTGCCTTTATGAAAATGCCGAGAGCAAACACGCACGAAGGAAGATATCGTGTTGAAAGTGATCTCCTTCCGTCTCATTGCTGCGACCCAGGCCACCCGGCTGCCTTTTCGTTACCTCCTCTACCTGCCATCCATATCCTATTTTCCAAGTGGGAAATGTCATGTAATGTCTCATCTTACAAGAGACAATGCCGGACGCAAAAGCTAGCTCTTGCGTTGTATACAATCAAAATGGCGATTAGACCCACAATACACTGCGGCTATAGCGAGTGTAACGTCGGCTGACAAAGACCGGTTCAGACCGGTTCAGAAAAACGGAGCGTAATTTTTTTTTCTCACGTGAAGGCATTACGCTTCCGTACGGCTAAAACCGCCATAGATATAATGAAAAAGTAATAAATTGCATCAGTACGTAAGACACGGAACTCTGACGTGGACTTAAATACATCGAACTAATACAGACAATTGAAAACAGCTGTGAAACACTGGGAATCGACATGAGGTTAACGACGGGGGCGTGGCACATGGGGATCAGCACGATCGGGGTGAGTACAACTGCGCAGTGTATTGAAAAACTGTTTCTCTTGGGCCCCTGTGGTGCTATACATAAATACAAATAGTACAATATAAAAACAATTATTGTACAAACATATGATCATGTGCAATATCGGCCTAGTGCAAATGAAGAACATGAAACCCATATACTGTATTTTCTGAAACCACTCATCCTATTCAGGGTCACAAGAGGTCCAAAGTCCATCATGGAGACTACAATCACAAGGCAGGAAACGACCCAGGATGGGGCACCAACCCATTGCAGGGCACACTCACACCTATGGGCAACTTGGTCATTCTAATTATTTTCGGACTAGGAGGGGAAAGGGATTACTCAGGGAAAACCCCACAATGAGAACATGCAAACATAGCAGAGACCCAAACCCAGGTCCCAGAGGGGTGAGGCAACAGTGCTAACCTGTACGCCATCATGCCACCCACAGAATGTCTGTGCAGTGGTATAATCATAAAAAAAACTTGCTTGCTAAAACTTGATGCTTATACATTACATCCCAGGCAGATGCTCTTACCAAATAATGTACATGGGGTCTGAATATGAAAACTCGCCATTATAGAAAAGACACAGGGCCCAGCCTTTGGAGAGCCATGTGTTAGGATGCTGAATCTCAGAAAAGATTATTAATCCATTTATGAATCTATGAAAGCCTTGAAGAGGAAAGAGATGGCTTATATTCATATGCATTGGAAAAAGCACAGGTAGCCAAGATCCTCAAAAAACAGAAGAGCATGGTTACTAACCACTGTCAGCTCGTTATGTGGTTCCCTGTCAAACGGAGTAGAACATTTGAAATCGAACGCCTCTTAACTCAAACAACTCGGACATTGAATGGGTCTGATGATTTTTTTTTTATTTGTACCTCAATCGAAACCTTTGCTAAACTTCCTGCTAAAACTTTAAATAGGTAATTATATGGTAGTCTGGAATGGATTAAGGTTATTGACATTTTTTCTTATGGGGAAATTTGACTTGGAACTCGACCAAATCACAACTCGACCAGCCTTTTGGAACAAATTAATTTTGCGCTCCAAGGTACCACTGTTCCAGCCTTTGCAATGACAGTTTAAAGAATTGTTGAGGCCTTGTGAGTCATAAGCAGAAGGATACGATCTCAGGTAAAGTTTGGAAACTCAGGTAATGTCCTGGACAGTGCGGGGTGAGTTGTTGTGTCCAAAATTGTATCCTTATGCAGAGGCATGATGTACACAAATTGCAGAAAGCAGAGCAGCACCTGAGTCAGGCGCAAAGTGTATCTCAGTAAGGGTTTCCTGTGTCTCTGATAGAGGAGTGAGCTCCTCAAACTGCTAGTCATCCTGCCTGCAGTGAAATCAGTGAGATTGGTGTTTTTTAAAAAAAAAAACGGTGAAAACCAAGACTGTGAGGAGAGTGGGGAATCCCTACAATAAAATTAGCTGACAGTCAATGAGTAGGGGTGTAACGATATTACAAACCGAACCGAAATATCACGATACACCAACCACGATACGTATCGCGAAACTCTCGTGGCGTACCGCGGTACTCTCACGCCCCCTGCTGCCCATTG
>JAABNY020000129.1:9825873-9845415 GCA_015164015.2 Brevimyrus niger
TGTTGTTTACTCAGGTATCCTGACTGTACTAAAAATGTGATGGCAAAGTTAATAAGGAAAAAGTTTAGTTGTTCTTGGTATTAAGTGAATCTATTGTTCCTTAGCATTGCTGTTAAGATAACATCAACCCTAACCCCACAGCAAACAGAAACCGAACCGAACCGAACCGTGGCTCCAAAACCGCGACCCGAACCGAATCGTGCCTTTGGTGTATCGTTACTCCCCTATCAATGAGATTTACTTTTCATGACCATGAGATGGCAAATTTGACTAAAGTTTGACAACTGAGTGTGTTGTCCACTATGGTTGCATACAGTCAATTTCACCTTAGTTGCTGTGAAATAAAATGACACTTTATTTGCCCTCGTTCCCTGTAGGTGTTGGACTCCATCAGGGCTGCCCTTTGTCACTGATTCTGTTCATGAATTTTACGGACCGAATTTCTAGGTGTAGCGGATGCGGATCAGCATCTCCAAATCTGAGACTATTGTTCCTGACCAGAAAAGGGTGGATTGGTGGGGGATGAGTTAACGCCTCAAGCAGAGCAGTTTAAGTATCTCTGGGTCTTGTTCACGAGAGACTGAGAGATTGACAGATGGATTGGTGCAGTGTTGGCAGTAGTATGGCTTTTGTACCATTCTGTTTTGGTAAAGAGGGAGTTGAGACAAACTTGAGGGCAAAGCTTTTGATTTACCAGTCACTGAGCCCGACTATGCCCTCTAAGACTCTGTTTCTTGCTAAGTTTTGCTCCTGATATCCATATCAGCATATCAATACAGTATATTCAGATGTTTGGTGTGTTACTGTCAAGTAATAGTGGGTTTCAATAGCTCAGCTCTTGCCCAAACTTGAAAACGGCCAGTCAAATACTGAAGGATGCTCATAGGTTTTTCTCTCTGCCCCCTACAGGTTAGGAGGCTTAGAGCAACATGTTTGCATGTTGCCTACGTTTGATACAACATTCACAGTACTAACCAAACTCGATTTTCAATCATATAACTGCAGGAAGACCTCTAGCACTTTAACAGCATTTCACACTATGTCACAGATATCAACAGACTCCAGTCAGTGATCTGTGACATCAATACATTGCTGCTTGTGGTCAAGCGTTGATGCTGCAAGTCCATTTATATCCATGTTTACTCACCTAAAGCTAAATACTTCCATCTATACTCAATCTGTACTTCCACATTCTTCCAGGCCTGCTGTGTCTTGTGGCATAGAGGTGCCATTGTATATGTAAATTAATGATCACACAGAATATCCTTCCTTAATTCCAAACTTACTAAGGTCGCTGGGCATCTCACACTGTCTCAGTTGAGTCAAGTGACCTTTGTGTCATTTTAGAAGCCCATAATTGGCAATTAGACAGAATGTCATCAGGAAATGCTCACTGTGCACCATGATATCATTGAGTACAACGCTGTAGGTATCTCCTAGGACAGTTAGGTGCCAGCTAAACAGTAAGACTTTAGCTCAAGACATATCAAATCATACTTCTGAAAGCTGGTGTGAGAATGCAAGCCAGATGATGGCAAACAAGCATCAAGTGTGGCTTATTTGGAGCAGCCAATTGGTTGTCATGTCAGAATCCAAGCTCTCTGATGCCATCAGGTGGTGGTGCTGTATTATGACAGGTTGGGAACGTGCCTTATACGTTATCACTTTTTTGTGTGTGCATATTTGTGATTTTGACGTTTCTTATTATGTACTGGCTCAGTAATTGTTGTCATGGCTCTGACTGGTATACGCTTTGCGTTGTTTTGATACAGTACAGAGTTGTAGAGTAGGAAAGTTTCAGGTATTTTTTTGTTTCCTAAGTTATAGCCTAATCTGGCAGTCAACCGAATAAGGCGTGAAGTGGTGCTATCATCAGTTGAACATGGAATTTGTATTCTGGAAATTCCAACTTATTTCTGATTGTAACGTATCATTTCTATCATACTATCATTTCATGATAGTAACGTAGTTCCGAGGCTCTTTCTTTGCAAGGAGATGGGGCAGATAGTGTCACAGTTTCATGCCAGTTTATCTGAGTTGTGTCACATTAATCTTCACCATATGACAGGTTACGGCTGACCAATGACTGGACCAGTACGTTCGATTCAGAAGCACCGCAGCCGGTTTGTGTGTCTTCCACATTTTTATAGATCAGGCTGCCTTTTTAAGAGCAGAAATTACAGAATAAATCCTAATTACTTAATGGCATTTATAATGCTAAGTAAACAGCCTCTCAGAAATAATGACAGGAAAATGATGAGACAAACCCTGGAAGACCAGTAATTTTGTGTTAAAAAAAAACCCTGCACATGGTATTTAATGGTAGGACTGAAGGTGGGACTTCATTATTCGGTTTTTATTCACTATGTTGTGTGATGCATGATTCCTCCTTAATCCTACCTACTCCTTGACCACACCTGCAATCCACCTTTGTCTCCAGGGTAACCGGCATCAATCCAAGGGGAACTTCTTCCTTTCAAAGTCATTTTAATGTGAAGCATTTGAATAAGGTGTTTATAAATTTCCTTTTTACAGGTTAACTAGTATGACTAATATTCTAGGCAACATCATGTTGAATAGGTATATATAGATTAATTATTATGAATACCAGAATCATCATTAAAACTGTTTATTGGACAACATAATAACATTGTAGAATGCTAACAGCATTGTCCAGCATATCTTCCACTGGTGCCTTCTCTACCATGTTAGTGGGAACAGGATCACAATGCATTTTTTACATATAGATGTCAAAATCAAACCTTATAAAACGTTTCAAATATGTGATATATTGTGAGTTCTGTAAGCCATTCAATATTATGGCATTGTGTTAATTTGAGAAATAATTTGTTTATATTCATTACAAGCATGGCCCACTTTATTGGGGGTTAAGCTGGATGCATCTTCAAGTTTCACAGCATGCCATTTTAGTCACTTTATTCATAGAGAGAATTGGTAGCTGAATCATGTATTCAGCGAGTGATTTATAGGGATGTGAATATTAAGGGGAAACACCAATATATGGGCATCTCGCATGTATATGACCCTTAAACACCTTCTGCCACAGACATATGTGTATTTCTTACTACATGCTCTAAAGGGCTGAATTAAGTCATGTGCCTTTATATGGCCAAACACATTATTTCAGTTTTCAGGAATACGAACATGAAACAAAATTAAACATTCTAACATGCATTCGTGTATATATGTTAGAATAAATAACACATACAGCTAGAAATCAATGTTATAATACAAAATACTAATGTTATACTAATGTTATAATAAAATAATACTGTGAAACTCATACAAATATATAAAATATATGTAATGCAATAGAATAATTCTTCCATCCATTTTCATCCCCTACTAGGAGAGGCCAATACATCCTTTTCCGGTCAAGAACCATGGCCTCAGACTTGGAGGTGCTGATCTGTATCCCGGCTGCCTCACAGTCAGCTGCAAACTGCCACAGTGCATGCTGCAGGTCACAGCCTGACAACACGGACAGGACCACATCATCTGTGAAAAGCAAAGACCCAATCCTAACCCCCTCCACCCCTTGGCTACACCTAAATATCCTGTCCACAAAAGTTATGAGCAGAGCGAGTGACAAAGGGCAGCCCTGACGGGGGAACAAGTGTGACTTACTGCTGCCAATGCGAACCAAGCCTCTGCTCTGTACATAATACATGTAGACTGGTTGGGCAAACTCCTATGAACTTCAATATCCTTTTGAGGGTGAAAAGCTGGTCTAGTGTTCCGCTGCCAGGACAGAATCGACATTGATCCTCCTGGATCTGATGCTCAATGAATGGACCCGACTCTCCAGTACCCTGACATAGACCTTCCCAGGGGGGCTGAGAAGCACGATCCCTCGGAAGTAGGGGCACATCCTCCGGTCCCCTTTCTTTAAAATTTAGAGTACTACTCCAGTCTGCCAATCGAAAGGCACTGTCCCCAATATCCACGCAATGTTGAAGAGGGGTGTCAGCCAAGACAACCCAAACAACATCAAGAGTTGTCAAAAGCTCTACCACTGAAGAGTTTCTTGACTATTACCCTAGAAATGGACAAGTTCTCCTCTGAGTCTTAAAGCTCTACTTCCTCCAAGGAAGGCGTATCAGTGGAATTCAGGAGATCCTCCAAATATTCTTTCCATCACCCACCTATATCCCCAGCTGAGGGAAAGATGAGAGAGATGAGTGTAAACACCATGGCTGAAGCCATTCTCCACTCCTCCCAAGTTGCCAAACGGTTTGCCAGAACCTTTTTGAGGCCAACCAAAAGTCCTTCTCCATAGCCTCACCAATCTCCTCCCACATCCAAGTTTTTGCTTCTGCAACCGCCAAATCCGTTTTCTGCTTGCCGGTACCTGTCAGCTGCTACAGGAGTCCAGCTTGCCAGTCTCAGAAGGCCTCCTTCTTCAGCGAGACAGCTTCCTTTACCGCTAGTATCTATCATAGGGTTCGGGGATTGCTGCTATGACAGGCACCTACGACCTTACTGCCACAGCACCGCAATGCTGCCTCAGCAATGGAGTCCTGGAACATGGCCCATTTGGGCTCAATGTCTCCTGATTCCCCCGGGAGAAAAGAGTAGTTCTGCCAGAGGTGTGAGTTGAGATCTCCCAGACAGGGGCCTCTGCCAGACATTCTCAACACATCCTCACTATGCTTTCGAGTCTACCAGGTCTATCTGGCATCTTCCCCCGCCATCTGATCCGACTCACCACCAGGTTGTGATCGGTTGACAGCTCAGCTCCTCTCTTTACCCGAGTATTCAAAACATGTGGACGCAGATCCAATGATACAATTACAAAATCGATTGCCGAACTGCGGCCTACAGTGCTCTGCTGTCAAGTGCACTTATGAACACCCTAAGGTTTGATCATGGTGTTCATTATAGACAAACTGTGGTTAGCACAGAAGTCCAACAAATGATGACTGCTCACATTCTGATCAGGCAGACCAGTCCACCCAATCACACCCTTCTAGGTTTCACTGTCATTACCTATGTGAGCATTAAAGTCTCCCAGCAAAACAGTGGAGTCCCCAAAAGGGGCACCTTCCAGCACACCCTCCAAAGTCTCCAAGAAGGCCGGAAACTCTAGACTGGTGTTTGGCATGTAAGTCAAAGCCCTTTCCCCAACTAGAGTCTAGCCCCGAGTCTGAGCTGTGCTTTGAGGTAAAGCCCAACTATATCTAGCCAGTATCTCTCTACCTCCTGGTTTAGACTCCTAGCTCAGACTCCTTCCCCACCAGAGCGGTTACATTCCATTTACCAAGAGCCAGTTTTGGTAGCTCGACGATCGGTCTGTTGAGTGTAGGGGTTGGGGGCAAACTCATGCTACCCTTTTGGGCGTTGCCTGGCCAGCCCCCATGGGTGGAAGCCCGGCCATCTGGCATTTGCCTTCGAGCTCCTGACCCAGGTCTGGCTCCAGGGCAAAGCCCAAGTCTCCCCAATCTGGTGGGGTAACATACTCCTTGATTTTATTCTTCATAAGGGTCAATTTGCCTTGGGAGACCCAACATAGCTCCAAGAATCATAGTTGCATGCAAACCCCTCCACCACAATAAGGCAATTCATGGAGGGGCAAAATAATATATAAATGTATAAATATATATTACCATTACACAGGATTCAAGTGACGTCTACCCTGTCAACACACCTAGCAGGGAAATCAATTAGGCTAAATGACTGGTCCATTAAAAAATATTCTATCATCTAAATTTGTAAAAATAATTTCAATGGAAGCAGCATCTTCTCGCAATCCGGTGAATGTACTTGAGCTCCTTTCCAGAGTGGGACAGAGACGACAACAGAACTAACTGAGCAGGACACTCACCTAATTGGTAATCATTCAACATAATATTGGTCAGGAACTCATTACCATAACATCAATTTTCTCTAACTTTTAAAATCAGTTTCATGACAAACCCACCTATTATCTAAAATGTTGATTTTGCCTCAGTGGTTAAGTAACCGATTAAAAGAAAACAAAATGAAGAAATGGTTGATTAATTGCAGTAAAGTTTTAAGATCTGTGCTTTGCTCAACTTTTTAAGTGCCTTTTATACTTAAGTGCTTGATGGGAGAATCGACCCCTGTCTTTTGTAATGTAGTTGAAGTTTTTACTGTATAGTCCAGTGAACATTATCAGCACATAAACGATCTAGCAATAGCTATTAAACATGTTATGGTGATATCTGTGGCAATGAAAAGCACTCTTTCTTGGATTGTTTCAGGTTGTTCTCGATGACAAGAAGGTAGTAATCTACGTTTTGTGCCAACTTACAGTAGAAATTATACTTCTGTACGCATAAACGTTTATGTACCACAGTTGCCAGATATGGAGTTCTGTTAAAACCAGTAACTATACACATTTAACATCAAGGGCTTCATATCTAAATGGCATGGCTGCATTATAGGTATTTTGCCTTTGTAAATCTCTAGTGTATCCTGCTCAGTGTAAGCAATTGTTGTGATCTTCTAGTGACCTGCAAGGTGCACGTCTCCATTTATCCTGCAGCACGAGACGCACATAAGCCAGATGCCTCAGGGCACCAGTACAACGTGCAGCTACAGGCACAATGCTGTATGCTGGCCCTTTTCATCTGGGGTAAAATGATAAAACCACACAACACAGGACTCCACTTTTTCCAAAAGAATTGTTTATTTTTAATCTGTAAATCTGACTGCAAAACTTTCATTAATAAGAGATGAGCTTTCTCCGTTTGATCTGCTCACATTATTGGCAGGCTCTCCGGTAAAACATACAATGAGATGCATGTTTTTATTTTTACTTCTGCAGTAAATACAAAACAAAATTGCACTGACAACCGCTGAACATCATACACAAGGCTCAAACAGTCCCCTAGTACCCTTTAAACAATAATTACAAAACAAAGTACAGCATGCCTACATTCAGCAGAAAGCAAAATTAGTAATGAAAGTCTTTCAGTTGCACGAATAACAACCATTGCTTTCCCCCTGCCCTTTAAAAAGCCCATTTTCCTGCCTGCATGGACCAATGGGATGTCATTGTCCCTGCCTGCATGGACCAATGGGATGTCATTGTTCCTGCCTTCAGTGACCAATGGAATAGCCTGGACAGTAATAGACCCGACAAGGCAAAGCACCATCATCATCATCATCCCCAATCATCGTCTAACCAAAGTGGATTATTCATGAAGCAAACTTAGGAACTCAGAAACCGATAAACACATACACAAAGGCTGGCCAAGAGGTACAAGCTTGTTTCTTTTCAAATATTAAAAAACAGGCCATCACCTCCCATTTGCCCCCAGGTTTACCCAAATATGTTTCATGAATGTACTCTACTCTTTCCTGACTGCAGGCCTAATTTAGGCTTAATAATCATGTGCCCCCCGACCCCCATCTCCACTCCAACTGTACACATCTCTTCATTGACTTAGTGTGTAAGAGAAGCAGCTTTTCAATCAGGCAGTAAAGCTACCTAAAGTAACCACCACTAAACCAACAGATAAATAACACCATAAGCGGCACCAGGCGGCCTTAAAGGAACGGCACATTGTGTGTCTTAAAATGCCAGGTTAAAGTGTTTACTTCTTACCTAAAGGATCACTTTAAAATTCAACCACATACACTTTGCACAATCAAATTCTTTCAAATAAGGGGAAAATTCTCTGATATACCTTTTTTTGCCATTACTATTTTACATACATATTTTATATATAGGGTCCAGTCAATAACTGCTTATAAACAGGAAGAGATCAGACGGCTTGTCTCCACAGTGCATCAGTGCCAGGCTGCCGTTACTTTGGATCCTCAATGGTTCCTTTGCTAAGGTCAGTCATTTTAGGATACTTGACTTTCTTCTGGTCAAGTTCATTCTGGGCCCACAGTAAGAGCTTCAGTAGTTTGGCGAGTTTCGGTGTTGATTCCCTGTTTTCGTAGTCCAACACGGCCTGGTTGACCTCACTCCAAACCTATGGAATCAACACAGGCATTTGGTTTTTAATGAAGACGCAACATTCATTGTATATTGATAGGCAAATGGACACTTTATCCAACCTGAAGGAACCTGCAGGTTTACAGTAGCACAACATCCACATTGAAACAGCAAAAAAGACATTTGGAGAGTAACACGAGACAAAATAAACAGTATTAGTGCAAGGAATGTCAGATAAAGTATTGCCCCCAAATTACATAGCAAGTTCATATCTGGCCTCTGAATACAAGGTGTGTATATACTTTATCTGACATACTTTGCACTAATACTGCAAATAAGTCCTGGGAGCTTTCTGTCACTAACATATGACAGACATATCACAGAATATCCTGCTGCACCACAGTTATTCCCATGCCGTGTCCTCAGCAGACCGATCCTCACTGCACTCTGCCCTCACCCACATTAACCCCCCCCCCCACCGATCCCCACCTTCTGGCGCTGTGTCATGTTGAGTAGGTCCCCAAAGGGCGAGTCCTCTGGGTTGTCAAAGGCCAGCAGGGCCAGCGTGCGCTCCATCTCTGTCAGGCACTCACGGCTCTCCTCACCCTGCTCAGCCAGCTGTGTCTGCGCAAACTCCAATGCAGACTCTGTCTCACGCAATCGGATCAGCTCAATAAGGTGCTGCTGCTGCAGGGTGTCAAGGATCAGGGGAGATAGTGGACGCAAATAAGAAAAAATGTCAGAAGAGGATATGAACATGCATGCTTGCACTACCCTTCCTCAGAGTCAATGTGCAGTCACTCTTATTCACATTCAATTATCAGACAGCACACTGGCCCAGAACACACACAGAATCTCTCACCTGCAAATGAAAGTACAGGTATCGGTTGGTATCCAGCAACTCCGGGTGGAGGCTGTTAATCAAAGCAATGGCTTCCTGGATCTGCCCTTTCAGTATCATCTCCCGGATCTTTATCCTTTCATCCAGTGAGTCCAGGTCCACACTGGGCTCAATTCCCGACTCCATCCGGAATTTCTCTGCGGCTTCTTTAAAACCTTCTGTAAAACCAAAACACGTGGGCCAGCATTATAGGCGGCCTGTAGGCTGAAGAATACATACGAGAAAAAAAGTGAACTTTGACAACTCGTCAGACAAACTAGACTTTTATATAAAAGCGCTACCTGTCACTAAGTAATTCATGATGAGTCGATTCATGTCTGCTCTCTGTATGTGCACATTGTTAAGCTTTTCCATCCACTCTTCTTTGGTGATGTCCTCCGGCTTTTCCGCATAACTCATCATGGATATCCTGCAGAGCTGGAGATGGGAGGAAACGCTCCCGTTAGTAGCTTCATCTGTACGCTGCCAGCAGCAGCATCACCATTCTCGCCAGAAAGCTGATGGTGCACTACTAAGACCGGCCTCCCCTATCCGTAAGTCATTAAAACATGTCAGACTCGCAGGTTATTGGCAGTTTGTTATATTCGGCATGTCTGTACGGAGAGGACGACACCGCAATGTCCATGCACCATATTTCGAAGCATAGTACTAACTATACTTTGTTTGTAAAAGATAAACCCAACTGATGTGGGGTATAGCTGAAATCGCCAGAAAAGCGCCGAGTTTTATTTTTCACCGTAGCGGCCGGGTCTCACCCGGGCCATGCACACCGCGGCCTGGCCTGATAACCCAAACAGTGCAGCCTGCATCTCGCAAAAGCGGATATTCCAATAAAATCACCCGCGAAGGCATCAAATTGCCAGTGCTTTTTATAGCGAACGCGGGGCAGACGTGCTAAACCTCGCACCATCTTCACACAGCACCGTAATGCTTCATAATACCACGGAATATTGAAAACATACCTGCAAATTAAGCTGCTTTTACTGCAGCCGTTGTTAGCGCAGGGCCACGAACGAAACCACGCGATACCTGGGGATGATCCCTAACTGAACGAGATTTCACCAGCTCTCTGTTCCGATTGGTCCTTTGCGAGCTACCTGTGTGCGTCATTGGCCGCAGTCCGCATTGAAGGCGCGACATCTGATTGGCTGAAAAAAATTACTGCGCGTGACCAATCCCTAAAACGAAAAATATGAACCTACCGAATGGGAGCGATATATATTATTATAGAAAATATAAAACGAGGTTCAAAAAAATTAGGACCATACTTTTACTTATTTCATTATCAAGTACATAAAATCTGTTACATCTTTATATACAAAGCACACAATAAAATAGTACCTAGTTCTTTTCGCAAGAACATTTCACCTTTTCATTATTACTCTCAAAATTATATAGCAGAACCTGAATGTGAAAATTTGTGCGAACACAACAACAAAAAAACCCACTGAAATTACAGATTCGTGACCTAACATTTATTTATTTATTTATTTAACAGACGCTTTTTGCCAAAGCGACCTAATGCCTGTTATTAAGAATGATTTCCCTTGCAACGCAATTTATATATATATAAGCCACTTTTACATTTTTGGAGAAGTCGAATTTTAAGCGTTCAGTAATAATAGTCCTAAACGATTCTCTCGACTGGGAAGCGCAGTTTGAAGGGGGCCGCCCCCTCTGTGCGCGCCGTGATTTATGGGGCGGAGGGACAAGCTGCGGCAGCTGCTGTCGATTTGCTGGGCATGTGAGCTACCCTTCACACCGTGCATCTGAACAGACCAAGCCGGCCCATTTAGCCTGTTAAAACGGTAAGTCAAGGCAGTCTGCATATTTAAAGTAGTTTTCCTTTGAATAGTGCTGACATGTAGACCTTAGTGGTACACTGCTCGTGCTAGCTAACCAATATGGATGCTGTTAATGCAACGTATTACTTTGTAATGCGGTATATAACTGACTATTTTGCACTGACTATTGGCTACTTTAATATGGTACCGGGTTCACTGGATGATACGCATGTTACAGTAGTTTTCTCGCAGATCAGTGCATTATTAACGAAAACATGTTTGCTGGGTTTTAGTGTGATTTGCAGGCTGTATGCCAGTTGGCCGGTTACTCTGTTGCTTTTTGAGATTGAATTTGCCCTACTCTCCGCTTTTATTGCACTCAAAGCTGCCCTGCGCCGTGTCCGGTGCACCACTCCCGGCTTGGTAGAGATATGAATTAACGGGGATCTCTTCTGCTAACCGAGACTCTTAAATGCAGGAAAACAGTTGGGTATTTCTGCGTTGTGACTGTTATGATTTCCAGGCCCAGTGCTTTTGTGCTGTACAGGACTTTGGTAATCCTGTGAATCGTATGTTTGTGACAATCGGTACTGGTTCTTCCAGTTTGACTAGTGTGTGAAATGTCAGTATTGATCTTTGACGTTGTCCTGATGGCAGCCATTCCTCCTTATTGGCTCGCCCGGCGCCAGACATAACCTGGATTTCCTTTCACGGACTTGGTTGCAGGAGGCGTATTCACGGGGGTGGGGCGCGCTTTTATTGCCTTAAGTATAGTCGGATTTCATTGTCCAGGTAATGGCAGAAGCCTGACTCATTGATGATTAATCCTTCGTGATCAGTCGCGTTGTGGTGACGCAATCGCCGTGGATGTCGCCATTGGGACACCGCAGACGGGGTTTCAGACTCAGGCCCACAGGACTCTTACGTGTGCTGCTTTCATTTACGCTTCAGCGGCAGATTGCTATGGTTACTATATAACGATGTTAATTAAAAAAGCAGGTGTTACTTCATGGTGTTTCTTCCTCTGAGGGGCCTTGTCTACTGTGTCTTCTCACCTTTCTGATTCCCTGCCCCCTATCGCTGCTCCTCAGATCAGTCTTGGCATTCTTGCTTCCAGTCATGCATGGAGCTGATGACGTAACTTTCCTCTCATGATTGATTGTCCTGTCAGTGACATGTCGCCTTCTGGCATACACACCTCTGTGCCCTCCCATTCTGTCACCAGCCACAGTGTCACTCTTTGCCCCTTGTCACTCTTATGTGTTTTTTTTGCTTGTTTTTTTTTTTTTACTCCTGTGAACTCTCACAGCATCCACAAAGGGGACCCCCACCACCAAATCAACCCCTTGCATTGCTAGTTGCAAGGACTCCCCTTGACGATTTGGGACCTTTGTTCTACCCTAATGATTCTGTCTACTTGTGCTTCCTCACCAGCATGTGTTCTGTCTCCCTCTGTTTACTATTGTCGCTCCCTTGTTCCCCTTTTCCCCTGCTGAGGGTCTGAAATTGTGACAACTGTGCTGTAGTGAATTTACGTCTTGGCGTTTTTTGGTAAAATCAACATGCAAAAATGCCGATTAATTCAGTTTAGACTACAGTTCTTTTCCAATATCTCTGCTGTGCTGCTCTGGCAATGGACCTCTGCCCCAACACACACACACACACACACACACACACACACACACACAATCTTTATCAGCTTGCATATTTGCTGCTGCTGCCATGTGTATTTGACAAGACAAATAGCATCACTTTCTTTAAAATAATAATACTACTACTTCATTGATCCCTGTGGGGGAAATTCTCTTACCTACCCCATATTGCTGTCCTTGACACACATGTAGGTACTGTCATGCAGTGCACTGGGGCAGTGACCCATCAGGTTTGGGGGTGGAATGTTGTTGGGGTGTGGGTGTGGGCGTGGGTGTGGGCACAGTGCCTGTCAGTCGTGGGGATGATGTCTCCTCAGGCTGTGCGGGGGGGCACTACATGTCTGTCGTGGGGTGCAGGCATGGTACCCTCTTCTCTATGGGTTGCATATATTCAACCTTTGGGGATGGGGCCAGGGAGAGTTCCAGCTTTTTGCCCCAAGATAGATATGATTTGGGGGGGGGGGCTCTCGTACTCCAACCACATGCTCACATGCACAGCTGGCTGATGTGAAGGCCTGCAGCCGCTCACATGTGGCAACGAGTCATTTGAAGTTTAACACTACTTTTTGATTATTTTATTTCTCCCCGTCCTGTGCAACTGGCAAAAGCTGCTTTGCATTGAATTTTCTTAGCCTGCAGGGAGATAGTGGTGAATCATTAAGGAGACCCGCCATTGCATCATGTATTACAAACCATTACCAACATGGTCAGCTCTGCATCCCTTTGGCTGGGACTCCCTACCACATAAACCCCAGGCTTTGTCGCCTAGACCTGACTGGGTGTGATGTCACTTGGCGTGTTGGCTTGCTGTAACAAGTCATGTGACCAGCACAGCCCCTCTGTGTCCTTTTCTGGGCCTTCGTTTACTCGCGATTTTAATGATCTGCTGCCATCCTTTCTGAAATGGAAGCACAGGTTTCATCGGTTGTGCATAGGAGAACGAATACGGGGTACTTTCTGAAATGGCGGGTCAGTCACGTGACTAAGGTGTCACAGCTCATTGGCCCTCCATCTGCATTGTGATTGGTGCATTATTTCCAGGTGTGTGGCAGTAACACCTTGGGACCACAGCTGTGTGATGCTTCTTTGCTATCAGCTTAGCCTGGGTTCACCGCTGAGGCTTTTTATTTGCTGGCTGCTCTGCTGCTTGTTCAGGGTGGTCTAATGTCACACTCCTGTGCTTTCGGCGAAGGCCATAGCAGGCTTGACAGCATCCCTCCTGTTGGTGAACTGAACCTTTTTTAAGGAAGAGGCAGCGCTTGTTGCCCCCTGCGAATTGATGAGCACATTGGATGGGGGCTCTGGGGGCTCTGCTTGCATGCCTGGGTGTGTGTGTGCGCCTCTGCCCAGCTGCTTTGCCTTCCTTGTGTTCAGTGCCTAGTCTTGGGACTGAGCTGTTGGACTGCACACTCAGTGCCTCCCCCTGTCATGTGGTGGTGGGCATGTTTGTGCCCTGGTCAGAAGGTTGCAGGTTCAGATCTCATAGATGGCAGATTAATGTCACCTGTTTTTTTTTTTTTTTTTTTTTTTTAATTTATTCTCTGATTTCAAATAGCAAATTTGCATACTCTGACATTCGTTCATAAAATACCAAGATGAATTTTTATGTGTGTGTATGGTATGTATGTAATATTAGTGTGTGTGATGTGTAAATATTAGGGCTGTCAAAATTTAATGGGTTAACATGGATTAATCAATCATGATTAATCTGATTTAAATTTAACGCAATTAACCCATCTGCAGTGCAGAATGACTCAAAATCCCTGAAAACTCTGTCGGCGTATTTCGGGCAGTTTTGGTGTGTTCCATTTGCCCTCGAAACTCGCATTCTGAGTTGGATTCCGGCGTTCTGAAGCCGGAAGTGACGACATGCGCGCTCTCGTTTCTTGGAGATCCGAGAAATATCTCGGAGCAGCACAGAGGATCCCGAGTTCAGAATCCAAGATGGCTGCGCCTTTTATCAACAGACAGGGAAGTTGTAGTTTTATAGTGTTTAAGCACTTCTCATTTGTAGCTCATTAAATCAGTTGCACGCACTATACCGTCCAACTTATCTGTGGACATGTTGCTATGGAGTTTTATACGTAAAGCACCACGCGTAATGTGTTAACTGATATTGCTAACAATGGCAATTAACCGGGCTGCTGGAGGCTGGCGGTAGGGTAGTGCTGACCTGGTGCCCTGTACGTGTGGTGGTGGTGGGGGGGCGCATGCGTTTTTAGGAACTTGCATCGCATCTTTTGATCGTTTAATGCGCATCCCGGTCAGCCCTCGGTAAACTGCAAACTTTTATGCTGTTTTCCGGGGGGGGGCTTGTTCTGTCTGGCCCCAGGGGGCTTGCGGTGTGCCAGGATGCAGCTGATAGAAGAGCCGCAAAGATGGAGCTCGTACAGTGGCAGAGTGGTTAAGGGCCTGAGGGGAAGCGCGCTGTTACCATCTGTGCTTTTAAACGAGGCCCTTGGTGGTAATCGTGCCTCTGATCTCAGCACCATTGGTACTGAGTAATAGCAAGGTGTCTTCCGAAGGATGAGGCAGGGGCTGGGTGTTTCCATGGGTGACAGTCCCATGGGGGGGGGGAAATGTACATATGGGCTGATCCAGAACACACTGGTGGGTTGCAGGGAAACCTCCACAGCATTTATGCGTCTGACTTTCTTTGACTGTGGTCTAGGTGTAGGTTAAACGGGGGTGTGAGACTGCTGGCTGGACTATATCTGGGGGCTTCTTTGGGGTCCTGCATACTCTTAGGGTGCTTTTCCACTGCACTAGGTGCCGTGATTCTTTTACGGCACTATCCCTTTCCCACTGACTTCCGCTTGAGTACCAGTACCTGAAGTGCCAAGCCAGCTGGGGTACCAGCTTTTTTGGTACTTGGGTCCTTAGGGGGTGGGACTTGCAGGCACCTTCTTTATTGATTTAATTATGCAAATAGCCTGTCTCTGAAATGCAACACAACCTTGCAAAAAAAAAGTTACCATAAATTAAGTAAAAGAAAAGGCAGTAATGCAAAAGAGGGGTTAAAAATGACATAACAAGTAGTACCGTTGGTTTAGCTCTCTCGTCCTCGTCTGCCTGCTGCTTTACCTGACTCACTCCCTGACTCTCACAGCCTCCTGGGTCAGCGCTGCACCTTCCACCTCCTCCAGCTCTTCTAGCCAAGAACGTTCAGCCTCAGCCACGCCTTTTTAAGGTTAGGTTGCCTTTTTTTTTTTTTTCCTCGTTTGTGCGGGAAGTGTGTTTCGGGATTCCTTTAAACTTTCACACTGATTCTTTTTCCCAAAACGCATGGGGGGGGGGTGGGATTGGCACTGTTCTCCCTAACTGATTAGACGCCCCCCCACCCCCCCTCCTCGAGCACGGCGCCTCGCGCCGGGGCAGCATCGGCAACGATCGCTCTCTACCTCGGGGGAGAGCCTGTATCGCGTGCTGGGGGTCGACAAGATGGCCACCCCTGATGACATCAAGAAGTCCTACAGGTGAGGAGTCTGCTCTCCGCACGTCCCCCTGCTATTGTGTCAGGCTCTGCCCTTTCATGATCTGCCCCACCCTGGCTCTAGCTTACCCCCCCCCCCTTTATCTGGATCCTCCCCCTCTTAGCATTTTCCCTGACCTACAAACCCAGCTGCATGCGGTCCTTCCAATAATGATGAAATGGCGCAGTTTTGCCTGTGATGCTACAGGAGGCCTTTTTCTTAACGCGTGATCTTTATAGCCTCCCCACCCCTCCCCTGTAAAGGTGGTTTTCTTTGAATAGGTTATTTTTAAGTTCAGTTCCTGCTGATTGTCACAAGAGGGAGGCAGTGATCTATGCTGAGGCTCGCAAATGTGCCACCTAGTGGTCAGGAGTGGAACCTCGCATTTTGAGCTTGTGCTGAAAAATCTCCTGCTGCTTTTCTTTGTGAAATGCATGTAGACAATGCCTGAATAAACTGTAAACAAGAGAAAATCCTCAGCTGTCCTACATAAACTGACATCCTGATAATTTTTGGATATGCGTATTTACCAAAGATGCGGTGTAACACTGTATCTGGGCACCGCAGGAAATTGGCACTGAAGTTCCACCCTGACAAGAACCCAGACAACCCAGAGGCAGCTGAGAAGTTCAAAGAGATCAACGGCGCTCACACCATCCTGACGGACCCCACCAAGCGCAACATCTACGACAAGTACGGCTCCTTGGGCCTTTATGTGGCTGAGCAGTTTGGTGAAGAGAATGTCAACACCTACTTCGTGCTGTCCAGCTGGTGGGCTAAGGTGAGTGAGTCGATCGAGGACACAGGATAGTTCTGTGGGTTTTCAGGTTCGCTGCTCTCTGTGGGTATGGGATTCAAACCCTAATGGCTATAGGATACAGTGCATTTACACTTAACACGTTTGGCAGACTGTTTTGTCCAAAGTGACGTACAAGTGAGGCAAACAGTGCATTAATGGAATGGAGTCAACTAATGAGTGCGGCTAGGCTGAGCTTCCAGTGAATGCTCAGGTACAAGTACAATACTGGCGAAGGAGCTACCCAAGAACTATACTACAGATTTGACAAAGCAAGAACCTAATAAGACTATTCAATGACGAAAAGTGGAACATAAAAGCACAAAGAACATAGAGGCATCAGACTAATAGAGAAATGGAACGGATGGGTCTTGAAGCGTTTGACGGTACAGAGGGAGTCTGATGACTGGATGCAGTTTGGAAGCTCATTCTATGATCAGGGAGCTACACCTCCTCCATGTCGAAGGTGCTGAGCACAGGGGGATGCAGCAGTGATCCAAACCCTTTTTCTTTGGTTCTCAATAGATCATACTTCCTAAAACTTTCAGGCACTTATGGGGATGGATCTGGATTGCGTTTCACTGTTGCGCTGTTAATCATATTACCACGCGAATGCAATTTCAATACGTGCGAATGCAATTTCAATACGTGCGAATGCTGCTATTTATAATGTCAATAGCGATCTTCACGCGAGGGCGGTACTATACGCCCCCGATGCAGGTAAAGCAAAGTAAGATGATATGGTTTACTTTTTTTGCCGATTTAGTCTAATTTAAAAAACTTTTAATACTTCCGACAATAGACGTTTTGAAAAGAAAACAGATTATGGATTTAGCCAGCGTTTTTTTTTTCCAAGATTTTACATTAAGATTCTACTGAGAGAGAAATAGATGTGAAAAGTATGCTGCATCGCTGACGATGCACTTGACCCCAAAGGGTTAAACTGAAGTTTGTCACTGTGCAAGTAGCCCATTCTGTGAATCCCTTAACACCGCCCGCCCGCCAACCTCTTGACGCTCCAGCCTGCAGTGACCTATACTTGCCATTATGGGCCCAGCAAAGGGCAGCTGGTCGTCTTATTACCCCTCGACTCCTGGCAGACTGTCATTGTGACGGCGGGGATGATCCAGGCTGAACAGTAACAGACAGCTAGTGTGTTGGGCATTTGCATCCACCCAAGGACTCTGCTTTGGGCTCAGCAGCTGGTAATATTAGTCCTTGTGGCGTGACTGCAGAAGTCTAACCCCTTCAGGCTGTGTATGCTCCACTGGCCATGGCTTATAAATCAGCACAGCTGCTGGGCTACTATTGTACACAATATTACATATAAACTTAATCTTCCGAGTGACATCAGACTCCGCCTGCTTCTTTCGGTGTAGGTTGAGTAGGAGCTACATTTTGAGTGATTCCCCAGCATGTGGCAGACCTGCTCTGTCAGGATAAGGTTGGGGTTGACCTCTCTTTATCCGTAACGTCTTGTTAGTTGTTCTGCCGACGCCTTGTCCTGCCATATCCCAGGTTACACCAATTGCCGCTTTCCATCTAAATCTTACACTATCATTGCCATCTCATCGCTTGTTTCTCTGATCACGTGATCTGGCTTTCCATCCCTCTGTACTGCCCCCTGCAGGCCCTCTTCGTATTGTGTGGCCTGGCGACAGGCTGCTACTTCTGCTGCTGCCTCTGCTGCTGCTGTAACTGCTGCTGCGGGAAATGCAAGCCGCGTCCACCAGAGGGCCAGGATCCGGAGTTCTATGTATCGCCTGAAGACCTAGAGGCCGAGCTACAGTTTGACGAGAAGGGTGAGTCGCCAGAGGTGTGTGTGTGTGCGCGCGCGCCCCAGGGAGCTTTTGTCCCGGGTTTTAACTTTGAGGCTTCGCATTCATCTCAGACTCCTCAGCCCCCATCACGATGCAGCCCTCGTCTGCGACTGAGTCGACCCAGCTGAACACCGACGTCCACTACTCCAGCTACCACACTGACACTGGCTTCAACTAGGCCCCTGCACCCGCCCCCCCCCCCCAGCCCCAGAAAAGCCAGGCCAGAGGGGTGCAGGCAGGGTGAATCTGAAGAGGTCATTTGCAGCGCAGCAGAATGGGGCAGAGCAGCCTGACGGGCCTGGCCCCCCTCGGGCCGGGCAGTGGGGAAACTGCTCTTTTGTAAGCAGACGGTTTTGTCAGTGTGTGTGTGTTTGTGCTTTTGGAGTTCATGGTCCATTTCAGATCTGTTCTTTGTTCTGTTTCATACATGTGCTTTAATATTTCTTGGGTAGATTCTCTGGTTGTGTGCGTGTGCCTCGGTCCCGGTTTCAGCATGTTCCCCAGGCCCTGTGTCCCCTCGTCCCATCCTGTTCCCCCACTGCGGTGCTGCCAGCCTCACGGTCACCCACAGGCCGACGCTCATGTGCACGAGACTCGGACCCCTGCATGCCTGTGCCCTCCTCCGTGTCTGAGTTTGATGTGTGATGGAAGCAGCCAGGGGGGATGGGACCAGACTGACGGGCCAGATCTGCCCTGTGACACCCCCCCAGAGGTAACCAGCCCCCTGCTGGTGTGGGACCACCTCGGCTGCACTGTCTCACGTTGGCCATCGTGTTCGACAGGATGTTTCTTCTGCTCTGTGCCATGCATGTGGCTCTCTGGTGCCCCCTTGTGCCTCCCTGTCCTGCCACAGCCCCCATATCTCCCAGTCGTGACGCGTTCCCCTGTCAGCCCAGGTAATGGTAATGGAGTTGCTCCTGTTTCCAGTGCCGTCGTGAGGATTTTGTGGAGATGGCGTTGCTGAGGGGGGGTGCTGAGTGCTCCGCTGCCGCTCCACAGAGCAGCTTAATCCTCAAGATCCGCTTGCTGGTTCTCATTTCTCTGTGACTTCAGTAACGTCAGGACTGCAGCCCCCCCCCCCCCCCCCCCCCCCCGGCTCTCCCCCCGTCACGTTCACCGCCCGCGGGGGGGCCCCGCCCACACCCGCGCGCCGCCGGGGCGGGGGCAGGGCGCAACAAGGGAC
>JAABNY020000129.1:9846825-9863872 GCA_015164015.2 Brevimyrus niger
CGGTAAACGTTCCTGCCTTTGCCGGTGGTCCCCTTAGGGGTTTGCCCTTTTCCATGTCGTCCCCCCCCCCCCCCGACTAAATTTTCTGCGGGTTGATCTCCTGGAAGACTCGGGTGCTCATTCCGGGTGGTAGTTGGCAGTGCAGTGCTTGGCGCCTCCCAGCTGGTCCCCGTCTCCACAGGGCCTCCCAACCAGTGCTTCTCTTCGTTTTGTAGTTTTGGGTCTTTCTCTGGTTTAATCTGTGCTTATTCTGTGCTTCAATCCAGACGGGCTACAGGACGTGTTAAATTTAAGTGTCCTTTGAGCTTCTGGTGGGCAGATTTATCTTTGAAGAATATACCCTCAGCTCGGTGGCAGATGTTATGTAGGTGTTTTTTTAAAAAAAAAAAAAAAAAACTGCCTCGTTCTTTTCTCTCACCTTGCGAACCTCAGGATGAAATCTGGTGTCGTCATCCCCACCCCCATACTCTGCTCTAATTTTTCCTTGAACTGTTTACATTTTGTTAGCATGGATGAGTTAAAATGATTGACAATTGCATAAAAGCCACCATATAGGAAGGACTTAAAAAAATAATTATTAAAATTACTGTGAAAAATGGCTCATAAAGAAGGTTCCTGATCATTTACCCCAAAGCATCTAACAAAACTTTATTTTGTAAGAAGCGCGTGTTGGCTGGGAGATGGGATTTTTTTTTTAATCATGATATCTTCATCTGTGTGTTTTTTCCCATTTTCCTTCCACATGCGTTGAGCAGGAGATGCGGCTGGGCTCACGCAGGTGAAATTTAAACTGCTTCTGTCCCTTGTTGGCAAAAAAACTTCTTCATATTCAGAAACTGCATCATTTTCCTTTTGCAAGATCCTTTAATTCTCCTGCAACTTTGTACATATTTCTGTGTATATAGCGCTATCCTGTTAGCCTGCATTACACTCGTGTAACCAGATAAGAGAGTAATGTGATTTTCTTTGTTGGTGTAAACTGGGCCTGTAACAATATCCACTGTGTGTCACGTGCCAGGAAAAAAAAAAAAAAAAAAAAGACAGTTCATGTCAATTTCTGCCAACGAAAAAAGAGCAGCCTGTAGGAGCATTGCTTGTTGAATGGTTCACTGCAGTTTAATACTTTTGTTTGCACGCGGTAACGCAGAAATGATCATGGTCTCGTGGTATAAGGTACATGCCACGGCTAAGCTGGGTCTCGCAGCATCAGCTCCCACCGTGGCTCACAGTGATCAGATGTATAACCAAGGCGCACGCACCAGGGAAATGGCTGGTGTGAAAACAACCAACGCTTTGTCTTGTTTTTAGTGCCAATGTCAATGTGGGTAACAAGACTTGAGACAATCCCCAAGGATTTTCCATTAAGTGCAAACTGTCGAGAGAGAGACCCGTACATGTTTCAGACTTCAGTATCAGAGACTGGCAGATTTATTTTAAGAATCTTTAAACCGAAAATAGTGTCATGGTAATATGTGTTGTATTTATTTTTCAATGTTTTTTAATAAAAGCATAGTTTTTAATGGTATGTAATTTGGTTGTGACCATTAAACTGTGGGTAACACGACTTAATGGTTGAACTCTGTACATACACTTAAATATAACTAAAGTAATAGTTTTGTTTTAGCATGGTCACATCAGACAGGAAAGAAAGAAATGTTGGTAATTTATTAAATTTGCTGTTGTAAAATGTTTTGGAACATTTCTTGTGGTGTCTTGGTATGTGTGTGTCATTTTCCCAGCTTTGAGTCTCTTACTGAGCCGATTCAGTGTATTAATTATGAAAATGGCAATGAAATACACAATATTTTTCCTGTATCCGACCACAGCATTAATTTATTTTTCCTTTTCTATATAAACAAGTGAGGATACATACTACACAATGGGGGGTGGGTACACAGTGACTGTGGGATAATACTGAATCACTGTTACAGTGATGGCTCTGTAAGAGAAAATATAGTAAAAAAAAAAGGCCAGTGAGTCACAGGTGTGATCTACAATAATGACTCAAAAAAAGAAGTGCCAGCGAGTCAGACGTGCTATACAGTAATGACTCTTCTATGACACAAACCAGTATTTACTGAGAACAAAGCCAACAAATGGACACGTAACAAAACAGCAAGGAACTGAAGCTCAAGTCAATTACTACCAACCAATATGTAACCTCTCATCTCGCCTTCTTTATTTTAATTGGAGACAAATAATCCATGATTATAATATATACTGGGGGAAACAGATCCCTCTAATAATCAAATGTGCTCCCCAGTATGTATTATAATTACAGCCTTTGTTCCCCCCAATGTTGACCTCATGGCTACAGCCTTATGGTTGGTGAACTAGAAAGTTCTTTTCTCTAGAAAATCTACATGTGCTTCCTATGGAAGCTTCTGAGTTTGAGTTAGGATGTCCAGGCCCCCTACTTGCCTACAGCTTGAAGGAGTTTTTTATTGTCACGTGCTTTCTGAGCTATCTTCTCAGATCTAGATGTTTGAAGAAATTCTCTGAGAAGATGAAAGGTCAGATCGAGAGAGTTTGGTTTGTCCATCGTGACCAACCTCTTCAGCCGCTCCTCGTCCACTTTGGTCCGCTCTGAACACTTAAGGTCCCCAGTGACAGAACACCCCTGTCTGGATCTGGCCTGTGTTTGCAGCCTCCTGCTGCTGGTTCCTTCGGGAAGTGTTGACCTGTGCAGATTTCCAAGCACAGCTTCATTCTCTGTGTGGAGAACTGGGCTTTGCTGATGCCCAAACCAAGGCTCACAGTTTGCAAGCAACATTCTCTCAGATTCTGGCTGAATGTCAATTGGGTGACTGCTGTTGCACCATAGACATGCCAGAAGGATCGTGGAGAAAAACAAGATGTGTAATTTGCTCATTACTGTAACCCTGTGACTCCACACCTAGAGCAAAGACAGATAGTACGTTAGACAGAAGGTTCTGGTTGCTCAGTTCCATCAGAATACACCCCTTTCTCATCGAGCGTCAAGTGATTCGTTGTATGACAATAATTGGCACAACGATGAAAACCAAAATTTATTGACTTTAGTTAAAACTTCACCACTAATCACTTTAATATGCTTAAAATGTAGACTGTTTGCACAATCACGAAAAACAAAGAACCACAATGACCACGAAATTTACTTACGATGCCACTGTGCTGCAGCTGAAGACTGTTTGCAGGAGGGCCAGTGCTGAGCTGCGCTGTGGTTCTCAGCCACCGTGTTTTATAGTGAGATGCACGTCCTGCTTCTTTGGGCAGAGTGATGGAGTGGACACGCTTGTTACCGTCTCACATGACCCAGCAGCTTTGTCTAAGAGCAGCCCACTCTTCAGATCAACGAATCGAAGCATGTTTTTCATCTAAGAGGGAAGATGGGATTTCTGAATCACTAGGCTGAGAACATCTTCATTTAAATGGGAAACATCTGGATGGTCAGATGTGAGTGGGATTTCTTCAATGCAAATATAAAATTAGTACAAAAGCATGATCTGAGATGCTCAGCTTTGAATCATGGGCCATATTCCAGTCTCCTTTTAGTTTTATCTGACTCAAAGCTGTCATCACACTGTATATTTTAACTAGGAACCATTTTAGGTAAGACAGCACTTGATGTTGCGGGAGGTAATCTTGTGCACACACCCAGCACACTGCAAGTCCTGCTCTAGGGGCAGCGATGCACTGAAAGGGAGCACAGATACACAAATCACCAGCTTCATATTCTTCCAGTAAGAGGTAGAAGAAGCTAAAGGCCAGATGGGAAGTTGTAGAGAAACATCTACAACAGGAGTGCCCAACTTCAGTCCTGGAGGGCCAGAGCTCTGCACATTATTGGGTTTCCCATCGTTTAACACACCTGATTCAACTCCTTGTGCTAATTACCACACACCTCTTGAACTGAGTCATTTATGGTAGAACGGAAAGAACTATAGCTACACAGGGCTCCGCCCCCCCAGGATTGGAGTTGGGCACCCCTGGTTGTCAACAAGGGTGGACAACAGAGGCCCCCTAAAATAGGTCTAAGGGGCATGCAGGTTTTTGGTATAACCTTTAGTTATGTAATTATGGAGCTGCATGGTGATTGGCAGGAGCATTGCTAAAGATTTTGGGCCGCATGAAAGCATATCATATGGAGCCTTCCAGTCCAGACCAATCCAGTTATTTTCCAAATTTTTTAGACCCCCTTGTCACTCAGGCGCCCTTGGAATCATCGTAAATGACCCCATGTGATTGGCCACCACTGGCCTGTTTGTTTTTTAGTCATTTGTTGTGTACAGTGGCCTTGAGTGTCTTGAAAGGCGCTTTTAAATAAAATGTATTATTATTATTATTATTATTATTATTATTATTATTATTTTATAAATATTTAGACCAGGGCTATTCAAATCATGGACCTAAAGAGCCAAGCACTGCTGATTTCCTAGCATTCCTTTACCTGTGAACCAGGTGTGAAGCCTCAGTGGCCAATCAGAATAATAATTGTTAAATTAGGTACCTGGGAGAACTGAAAGCAAGGCCTGGTTTTGGAATTGAGGGCCAGATGAGAGCCCTGATGCAGACAGATGTGCATAGTTTAGGTCCAGAAAGAAATAATCCAGACCAAAATATAATTTCACCAGCTGAGTATTCTGTGACTATGACTCCATATAGAGTTGAGTATATAGAGTTACAGTCACAGAGCACTCAGCTGGTTGGTTGAAACAAAATCTTGGGCTGGATTTTTCCTTTCTGGACCTGAGTCATCCACCGCTTTCACTTATTTTTTACAATTCAAGTTAATAATACATTAGGCTCAGGTTTATTTAAAATTGCTATCAATCTAAATCATACTATCAGCTTGGTGTCTTTTGTTAGACACCCCTGAGATGTGCTGTCTGATCCATTGGGGTGGTATGTTTGGAGTTGTTTTCCCAACGGACAGTTAATTACAACAAGCACAGCCGTTAGGATCCAAGCTTTGCACCTCCCCTGCTACCTCAGGCACTGCCTCACCAGACGCTCCATTTGATTGATAGCTGTGGTATGTATAGTGAACTATAAATGCAACTGGAATCATTGTTTTTAACAGAAGAGGACCACCCTGCCAAATGGTGTCAAGGGGATCTCGTAAAGTACAAGAAGAATCCAGCAAAGACTTGTGGAGGCTGCGTGGAGGAAGCAGTGTGCCTGTTGTCGAGATCAGCTTTTCCTTATACAGTGGTACCTCAGTTCTCAAACTCATTAGAACTTGAATTTCTTAAAAGTCAAACCAACCAGTCGAAAAAAAAAAAAACCTAGAGCTCGATCTGAATCTCAGAAGTCAAACCGTGAATGCCGACCTAATATAACTTATGCATGCCGGTAAATGAGTCATGCAACACATCTCTCAACTTAAACAAAGGGCAAGGCTTCATTCTTAGCTTCGCATTCGCTGTGATAGCATCATGCATGTTTACAATAGCTGAATACATATATTTATACATTAAAAATACATTTAGACAATGATAGTAAAAGTAATTATTATTATATAACGAAATACATTTTAAAATAAAGATGTCATATTCAAATGAAATAAATGATTGATACATTTAATTATAATGATATTGTCGTGCTGAGCAGGGACAGAATGGAGAAAGAGGCGCAGATGTTAGGGTTTTGGGGAATACGGGGTTTAATTACAGGTAAGGCAGGCAAAACGCAGACAGACAATACAATGACCGGACTGGGGAAACAAACTGAAAAGCGGATGAAATACAGAGTGCTAATAAAAAACAATGAGAAACAGCTGATCACACAGAGATTCCACACGGGGTTAACGAGGGGGCGTGGCACACGAAAGGAACAGACAATCGGAGCAGGACACATTGTTTGGATACATTTATTTTCTTACTTTACAGTGATTAGATGTGTTTAGTACAGTATATGTTCTTCTTGTTTTATCCGGTTTATTTTGTGTTTAAATGCTTAAAAACATATTCATTTTTGGGGCTAGTAACCAATTAATTGGTTTTCTATTCTAGAAAACGAATTCTATCAAAACTCAATATTTTTAGGATTCGATCTGGAGTTTTGAACGGATTAAGTTCGAGTTCTGAGGTACCACTGGAGTCCATGAGGGTCACGCAGTGGATTATGTCATCATATTATTGAGAAAACAAACTGCTCCCCACAGATAACCATTGTCTTTCCCAAATGCATTTTCATTGCCTCAAGGCCTGTTATATTTCCTTTATTTGTTATTTTACATTTGCTTAGTAGGCACTCTCAACAATGAAACTAGGCTAAAGGCCAAATACAAAGAAAGCAAAGCATTCCACAGTCATGTGACCAGGGTGTGAAGTATGCCAATTACACCCCAGTGTGCTTTAGGTTTCTCTGATAAATGATACGGATTCACTGTGTCTTGGAAAATGATAAAGTTTGCAGAATCTGAATCTGTGGGATATTTAGCAAAAAAAAAAAAAAAAACATTATTTCGACCATCTTCTACAGCCACTTTTCCTGCATAGGGCTGCAGTGAGTGCACCTTCCTGCATGTCTCTTACTAAAACCTACAGTCCTGGAGGTATGATGAAACAGTGCCTCCCCCAGCACCCGTAAACTGCCCTTATTGCGGATTTGTGCCTAAAAGCTCCATGCAGGTGCTGTTAAGAACTGGGCTTGATCGATTTATCCTGCAGTCTGATTTCCAGAACGTGCTCTGGATTATAGTAAACGTAATTATTTCAATTATTGTTCAAAGTAAATTTAATGTCCTTTTTATATCCCGTATTGATAGAATTCTGAAACAAAAGCTGAATTGTAATCAATGAATTATAATAATAATAAGTGTTATTATACTCTGTACATAAAACCTGAACAAAAATTAGGTTAAACTCATATAATTTCCCCAAACATTTAAAAATATAACGCACATGACCGAAAATGGTTAATTAATTAGGAAAAGGAGACGGAGTGCCACTCAGGATGGTAATGGTGACACGCCGATTAACGTGCTGTCTCTATTATCTGAGGATTAAAGTAACTATTGCAATAATAATAATAATAATAATAATATGATGATGATGATGATGGACGTGGACAGGCTCCGCTACGTCACCGCCCGCGCCGGAAGGACGCCGCCCCGTAGAGCCGCGCGCACTGATCCTAGAGAGGTGACGGAGCGCCTGGCAGTGGACAGCTTGTTGTTACGGTAAGGCGACGCTTCTTACTGTCAATTACTTGTTGTTGGTCATTAATGAGAAGTAATAAGTGCATTATACTCTCTGCTTCCAGCAGGTATTAAAAGAGCGTCGACATTCCCACACCTGCCGCCATGGATTCCGCAGGGCAAGGTAAACACGGTCTCCTTGCAGCCGCATACTTCGTGTTTTACTTCATTCCTTTTCCCTTTTAAGCTAAAAACGCGCCCGAGGCTGCCGTTCTGTCCCCGCTGTTTGCTTCCTGGTGGTGCTTATCTGGATAGCGCTGCCCCGTTGGACTTCTGTCCGGTTGCTTGTCTCTCGGCTCCGCGCCCTGTTTTGGGAGATATGCTTGTATGTTTATGGGATAGAGGCCGTCGCCTTTCTGCGGGTTTCCATTCGACCGATGATGTGTCGCCTCTGCTCTCTGTAGGAATCAATGCGGAATGGGTCGTGTGTCCAGTATGATACATATTATATGTGTGTATATATAGCTGTGTGTGACACGGTAGCGGCTCAGCCTCCGGTTTGAGGAAATGACCGCGATGGCGGCTGAAGGAAAGGTGGAGCCCGTCTGTACATGGTGAGTCATGCTTGCCTCCCTCCCTCCCTTTTACTCTCACTCTCTGCTCCAGACATCAACCTGAACTCTCCCAACAAGGGCCCACTTGCAAATGTTGCACCAGAGCTGCCTGAGGAGGGTGCTGTCAACACAGCTGAGGGCAGCTTGCCCCCAGGCCTTAGTGAGGAGGAGCAGGAGGAGCTGAAGTTGGAGCTCAGCAAGGTACCGTGTCGCATTGCAGGGCCCCCATTCGACTTCACCCTCGAAGTGCCCCATCCCCCCCCCCATCTGCGGATGTGTGGCGTGTGCAGTTATAGGTCAGGTCACATTAACCATGTAACCAAAGTGCCGTCTCAGAAGTACTGTATACACATCCGCGCTTGGCAGCCATATATATTTTTCCAGGAGCCTCCTTGTCACTGTGCCTCACGCTCCTGCAGGTGGAGGATGAGATCCAGACCCTGCGGCAGGTGCTGTGCGCCAAGGAGCGGCACGCAGGGGAGCTGAAAAGGAGGCTAGGCCTCACGCCGTTGGAGGAGCTGCGGCAAAACCTGAACCGCGGCTGGCAGGACGTGCAGACATCCACCGCGTGAGGAGGGGAGGGGGGTGAAATGCACAAGAGCTGTGCAAAACGAGCATTTAACTACAGATTTAAAAAGCAAGTCAGGGAACAGGGGATCATTCACCGGTGTCTATCTCTGATGTGAAGGGTGTCTCACTTTAAAAGACAGCTGCAGGATATCTGAGCCAGTGTGTCTGTATTCACAGCTTTTGCTGGTCCACTTGGTACAGATGGTGAAGGCAGGGCTCCTAAGGCTTTCTCACAGCTTTTAAGAGTTTAAGAATCTGGAAAAAGCTGGACTGACCTGATGCCTGTGTGTCATGCCTCTTTGCAGCTATGTGAGGACCACGGAGAAGCTAGGGGAGTGGAACGAGAAGATGACCACCTCTGATCTGTGAGTGTCTTTGCTCTTCACCCTCAGCCTGAGTGATCGTAGTTCCCTGTCCATTTTGGTAGTCGCCATGTTCATTTTTTTTCCCCCCTGACCCTGTGCTCCAGCCTGTCGCTGAGTGATCACAGTGCCATCTTGGCTTCTGTGGTCGCCGGTTCGTTATTCATGCCCTGACTATGTGCTCTAGCCTGTTACGAAGCCAGCTAGCTCAGTGGGCCCAGCCAGCTGTCAGTCACTCTGCCCTTCTCTGGCCTTGGGCCCCTGAAATGCTCTATCCCTTATCAGGATTGCTAATCATGCCGCTACACCATAGTCTTGAAAGGGGCCGTGTGTTCCCCTGTCTCATGGATTAGAGTGGTTATGTTTATGAGAAGATTATTTTTCCTGTCTGCTGTTGAAGTCAGAAGGCAGCGAGGCAGCATTAAGCCAGAGAAGTGTCATAGGTTTAAGTGCAGAATGAAATTTGGCTGCATTAGCATATATTTCAGTGCAAAGTGACACCAGCTTTACAACCTGCTGCTCCCTCTTGTCCTACCAGTGAGCCTGCCCCAGCAAATGCCCTGGGTATGCGCCATCTGGCTGCCGGCTAAGCCAGCCCCCGGTTGGCTGCTGGGGAAGGTGGAATGTGGGTGGGGTCTGAGTGTTGCGACTGCTTCAGTGCCGTTGCATAAGTCTGGGCTGGTTTTGGTGTCTGTCCTGAATGGGTGAGCCGTCATCTGGCATTTAATTTTAAATTAAGAACTTAACGGTTTTGGCATTTCGTATAGTTTTGTACCTCTGGTAGAGCACGGTGTTTAGTTTCTGGAAAGAAATGAAGGTTGTTAAAATATGGTTTTAGAAATCTGTGTCATTTAGTTTTGCTCATCAGGTTTTGCTGCACTCATCTCTGCTCTGGTAGAGTTTTGTTTCCTGTGGTTAAGCCCCTGTGCCATCGTCCTCTTCGCAAAGACCTTTTGTTTCTTTTGAGTCTCTTAAGAAATTATCTGTTTTGATTAGTCCTGCTGAAGGCTCTTCATCAGGTAGCTGCGCTCAGGGTGCCTGGCGCCGCCCCCTAGTGTGCGGTTCACTGCAGGGTGCCTGGCGCCGCCCCCTAGTGTGCGGTTCACTGCAGCTTTTCAGCTTGTGGCTGCCAGGTACTGAGATCAGATTTATGGTAGTTTGGGCTAAATGGACATTATCTTCATCCACTTCCATTTAGCCCAGTCTATCCAACAAGTTTCAGCTGAGCAAGAAATCCTGCTTTGTCTCTCGGCATCAACAGTTCAGCAGAACCGGAGCCCATCCGCTTTTGACGTGTCTAGTTCCCAACTCTGGTCATTTCATCTCTTTACATGGGTCGTCTGTCCAGTGATGCTCAGGATTTGGCATCCAAAATGAACCTTTATAGTTACAGCTTCCAAATTCAATGAATTCCCTTCTTGTCAAGCAGACTACTAGGGCTTATTTTTAATTCCAGTTTGTATTAGTGCATTGTCGGGTTTTCCCGCTGATTCCTGGCTGGTGCGCAGTGATTTGTAAATGAGGAGATCGTCTTACCTGTGCCGAGCAGCTGAGTATCTTCACATCCTGCGGCTGCCTTTCCCCGACATGCGAGATGGCTGCTATCATTGTTACTCAAGCTTCCGTTTTGGATTGTAGTTCCATGGCTACACGCCTGCAGCCTGGCCGCCCCTCCCTCAGCTTTTGTGGCAGCAGTTCGCCGGTGTTTTGATTCTCGGTAACATTCAGCTCAAGGTCCCTGAATGAACGTGGGTGTGGCGCTGCAGTCGGAAGCCTGATTAGGACTTGATCCTCCCCAGCCCCGTGTCGCCTCTCTGACTGCACTCTTGTTGCAGTGAGGCCTTGCAGTCAGTGATATTTTTTCCTCTCTGATTAGCTTTGAAGCAGCAGCCAGTATGTGTGCAGCCCTCGGTCATTGGTAGGGTCAACCGATTATCAGCCTGGTCGATTATTGGGTTCGATATTCATATAACATTTTTATGCTTATTGGAAGTTTTTTTTCCTTTCTTTCTGATTGGTGATAAATGAATTTAAAATTTAGCTACTTGGGCTCTGATGCAGCCACCTCTAGTCACCACAGCACAAGCAATGTTCAGCACACAGCACTATCCGAGACTATTTCTCATGACTTGTAACCAGTCAACACTGAAACTGTGGCACACACAGGTATATAAGATTGTATGTGAAGTCTGGAGCAGCTCTGGGGAGTGAGCAGAACTCTGTTTCTAAGGTATTGCAAAAGTTGCAGCAGTTATTGCAAAATTTGCAATCAACATCATAATCCCCCACACTGAAGTTGCAAAAACAGTCTTATGATCTACTCTGCCCAGTTTCCCAGTTGGTGGAAATGCCTGAACAATGCACTTTGTTGCAGTGATATGGAGTTAAACTATAGCAAAGAAATAGTTTATGTGAACATAACTGCATGTAACGCTAATGACAGTGCAAATGGAACTTATTTTAGTGACCATATTGAGAATGTAATTTTACGTGTTAAAGCTAAGTGTCATTGGGCTAACTTGAGTGTGATTGCGAACATCACCAAGTTCCTTAGCCGGTCTAATTTAGCCAGCTGTCTAGCAAAAAAAAATGCAAGTGAACGTGTCTTCAATGAAGACTCTGCAGTCCGAGAGGAACAGAAGCTGTCTCACTGGAGAGCACTCTGCTTTCTACATCACCATCTGGTGCTGCTGAACTGGGATTATGAGCCGAGTCTCGAATTCAAGTACAAATTTCAGTTTTAGTAGTTTTATGTATTTTTACTTTATAAATCTTCAGAGAGATGCATTATTTGTGTGTTTTTTTTCCCATTTAACTTTATAACAAATGCTGCAGGGTGCTCCCTGCAAATTTAAAGACATTATTGAAAAGTCTCTCTTAAATGTATGCTTAAAGGCATTTGTGTTAAGTTTATGCTATTCTTAATTTTCACACCAAGGTTTTTATTTTTAACGGCAAATGTGTATCGGTTACTGGTCTTCTTAATTACTTAATTGCTGTTTGTCCTGAGAAAACCCTATTGGTCGAGCCCTAGGGGCTGGGGCACTGCTCACGCCCCCCTCAGCTCTGCTTCCACATAGCTCTACCGAGGGCCCGTTGTACCAAAAGCCCACAGCTGTCGGCGACGCAGGGGCCCTTAACCCTGAAGTGGGGGTGTAAAAAGGCCTTTGCTGCGTTATGTTGGTCCTCTGCTCACCAGTTGTTTAGAAGGATTTCCGCTGAACTTCCCCGTGTTGATTACTGATGGTTCATCCCATGTGGTTTTTATTTGCCTTTCTGATGAAGCTGTCATTTAATTACTATCACTAACGAACTTGCTCCTTGTCTCGTTTTTGAGCAGCAATGCTGTTCAGGCTGTCTGACATGTCAGTGCCCAAGGCAGAGTACAGCTCCCCCCTCCTCCTTCCTGCACTGAGCTGCCATTGTAACATTTGTTGCAGCACATATTCTGACTTTTTACCTGTGCCTCTTGTCTGTAACTAGGCTTACATGTATATTCATGTTTATTTAGAGATGGGCTTGAGGTCAGAGCATAGGGGCAGCCAGCATCCTGTCAGATATGGGAGTTGATCCCTACCCCACCAAGCTACAGATATTATTTATATTTTATAAATAAAATGCCTGTGCAGATGCTACTGGTTTCTGATAATGCATATTTTCAGTTTCGCTAGTAGTTTCCCGTTCCTGCCCGGCTGTCTGCCCGTCCTTGTTCTCCTGGCCCCCGGATCCCATGGACTGACACTATAGCCCTTGTAGCTCTGAGTAGCAAAGTCCTTTGTATGAAACAAGTGCAGCGGTTGGGTACAGCTAAGCTTGCATCCCAGAAAGCCGCGCGCTTCTCTTCACTTGCTCTCCATTCTGCTTGCCTCATCGTTTCTCTTCTTTGACCTGCAGGTACAAGAAAACTCAGGAAACCCTGTCGCAGGCCAGTCAGAAGACATCGGCTGCCCTCTCTAATGTGGGAACGGCCATCAGTCGCAAGTTTGGAGACATGAGGTAACGCTTGAGCTCCGCTCGTACTGGCTGATCAGAGCGGCGCCCCCTAGCTGCTCTCCTCTGTCGGCAAGTGGGCAGCCATGTTGATTTGTGTGCCATTTGTGAGGTTTTTTAAAATGTGTCTTACACGGGCACTTTTTGAACGAGTGCTAAAGCGTGATACCGTGGGATGTATCGCAAGGTGTGATTGGGTGCGATCAGGATGGGTTAGGTTTTGTGCCCTCCATCCCTGTTCACCACATTCTGCCATACTCGCGTGATTTAAAAGGCCGTCTGCTTGTGGGAAATTACCAGTTTAGAAATACTGAGTGTTTTGTGTTTAATTTAGCAAAGAACAGGTTGTAATTGATCTGTGATTCTGGTGAACCTCTTCACTCGTCTTGTGATTTGCACGGTTGCTGACATACGAATGCCGTCACCAATAGTCCATGTGGACGGTGCACGGTCATCCTTAGGAACCATCGATATATCTTAGCAATGGTGGCGATTCCCTGCTGACGTCCTTCACATCTGATGAGTAGGGGGTGTGTCAGAGCCACGCTGGGCTTAAAACGGCACCGTGTTTCTCACCCTGTTATTCTCCTCATCCGGAAGGGGGAACTATACACCCCGATAGGATGGATTTTATTAATCTGTTGGCATGTTTGATGTCAGTCATCGTGTCACGAACGCAGGAGAAGTGCATTTGCGCAGTATGTTATAACCGTATACCTACCAAGACAGCATTATGTCACTGGTTGCTGCTTAACCCAACTGCTGTGGTACCCAGCCCCGTCTCCTCTTGCGGTGGCACGTTTGCCTGGCCGTAGCACTGTGAGCCCATCACCCATCTCTATACTCTGGCCATGTTTTGTTTTTGCTTACCTTCGTTTTTTAATCTTTTGTTTTTTATCGCTTCCTCTGGGTTAAACAGAGCTCTGCCTTTTTCACAATCACTTGGGTAAGACAAGAACCCTCCTTATGATGATTCGGATTATACTGTATCGTTTCGTTTAGCTGTTTTCTGTTAGGTGAAGGTTAAGCTCTGTTTTCCTGTTAACTCATTCTGCCATAAAATGTGCCCTTTCGGGCCGTTTCAGCTCTGACCACACGACCTTCCGCTCTGATACGGCCGTTTCACACCAAATGTGATACAAAACCCAAATTTAAAAGTCGGGTCCAAATTTGGCAGATGAAAATCTTTCACATAAAGCATGATGCAGAATTGTTGCAACTGACTGAGAAAAGTTTTCCTACCGAAAGATAAGCCCTAGCAGCGCTGATGACACATTTTAGTTTCTTTTGAGGAAACTAGTAAAAACAAAAAAATGGAACTTAAATTTTACTTTGTCTGATTTTTTTTTTTTTTTTTTTCTAATTGATTTTACAAATACGTCAGTAAATCAAGCAGAAATGAAAACATCACTCCCTTCCCTTTACTTGGTGTGAAGCGGCCTTTACTTCTGCTGTTGTGTGCCGTAGCTGTAGTGAAAAGTCCCCCATGCGCTTTGCTGTTCGCCGTCTGCCCATGGAGCTGCCTTCTGCCACTTTCACCTGTGCTTGGGGCCCTGAGCCTCTTCGCTGCCTTAACCCCTGTTACCTTCTGTTTCCTTACTGCTCTCAAAGTGGCACCTACTCCATTCGCCACTCGATAAGTATGCCTGCGATGAGGTGAGCCGTCTGCCCGTTCTGACACGCCCTATGCATGCCATTATCCGGAACGTTCCTCCAGTTTTTAGCTTCCAGTCCCTCCCCCTCCCCAGGATGCATGCAAGTCCTCAGGAGAAACCTGACCCCAGTCAGTTTCATTCGTCGTTTCGTTCGTCGTTCATTCAATACAGTCGTTCGTTTGTTGTCCGTCGGCTCGGTTGAACCTTTTTTTCATCGTTACCCTGCAGGAACTCGCCCACGTTCAGGTCCTTTGAAGACCGAATGGAGACCGTGAAGGTAAGGTGGGGAGAGTGACCTTCAGAAAACCCCCCCATGGGCACCTGACAAACATAATCATGTCAGAGAGCATGATGCACCGTAATATGGCTGTACTGTGGTCCAGTTATTCATATTGTTGCTTTGAGAGACCATTACTATATCAGGAACTATGTCAGGAACCACATGTTGTTTTTACACTATCGGAGACTCCCTGTCCATCCTGCATGTCCCTGACCTGACTGTTGCTCCCAACCCCTACAGCAAAAGGTGGTTGGAGGGGCCGTGAATGGTGGTGGAGCCGCTTCTCCCACTGAGAAGGGGGACCCCCAGGACAGCTTCCCCTGATGACCCAGCCAGTGCTGCTGCCAGCGCCCACCCTCCCTAGCAACGTGGCCAGGAACCCGTGCCATCGCTGGAGTATCGATGCCCATCGCCTGGAGACCCCCCACACTCGCCATCCCATCCCACTATAGCCAGTCTGACCGCACTGTCCCCCCCCCCCCCCTTACCCAAACACTGACAAGCTTCATGTTATCACTGGGCACTGCAAGCTGTGAACACATGACAGCTTTTTGTATTCTAAACTATTTTACACTGCTCGTCTGCACTTTTCTATACGGATGTAAATAGTGCATCTAAACAATGTTGCCAGCTGCTACCTTTGGCATGACTGGCAGGAGAAAACACTACCAAACGAAACTGCGTCCTGCATCCTGAAAGTAGCCAAAAGCCCACAGGAAATGGAATCGTGTCTAATAGCTCAGTGCTCACTTTGCATTTTCCAGCATTCTCCTCAGGCCTCTGACTCTACCGATAGGAATGTGAAACCATGCTGTATCCAGGTGAATGTGGGGTCCACAGCCAAATGTTGCCTTATATTTGTCAGGTTCAGTGTTAAAAAATAAATGTAAAGGGGGGAGGGGCAAAGCAGCTTCTGAATAGTATAGATTTTCTTTTGGAGCAGTCATGGGCTTTTTTTTTTTTTTTTTTTAATCCATTTTTTTTCTCGAGCAGATGGAGAAGGTTACTCACTTGCGTTGTATTTGTAGCTTGCTTGCTGTCTTGTGCATCTATACCACCATTGTTGCTCATGCATCTTATGTGTCTGTGCTGTGTCAGTTGGGGAGGGGCGGGGGCTGTCCATATACTCACAGAGACTTAAAAACTGTTTCGGTGTGTTAGGTTTCCAGGTCAATTTCACTAAAGAGAAGCTCTCACTGTCAGTTACGCGTTTGATTGTTTTGCCGCATTTTCTGTTGCCTTCTTTTAAGTTAGCGGCGGCTATTTACGGGGCGGTCCAGCTCGTACTATAAGAATTTGTAGGTTGGCATGACACAGCTTAAAGCTTCTGCTGTCAATATACACCTCTTTCTTTACAGTACGCTGCCACCCCCAGAGGTCTGCCACATTTCATATAATGTTTGCTAGATTGTGCCAGAACAATGGATACGATGCTTAAAGGCGTGTAATACATGGTGGTGGGTAAATATATATTAATGCATTGAAACATAACATAATTTTGTGTTCTCCAATGCCAAGAAAGCAGATATGGCGGATTATTGAGTGCAACTAAGGGATAACATTTTCGTTTCGGATGGAATTTGTTAAATTGTTATATTTCGGCATATAAATAAAGTTTTCTTTTAGACAATTTTACGTGTAGTGATTCATTAAAACTGAATTTATAAATGTAACTTTCTCTTTAAATATTGTTTACGTTAATAATTAACTCAAATAGTTCTAAAATTTCTAATAGTCCTCCCTGGTGGTCTAGTGGTTAGGATTCGGCGCTCTCACCGCCGCGGCCCGGGTTCGATTCCCGGTCAGGGAAGTACGTTTTGTATGCTATGCTTTATTTGTGCTCAAACACGTTCCGGGACCACTGTTTTTACTGTCTACATTCCGGCATGTTTTCGGATCTGGTACCTCAATGGTCAAAACATTGTCATAAAATAAGTAGATGTGTGAGACCTGATTTACCAGTTTAGTTTATGTGTACGTTACATGCATGGAAGATATGGCATTGCATTTGTATTTATTTATAAGATTACTAGTATCAACGCCTTTTCCTTGAATACCATGGAATACCAGCAGACACACTTGTGGTATAAATGATTATATATTGTACATGTAGTAATCCAACTTTACCTGACCAGATGCGTCACTATTAATAATCCCGACCATAGGTATCTGCGCCGGATATCACAGGCACGCCAGGCGCCTTGTAGGCGGATCATGCATGTCCCTTATAGTCGAACAAAAGTACAGCTAAAAGCGACCCTGGGGACCAAATTGTCTGTCAGCTATAAGCGAAATTCCGTTATATGCGCGTCCGCTATATCCGATGCTTTTTTCTGCATGTTCTAAAAGGCGCACAGCCGGTGTTCTGACAAAACGTCCTACTTTATCAAAACATCCTACCATAGTGCTAATCGATAGCCCTAACCCTAACTATTTTATATATGTGTGTGTGT
>JAABNY020000129.1:9863972-9875984 GCA_015164015.2 Brevimyrus niger
ATAGAAAAAAAAATGGGAGGGGAGGGGACGGGGGGGGGGGGGGGGGGGGGGGGGGGGGGGGGGGGGGGGGGGGGGGGCACCACTGCACTGAAGAATCTGGAAGCTGCACATCCTTGGGACCTCGACAAAATTGGAAGCCACCCGAATCAAAAGACGCGCCATACGTTTTATTTTACGAAATATATGAATTACAAAGATGAGTTGCCCTTCAGCAGTGTTGTCCTTCAGCCTCTGATTATTCTTGTGAAACATTTAAAATGCATTCCAAATGGACAGAGTATGTCATAAGTACCTCAGAACTAAGCATATAAATAAGGTATTTCAGTCAATCCACACTGCCGTGATCATTATACACTAGGGTCACAATCGTCTTGACAACATTCCCTGGTTAATGTCATGGTCTCTCCTCTTGCTTACATTTAGACTCACACAGCATTATGTTTATGTAATAAAAGGGAGTATTGAAGTTGAAAAATTATGTCAGTATTCAAATGTAACCAAAATAGCAAATCCATTTATCTTAATGTGTTCATCAGAAACTACCACAACCTCTCTCCATAACAGAACGCTTTTAACCTCCATTTGTTCGTGTTGCTTCTCCTTTCACAACCAGGAAAACCAGGAAGTCAGATACTGACAGACACAGAAAACCAGTCAGACAGACAGGGAGGCAGGCAGGCAGACGGATAGACAGACAGACAGACAGACAGACAGGGAGGGAGACAGGCAGACAGGGAGGGAGAGAGGGAGGGAGGGAGGCAGGCAGACAGACAGATAGACAGACAGGGAGGCAGGTAGGCAGACAGATATACAGACAGTCAGTCAGACACTCAGACAGAGAGAGTATAATATATATATGTGTGTGTGTGTGTATATATATATATATATATATATATATATATATATTACAGAAAAAAGCACCAGATATAAGTTGGATAACAGCTTTTAGGGGGTGGATGAATGGCACCGCCTGGTGTTAGCTGAAAATTTGCATCTGGTTTCTTAGTCATATTAACCCTAATATTAAAGGGTGTTTTTCAACTTCGCTAAGTAATTCGTAAAGGTTATCGGCTCTGCATTTGCTTTCCACAAACTTCCTTCGTCAACACCCCTCCCCATCGTGCTACCAAACAAGTCTTTGTCTTTTTCACAGATGCGCTCGCTTCGAGGCCGATCACGTGCCGAGGGCATGACGTCACCTCGAAATATATAAATACCCCTGTCATTGTTCCTGTAGAAGGTTCGTCACGACTGAACGGTACGACGGTTGTCGAGGGTTTTGCCCAATTTTTAAATTACAAATGGGCCCCGTCGCCTAGCGTTTCCTCCTCTGAGTCTTGCCAACAGACACCTTGAGCTGCTTTTGGTGCTGTTTTAACATCGGCAGACGTCGAAAAGGTGAGTCTGTCGGTTGGCAGGAGAAAGTTGTTTACGTGTATGTACAGGGGATGGAAATAAAATGGCGAACGGCGCAGAAACGTACACATCGGTCAAAAATGGCAAATTTCGCTTGCCTAGCTTCGTTTTCTGTGGTATTATCCGTTTGGGGATGTGAGTTTTGTGCCATGTTCCCGGCGGGGTGCCTGTTAATTTGGACTGGTGGCATTCAAGATGCGGCAATCCATTCTTATTTCTACTGTATCCACGCCGTATGCGCAGCGCATTGTGTAATCCGTTATTCGGAGCTACATTTCTTTGAGGGTTTTTTCACTCGCACGGTGACCGAGTGAACAAGCTCATTTGAAAGGACTGTCGCATCATGAATTGCCCCACATTGTCCTCTGGGAGTAATTAAAGGAGTCTTGTATTTGCACGTACCCATGCGTGATCACCGTGACACATCTCCCATGCAGCATCTGCAGCTAAAGGTTTGCAGTTGTTAAATCTGTTTGCCTTGTTGTCTAGCTACAGGGTTGACAGTCTAGCCGAAGCTCCATTTTCTGCCTCTTAGGTTTTGTGTGCGTGTTACTCGGTGGGTGCGGGACGTGTGCCCATATCCGAAAGGTTTAATCCTGTGACTGGCAGAATAATTATATCACTGTTGCACCCCAGTTCAAAACCCTTAATTCTGAAAATTACCACAGGGCTGCTGGCTGTCCTTGTGCTCTGACCCTAAGGCTGCATCTTTCTTTGTGAAAGACTGGGTTCGTGAACCCCAAAGAATTCCAGTGTACATCAGTACAAATAGCAAATTCGGTATCTTATAAACGTGGTGCCAGATCAGTCTGTCTTCTGCAAAATCGGTATGGATTCCTAGGCGTCGTGTACCCCTATATCTGATTCAGACTCAGCTGCCTCGGCGTGGGTGATTACCTGTACAGGGAGTGATGAATGCTAGGGTTTGCTGGCCACAGCGGTGTGGGGGTGGGTGGCTGACTCTCAGTGACGTGGGGGGACGGTGGGTGGTGTATAAATCGCTTCATTCCAGCTCGGTGCCTCTGGGACCCTGGCTTTCTGCATTATTGTCTCACACCCTGACCCTTTTCTCTCCAGGGTTTCCATCACTGCGTGCACAAGGCTAGAGGAATGGCAGCCATCCCATCCAGTGGCTCCCTCGTGGCCGCCCATGACTACTATCGCAGTGAGTCCTCAGCTCACCGCCGCATGTTAAGGCGTTAAGGTTGGGGCTCAGTAGGAGACCTGGTGTGGTCATGCTCCACTCCATTGTCTGGTATTTACAAATAGAGTAACAACACTTAGCATGCAGCATGTTTACAGTGCTCACCACCCCACAAAGGCATCTTGTTACAATAAGGGCATCCATTTCCTCTTGTATTTGTGCTCATGTACATTATAAAGACTATGCCCTGAACTGCAGCTGCTGTCAGCAGCCCTCGTGTTTAGCTGCTGTCCTCGGGGCAGAAGGACAGTAATGCTTAAGTTGAATTGGTGACTAAAGGCTACAAATTGAGATGTTGAGCTGCGGCATTTGTTCCGCTGGACAGATTCCATTTTTTTGGGTCAGAGCCTGGCTGGGAGCAGCCTTGTGATGCTGTGCCTCTCTTGCAGGGCGCATTGGCTCCACCTCCAGCAGCAGCTCCTGTGGTAGCCTGGAGTCCTCTGGGGAGCTCATCCCACACCACCCAGGTACCGTGCCACGGGGGGGGGGGGGACCCTGGAGGTGACTTGAGACCTCTGGGAGCAGACGTGTTTATGTTGCTACACCTTTTCCTTGTCATGATCAAAGCTTCAAAAGAGCCCATGATTTCCTGTCCTTGACCTAAATGAACCGCGTCTGTCCCCTCAGGTCTTCCCCGGCAGGACTCTGGCCACTGGTGGTCCACTTTCTTTTTCGGGAAGCATAATCAACCTGGTATGATCACCCAGGCTGAGTCCCAGCAAAAGTAAGTTCATGCTTGTCTGTCGTTGACTTGACCTAATGGCAGATGCGTGGTCCTGAGAGGTCTCGGTGCCTGACTGCATTTATTTCCAGGATTTCTTTCTTGGGATCAAAATCCATCCACTGCTTACTGCAACCAGCTTGTTTGGTTTCATTAAATCGCCGTTCTTGCCGCTCTCTCCCACAGGGTGGGCGTGACCAGTGGGGCCAATGGGCAGGTGACCTGTGTTGCCAGGGAGATGGTGATGAAGAGGCAGCTGAGTGAGGGCAGCGAGGCGGGCGCTGCGGACGCAGGGGGGGCCCCCCCACCCTCGTGAGCCGCAGCGCTGCGGGCTGCTGCTAGGCGACGGCGGCGCCTATTCTCCTTTTTTAAAGTTCTTTTTGGTAGCAGGGGGCTGCTTTTTTGTTTGAATGTTTTGACTTTTTGTTTAATCGGCTGTCTGAGCAACATTACATGTAATAGTGCAACAGGGGATGTGCTTATGTGACCCATCCCATTTCTCACTTGAAATAAAGTAACATTGCAGCCCGCCTGATTGAGTCTCTGTGCCTGCACTGGTTCCTAATCTACAAGCCCAGATTAAGGAGTTTCCAGGTACTCTAAAGATGACATGTTTTAATTTAGATCCAATGATTGGGGGGCCATATGCTGCATTTAATGGGAAGTTTATACCACAATTCTCCCGGAACATTTGATGAAGATCTCTGCTGTTAATCACTGTGGGTTCAAGACTGATGCAGCTTATGTAATGCTTTAGAATACAGGGCACCTGAATCATCGTGTTTGCTTGAGCACTTAAACGGGTATAAATAGCTGCTGCATGGTATCCCGGTCAGCTAATGCCCTGCATGATTGCGCAGGCACACATCCCCTGCTAATGCATCTTGCTAGATTAATAAAAGCACACTGTCGGCAACTTTCTCTTCCTGAAAGGAAAGCGTGTGACTTCCCTGGTATCAGTGCAGAGAATGTTTGTATTTTGAGCTTGAAGCTGAATTCTGTGCGCTGTGGCCCACAGCTAACATCCGTCTGATGGGTGAAAGTTTTTTTCAGCCTCGGTGTATTGATAAGGTGAAGCACTTTTCGTGTGAATCGTCTCTCCTGCTTCTGTGTGCATACCAGAGGGCCCCAAATGCCCCATGAAGCTGTTACAGGCAGCTCTGTCCTCTGTTGAACCGTTATTGAAATGGCACAAATGCGAAGTGAGCCCCGCCAGTCCGGACTGACCGGTGTGAGCCGGTTTGGGACAATGAGCCTCTAGCTGAGCCCACTGCTAAAACAATGCCAGGCTTTGTGGTCCTCTCAATGTGGCCACTGTGCCGAACGCTTCCAGTGCTGCTTGCCAGTGAGCAGCCTGACAAGTCCATTTGGGCTGTCAAGGGAGTCATTCGATGCTGCCATCCGCCACTGTTCAGGCTGAATAATTTTACTGAAGAAGGTATGTTTATGGGGTGGTTACCAATCAGCAGGGTGGTTCTTTACCACGGGTACCATGTGTAGTCAATGTCCTCTCTAGAAATACATCATCCAGCTGGTTGTCTTCATTCTGCTCTCTCTCATTGATGAGGGGTTAACAGCAACAGGGTACATGGAGACCTTAGAGCATAGGCCTACTTGTCAGAATGATTCTTAGTGGCTGTCAGCTACGTGGCTCTAACTAACGTGTAACTCTGTCACATTTTACTTTACTAAAATCAGCATTTTATTACTGAGACGTAGCAAGCCACACTGTAATTAAAATATCCAGACAAATGGTAAATCTGTAACAGCGCTTGCCTGCAAAGTGGCCGTCAAGCAACACCCTGCTCACTCTCCTAGCACCTTTGAACATCTGATGAGCACCAGGTATGTTTGTGTTCTGTTACAGACTAGTATTTCCTGAGAGGAGCCATTATTTGGTGACTTGAGTCACCCACCAAGCAGGGCTCTCAGATTGAGGGCGATGTGGGAGCAAGTAGCTGCCTATTCACATAGGCTGAGGACTTGCTTCCTGGTCACTGTTACGGAGCGAGAGCCATTTTCTGGGGCCATGCTGGATATTCTCAGCGTAATGGCAAGGCTGATAGGCTCAATGATGATGATGATAATAATAGTAATAATAATAACAATAATGAAAAGTGGGCTTTATTGACATACCTTGCAGGTATACAGTGGCACTAAACAGTGTTACTTCTAGGACCAAAGTATGAAATGCAGACAGTGAGTGACAAAGAAAGAGTTTTCACAGAACCTACAGTGCAAAACACAGGACAGTGTGAAACGGGGGGGGGGCTGGACACAAGAGTTTAAATACATATTAGTACCCTAAACTTCTCCAACTGATCTTCACCGGTGACCTTTATAGTCCATGAAAATGTCCACTTGAGAGGCCCAGCATCGTTCGGTTTTGTTTTCACATAGATGGTTCGTTTCCATATTGCACGTACTTTCCCAAGAGCCGTCAGGTCACGCTGATAAAGGTTGTGTCACATCAACTTTTCAGAACAGCTCCCAAACTGCCCTGCTAAATGTCATTACAGATGTTTTTCTGATGTGATGCAATGCCAAGTTATTAGTGTAGTGATTTTCGAACAGTATTGTTAACCAGTGTCTTCTTTTAGGTTCTCCCTAACCTGACCAAAAACTTGTCTCAAGTATGTAGATTTTACATTCGCCTTACAGCATGTTCAGTTCTCAGGACTCTTACTTGTGAAACCTGCCACCAGGTGTCATTAGAACGCTGACATTTTTGAACAGTGGGTTGGTTAATATTACTGTGAAGGGTAATGGACAGTTCATTCATCTCCATAAAATCTCTGTGCAGTTTGGGCCATATGTATATTGCAATAACTTGACCTACAATGCAGTGGTTCCTGAAATAAGCAATAGTAGTGTTGCAAATTTGTGCTATGGAAACAACAGCGATTATGGGAAGAAATTGGGTTAGGGGCAAAACACTCAGGTACTCATACCTAATACACTCATAGCTAATAAATAGATAAGAATAGCAAAACAAACAGCTGTAGGATAACGCGCACGGTGAGCTGATGCAGTAACTGGCTGTTTTAGGTGTGTGCCTTCCATGTTTTCTGACATGTGTATATGCAGCTTGGTTCTGTCTTCTGGGCCCTATTTGATGAAGCTGGATTTCTTGCGTAGCCAGATAATTTGTAAGTTTAAGGTAGTCTGGGCTAAATTTTAAGTGAATTAAAGCAAAGTTCATTTATACTGGTGTACCTTAAATCTGACAAGTTATCCAGCTAACCAAACAAATCTTGTTTCGTGATACAGACCCCTGGTGTTTCTCACAGAAGAAATCACAGATAATCAAATGTGACTTTGGGGTGGGGGGGGGAATGGGTGTTGGTAAGCAGAAGAAACATTCAGGAAATGTGCACTGAGACGGCCAGGAGAACCTCCAACACCAACCCCACACGTGGAGAGGAAGCATAAGGGAAGGTAGATTAAGTAGCTAGCAAGCTAATGCTAACAACCCGTCTCTGTATCGGAAAAATCTTATGAACCCCTTAACCTAAAGGCTGGTATACTATATGTTTCAGGACCGTATTTTCAGACGTTCGACAGCAAACCTTAACATTTGCCATTTAAGGTGCTGATCCATGTTAGGTGCTGAGAATGTTAACTAGCACTCTCTACTTAATTTAGTGAATTATGGTAACATGGAGGAATATAATGTAACATTAGACTGAGCGGACAGCACATGGTGACGCTGATTTCCCTAAGTTAAAGTTTCGTTTTTGCTTGCGATGGACAATGACGAGGAGGTGACACAGCTGTAACTTATGTTAACTAATTTTATTATGTAGACTCAAACCTTAGTCTGTTTCTGATCTTGACTATTCGGTCTATATAGTACACCACTAGTGTGTGACTGCCTATGTGCACGAGTGTGCACACACATGGGTGTGTAGGGACTATGATTATATGTTTATCAAATTTTTATAGAAATATATGTAGAATTAGCCTGCTTGTTTTACAGGTTAAAATGGTGTAAGAATGGTTCCCTGTTTTTCTCAAACAACGATATGTTATTAAAGGCTGTAATTTTTTTCCCCATGGATATGTATTCTATCATTAGATTAGTCAATTATTTAAATTGAGTGTATTTTTGGATATCCAGTTTTGAAGAATTGCTTTTTTGGCGATAGAGAAATAAGTATGTTATTGTTATATATGGACCATGGTCAGGGAGAAAGGGTGGATTCTGCAGTTTAGGATGGAGGCGAGGTTTTTAGTGACTGCTACCCAAAAAGTGTGGACAGGTACACAGGCCCACAGAGCTTGCAAGTAATTATCTGTGACACCCACGGTGCAAAGTGCTCACTAATGCTATTTTATACTTTTTATATTGAGTTACATGTGTTCAATGAATGACCTTGTATTGGATAAGCTGAAGGTTGTGGTATTTGTTGTCATTGTGAATATGCTGCTGCAATTTTAATCCAGAAATCAGTGCTGGGGGAAATGCTAAGCTCCCTATTCAAATTAAAATCAGGGTGAACCATGTAATTGCTGGGCTTATTTCATATGACGATGTAATGAATGACTTTGCATCAAGAAAGGCAAGAAAGTCAAGTTTTAGTTGGCATTTGTGCCTGTGTGATTTTTTTAAGTGTAATAAGTGATATTCTGTATACTGTAAGTGTATTATTCTATATGTAGATTTGTGGGATAAAGAATTTGTGCAATTAATTTATTAATTTGATTCCCTAATGTATTTGTGTCTGTATACCATTGTTTTAGTTTTGTTCATTTAATTTTAGTTTTAGCTGTATTTGTTCATTTAAATGTCTTCATAATTATAAATTATGGTTAGTGGTATGGGGTTGTGTTCGCCCAGGGAGCCAGACAAGCTAGAACCAGAACCACCACTGACTCCTTCCCAAACATTTGAGTGTGTTATGATCAATCTACGAATGTATGAACAAATGCCCGCAGACTTCAGTAAAATGAAGCAATGCTGTAAAGAAGAGTGGCCAAAATACCTCTAAAACAATGTGAGAGACTAATTGTCATACAGAAAATGATTACTTCAAGTTATTGCTGCAAAAAGTAGTAAAACACTCACATTTTAACAAGACCCAGTAGTTCTTAATATTAAAAATGTTTACAATGGAAGTCATCAAGTAACAATGTGTCAATACGCACATGTGCATTTGTGAGTCAATAATATTCAGTGTACTGAGGTTAATTCCAAAATGCTTGTATGTCTGTGAACATAACAATTATGCAGGCATGCACCACAGAAACAGCAACTTCTGCTTATCTCTAATAGCAGAAGGGCAGGAATTCGATCACATGACAAAACTGTGCAGAACTCGAGAGTTGCATTGGAAGATAAGCAGATATCAACGTGAAAATTCATATTAAGCTAGTTACTGTCTCTTTTTCTCCATCTGCTAAAGTGGTCAGCTAACTGCAAGAGACTTAAACTTACGGGTAAGATGAGTCCTTCGTTTGATATGAGTTTTTATGAATTTCTTCAGAAAGTTACAAAAGTATGTGTTTCTTTGCCAAAGTAAATTTGTGTTTAAATATTTCCTGTAATGTAGGAAGAAATTACTTGTGCAGGCATGGAATACTTAAAAAAAACATATTAGGATATTTGAAATAATTAAATACACCCTCAGTTGTCATTAGGGTGCTGGTATATAAATGGTACTGTAGATTTCTATTTACTGAATTTACAACTTTCTGCAGGGGGTGACGCAGAGTTGCACTGGTTAGCACTGTTGCCTCACACCTCTGGGACCAGGGTTGAGTCTCTGCCATGGCTCTGTGTGTGTGTGGAGTTTGCATGTTCTCCCTGTGACATCTTGTGTTTTCTCTGGGTTACTCCGGTTTCCTCCAAAAACATGAGGTTAATTCGAGTTGCTGAATTGTCCCTAGGTGTGAGTGTGCCCTGTGGTGGATTGGTGCCCCATCCTGGGTTATTCCCTGCCTCACTCCCATAGGCTCTAGATCCCCCACTATGTTCAGCATGACACGCATGGTCATGCACCATGGTAGCTGTTTACTACAGGCCAGCTTGCTTCAGAAATGAGTTTATCCACGTCTATGGACTGAGGAAGGGTGAGCTTCATACTCACAGAGCAGAGACTGCAGTTCAAACAGAATTTTTTAAAGGTTTTTTTTTAATCATTATATGTAAGGAGATCAGGAGGGAATATACAGTGCAGTTATTATTCTGGACATGTGAGATGATGAAATTTCATTCACATTAAAGGATGATTGTTTTTTTTATCTAGGTTTACAAATCTATGCTAACCTCACAGATATGAGAAGTATGATTTTGATGTACATTTAGATTTCTAAATGTCTATCAAACAATCTATTCAGCTCACCCCTTGTGCCAATTTTTTTCAGTCTTTTCGGCTTCTGTTCCCCTTGTGTCGTCATAAGTCCAAAATCCTTTACTTGTGTTGTAATTATTAAGACCGAAATGCCATAGTAAAGCAAAGAAAACAAAAGTAGGCTACTGCAAACATAACATTTCTTGAAATAATCAAATACACCTTAAGGTGTTGTTTCATTGCTAGTATAAGCTTGGAATTGTCAATTTAAATGTACTAAATACACTTTTGTGTCTCTCTTTTAGGCTAATATGAATTATCAATTCTACATTCTCCTTCTGCCTGTGTTGTATGATGTGTGCCTGTGTTGTTCGGGTGGAAATGAAGCCAATAAAGTTTGCTTCAAGGACACCATAAGCAAAATCCCAGATACTTTGGACAGCAACATCACTAGTATATCCTTTTTCAAAAGCGAAATATTCACCATTCCGTCAAGAGCTTTCATCAATATGTCTCAGATAGAGAATCTGGAATTCCTTTCCACTCCTACCACAACCATCGAGGCAGGTGCATTTGAAGGTTTACATAACTTGAAGAAAATTGAAGTTATAAAGACGAAAATTACATCAATTCCGATGGGAGCTTTTCAGGACCTAAAGAGCCTAGAGAAGCTTGTTTTGAAAGACAACAAAATAACATTTTTGGAAAAAGGACTTTTTGATGGTCTTGGAAAGCTGACGGAACTGGCTCTGAACATGAATGAAATAATTTCCATTGATGAAGGAATTTTCGATCAGCTTAATGGCCTACAAACACTCCATTTGGGCAAGAATAACATCACTTCTGTCTCCAAAGAGATGTTTGAAAAACTGAGTAAATTAGCAGTCATCAGACTGTATGATAATCAACTTAGCATCATTCCAGATGAGATCTTTAGTGACCTAACAAATCTTAAAGAGATTGCTTTACAGGGCAACAAAATAAGTGCTCTGCCCCCAAAACTATTTTATAATAAACCAAATTTGGAGAAATTATACTTGGAAGGTAATCTATTGACTGAATTGCCTCATGAGATATTTATGAATCTTTCCGCATTGAAAATATTAAGGCTTCAAAACAACCAAATAGTAAGTCTTCCTCCTTTTCTCTTTGGTACGATGCCAAACATAACGGAACTTGATCTCAGTAAAAACAACCTCACTGCCCTCTCAAAAGATGTATTTGGCACTATAGCAGAAGTAAAAAACCTTGACACCCTTAAATTGTCCTATAATAATTTGAAAAACCTCCCTGAAGGAATATTTGACCCTATTTTTGTCAAGAAAATTCACCTGGAGAAAAATCCCTGGATCTGTGACTGCAAGTTCATACCTCTCTTCCAATGGATGAAACTAAAAAAGTCAAATATATATAGATTCTCAAGTCTTAAGTGTACAAGCCCGGAACATTTAAAAGGACAAAGTATTGCGTCCCTAAAAGAGAACCAGCTTGAATGTCCCATGCCTACTTTGCCTCCCAGCACAAAAGTCAGCACGTTTTACACCACCTTAAAAACAACACCTTCAGTCAAACTCAAAAGCACAATCCCTGCAGCTACAACCTCCATCATTACACAGACAAGTGAATTACCCAGCACACCCACAACGTCAACCGCTGCAACTACGGTAACAACAATGGGAACGACGCAATCGACAGCCACAATTTTGACAACTACGCCTAGAAGTTCAACACTGCTTAGCACTTTGATAAATACCACCATTTTCCCAGTAACCACCACGGAGAAGTACCGTTCAACCGGCCTTGCTTCAACAAGTGTTTTTATTACAACCCAGAGAGAACCTGTACAATCTCAGTCAACGCAGAAGACCTTCGTTTGTATGAACAAATCCTATTCCTATCCATCCTTCTACATCAACAAAAGCAGGCACATTACCTTTGAATGTAAGGGACGGATGATATCTTACACAGTTTTACTGATTGCACAGATAATCTGCACAATAATCCTGGCTAAATTCACTTACTCCTTTTACTGGTCCCTTCAACATGGTGAGAGACTCTACACAAGAGTGACTTTGACACATTTCTCCTACAGAAAGGAAATGATTCTACAGCCTTTACAGCCACAGACTGCGAATTTGTAAATGCACTTTTATAGTAGCATAAGACGATTGTTATAATCCTTAATCATCATACAGCTTTCTTTATGCAAATGTAAAGATTGCAACAGTTTTGGGAATATAATACTAATGGAAGCTTAGATTAACAGCTGCCTGCTGTGTGTTAATCAAAATCACCATCTGAAACAACAACAACAACAACAACAAATTTATTTTTATATAGCGCATTATCACGACATTACATCGTCTCAAAGCGCTTTA
>JAABNY020000129.1:9883551-9918736 GCA_015164015.2 Brevimyrus niger
AGGAAGAAACCTTGGGAGGGACCAGACTCAAAGGGGGAGCCCATCCTCCAGGGGCCGGCAGGGAAAGTCAAATACAAGAAATACAAGAAACACAGCTTGTTATACCAGGACTTATTAACAGTGGTTATTACTGATGGGCTGAATACTTGTCCATTATTTGAAATTATTTGCAAATGTTGACAACTGGAGTAAATGAAAATGTTTGCTACTGTGTGCAAAAATTGTCGTTCTTAGATTTTAATCACTGTGTCAACTTTCTACATGCATATATCCATCCATCCATCCATCCATCCATCCATTGTCATATACTGTGCTATGAAGGTGTCCTACTGTGCAACTATTTAATTTAGCCAATGAATGAATGTATGAAATTATTTTCTCATAAACTTTATTCGCTCAAGTAACCAATGACGTTTTGGGATAAATGTTTGTCTTAATTTAGCTTATGTGTCTAACTCAAATTGCAACAGTAAAACGTAGCATTAATACAACACTTTAAACAAGAATAATAAAATATATGGTCCACAATGACATGCAGAGAACATGGAAACTCCACACATAAAGAACTGCTCTACAGAAGTGTGGGGCGACCATCCTAACCACAGCACCTCCCAACAAAATGTGTACTTCATTTGAATAAAAAAAATAACTCTATCACCAGCAGATGGCGCTATAGCACGGTGGAATGGCAGTGCTTAGCTGTCATTCGGTATGAAAGAACTAGGCGAAAGAGAAGCTGCTAACCTTCCACCTGCTTGCTTGCACACTGCAGGAGAACACCCTAGGTGAAGTCCCAGTTTACCACAGGGCACATAGCACATAGCACTTAGAGGCAACAGTCAGTCTAAGCATCTTTGGACTTCAGGAGAACATCCACACTGTGCAGGGAGAATATTCATACACACAGTGCAGGGGCTGAGCCTTGGAGCATTGGAGATTTAAAGAAAACAGCACTAGTCTTAGAAAAATAGTGCTTATAAACATGTAAAGTTATATTACACAGTTTGAATTGCAAATGCCACATGAGACCTTCTCCTAAACTGTCGAAAAACTATCCATCCATCCATTTTCTGAAAACACTTAATCCAACAGTAACCGGGGTCACAGGGGGAAAAGAGCCTATCCTAGGAACAACGGGCACAGGCAGGAACCAACCCTGGGCAAACACCAACACACCACAGGGCACACACTCACATGACTCACATGGGCCAATTTAGACTCACCAATCAACCAATCCTGCATGTGAGGATGGGGAGGAAGGTGGAGCCCTTGGCGAAAATGTGCAAACTCCACCCCAAAAGGATCCAGGATCAAAACGCAGGACCTTCTTGCTGTGAGGCAGCAGCCCTAACCACTGCACCACCATGCCACCGATCTTAAGGTGTATAATCACTTGTGAAATACCTTCTATTAATTTATTTACTTCTGTGGCAGACACAGGTCACCAACATTTTCCACTAAACAGGCTTTTCCTGGACTTTGGGCAGCCTTTCCTTAGTTGTCTCTTTCTGTTGATGTTCATTCCCACAGCAGCACAACACGAGCAACTGCAACATTAACCCAGCCTACGTACATTATGCTACATTACGCTGCACCACATTCAACAAGAATTATGTGTTTATACCATATTCTACGAAATAAAAACTAAGCTACCTCATCTATCTGGCCCGAAGTTCGCAGGCTTAACTTAGGTCCTCAGTGGTGGCATAGCACTATTGGAGTCTTGTCCAAGACAACTGAAGCAAAGCTTGAGGGTTGGTGACATGGACCACCCAGGTTATATTAAAATAAAATAAAAATACCTGTGAATTCAGCGCGTTGGGTTGATTCTGCGTCTTTCCAGCTTTGCGGGCACAAGCGTAGTAGCAAAAATGGATTGTTTCTTCCTCGACAGAGAATGCCTTGTACGTCCAATGATGTTCAGGCTTGAGCATCTACTCGTAATTTTCAGAAGCGCTAGCGTAAATTTCAGAAACAAGTATAATTTTCAGAAGCTCAAGCATAATTTACGCTTGTGAAACGTACATTTGACGTACATTATTACGAATTATTTTTGATAGCGATCTTACTCCATAGATTTGCCTTTCCCTTTCTCGCACACCTGTGAACAAGACCTCAAGATGCTCAAACTCCCATCCTCACATGAAAGTATCTATGATGAAAGCACAGCAGCCTGTCTTCTCATGATTTCTGAATATTATATCTCCTGTAGGCCAGCAGGAGATTTAACAGGGATGCAGGTACACATTCTTTCAAAGGTAATAATCATTTATGCACATCGAAGTGACATGCATATAACAGCAGCTAATCATTTTTTTAAATGATAAATTGTTATACATTTTTATTATAAATAAAGATTATTTCTTTATGCAGTTTTAAGAGACCTGTGCTGAGTTTATCACTTTGGCTTTAAATGTATCCCCTTTTACAAAAAAAAACATATGCATAGAAGTCATCTAATTCTTAGAAATCTGACAGGCAAGTTGCAAGCTAGGTCACCATGTTCATGTTCATTATTTTTCATGTAAGGTAAAACAAATAGTACAGTATTGCCCTTTAAGTTCAGGCTTATAAACTTTCCATTGTGCTCTGTGCTTCTTGGTCACCTTTCTGTGCAAAGTCAACTGTCCATAGCAGATCAGATCACATCAGGCAATCATTGTGCCAATGGACCACATTTAAAAAAGTATTAAGATTGTTAACGTATGTGATGTCATACGTCACGCGTACAATGTGCCTTTTTGTAAAAATGTGGCAGTACCAATAAAGAAGCACCTTTTTTCTGGTTTATGGAGAAGTGTGTTTTTCCTCTGTACAAAGTGATATATAATCTGTTCCTACATACACCTAGAGTAAATGGCCACGCCAACAAAAATGCTTTTGGTAGTTAAATCATAGAATTACCTCACCAGGGCAATAATCACAGAAAATCCAGCTTGTTTTGCTATCAGTATTATTATTTTTTTAAACTCACATATATACACATAATTCACATACGTGTGGCGGGAGTAGCGGGCAGAAGTCATACTTGGCGGAATTGGCATGCAGAAAAAAATATTGATCTTGCGGACAGGAAACGGGACCCCAATGAACACAATTTAGACTTACAGTCTTCCTTGTTCACATGTCTGAAAGCTCGTAAGTAGAGGAGCGCCGGTATTTATCACACACACACCCCTCTCTGACATAATGAGGGTACATGCTGCTTTGTCTGGCTTTTTTGAAAACTTACATTTATTCAGCTGTCAACTTCATGTGACCAAACGTCCATGTCAAAGTGAATCAAGGTCCTGGAAATATGCAGTGCGTCTCGACGGTGTTTCAATGCTCACACAAGGTATCAAATACCTCATGCCAGCCACTGTGCCATTTTAAAGCGAAAACGAAACACGGCTTGCGAAACAGTCACAGAGTTTGAAAGCTGTAAGGTGTAAAAATACGCATTTTCATCCAAAAACCTTCTCGGCAGTGATGGTCCAACAAACACAACTGTTGGGCAGCCACGTTAAATAATGATGAATCTGGAAGACAGTAATTTGATGCATGAAATGCGGTACTTCTGCAGAATGCGTGTCTTACCGGTATTTCTGAGGGGTCTGCGGTCTGCTGTTATTCTGAGATCATCAGCATGGGAAAAGAGCCAGGAGATTATCTCCTTCCACACTCGTATCCATAGTCCATCTTGTGTTGCTCACCTGACTGCCCCCAGGCAGTGCTGCAGCATTCTCGTACCTTTATTGCGCCGGTAAGTTCCCGATGGCGCTCGTTTCTGTCACTCTGGACGTCCTGCGTTCAGTCTGCTTCAGAGAGGTGGTTCAGATTGGACTTAAGGGCCATGAAACTGGGCCGGTGGTCCGGTTCGGCGTCCCAGCAGGATAGCATGATCTTGTAGATGTTGTCAGGGCACCTTGGTGGAGGGGGCATCCTGTAACCTTGGCTGACGAGATTGTACGCCTCGGAGTTGCTCGCACCTACGGGGGGGGGGGGGCAATACAGGACAGGAGAGAAAGACAGGGCTGGACGTCAGAGATGGGCAGGAGTGCAGCAGCCAATAAGCTCATGGAGTGTGGTGGTCCCTGCTCACCCGGGTAAGGCATCGCGCCATAGGTGAGGATCTCGTACAGGAGCACCCCAAAGGACCATACGTCCGACTTGATGGAGAAGCGCTGGTGGCTGATGGCCTCGGGAGCCGTCCACTTGTAGGGCAGCTTCCTGCTGCTGGAGATGTAAAAGGGCTCCTGGGGGGGTGTATTCAAAGATAAATGCTGTGCTCAAGGGTAAGGCCGCAGCAAAGTGAGTATCAAACAGCAGGCAGGGGAATACTGGCTAAAGGAGCTGCAGGAACTGAGGTCAGGTGCTGCTGCAGAAATGCGATGGCGCAATTCAACATAATGCGGGAGTCAGACAACAACACTCACTTCATCATTGCATGCACCTAAAATTACTCACTATAGTTTAAATTATTTCCTGAAACCAATTTTACTGTCTTCCAGGACACAGACAATATGATGCAACCATTTTGTTATCAAATGCTTCAATTGTATGTAGTTTTTCATTGAGTCTGCTTTGGTTAGTCAGACTCGGCAGGCCTCTGAATGGATTGTAAACCCATCAGACACTGAGGTCCACAGCCTAGAACTGTCACTGGTAACTTTGGATATAACCGCTTTGGTTATTTTTGCAGCCTATTTCATAGTAAACTTTTGCTATATGTTGTAATATATCAAGCATCAAGATAACTGTTGGATGCAAACACACCATGTCCAAGAGAAGTCAGAAACTATATGTACTGAATGTTGGAGTAAAATGCACAGCATATGACACTCGTAACATTCATAAAGCAGGATGGCTTCTGTCGCTCGTGATTGGCAGTCCTGCAGAAGGGAAGTCTGTCCTTCCTGTGCTGTGTGCGCAGGGAAAATTGACCTTGAGCTAAGAGGACGTGACATATTTATCATAATGTGCTACGAGGAAACTCAGTATTTTGGCTTGAATTCTGTGACGTCACATGGTCATAAAGGCACTTTGTGTTTTGAAATTTATCAGCTATGGCACCAACTATAACCCCTAAGCTTGCTTAGCTGTTCTAATCAGTGATTAGCCTTCTGAAAATTAGAGGCATTGTCCCTGCCAGTATTGGCTTTGTGTAATGTCTACACCTTCACTACTTGCTAACACATGGACCTTTCTTTTGTGTTCGATGCTGTATGATGATTGAGTATTGCATGTCCGTTACGGTGCTGACCTTGACGACTCGAGCCAGGCCAAAGTCGGCCACTTTGCAGGTGTAGTCCTCCCCCACCAGCACGTTGCGTGCTGCCAGGTCCCTGTGGATGCTGTTGTTGGACTCCAGGTAGGACATCCCATTAGCAACCTGGACCGCCATGTCTATTAAGCAGGGCAGGTTCAACCTGCTCCCCTCCTCACCTGCAGAGTGGACTCTACATTTTATTAAAAGAAGTCACCCCCTTCTTTTAGCTCTCTATAAAGTTCTGAGAATCAGGCACAGAGACCACAATCAGGATTTCTCAGATTACGAATGACATATGGATCGAAGTGTCATTTAGTCTAATAGGCACAGTCTGTGAAGTTGTCCTGGAAACGCAAACCCCAAAATCAAAGAACATGGAACTCTTTAAGCAGGCTGAGTCCAGGGTGTGCTCTTCCTAGTCAAGGTCATGAGGGCATGGAGCTTATAAACTCTCAAAAATGTCCTAGTACTTTCTTTTCGTTCTGATGTCTTCTATTGTCATCTTTTCTATTCTTTTCTGTTTTGCTTTGTTATGCTCTATTCCAGGGGTCTCCAACTCCGGTCCCGGAGAGCTACTATCCAGTCGGTTTTCAATCCTACCCAGCTTCTGATGAGCCACACCTGTTCTCAGGTAAGTACCAGGACTAGGTGTGGCTCATCAGAAGCCAAGTAGGATAGAAAACCTACTGGAGAGTAGCTCTCCAGGACCGGAGTTAGAGACCCCTGATCTATTTTCTTCTGATTTTCTTCTATTCCCTTCTATTCTGTACAATTCGGTGTTCTCAGCATAAACCACTTTATTGTTCTGCTTTGAAAATGGTATACATCACTCATGGCTCTGAAGCAGGCCGCCGGCCCACACACCTCGCAGGAAGTTCTGCAGGTTGCCCTTCTCCATCAGCTCTGTGATGATGTAATATGGCAGTGACATAGAGCAGACAGCCAGGAGGGTGAGCAGGTTCCTGTGGTGAAGCTTCTTCAGGATCTGGGTCTCCAAAAGGAAATCCTCTACATTCAGGGTCTCTGGGTGCGGTGGGGTGGGATATCAGTCAGTCAACCTGAGCCACAACTATTTACATATTCTGTAAATGTGCACTGCAGAACAATGTCACTTGGAGGGCACAGCTCATAGCTTTGTATGTTTGTTGGACACAGTTACCATGATCTACATGTATCTGAATACAGAAAGTTTTTCCTGGTTTCTACGTCAAACTGTTCTGTTTCCTCTTCTGTTGGTGTATTTAGCTTTCTGCTGTTGTTTTATTTTCAACCTTGTTTTCAAAATAGTTAGGACACTGTGCAAAATGTTAATAAAAACAGAATGCAATGATTTGCGAATCATATAAAACCACATTCAACTGAAAGTAGAACAAAGGCAACATATCAAATGTTGAAAATGAGAAATGTTATTGTTTCTTCACAAATATGTGCTCAATTAGAATTTTATGTCAGCAACATGTTTAAAAATAGTTGTGACAGGGCACCAAAAGATTGGAAATGTTGTGTAAGGCTAAAGCGAAACACCAGGTAGAATATCTCACAACGAATTAGGTTAACTGGCAACAGGTTACTAAGATGAATGGGTATAAAAATAGCCTCTGAAAAATAGCCTGGCAGTCTTTGTGCAGTGAAGATGGGGAGCGGTTCACTACTCTGTGAAAGACTGTGTGGGTAAATAGGGGAACAATTTAGGAAAAATGTTCCTCAATTTAATGTTGCAAAGTATTTGGGAATGTTATCATCTATGGTACGTAATATCAATAAAAGATTCAGAGAGTCTGGAGAAACATCTATATCCAAAGCAAAAGGCACAAGGCCCACTGGATAGCTGCAATCTTTGGGTCCCCAGGCGGCACTGCATTTAAAGGAGACCTGATTCCACAGTGGAAATTACTGCATGGGCTCAGTCACCTTTCTGAAAACCATTGTCTGCGAACACAGTTCATCACTACATTCACAAACGCAGGATGAAACTTTACCATGCAAAAAAGAAACCAAACATGATCCAGAAACACCACTGAATCTCTGGGCCTGAGGTCATTTAGGTTTGACTGAGGCAAAATGGAAAACTCTCTTATGGTCTGATGAATCAAAATTCCAAGTTTGTTTTTTTGGAAATTGTGTGTGCTGCATCCTTCGGTCTAAAGATCAAGGGGACTACGCAGCTTGTGATCAGCCGACAGTTCCATCCATGATGGTTTTGGGGTGTACAGCATTAGTGCCCATTGTGTGGGTAGCTTGCACATCTGGGGCACCATGAATACTGAACAATATGTACAGGTTTTGGAGAGACATATTCAGCCATCCTGAAAATGTGTTTTTCAGAGAAAGTCCTCTATATTTCTGCAAGACAATGCCAAACTGCATTCTGCATGTATTACAATGGCAATCAATCAGGAATGGGAGAACGTTTCACTTTCAAAACTCAAGCAACTGGTTTCCTTAGTTCCCAAATGCTTACAGAGTGTTGTTAAAAGAAGAGGTGATGCAACAGAGTGGTAAACATGTCCCTGGGCCAACTTTTTTGAAATGTGTTGCTGGCATTAAATTCAAATTAATTGTGAATTTGTCATATAACATTAATAATTCTCAGTTTCAACCTTTGATATGTTTTCTTCGCCCTATTTCCATGGGTTTATATGACGTGTAAATCATTGCTTACTGTTCTTTATTTATATTTTACACAACATCCCAACATTTTTGGAAATGGGGTTATATGTGAATGAGAAAGGGGCAACGCCACTTTTTGATTTATGTTCATTTATTCTGTTCTCTAATTTGTATCTATAAATAGGGCCAGATTATTGCATAGGCCATACTAAGCTATAGTTTAGGGTCCTGGCGAACGTCAGGGTCCCAGCCTGCCTGGGGAAAAATGGTTACACTTCTTAAATCTGGCTGACTAAACCACTGGTGCAATAACCCCCCACCCCCACTTGGCAAAGTTACCCGCCTCCTAGTCATGTCAGCCTATAAACCAAAGTTAATATGCTCATGCCCATAAACCACTGATTAAATTGCAAAAATCTCTGAATAAAATAAATAAATAAATAAAAACTGAAAATCCAACGCAGGACGAGATGCCAGTCCATCACAAGGTATACAGTATACAGGGTATACAGACTGCCAGCTTTCAGAGGTGGACATTTCAGGTCCAGAAAGTAAAAATCCAAACCAGGACTTTGTTTCAACCAACCAGTTGAGTATAATGTGATTCTGACTCTTTATATTCAACAGGTTGGTTGAAACAAAATCCTGGTTTGGATTTTTACTTTCTGGACCTGAAATGTCCACCTCTGCCAACTTTCGGCAGCTGCCTGGCATGACATTTTTAAGTCTGCACACTCATTTACATGCATGCTACAGTTTTATTGCCCTGCAAATTGTCAGTAGGGTTTGCAAACATTTTAGGCTTATAATAAAATAATGTAGTTTTGCCAGAAGATTTCTTGTGTGATTGCGAGAGTCAGAAAGCATGATATGCCAGAGTTGGCAACCCTGTATGTGTATACACAGAGACATGCATCATACCTGTACAAAGAGACAACAATTAGCCTAACTGCATGTTTGTAACACAGCAGGAAATCCACATGATATGGGGAGAACATGCAAACTCCACAGACAGAGTGGAATTGTGATTCAGACCTACACTGAGAGTTAACTGGGTTTCCACTGTGCCACCCATAAGCTGAAAGTTCTCATCTTATCACTTCTGGATGCCACCCGCCTATGCATTGGCCAGCTGAGAAAAGCTGACCTGCTTCGTATGATTATAAGAACGATAAGGCCTCATGTCTCTGTTTTTGATAAATGGCTTATAAAATGCATGCTGGACAGCGAGGCAGAAAAGCTAGTCTTGCAAATGTTTCAAATGTTTTGGACGCATGTGGTAGTAAGAATGTGTGTACTCTTCTTCCTCTTCACACATACCGATAGCTATCACAAGTCTCAAAAACCTTTTAAAGACTAAAAAACTACCAAATGTGTATACAACTGCCCTCAAGAATCTTTTATCAGGCATGTTAACTAATAACTCTGTGTCACAAAGGTTCAGGCCATTGACTGCATCACAAAGCATAGTGTCTTTCTTGCAGAATCATCATGCAGAATATGAATGCCCCCCATTTATAGACACTATGCAAGAAAAATATTACACAGTCTTAATTTTTTAACAATATCGAAACATCAAAATGCTATCTGGTGATCTTAAAACAAAATATTTTAATTGACAAAAAAAAAAATTCACAATTTTCAGTATCATTCCATTTTTTAATAGCTTTTTAAAGCTATCAATTAGATTTAATTACTTAACAATGCATAGCAACTATTTGTCTACTATTTAATCTCAGGTTTTTTAGTTTCTCATCCATGATGGCTCAGTATGCCTGATATGCAAGTATTGCCTATACTTACCATTGCTCTTCAGGATCTTTATGGCCACACTGACACGACCTTTCCACATGCCCCTGTGGACGTCAGAAAAATAGCCACTGCCCAGCTTCTCCTGTATGGTGAACTCCTCCTTAGGCAGCTCCCACTCGTCCACCGTAGTGTGGGATAGGTCTTGGGGTACGGGACTCCGCTGTGTCATATGGGGGAAATGTCCAAACAGTCAAATTTTCACCTACATAAATCGCATATGGTTAACTTACGTTCTTTGAATGCTCTTACATTGCACTTACTGGTCCTTGAATAGTTGAATTAGGTTCTTAAGTTGTTATTAGTTATTGATTAGCTGTTGTGTTGCTGTTGTTTAGCTCCTGCTCCAAAACTACTTGTACCTAGGAAGCTCAGCCTAGCTGCACTTACGTCTAGTAAACTCCTTGCTGGCATGAATGTGCTGTTTGCCTCACTTGTACGTCACTTTGGACAAAGGCATCTGCTACATATGTGAATGTCAATACAATTCTTTATATTTATTCAGCTGAACATTTTAATGGAAGTGAAAGGTCAGGTCAGGTTAGGTTAGGGAACATACATTGGTACAGTGCATAGCCGTACCTGTCATGCCCAGCTCGTCCGATCCTTGTGTGTGCCACGCCCCCCTTGTTACATTGTGTTAATTCCCGATTGTAATCACTTGTTATCTGTCACATTCAGCTTGTCCTGTCCAGTATCAGCAGATACTGCTGTTATGCTGTTCTTAGTGGATGTAGTGCCTGTCTGCCCTCTTGTCCTGATTAAACCCCGTTACATCCGTCCATCCGCCTGCTCTTGCCTGCTTTCTGCTCGCCCGCTCCACGCAACGTGACAGAACGTGACAGAATGACGGATCTCGCGAAAGACTCACCGCGGCAGGACGAGGACCAATGGCTCGTCCTACTGCAAGAGGTGGGTTACTGGAGAGAGCAGACCGAGATCCACGAGGATCCCGGATGCTACGCTCTCGTCGAGCAGAGCTGGGATCTGCTTCAGGAGGTTACTCCCAGCAACGAAAGACACAATATGGTGGAAGTCCAATCCCTCCTGCAGCAGCTCATCCACCGGGTAATTGAGAAGCGGCTTCAGCCGCTCACCTTCTCGGAGGCAACCCCGCCTCCACCTACAGTACCTGTCCCGGCTAGCGCAAGAAGAGAAGGTGTAGGGCAAAAGGAGAGGACGCCGCCTCGACGATCTTCGTGGGGGCTTGCTGTCTCTCCGCGGCTACTCTCCCCGCGAAATGTCCGGAGGAACCCCTCCGGATTCAGAAGCCCCGGGGATCCTTCCAACCTCGCAGCCGCTTTTGGAGGCATATAATTTCTGGGCAGCACGCTTAGGCCAAGAGGGAATATGCACGGTGAGGGATGCGATTCCCCGGTTCTTTGAGACACTTAAAGGGACCACCATTATTTCTGAGCTGCTCGGGGTACCTGAACTGCCTAGCGAGGCTCTGCCCCCTGCTGGCCACTCGCCTGAGGATGCCGCCACGTCCGCAGCGCCCTGCTGACTGCTCTTCGATCCAGCCTGTCCTGCCCTGCTCTTTGGTCCTGATGAAGTCCAGTTTTCATCTCACAGTATAACGTCCATGTCTTGTAACCATACAGCAAAACGGAGCACAACTTTAACTACTATGACATTTGTCCTCTTGCAAAGAAATCAGGAGTGCCAGACACACCTTTCCAGTGATCTCATGACCCTCCATGCTCCCCAAATCCATCTACATATGAAGAGTCACCAGAGACATGAATGTCACTGCTGAGTTAAGTGAACCTATTGAAGTGGTTTATGTTATCTTTGGAAACAGACACACTGCTGATGATTGAGCCCAAGTGGACATTAACAGTCTTGGTTTTTATCCAAGCCACTCACAAGCCCAGACACGCAGACCCCTTGCTCAGTCTCATGAAAACCTTGATCAGACCCTCCATTGACTCAGCAAAGATCACAATGTCATTGGTAAAGACAAGATTAGCAAATTTTTCTTCACCAACAAATGCCCCACGGCCACCAGATCCCACCACCTTGCCCTACACCCAGTCCATGCAAGCATTGAACAGAGTAGGAGCAAGAACATACCCCTGAAAAAACACAGATTCAACTTGGAAGAACGCAGAGGTTCTGCCTCCAGTCTGCACAGCACTCACAGTACCAGTGTACAGGCCAGCAATGATATCCAACAACTTGGGGGGATCCAGTAAAGTATCAGGGCAGCTTGATAAACTGAGATCAACAAAGGCTGCAAAGAAACTTCCCAAACAAACGCCAATGGTTTTGACTCTTTCAGGAATGAGGCTCCAAAGAGCTTTCCCCCATTCCCCAGGCCAGGAATTTGCCCAAGTTTCCAGTCTACCTCATTTGGCACCAGTCTGCCCCAGTTGGCCCTAGTTGGCCTCATGTGGCTCCTGTTGACCCCATTTGGATCCTGCTGGCCCTTCTTGATCCCATTTAGCTCTTGTTGGCCCCAGTTGGCCCTAGTCGGCTCCGGGGTCTTCCGAAAGGTAAAACGGTCTTAGGGTGAATTTTGCTTTGAAACAACTTGGCTTTGCTCCACAGAAAAGGAGGTGGGAATCACCTCATAATTAAGAGTAAGCTGCAACACTTGCACCTGAGCTTTTAAACTTGAACCTGGAATGCTTTTGCTAAGATGTTTAAGGATATAAAAAAATTTGACACTAGCCTGTACAAAATAAGGACAAGTTTTACTATACTATACGATATGATAAGATATGATAGATTACGTTATGCTATGGTATGATAGTATACTATACAATACTATTGAGCAGTACATAGAGTCACACACACACAAACTGTGAATGGGCTGATTCCAGTTTTCAGGCTTCTATTCCATTGGTGAATGGGCCTCTATTACAGTACCATATTTGGCATAATCACTCACCCTGGTGCAGGGTGCACCAAGCTGGTAGCTGGCAGCTATAAAGTTCTCTCTGTAGTGGTCCACGAGGTCCAGGAGGCTCAGGAAGCACCGGGCCGGGTAGATGTAGAACTTGTACTCTCTTGTCTGGTAGATCTTGAAGTGTTTCATCTCTCCATAGATTTTCACTGTGGGGTGCAGACCCAGGGCAGCAGAAGTATTAAACAAACGTGCAAAATTAATAAAGTAAGCGTTGATCCTCAAAAAACACCAGCTACGCATGACAAATTAAAAATAATGGATTGGGTTAAACAAGAGAAATGGAGGGAAAACAAAGAAGCAAAAGATGCCTCACAGATGCCAGTTCATGGGGTCTGAATGAACCCCAAAGTACTTCACTGCAGTTGATAAGAATGTCCACTGGTGCATCTCATTCATGTCTTAGCTTTTGTGGTGTTTTCACTTACATCCAATGGATCTTTACACCAAAACCTAGGTGTTCAGAAAATTCAGACAGTTTCTTTTCTTTTCAGTTCTAAGCTCACACGTGGGATGAATAGCTGACAGATTCTCTGCATGTGGACTCTCCTAAACAGGGTTCCGATGAAGCCCACCCCTAGCACCCGCACAACACTGCTCAGCATTACTATTGGGAGATAAAGACGGTGAGTGTTGCCCACCTGAGAGAACAAAGTCAATGGTGTCCTTCTCGCTGATCCGCACCATGAAGGCCCCGTCTTTGTTCTCCACGCCTGAAAGGTACTTCATTGACTCCAGTCGGCTTAGCTTCCCAAAATACCACCTTGGGAAATTAACCAGGTCTATCAGGATACAAATTTTTGGATACAACGAGAATCTTCTACTGTTTTTTTAATATATTTTTTTTCAGTAACTGCTCAAGTAAAGGTTATGGTCACACATAGCAAGGGCTAATTCTGAAATATTATTATATGGTAAGAGCCAGTGAATCCATGCCCCTCTGCCCCCCCTGGATATAACTCTAGTGGGTAAAAACTTTTTTAAGGAGCCAGGAACTTCTATCATATTCCCTTTGTAGTTCCTTGGAGGTTTTTCAGTCTCCATTCCAGGCTAGTTATATTTTGCTTGACCTGGAACTATTGGGTAGGGCTTATAGTAATAAACTTTGCTGATTTGTTGAATTTTGAAAAGTCATGTAACTAAAATGAAATTAGCCAATTCTTATCAATTTCTATGTGCTGGACACAAATATGACAGTTAAAATGCAAAATTGCCTTGTTTTTTTGTTATTTGCAATATATTGTTTACGTCTATTACTGAATGCCAATAGTAATAGATCTACGACTAATACCCCTAAAAATCAAGTTATAGACTACGTCTTTCATTTCTTTGCCTTTCTCTTATACACCTGCTCTGGAGCATCTCTTTGTAGTGTCCAGCAGTAGTCAGCGAGCATGGTGGTAGACCACTTTCCCTGGTATCTTTGTTCCATCGTTGAGATATCTTGATGAAAACGTTCACCATGTTCATCACTAACCATACCACAGTTGTCAGGAAAGAAATCCAGATGGGAATGAAGGAAGTGGATCTTTAAAGACATTTCACAGCCAAGTTTCTGATACTGCAACAGCATGTTCCCTGTAGTTTTCTGCCCTCACATTCCCGAGAAAGTTTGTAGACGCTAGGTGAAAAGCATTCCATGCTTGTTTCTCATCACCCTGCAGCAAGTCGGCTCTCGAATCTGAGGACGCACAAAAACTCCTCTTTTAATCTTTGCTTCACTGAGTCGAGGGAATTTTTCTTGCAAGTATCGGAATCCTGGCCATGGCTGGTCCATGGCTTTCACAAAGTTCTTCATCAAACCTAGTTTAATGTGAAGCGGTGGTAGCAGGATATTGTGAGCCTCGAGCAGGGCTGGGTGCTGGATATTCTTCGGTTCTACTATTACATTTTATCTGGGAGTCCATTTCTTCTGCAAGTAGTGCAGTGTTGTTGCTCTGCTATCCCACTCACATAAGAAACACATGAATTTTGTATATCCTTGAAGCAGTCCCATTAAAAGGGCGACTACCTTCAAATCACCACGGAGGTGCCATCTGTACTTGCAGTACTCAATGGAATTCAGTACTGCTTTAAGTTATCGTACGTCTCTTTTATGTGGACAACATGCGCAACTGGAATAGATGGAAGACGGTTCCTATTGTGCGAGAGCACAGCCTTAGTTTCGAAAGACTTAGTTTCGAAGAGTCTACAAATACAAAAAAAAAAACAAAGTCTCCGTTCTTTTGGGTCATGAGTGATTCCCAAGGCATTCATGAGGCCCTCAACATCGGAACAGAATACCAGGTCATTACCTTCCTTTCTGAAGAAAGGCTTCAAATGCTGATGGTGCTTTCGATAAAAAGTTATTGTGACATCTTCTTCTAGAAGATTCCATTGTTGGAGTCTTGAACCTAGCAGTTCTGCCTTGTTCTTGGATAACTCCAAATCACTCCATAACTCCAAGTCATTGAGTTCTTCCTGTGTTATTCTGTGCGGGGTTAACGGTGGACCACAGTGAAAATCTGGATCACAGCATGCTGATGGACCAGGAGAACAACAAGTTGGCTCACCCACGTCCTCATCGGCTGAATCAAGAGAATATTCTGCTGGAGGTTCTGGAATAGGAACCATGTGGAACCGGTCTCAATGCAGAGGGTGTGTTGGGGTAGACAATTCTCAACTTTTTCTGCTTCGTAATCCCGCCAGAAAGAGGAGGAACTAAGTAGAAGTAACAGTCATTTGTGTGGTTACTTGACTCTCTCCACACCGTGGGAACTGCAAACGGCATTGAGGGTTTTTTGCCATTCAACCACAGTGAAAGCTGTGCTGTACATGTAACACAGCATATATGTGGGGCCCAAGGTTTGTCTTGATCGACAAGCTTGCAAACGAAGTGAAGCTGATATGCCTTCTATACTTGAGAAGTGATACTTTTCTTCTGGTTAGCAAAAGTCACTTCTCCACAAATATAATAAAAGTTGTCAACGTTATTACGCACTTTCGAGGCATTACTGTTATGACTAAATGTATGAAATAATTAATATATAATTAGTTTATTCTAGCAATAGCTTCATCTGTATCCCACAAAGTCTTGCATAATATTACATGCTGACGTTGCCCATGCTAGTACACCGCTAACGTTAGCTTACTTCAGCAGCCGCCTAGCAGGTTCATTATTACTCAGAAAATTATGCAATAAAAAACCCTGAATTATAATTATTGTGCCATTTGGTGCAAAATTACGTCATTCTAGGCTTATTTAAGATGTTGTTACAGTCCTACAGATAAATTTACACGGTGAAACGTAGAAAATGCGCTATATGAATTATCATCAAAACAAGAGTCAATAAAAATATTTCATGGTCATTTTCATATTCAGCACATCAGAATACTATAGAATATGACACTTTTAAGTCAGTTACAAATTCAGTGTTGCCCAGTGTAATAACAATAATAATAATAATAGCAGCAAAAAAATGGGGCGAGGCATGATTGTTAGCACTGTTGCCTCACACCTCTGGGACCAGGGTTCAAGTGCTTGTAGAGCCTGCATGTTCTCCCTATGTCATCATAGGGTTCCTCCAGGTACTCCAGCTTCCCCCACAGTCCAAAGACATGCTGAGGCTAATTGGAGTTACCAAATTGCTATCCCTCTCAGTCAGCTTCCTCTTAAGATCCACAGATACTCTCGTTGTATGTGGTCCATCCTTTGTGGTGGTATGTCAACATCACCCTGGATACCAGGGCACGCTATACATCACAGTTCTTGCTGTACAAATCACAGATGCATCAGCGAGACATGCAGCAACATTTTGTCTTCTTTTGAACTCCCATTATGTTGTGTGGATTGCAATATTTTTTGTACAACTGCTATTGTTCTGCTAATTCAACCGTCACATTCTGCTCTTACTGATGGAATGTGCAAATGGTGAATATTACCCATCAGACTGCACATATAGATATCACTTTAATATTTAATGATATGACAGTCACCTAGTGACAACCCTGGAGCTGAGGGTTAAGGGCTTTGCTCAGAGGCCCACAGACTTATGACTTTTCTGTCAAACCTGGGCTCTAACTGGCAACCTTCTAATCACAGGCACAAAGGCTTAGCCCACTGAGCCGCACACCATCCACATTTGAAGGTTTGAGGGTTATGTATAATTTATTGAATGAGTGCATCCCAGTGTTTAATAGTCTAATTGAGCCAAAATCATGGCTTAGGACAAGTTTTAGAATTTTGAATAATTTCTTATTCTTCCTTTGGTGGAAGCGTTTTCAAACCAGTCATACAATGGTGGCCAGTATGATATGGGAACAATAAAACAATTCAGTCACATTCTCTATGTCAGGGGTGGGCAATCTTATCCGCAAAGGGCCGGATACACCTACAGGTTATCCCAAAAACCAGCATAAACACCGGCCCTTTGCAGGATAAGATTTGGCAGGGGTCCATGGAATGTGCAAATGGTGAATATTACCCATCAGACTGCACATATAGATATCACTTTAATATTTAATGATATGACAGTCACCTAGTGGGCTCCATGTGATGCCCGGAATCTCCTATTGCCTGTTTGTGATATTCGTATTGGTGGAGAAACTCTGCAGTTCCTCTATCAGCTTTCAAGCCTTACAACGACTCACAGTTACAGTTCATGCATGTTGAATTATATCAATTTCTTTTAAAACATTTTAGAAAAGGGCAGACAGATTAGCAAGACCATCAGAAAAGTGTTTGATGTTTGGGATACTCACGGTTGTGCTTCTAAAGTCTCCTCTCTTGCTAGGTAGTTGTACGGAACTATTCCTGTGGCTACAGTTTCACCACGCCGGGCAATTTTCTCAACAGTCCACCATCCACCAGAATTGTCAATAATTTTAAAGAGGTCGCCCTCGCAGAAGGACAGCTCCTGCTTTTCCCTGGCTTCGAATGCCCACAGTGCCTTGTAGACGTCTGATGCCTTTGCATGGCCGGGAACTGATACAGCAGCGTGTGCGGGGCCCTGCTGTTTGTCAGGGATGACGTGGATGATGTCATCCCCATCAGCTTTTGGGGAGCTGAAGCATTCACAGAGATTCCTGAGCCAGGAGAAGCCAGCGGACATGTCCCAAGTGGTGAAGAACCTTTGCCGAAGTTCACAAGTGTCCTCGTGTTCATCAAGTATGGACGCAGGAGCTTCAGCACCATGACATGCCAAAAACCAAACGTTTATCTTGAGGACAGGAAGGGTGATTCACCAAGCTTCCTCATTTGCTTTTATTTATAAGAAATTCTGCATTGGTTTCCATTTTTCATTCTCACTCCTTCACTCTCAGATCCCGACACGCAGCTCTGTCCATTTTCATTTTCCTAAGCACATTACATGACAAGTTGCAGAAATTACAGTCAGACTATTTATGTGTCTTTTTAACTGCAATGGTGTGTCTTTTGTTTTTGATGCAATGACTGCCACGTTCATCTCTTTGCAGTGTTTAGTGACGCCATCTGCTTGCTTTGACTGTTCTCCTCCCCTTGACGTCATTGTGGGCGGTACCCCACACGGGGTACTCACTGCTATAGGCATCTCTGCTGAAGTCACTGTAGGTTTCAAGAACCTAAATCCTTAGCTCATTCCAAATTTCTGCATGCAGACCTAATTTAAATTCACTCCATACTGACCAGTAAATATTTATTAATTGGGACCAAAGAAGGATCAGCAAAACATAAGTGAGAATCATTCAGAAATTTAATTACAAAGGAAGGACTTTAAATAATGAAGCATTTTGTTTTTATGTTGTTCTTGTTTTTTTTTGCATGTGGATGCCGTGGAAACTAGCCTATCATGTGACAACAGTACTATCATGTGACACGAGCCTATTGCGTGAAAGCACCAGTGCCACTATGTAGTAGCAGCCAATGGCAATTGAGGAAGTTGGCCATATATGGCTAATAGGTTTATTAATCTCACATATTGTGAAGTGTCAAAGCAGCAACTAGAAAGAGTGCCCAAGGAGCTTGGTCTCTTCATCCCTCAGTACCTCTGTGTGAAATGGTCATTCATATCTGCCTGACTGCTCTCCGCAGGACTGGCATCCTCTTCGGGTTTCCCCTCCTTTGTACCCTGTGATGGACCGGCATCCTGTCCAGGGCGTCCCCTGCCTCATGTCCTTTACACTGTGCGAGTGTAAAATTACGTTTTTTTCCCACGGCTTGTCTGCAGACATGTTCATTCGTGTGACACTGTGGATTTGGTTTTTCTATGGCTCTGCTCCCTTGAGATCTTGTTTCTCATTTCTTGAATAAACACCATGAAACTTTGGAAACTATTTGTCCTGTAGTTGATGCCTTCGGGGAGCGTATCACAGCACCCAGGCAGACTGATCTTGCCTGAAAATGTGGTACCATCTGTGAAACTAAGGAGCCAAATGAAGGAGCCAGCAACACCCTGGTGATGTGTGAAAGCCGGCAGATTCTCTATTAATGGTACCTGTTAATATCCCTCTGAACATGTAAGTTCCCTAAATTCATTGGATAGACAGTTATGGAAGCTGGGTGCAGTATTCTTTTGGATCTCCAGATCACATCTTGGAGTGACAGGACCTTTCAGGCCACAGAACCACTTCCAATGAGTGGAGAGGATTTTGATTAGCATAAGCCATCAGAGCGATTCATTGTTCCTCTGTCAGGCAGATGGATGGATGGTAAAGATGCTCTAAATTTTTACATTTTCACAAAAAATTAATGCCAAAAATGGGGCATAACCTGAATTTATGCACACTGGTGAATCTGCTCTCATAGGAGTCATTTTTTTCCTATGAAGAAAAAAATCAACCTAACCTAACATCTGTAGAGACTGCCCCATTGTCATCACTCTATAACCCCATATTAATTCAGTTTTAATTAGTTGGGGTCATAAATACTGGGTGCAAATGTGTTTCATATTCCTGTATAGCCTAAAAGTAATACAGAAATCATGTAAAACACCATTATAATAATAAATTATATAACAATGATTTCACATGGGGAAATCACTGTGTGGCCCACCAAACTCATCTCTCAGGACAAAAGACAACATGCAGGGGTCTGTTTGACATGGCAGCAACTGTTTTATTTTATTGGGTTACTTTTGTGACACAAAAATCAGCTCCCACTGATTGGTTAGGGAGAAACACACCTGATCACGGTCCTCCAATCAACTGAGTGATATGTAGGTAGCGGGAAGGCCCACCACAACATTTTTGCATCGGACAAACAGAAATAAACATTTTCTTATTTTCTTATTCATCTTTTACTTGTTGCACATATATATTTATATGTATATATCAACACTTTCTAAAGAATTCAAATATTTAGAGCCACACATACTGAAAAAGAATTCACTGTCATAACACAATAATAAATACAAAAAGAAATGATTGGTCATAAATTACAAGGTATTGGGCATTTGATTCGGGAGTATGGACTGGTGATTCAATAAGACACCTGCTTTTTAAAGAGACACATCTGGTTCAAACTGAATATAACCAGATCAGATCAGAAAAAAAATGGATATGACTGAATAAGACCAGATACCAGACTGGAAATGAGCTGGCTGGGCTTGTTCAGGGAAAAAAATAGCCAGATCAGACTGGACATAATCAGATATGACTGGAGCGGACTGGAACAGACTGGAATTGACGGGATAAGTTCAGGCCATACTGAACCAGATCAGACAAGAAAAGCACTGCATTGTAATTCAGATATTTAGCCACACATACTGGAAAAAAGAATCCACTGTCATAACACAACAATAAATATAAAAACAAATAATTATCTGTCATAAATTACAGGGTGCTGGGAATTAGAGAGGGAGGGTGGACTGTTGATTCAGTAAGACACGTGTTTTTAAAAAAGTAAATTCTTGGGGAATATTTTTTCCTGAGGTTCTGTTTCCCCTGGCAAACACGGTCCAGGGGCTGTTAATGGCTTCTAATTCACTGAGGAACATTGGTGATGAGAGAACTGCTACATCGAGACCTTAGAATTGGAAAAAAAAATAAAAATTAAAGCTGTGAGATGTGAGGTTTAAAGTTCCAAGTTCTGAATGTGTTTGTGCAGGTAGAACTTTTCAACTGAAGGTTCATCTTACAGACAAAACTACATCTCCTTAGGAATGCATAGGTGCAGAGCGACAGAGACAGAGAGCCAACATTAGCAACTAGCTCCTAAAAACCGAAATGAAATAACCCAGTAGTGGCAAGGTCTCGATTAGCTGAAAATGAGGAAACTGCCAGTGTTCCCTGGGTGCTCGCCACACTCTGCAGACGCCTTCTAAACACTGAAGTGTGATACCATCCTGTCTGAGTGTGGCGGCACTTCGCAAGGTTTCTCGAATAAATGCATACAGTCTGGGGATAGGAAAACGGGACAGAGAATCGGGGCAACGAAGGACATCATCAACAACAATGACAACGAAAAGTAAAACAAGGTCAAACTAATTGCAAAAATCTGTACATGTAAACATCACACTTCGACTGAGTCCAGAATTGGGTGGGAAAAAATTACAAAGTTTCACATTGGTATAAAGTATAAATACAGTTTTACATTAGTATAAGGTATAAATAGAGAAACAGTTAATACCATCAGCTTCTGGTATGTAAAGATGAAATTCTTGAGCAGAACCGACCATAAAATCTTAACTCACTGGGAAATTACAGAATAGACCAGACTATGGCCTGAACCATATTGATTTGACTGAAGCTGATCACTGCCCTGATAGAAAAATAAAAAGTAAATTTTTCTGATTTTTTTTCTGACTTGTACATTTGACCCCAGACAGAGAGCAGGTAGCGGCAGTGAGGCTCCAACTCTGAAAATATAAGTACATATATATATCAACACTCTGGACAAAGAAAAAGGAGACATCTCAACTGAGGATTGACCCGACACCATGCCTGGTTGGCGATTTCACACACACACACACACACACACACACACACACACACACACGCACACACACATACATACACACACTCGCTGGGTGGATAGCCCTTACAAGGCTCATCGATTGACTAATCTGCAGTTACTCAACATCTTAAAACTGCTTTTGAGGAAACAGCCTCCTTGCCCTCACCCCCGCAAGACACTCACCCTTCCAAAGTGAGCCTGTACAGCCACAAGTGGCTTGTGATCCATAGATTCTGCCGTAAAGAGAAAATTGACCAACCCAGCGTGCCTGAGAGAGAGCACGTCTCACCTGTCTTCACTTGACCCCATGACCTCTCTGCAGCGCCCCGCCCATCTTTCCTTCCTCTGAATCTGTGACCGACGGCACTTGCATGTGACACAAAGGAGCCACTTGCATGTGGTCGCCCCGCCCGCTGATTCCTGGAGCAGCTGCCGGCTGTTACGGCAACATGTCGCACCCTCCGGACAGTTTTTAAAGCGCGATGATTCTTCCCCCCCTCGGCTCCCCTCCCAACCACCAGATCGGGGCTGGATCCGCACACGGTGACGAGTGCTGACGGCATCGGGGAGACGCCAGCGGCTGCAGTGGCCAAGCTGTGGAATGTGTGAAGACGACGGCAAGGCAACTCTTCCTGTGAATCAGCATCGTAAAAAAGATGTTCGGGGTAGAACAATACTCTATAAATATATACTGTGAATATAGACATATATAAAAATCAGAGTAATAATACCACTTAAAAACTGAAACCGGTGACAAGGGCACTGGAGGCTGTTGCCGTGTCCCACGTGAGCATGTCTTGCAGGACACATGCTACCAAGATGTGACGGCCCCCGGCACACAGGACGCGGGGGCGGGGGCACAGCGGACAGAACGCCGCCCCAGGAGACACGCTACACGTCCAGGATTGTCTAATGCCATTTTTGTGTCTATTGATGAATGAGTTTAGTGTCACTGGGGATGAGTTGGCTTTTTGCAAGAGCTACACGTTAAAGTCACAGCGAGAGTCTCACTCTACAAGAGGAATGTGATGCAGCCAGTTAGCAGAGCGACCCCCCCCCCCCTTCCAAGCCACATGGTGCAGCCCAACTCATGGTGCAGCCCAAATGTGCTGTGGGTTTGAACAACACAGTGCAGGAGAACTACAATGAATGTCAGGTACATTCACATACACACAAATGCACACACACACTCGCACGCACACAAGCATGCACGCGCGCACACACACACTGGAGGTACAGGCCAGCCATGGGATTGATGCATGTGATCCTTTTATCAAACTGGACTCTCCTTCATAAGAATATTTGCTGACAATGATCTTTACTTGCAGTACCTCACCCAGGACAACAAGCAATCGAAGAGCAAGAAACATGAGCTGGAAAAGCATCCTGCTAGGAGACTGGTGGGGACAGACAGCAGTCTTCCTGTGGGCCACCAGGGGAAGCTGATGTGGAGGTACACATCATGCCGGATGATCCTCTTGTGTCACATTAGGACCACGGGGGGGAAGGGCGAGGTGGCGTCACCAGGGGCAACTGGGCAGTGAGGACTTGTGAAGAGCCGCCCAAGATCTCAGGCAGCCAATGAGTGTGTGGGGGCTGTGGTGAAGGTGGCATAAGGGGGGGTCCGTCCTGGAGAATCACACAGACTGTCTCAATTATAAAAATGAAGGAGAAAAGTGAAAAGGAACAAAGCGTTAGATTGTTGTGTTATCAGCTCCAGTTTTGGCTTTGTTGTCAATTGCATTTTTTGTTGCATTGTCCTTCTTTCTCTTGCAAGCTTGAGGAGTGCAGGAACCAGCAGTCTTGGCTTGAGGTCCGCAGGTTCGTAGCAGCAACCGAGGCGCGGCAGGCCGCGTGGGAACGAGACGAGGCCGTCGCTCCTGCTTATCCGCAGCAGAGCGCAACCGACTCGTGCGACGGGAGAGCGGGGAGGTCCAAGGGGAGTGGGGGATTGGGCTGCGTGGGCGTTGGAGCAAAGGGCCGGAACAGCAACCCCCCCCACCCCCAAACATGGCAACCCTGTCGGCCAGGAAACCGCTGCCGATCCAGGCGCCATTTCAGGGATGAGAGAAACAGCCAGCGCTGAAGTCTAGAGGATGAGACATCCAGCCACTCTGGGGACTCAGGGACCTCCCAGTGCAGATACCATGAGGCTCCATGTGGTGGACCAGCCAGTGCCGACCGAAGCCTATGCAGTTACAGATCTATAGGGGGCGCCAGTCTCCAGGCTTTCATAGCCAAGCATGACTACCGAAACTGGTAGCTGCAATATATACATATGGGTCTGAGCAATGCGAAACCTTTCCCTTTACAATTCAAATCATAGAAATTATATATTTGAACTTTTTTAAATCTCAGCATTTTTTAAAAATCTTTCCTTTTTGTAGAAAATATAATGAGATAATTGTTGCTTTCAAACACCAACTCTGGGGGGAAAAGAACAAAAAAAAACAGTGAGTTCTGTGGTTCTGAGGTATCTTCATGTGTGAAATGGCGCTTTCATGACGCTCGAGTCACTGGGGAGAGGGGGGGGTGTGAAAAGTGCAGGGACACAGACAGATTATGTACAGGTCACCGTCGACCTTCTCATCTTCCTCTTCCTCCTCTATGCTTTGCTTCTTGGCAGATGTTCATCCTCGACACCCAGTAGTGCCATCTTGCAGTCAGCAGGTTGTGACACGGACTGGATCAATCGGAACAACTTTATTTTTACTTGAAAATATCATTGTCTCTTTAGAAATCCAGTTTGGAGGCTGGGAGCAGCTTGTATGAAGTGTGGACAAACGCTAATGGTCGTGCCGGCATCCCAGTCCCGGCCTCCTCTGTTCCGTCTGCCGCGAGTGTGACACAGCACCACCCAGTGGGGAAAATGGGGGGGTGCCAAGATGGCGGCTGACACTCCGATAGGTAGTCTCATCTCTATCGACGCATTCCTCAAGTCTGCGTTCATTTGTTTCCTTGTTTTTTATGTGATGAAGGCAGAGTCAGAAAAAGTACTACGCGGTAAAAAACTGTTCCTAGACAGGTGTGGGTTGGCGTGTGTGACTCTGTGCGTGTTTCTGTCTGTGCGTTTCTATATGTGAATGTGTGCGTGTGTGTCTTTGAGTTTATGGCTATGCGTTTGTGTCGCTCTGTGTGTGTTTTTTGTGTGTGCGTATGACTGTGAGTGTATCTGTACGTTTATGGCACTGTGTGTGCATATCTGTGCGTGTATATCTGTGTGTGGGTAGGTGGGTGATGAACGGCGGGTGCTTTTTTGCGGTGGGGGGGGGCAGCTCCTCAGTTCTGCTGCAGGATCAGGCTCTCCAGTTCATCCGCTGAGCGCAGCAGGAACGCCGCCGACTCACGGTAACCGGCTATGAGCTGCCGCACTGCCGCCACTTCAGGGGCGCTCAGCTGGGCCGAGGCGCCCCCTCCCCCCCCACCTGGCCCATGACTGTTGGAGCTGCCGGATGCCATGGACTTCATGCTGAGGTCTGTGGGCCCTGAGAAGATCATAATAATACACCTTACTACTTAAAGTGCTCCTCCAGCCCCCCCCGAAACAGAACTGGTGCCCAACAGTGACCATTATAACCCATCTATATTTCATTATTCTCATCAGATGCTGTGGCGGAGCTAGGATGTGAGAAATGCCGGGTGACCCTAACGGCGAGCAGTTTCCCCAGACACAGAGTCCCTGTGCATGCATGTCGAGAGCAGTCACCGTTAGCCTGTGGGGTAGCAGTTGACCCGGGGGTGGTGTGCTGTGGACCATAACCACGGTAGCTGTAGTTGAGGCCTCCGTTGGTGTAGAGCTGCTCCTGGGAGTAGACGGAGGCGGCCAGTGAGTAGGCAGAGTGTGCCAGCGTGGCTGGGTCCCGCAGACTGGGTTTGTCGAGGGCAATCTGCTCATCCTTTAGGGCAACAGGAGGGGGCGATAGGCACTTAGGATACTGAAAACTAGATACAGTACACAGATTAGCAAGAAGACCTATAGACTATAAAGCCTTTCCATTCATCCATCCATCCATCCATCCATCCATCCCCAACCATTTATCCAGGTCTGGGTCACGGGGGCAGGAGTCTGAGCAGGGATGCCCATTTCCCCAGCCACTTCCTCCGGCTCCTCCAAGGGGATATACAGGTGCTCACATGCCCAAAGCACATCCCTAGGGAGCTGACTAGGAGGACCACAGACAGATGTCTGAACCACCTTAACCGGCTCCTTTCAATGCGGAGAAGCAGTGGTCCTCCTAAATTCCTGAGCCCCAGCTCTCTAAGGCTGAGCGCGGACACCCTATAAAAGGATGCCTATTTCCGCCGCTAGTATCTGCAATCTTATTATTTTAGGAAATAGCCAGTGCTTGCGACCACAGATGACGGTAGGAATGAAGATCGATCAGTGAATCGAAAGCTTCACCTTTCAACTCGGCCATATCTTCAGCAGAACAGACCAATAAAATGACCACATATCTGCTGATGCTGCACCGATCTGCCTGTCAATCTCCTGCTTCATTCTTCCCACATTCGTCAGCAAGATCCCGAGTTACTTAAACTCCTCCGCTGTGGGCAAAGAGCTGGTCCCGTGTGCTATAACGGGTAGGAACCCACTCTGCTCCTCCTAAATCTGAGATCCAACCAGCGGATGAACCCATCTCTCCAGCGCCCAGGCACTGACCATCCCAGAGAGACTAAACTAAGGGGTGTGGCACTATCCCTGACCTCCACGCAGTGTTGAAGAGGTGCGTCCGCTAAGGCAGTCCAATGCCCTCCAGGGACTTCAGGAACTCTGGGTGAATCTCATTCACCCCCGATCTTCACACCCCGACGTCCCATCCCTGCTGCATAACTGACTTCAAAGATTTTTCGAACGTGTGTTAACCTCCATCAAGGGTGCGTCTCATCTCCAATGCCTGTGCGTTTCATGAATAAAATATCAAGGTAGAGTCATAGATGGGAGGGTGCGGGTATCGCAGGCTAGAAGTAGGCATTCCTGCTATTTGCAGATGATGCTGCTCACATTACAGGATAATACTTAATGTCTACTGTCCCGCGTGTCCTGTGAGGTTGTTGTGAATCTGTGCACTAGCATGCGGGAACGAATTTCACCCTACATGCTCCAATAAAGCAATGTGCCCATAAATCCTTTAAGAATACTGTAGTATTGGCATTATCTACCCATGATCTCCAAGATGCATCTCAGCCACTTCATGGCGAGTGTGAAACAGGGGGGGATGAGAGTCAGCACCCCAAAATCTGAGGCCGTGAAGCACTGAGCAGACGCGTGGTGGTGAAGCCAGAGTTATATTGTAAGACGGCGGTCGCAATTTGCTAGTCAGTCAACGGGCCCTACTGTGCACCCGACGCAAAGCGACGCCAAGCGCGATGCAGCTGTCCTGGCCAGCGATCGCCATTCTCCTGTCCAGTGCTCATGATGTCTGAACAGCAAATGTATTTGTGCCCATCTGAGCGCCCATGGGCAATGAGGTGGAATCGGGTGTGTTGTTGGCACACAGCTATCATGAGGCAGCGGAAAGCAGTGCTCAGCCGTGCAGACGTGCAAAAGATTACAATGCAAAAAATCATGTGTACATGAAGATATTTTTATGAATTATGTCTTAATGGGTATAGTATTCACCAAAATTAAGTAATGGGAACAATACTGAATGAAACTGGTGAATTATTACAGCGAAAGCTCCATATCAACAGTTTCAGTTATCCATGGTTTACCGTGGTCCGGTAAAAACAGTTTCAGAAACGGCTAAAAGAATAAAAAATCTGAAAAGTTTCTAACTGGGAGCCATTTGAGTATAAGCCACTGAGTACCGACAATAGCCTAAGATATCTTACAAATGTTTTTCATTACAGGTTGCGTCCAGGTACATGATTTTACAATATTTTTCACTGCAAAATGTACAATAGTCGCCTGTGTTTTTTTCATTGCTATATTGTCTCTTGAGAATTAGGTTAAAGCAGAATCCCATTCATTGGAGAAAGTACACTATTGTAATGTATTGTGTAACAATGTACAATGTACTTTATTATTACTGTATATAATATTGGTAAAGTCTTACTGTTCGTAATTAATCAGTTAAACTTTGCCATATGTATGCACACGAAAATCACGTTATATATGGGGTCTATATTGCCTGTGGGTTCGGCTTTTCACGGTAGTCCTTGGAACGACACACCCACAGATATGGGAGGACTACTATAATAATAATAATAATAATAATTATTATTATTATTATTAATAACAACTCGGGGAGCTTTGGTGGAAACCTGATGTTACTCCAGATTGTCTGCTCATGTGTTTTCCCTTCACACACTTCACTCATGTGCTTTCTGTTACCCAGCAAATACACTGTTAGAATTGCAATTCGCCAAGGTGCAAGCCGCCGGCCTTTTAAAGACAATGGAAGTTGACACTCTGATTGCTTTATAGCACGTTGTTCCCCTAACACACCCATGAGTAATTATGAGACTAAGTATGCACCTGGCACAGTGACTCTCTTTGTGCCGTTAAATTAAGAGAAGTGGATTTGGGCCCTAAATGAACCGGCACCATGCGCTTCAGACAGGTATCATAGGCCCCATAACTCCTCACATGTCAGCTGTGGACAATGACTGAAAGAACAAAGTAGCAGGTAAAAGCAGACAAAATGAGGACTGACTCGGACAGGTTAGCTAATGTGGCTTGGGCATCTTATAAGAGTATATAAGGATCCAGGCATATCTCCCTGGGCAGAGGAAACGGGGAACCTCCAGTATCTAGGGATCCGCATAATCATCTAGTCTGCAAGCAGAGGAAAGGAGCTTGAGTCTGATCCAGAAAAAGCGGTGGGAAAATGAAGATGATGATGATAATGATGATGGTGGAAAGTCTTTTTGAATTATTTTATTTCAATCAATTGCGATATTAAATAAAGGGCTTTTGTTCTGGCAGACTGATTTTCTCAAAAATTCTCTCCACAAAAACAGCAAAACCTGCCTACTCACACAGACTTACAGTTTCACTGGCACAAACAAACACTCACCCACACAGACAGACAGACCCACACACACACACACGCATATGCGGACACACAGTGACACAGATACACACAAAGCGACACACATACAGATACACACACATGCAGGGACACACCGACACGCAGGGACACACACACATGCAGGGACACACCGACACGCAGTGATACACAGACACGCAGTGACACATAGACACGCAGGGACACACCAACACGCAGTGACACACCGACACGCAGTGACACACACACATGCAGGGACACACCGACACGCAGTGACACACAGACACGCAGGGACACACCGACACGCAGTGACACACACACATGCAGGGACACACCGACACGCAGTGACACACGCACACAGGGACATACAGGGACGTAGTGACACAGACACGCAGGGACACACAGACATGCAGTGACACAGACACGCAGTGACACACAGACACGCAGGGACACACAGACACGCAGGGACACACAGACACGCAGGGACACAGACACGCAGTGACACACACTTACGGCAGGCGGGTAGGCGTCTAGCCGCATCCTCTTGGCAGCGTTACGTGTCTCACTCTCGCAGGCTGCAGCCAGGATGTTCTCAGCCATGGCTGAGGTGAGGTGTGGCGGGGTTGGCCGTGTCTGGGACAGGGAAGCCAGTGGCAGTGAGCAGTTAGTTAGGGTGCGTCGCCGATTGCAGTGTACATCCAGTTTCAATGTATGGTCAGTCGTAGTGGGCAGCCAGTCTCAATGTACAACTAATCTCAGTGTGCAGCCAGTTGCAGAGAGTAGCCACTCGCTGAGTCCATGCCCATGTGTTCAAGGAAGAAGAAGGAAGCCCACTCTGTGTTTGAGATGGTAATCACTGTGTGTGTGGTTGGCGTGGCGTCATATATGTAAATAAGGTGAGTACGGTAGTGTGAACACGAGTGTGGTCAGTGTGACTGTGTTTGCTGTGTACCGCACCCATACCACTGGACAGCAGAGATCAGGCACAAAGGACACATCTGGCCAGGGTCCTGCCCGATTGGACGGAGAGATGCTGCCACTAATGTCAGGGTGATGTGCCATCCAATATTATAGCAGCACTCAACTGGTCCTAATCAGTAGGATTAGGGATGGTGCCTTCGCTAATGCAAAGTTAATGTGCTGTCCAGTGGCAGAACAGCACTGACTGGGCCTAGCCAATGGGAGAGCATCACATGGTAATGCATCACAGCCTCACCTCCATGCCGCCCTTCTTCATGCGGCGGCAGGACTTGAGGTAGGTGCGGATGCGCTTGCGGGCTCGCTCCTGGAACTCCGGGAACTGCCGGCTGCACGACTCGATAATGGCCTGGATCTTCTCCTTGGGCTGCTTGGAGATGGGCACCATGCGGTCCAGGTTCTCATCCACGAAGAGCCTCACGAACATCTAGGGAGGAGCAGCAGGTGTTCTATACACAGGCACTTTAAAAGGTGACACGCTTCCCATTTACAATTTGGTACAGAATGTCTGCTGCATTAATAATACTACTTTCCAGCATTAATCAGTAGAATGACCCAGGGTCTCTCCTTGCCTTCTACAATACATGGTCTTGGACAGGCTCCACAAGTCATCTGGGGTGAAGGTTATTCCAAGTAGATTTGGAAGACGGATGGATATAAGGTTTACGGAAGGCTTACAATAAAACAAACAGCTTAGCAGTATAATATGATATTATGTAAGAAACCCATGCTTTTGCTGCAAGTGCAGAACCTGTCTGTAATGTCCTGTAAGAGAATGACCGGTATGAGGAGGCAGGGTGACTTATGGCCTCACGTTGAAGGCTTTCAACCGCTCGGGGTCCAGGCCCTCTGTGTCGGTGATCTTGTCGCTGTCGTCGTGGTCGTCGTGCTCGTCGTCGTCGTCGTCGACCGCCTGCGCCCGGCCCGCGCTTAGGTCCTCAGCGGAGGCGCTCACCTCTGTCTTCACAGAGTCGTAACTCCCTGAGCTGTACTGAGGGGACTGTGCGCCGGAAGGAGACACAGAAACGGGCATGTACAGACACCCACACACACCGATGAGCACAACAGTCACATTCATCACAGTCTATTTAGAGTCATGGAAAAATAAGAGCACACCTACAATTCCATGCTTTTATTTATCAGAGCTTGAATGACAATTGTAGGGTCCTCACCAATGTCTATACCTAACACAACAGATTACAATATTTTGCCATTCTCTCCAAAATGTAAGCCAGTGTTCAGAAACCATTCAGATAAACGTACCCCTGATTACCACCTTCAGCAACGATTCTGCAAGACTTTGCCCCTGACATTGTTTTGTTCGGCTTCAGCTCATTGACATTTGAGGCCATATCGCTCGGATTACTCTCAGTGCTCATCCGGCCCCATGCCTCTTGTTCCTACCTTGTTGCCGTAGTCCAGGCGCAGCTCCGCGGCATGAGGGGGCCCCCCGGGGTACTTCCTGCGCAGGCCGTCGGGCACAGTGTGGTCGGCGGCGAGGTTGATGGGCTGCTGCTCCTCGGAGGAGGGCGAGGACGATGTGGTGCTGAAGTCCAGCGGCGCCGCGGCCCCGCCCCCGTTCACCTCGGCCTCCGGGGGTGCCGCCCCGGCCGCTGTGGGGGGTGTTAGCGAGGGCACCCCATTGGCACTGCCACTCTCAGAGGAGGAGTCGTCTAGTGAAAGAAGAGAGAGAAAGAGCATGGGCACGCCATGTACAAAGATGGCAAAGTGTGATAATAACACACAGAAATACGTGAAGAAAAGTCAAACACGGTATATAGGCTCAATCCCAATACCCCCACTTAGCCCTACCCCTCCATTTTGCGCGTACGGTAGTGTTGTCCCATTTCTTTTTAGCAGCGAGGGGTAGTGGTGTTCAGCCTTCAAGATAGCCCTTGAAACTGAGATTTTTCCGACGCTGAACATATTGTTTATGGAGCATGAACACATTGTTTATGCAAAACGTGTGCATGTTTTATGGAAATATTGCATGCAGTATGCTTTATTTTAAATCTGCGTGCCATTGCTAAAGGAATGCTAATCCACAAATCGACAGTGTCATAATCATTTTGTAATATTCTAGGGACACGGCAGTGGTATAATCATGTTATAATGTTAAAGTGACTTGTCCATGTTATAAGCATGTTGTACTATTCCAGGGACTCCTGAGCAAACCAGCTTATAAGCGAGTGGTGTCCTCATTCCTAGGTAAGGATTTCAAGCCCTACCCCTTGTGGCTACGACCTATGAAGTCAACTTCGGAAGGGAGGGCCGTCGAAATCTAGTGGTAGGGTTAAGGGAGGAGAAATGGGATTGGGCTATAGATTCATGAGCAGGACACTCGCCCTGGACAACATCAGTGATGGTGCGCTCACATGAGTCTCTGTTGTGGGGGGGCAGAGATGTTCACCAGTCGCAAAATTAGAGTCCAAATCAAGTCCCAAGACTCCAACGTGGTTCCAATTTCACATTAATGTTTATCAAAAATTTAACCACCAATTTGTTTTTTTTTTCTCAATTAGTATCTGACGCGATTAAATAATAACTCCATAGGCTTATACACATCTTCAAAATAACTGCTATTTCAAATGCCTTTGAAGCAATAAAACACTTGTAAGAACTTAACACAGACACTTTTCTAACGTAGATATTAAAACTAATACTTTCTCAAAAATACCATTATGAGGATGACATCCATTTTGCCATGAATTCCTGAGTTGGAACGTGTGCGTTTGCACAAACTGCTGTGCTGAAAGCATGTCAGACTGGCTCTGCTCTGGACCCAGACCAAACCATGCAGGACTCCGCCCCAACTACTTTAAAGTGATGTGATTGGTTAATGAATGAGTATAACCCATAAAGTAAGTGCAGGTTACAGTAAATCTTGACTGTTATTTTTAAATATCATTCTAAAGCAGAAATAGTTAATGGATAAAATAGATCTGTCTCTCAGCTCATGTGTGTGTGCAATTAAACAAATGATTGTGAAAGTAACACCTCAAACTCCATATTATAAAGTTAATATAAACTGTGCAGTTGTACTGCTTTTTTAGTTATGGATAAGCAGTCAGAGATATGACTGTGACACTACATGCCCTACGTGGGGTACAATGAAGAGGTACGAGCAGTTTATAAGTTGTAAGTAAATGCAGCTCGACTTAGAAGGGTATTTTAGAAACAAAAAGGTGTTTTTGGGACAAATCTGCTAAATTATCAGATTTATGGCAATCTATGTTGATCTGTGTCAACGACACAACTTATACATAATTTATGACACATGCGTTCAATGCCATTACAGATTGAGGAGTGTTTTAGGAATTGGAAAATAACAAGTCGCAAATGAAGTCGGAAGTGAATTTAAGAGCGACTTGAGTATGAGTCACAAACTCGAGTCCCCATCCCTGGTGGTGGTGGTGTAATGCCACCTGCAAGCAGCAGGGGGCGCTGTGAAAGAGCATGCTATTCACTGTAAGGGTATATATTCCATATATTATCCAATTATTAGTGGCATTGCACAACACTTTGTATCGATGCATTCTCGAAAACTTGGAACTTAAAATTCCCAGCCTTCTACTTCAAAAAGTAGTATAGAAAAACCAAACAGAATGGATTCGTGAAGCAAGTTTACGCAAGCAAATGCTAATTCCACTAGCGTTCGACGCTTGTTGCATGACAGTGATTCTCACATATGTGCTAGGAGATATTAGCACACAGTAAATCATGATGCACACCATGTGAACGGTAAATGAGCGCCTTTTCTGTTTTACGTCACTGTGGCGCTCCAAACCTGGCAGCGCCGTTACCGAGCCGACCCTTCTGCAGTGGAAAACCAAAGCGAGCTGGAACCATAAATGGACTCTCTTTGCAGAACGGCTCAAGTACAGCTCAGTCTCTGTATACTGGTGGAAAAGCCCCATCAGCTTGAAACACTTCCAATTATTAGATATTGCAGAGCTTTATTCAACTGTGGCGGCAGTTATTTAGTCATTCAATGTATGATATTGTTAACATTCTTTGATTGTTTATAAATATTAACACCAATATCTGTGTAGCCATTTTTGAAGCATAATACCAAAAATCCTGGGCTTTTCCACATTTTTGGCCACTAGTGCAACTTCATGTAAGCCGACAAACAGAACATGTGTAGAGGGACTCTCTTTTTTTAAAAGTGAAAATACGTGTTGAAACGGGAGTTTAAAGTGTTAAAAGATAAAGCTTCGGAACAGCAAAGTGAGGGAAATGGCATTGGGAGGGCTTTTAACATTAGGCCCCTTCCCACCCTCAGCCACATACACCCATCCTGAAAATGCAGGAAGCAGCCACTAGGTGGCTCAGGCACAGCCATTCTGCCTCATTTCCACATGGAGAGTTTCCCCATAGACCCTCCGATGTTCGAGTGGACAGGCCCCCCTACCCTGCTGATCCCTGCTGTACTGACATACTGGCAGCACTGGCACATGGGAGGGTAGAGTAAGCATGACAGCACCCCGCACCCTCTAGTTAATGTATTTGATTTTTTCCGTACAGTTCAGCAGTTGGTCCTTTGACAATTTTACACTGGCATGTTCCTCCTGTTTAATAATAGTAATGAAAATCAATGCTTTGGGATTTTCTTTTCTTCTGTATTCCATTAATCATGTGTGATTAAGTTCCCATGGTAGTATCAGTGATTTTTTTCCGGTCAAGTTTGAATTTAGGTTATTAAAATAAATTTGTTAAATGTATTGATAAATCAAATCGAATCACGATAGACATGAAAGATTTCCAATACATCAACTTGTCCCCTCTACAATCATAATCGAATCAAATCGGCAACAATTTATACCAGTGCTCAGAGTATTGCACCCCATGAACATATGACCACTGCTCAAAAGCATTGCACTTATAACCACTGCTCAGAGCACTGCAATGATGACCGCCACTCACAGCATTGCACTGACGGTCACTGCTCAGAGCGCTGTACATAGAACCACTGCATGTATGACCATAGCTCAGAGGACTGCACATATGACCACTGCTCAGGGCACTGCACATATGGCATTAACAAGACAATAATGGTGCAGAGTGCTGAATCAGTGAAAGGCAGGCCCATCATGTTCCTCCATATCTGTTGCCACCGATTTCCTGTGGTTTTGTGGTCTGTTCCAGACATCTCGAAAAGAACAGGGAAGCTGTTCTCTCTCTCTCTCTCTTTCACACACACACACACACACACACACACACACACACACACACACACACACACACACACACACACACACACACACAAATACACAGATTCACACATTACCCCCCTCACACCACCGTAAACAGAGACTGACAGACAGACAGGCAGACAGATATCTGCACTTTAATAGCCACTCCCTCATGGCTGTGGCCCCTCATCTCATCTCCCTTCACCTCTCCCTGCTCTCCTCTCTTCACCTCTCCCTGCTCTCCTCCCTTCACCTCTCCCTGCTCTCCTCCCTTCACCTCTCCCTGCTCTCCTCCCTTCACCTCTCCCTGCTCTGCTCCCTTCACCTCTCCCTGCTTCCTCTCTTCTCTTGTCCCTGCGTCCTCTTTTCTTGTGCCGTCTCATCTTATCTTATCTTATCTTATCTTATCTTATCTTATCTTATCTTATCTTATCTTATCTTATCTTATCTTATCCCCACACAGAAATGTAAACAGGGGGCAGTCCTGTACCTAACAGCACTACCTCAGGG
>JAABNY020000129.1:9935403-9950644 GCA_015164015.2 Brevimyrus niger
ACTTAGACTTGACTTTTTCCCAAGGTTGATCAAGATGCATTTCAGTGTACCTCTGCCCATGCTTGAGCCAAAAGCAAATAGATCAATTCATTTCTCCTAACTAGAATGAGTGCATACTGCACCCTGGTGGCAAAGTGAGGGAGAACAACGAATGCTCTATTGTTTCATACATATCACATCCGCAGGTTATACAGTAGATTGCATCTGATGCTTGTTTTGCATCTGAAGGACCATGCAAGGTAGCTATCCTAGTAGTTACTGCGGTAAAATACTGAGGTCGACCGAACACCAACTGCTCAGTTTTTTCGGAATACTGGCTACTTCACCTAATAATGCTCAGGATCCAATAGGATTTTTAAGGCAAATTATTATCCTGGTTCTGATGCAAAAAAGACCTGTTAGATTAGAAGTGTGCAATCTGTCTTTGTGTTATAAGTTTGTTCACCTACTGTATGTATGCCAAAGTTTAAAATTGCTTTTAAGTACAACATACGTGGAGACGTGAAGGTCATATTGCACAGCCAGTCCCTGGCAGCAGCAACTCCGTTTTCAAATGCCAATTTTAGGTACTGCGAGGATAACTCGAGAAACCTTTTCCGAAAGCTGCACGTAAAAGTGACAACATTACTGTGCTGGCCCCACCCAGCTCACGTTTTGGTTTCTGCTGCTCATGCTAACAAGATGGCCGCCACTGCCAGCTCAGAGCACCCGAAGCGTGGGTAGTGCTGCAGTGTAGCACTGTATAGTATAAGAAATGTAATCTGATAAAGCCACACCCACCCACACACACACCTGCACGGTGCTTATGTCTCCGTGGAACACCAGAGCTGCCCCCCCCCTCCCCAAACACACACGCATATGCAAAATCCCCAATCAACAGCAATGTGGGGACTCTAGACCTATTTGAAAAAAAAAAACAGATGGAAATGCAGTAAAATTGGCACATTTCTTACATCTGCATCTCCATGGAGATGTGGTACGTTTTAGGGGACCAGAACAAGGATGTGCTAGTGGGAGATGAGAAAAGCCCCCCCAGCCTGTTGCTGGAGCCTGGGTGTCCTGGATTCCCAAGCTGCCGCAATGGTCACAAAATGCGGTGCACTGAAGATCAGGGGGAGAGGCTTCCTTTAGAAGAGTTGTCTAGCAGCCGACCACGTGCTGGGTTTCTCTTGATTTTCCCTAAAGCCTTTCCTGCACACTTGCACAAATCTGCACACAAGATATTTCTGCTCACGAGAAACGTTCGCTTGGGAGCCACAGCAAAGACCTGCCTGTCCCTGTGGTGCGGGTGCGTCGAGGTCATTCTGGAGTATACCGGGAGCGCAGCCGGCACTGCGCTGCACACACACATAGCACACAGACACAAATACACAGTCCAGTGACGACCGTCTCCCAACCTGCTCGTTGGTGTTCATGCACTGCAGCTTCATCTGCTTCAAGTAGGTGGCGGTGAGCGGCATGTTGTAGTCAATGAGGTCTGGAACCAGTGGGGCCGGCCTGTCGTTCTCTGTAACAAACACACATTCGCTTGTGAGTGTTCACTGTTCTGCAAATAGTCAGCCAATCAAATTCTCACTGAAGCGCACGAGACCTTAGTTACGGGGGAGCAATAGCGGCAGTAACTGTACCAATATAAATGAACTCCATCAGTTTATCCGCACTGTCAAGCACTGTCAAGCACTGTCCCTGGACTTTATCAGCCACTGACTACATATTGTCCAGTTTTGCACTGTTGGTATTGTTTTGCCCTACACTATATGCTAAAACTCATTTGTACACTGGTTGTACACACAGTTGAATGCTGAAAGAAACAGGGCACTCTGGAACCAGCAGTGTAATCTTCAACAAACCTGGTCAGGACAATTTGATTGGTCAGGCCAAAACTCACCAGGACACCACTGCCCTCCCTCCCGGACATCAGGGACACTCAGCAACCCTGCCATACACTGTCCCACTGGCTGTGCTCAGGTCGGTGCCTCTGAAGCCTTATGGCCAGGACTGAGAAGCTGGCCATTAGGACCATAACATCACAAAGTTAAATGAGCCAAGATTGCAGCCTGCACTTTCAATATTTTCTCATATTTTCTTATATCTTTTAACTTCTATATACTTTTAATATGCTTCTGTATTTTCAATACTTATTGTGATAATGTATATTATTTAATTTTGTTGTCCGTAAGCCTTGTTTATTGCACAGTCTGGAGTATTTCGTTCCACTGCTTATGTACTGCTACATTCATGCATACTGTATGTCAAATAAAAATCTTGAATTTTCCCCATTTTTCCACTAGAGGGATTTCTTTGCTATTTTCCCCAGAATGAATGCTTAAATGATTGTTTAAATTAACGGTTTTCAGATGTTACATTTTTTGCTATGATATATCTCTGCCAAGCATCACTACTAATCAGTGCTTGTGAAGGAAACCCATCTGATTTAATGGACTGGCTTAAAAACGTACTTGGTGTGTGAGTAGCATAGTGCCTTGTGCCTCAGTTCTCCCTTAGTGGGTGTTTGAAACCTGCCTCCAGTCTTCATGTTCCCCCATATTGCATGATTTTCCATCTGCAGCATGAAGACATGCAGTTAAGCTAACTAGCATCTCTATATTACCCACAGTGTATCTTTCTTGCAACAGGCTACCTTCCTATCCAGCATGTCCCCTGCCTTGCACCCAATGCTGCCTGGGATAGACTCCAAGCCCCCCCATGACTATAGCCAGGATAAGTGGTAGGAAGATGCATGGCTGGTGTCACACATTAAGCCTGGGCAGTTGGATTTCTGATTTATCCTTCTAAATAAGTGTGTGTGTTTTTTTTACTTTATATTTAACTTTTTACCATGTGTTTCAGTCAAATAAGAAATACATGTTCAGCTTTGGTATTATATATTTGTTTATAATCTGGCTTTAGTAAGGCTCTATATATTATCCAGTTTCACTGATGTGCAACATTTAAAATGTTACGCATCGTATACAAAACAAATCTGACATCCAATGTCATTGCATCATGAATAACTTGAGTGCAATATATAACACCCTCTGGGCCTTATTGCTCCATGTGGTGATGTTTGACACAGGAGACATGCAGTGAAGTTGGAGCCCATGCTGCAGCCACACCCCCTCATCTGGTCTCCTTCACCAGAGCATTGAGACAGCTGTGTGTCACTCCTATTTCTGATTTCCCTAGGTTGCCTTACCTCCTTAACCAGTCTATTGAGTTTCCTCAGTTTGAGTGGCTGTTGACGAATGTACAGTTAGCGAGCACTTCTCTGTCCTGCGTCTTTCCAAGTAGCTGCACTCCTGCCTGTATGATTTGGTGTGTATGCTTTCCCTGCTCGCCTCTCTTATCGCGGGTATGTGCACCACCTCTCTGCATTTGCACATGTGCCAGCCTTTCCTTTCACTCACCAGGACAGACTCCCCAGCTTCATTTATGTCCCTGACTCTGATTTCCATACAGTGTATTGGCTTTGTGTCGCTCTGTATTTGGGTCCCCTAACCCTGAGGGACTCCCTGACAGAATTCTGCGCCATCCCATGGACCGAGTGGAGTTCCCTGGTTCCCTCTCACACCTGGATCGGTACCTGGAAGACCTCTCTTCCCAGTTATACCATCTTGCCTCAGTTCTTGACTCCCCTGCTCACTGCTGCTTCTGTCCCTCCAGATTTGGCTCCATCCTTGCATTACCTGATGCCTCAGCAGTATAATGGATCTCTTGAACACTGCCAGGGGTTGTTGATGCAGTTCGAATTGTATCTCTGGCACAACCCTGCGCAGTTTGCTTTTGCCCCCCACCAGGTCAACTTCATCATCTCCCTTCTGACTAGGAGAGGGGCTTGGCCACTGCATTGTGCCACCAACATAGCCCAGTGCTGCACGTGTCGACCACCTGTTGCTGGGGAAGGAAACTGGCAATCAGTTGGGGATAAATCCTGACCTACAGATCGAGGTGTGCCGTGGAGAATACTTCAGCCTCAAAGAGTATATCCAGCTCTCTGTTTGCTTGGAAAACATGCTACGAGACCGATGATGACACCAGTACCTCCAGACAGTTCCATCTGGGGCTTCAGGATTCTCCTCACAACACCAGCTCTGATCACGCCAAACCCATGCAGATGGGCAGGGCTCCCCTGACACCCCACTGAGCATTTAGTGACGTCATCTTCAGGGACTGTGTACTGTGGCCAAACCCAGACACATTATCACCCAGTACCCTTCCTATCTACCTCAAACTGATTCTCATTGCCATACTGTACCTAGATCCTTGTTCCTAGATGTCACATAGAAGTAGTGGACTATACCCATCTGTCTCCATCATGACCCAGTAAATGAAGGAACCACTTTCTTCTGGGTTCATTTGACAATCCACGTCACCGACGGCATCCTGCCTCTTTGCCGAAAAGAAAGACAGAGGGGTTAAGTCCCTGTTGTCTACTGAGTATTGAATAAGGTCACCATGAAGTTCAGCTTTCCATTGCCCTTGATTCCTTCTTCGCAGAAGCAAGTGAGGCCAGCATGGTATTTCACCAAGTTGTACTTGTGGAGTACTTTCAACTTGATCTGAACGCACAAGGGGAATGAATAGAAGACCATCATGTGTCCATCATGACCTAGGGTGACTGCGGGGATTTAGTGATGCCTTTTGGGCTGTCTTACACCCCCTCTCCATGTCATTCAAGACCTCATACACCAGTGCCTTATTGTTTATGTGCAGTGCCCTCCACAATTATTGCCACCCCTTGTAAAGATTTGTAAAAAGGGTCAGAAAAAAAATCCAACTTTCTAGGGGTGTCAATAATGAAAGCATTTGTGGTTTTGTTAAAATAAAAAAATCTACTTGATTTTTTTATTATTAGACTTATTTCAGTACACGGTTGGATTTTAAATTTTTTTCAGTTTGAGATGAAGCTACTTCACCAAAAGGTTGATTTTTTCTAACCATTTTTACAAATCTGTACAAGGGATGCTGATAATTGTGGAGGGCGCCGTAGGTGGCTTGTTCATTCATTCCTTGACTTACTTCAACCACGTCATTCAGGTACACCAAGTGTTGCAGCCTAAATGAATCCTGCTAAGACCACTGCTGTCTCTTATTGGCCTATACCCAAGACTAAGGACTTACAAAACTGACAATACTGGCTCTAGGGGGCTAAGCATCCCTTCCAGGTTCTCATTGGTCATGAGAGTAGTATCTTCCCCCATTGCCAATTTATGGTTGGTAGAAGAATTCAAAAGCCAACACCCTCTCTTGGAGGTGAAATGCCGATTGTCTGTCCCCCTCCCCCCACATCATTGTCTCATGAAAGTATTTTGTGACAGCAGTGCAATGGGAACTGGAGAACAACATCATAAGGGGGTTGCAGCATGATGAGTTCTAAGCATCAAATGAATCATGGAGCTGATAATCTGGCAATTCTGGTGGCCATCCCTTAATATGAATATCTAAGACTGTCTACTGCATAAGTGACTGGGGTTTATCATATTGCTAGTCATTATAGACCGTTTTTCCAAAGATGTGCAGGTTTGTGCCTCATCCGAAGCTACTCACTTCTCCTCAGTTGGCTGACATTGTTTTTACACAAGTTTTTAGGGTTTTCATTGAGCCGTAGGAGATCTATGCCTGCTTCTGGAGAACATTCTGCTGTCAAATAGATATCACCCTTAGTTTCTCCTTCAGTATTACTCTGGTGTCACACGTACACAGACAGGCAAAGTAAGAGGCTCAACCAAAGCATTGGGAAGTTCCTGAGATCATACTGTGTTGATAATCAAACCAACTGGAGCCAGGTCTTGCCCTGGGCTGAGTATGCCCAAAATTCTCGGCCCCACTCTTCCACTGTGTTCCATATATTCATGCTCGAGCCTGTGCATTACAGTCTGATGCTCCCCTAGATCAACCACCATTCACCATCACCTCCTGTTGACATCAACGGCTCCCTGGCATACACTGTTTGAGCAATCTTGGACTCCCGGTGATGTGGTGGTCAACTGCAATATCTGGTACATAGGGAAGGGTACAGCCCAGAGGGCCAGGGCTGGTTGCCTGCTATGAACATTCCGGACCTGATAATAACATCGGACAGGGCATATCCCGATTGACCAGCACCTGAACTACAGACATCTGTTGAAGTGATAGCATCTGACGCTGGGAGTCACCCGTGGGGGTAGGGGGGACTGTGAGATTGGACTCTGTTACCAGAGTATTGAGTCGGTTGTGTCTCGCTCTTGCCTCTACCTCATTAGGGACTCCTGCCCCTACCTCACAGGGGACTCTTGCCTTAACGGCACAGGGGACTCTAGCCTCTGCTTCAGCAGGGACTCTTGCCCTTGCCTTGAGACAGCAATGTGGTGTAAATAAGTAAATAAACAAATAAAGGTGGGAATATGCAGTGGTCGGATTTTCCTCTTCGTCTCAGTAACAAGTCATGATCTACTAACATAATCTTGTTGTTTGTTGCCCACCTGAACTGCCATTGAAAGTTAATAACCTGGGTAATTACAGTGGTGGCACAGATCATTATTCCTGGTGCCAGCACCAATCAATTACCAACATGCCAGCACCTATCAATATCAGCAGTGCCAGCACCAATCAATAACTGTGGTGCTGGCACTGATCAATAAGCAGTACCAATGAATTTGACACCTGCATACAGACACCATCCCATGTAGATATGATAAGTTAACAAAACTATACAATTATCAGTGGAGTAATCCCATACTCTTCTCTGAGAAAACACACTGTCTAACTCCCTCCCGCTTAATAGCATGTTTATTACGGGAGTGCGCAAAAACCATAATAACAGCATTCGATCATATAGACTTGTGGCACGTGGGAAGAAAATTAATATTTACTTGTGAAAATGTCAGTCAAGTGTAGCTCACGTGTGCTGTAATTAAAGTGCGCACGTTGACTGAACTTCAGTGAGTGCGTGGAGAAAGCGGGACGGCCCCCGGTGCACCTTTGCCCCCCCAGGGAGAGAAGCCAATTACCCAACGTCTTTATCCAGAGCATACACTAAGGAGTCGTCTTTGTGATCCTTTGATGGCACTCTGCTATTGAGGCTCGAGGCTAAAACCACACAACATCCTTGTTTGCCAGTCGTTCTTAGACTAGCAGATTATTATTATTTTTCGGTTATGCCACTTAATGTTTGTCCAGCTTGTCAGCTTGCTGTATAGGCTCCACGCGGAAGAGGCTGCACACTGCACCACTGCAGGTTCTGCACACTGCACCCCTGCAGGTTCTACAGGCTGCACCCCTGCAGCTATACTCTCATAACCTGCACAGCTGGAAATCTCCCTGACTTTTTTCAAGCATCTCATACCTTCTGGACAGATGAGCAGTTACTAGCTGCTGTACAGCATTACTGGTGTACTCATGTTTCAGTCATGACCGGCAGGCCGGTTATTACAGTGCACTTCTGCTGTAGAGAGTAATACTTTGCCGGCACTGTTAGGAGAGCCAGGCCGACCTGGTTCCAGTCCCCGGGGAGCCAGGACCTGCTGTTCTCTGCTCTAACAGCAGCTCCGTTCACCTGTTGCCTCAGGAGCAGATCAGTTGTTGAATATGAGGTAAGTCTGAGACCCACAGGACCGCAGAGCTTACGGACCAGCTCCCCCTTGCCCGGCCAGTCGGGAATACTACGAATGTCATGCGATGCCTGCATGCGTGCGGCAGAAGAGCCGAGGGCGTGGTGGTGGGGGGGGGGTCACCTTTAAACTCAGCGGTACTGGGGTTGATATGCATCCGCTTCTGGCACTCTCCACAGCTCATGAGGAAGCGCGTGACAGCCTCCCTCGGCAGGAAGGCATATGTCTCTGCGATCTGCAGGAGAAACACACACAGAAGTGCGGTGGGGTTAGGGCCACCCTGTGATGGACTGGCATCCTGGCCAGGAGATGCCCCCCCCTGCCCGGGACAGTCACAGGCCACCTGTACCACTGGACGAAAGAAACACTTGGAAGATGGATGGATAATAATTATGATGACCATGACTGGGAAATAGTGATCACAGGTAGGCTAACCCCAGCAAGACGCTGCCTAACCGTAACCTTAAGCCTAACGCTAAACCTCCCCCTGGGAAGACGACGCTTAATCCTAATCCTAACCCTAAAACGAAATAATCAATATTTATTTATATAACACTGTTTTAATCAGAAGGTTTACAAAATTCTTTATAGACATTTTAGAAGAAGAAAAACACATAAATCAAAATAAACACACAAAAAATAACTATAAGCACAAGAAACCCCAAAGTCTACCACACAGAGAACTCTTGCCCATACCTTACACTGGACTGTAGCCCCTACCTCACTGGGAATTCTTGCCCCTGCCTCACAGGGGACTCTAACTCCTAATGAAGATTCGTAGACAGCAATGTGGTGTAAATAACTTGATAAGCAAATAAAGGTGAGGAGAAGTAGTGGTCAGATTTTCCTTTTCATCTCAGTAACAGCCATGATCTACTAATATAATCAAGTTGTTTGTTGCACACTTGGACTGCCATGGAAACACAGTCAATAACCTCAATAATCGCAGTGGTGGCACTCATCAATACCCACAATGCCAGCACTGATTAATATCCATGGTGCCAGCACCTATGAATTACCAACTCGCCAGCACCTATCAATATCAACAGTTATTGATTAGTGCTGGCACTGTTCAATATCTGTGGTGCCAGTACTGATCAATTTGACACATGCATACAGGCACAACCCCATATAGGTATGATAAATTAACAAGACTATTCACTTATCAGTGGAGCAATCCAGTACTGCTCTCTAGGAAAACACACTGTTTATTTCCCTCCCACCTAATAGCGTGTTCATTAAGGAAGTGCATGAAAACCACAATAACAGAATTCAATCATATTAACTTGTAGCACATGGGACGAAAATGTATTTTAACTGGTTGAAATGTCAGTCAAGATCCAGTGATCGAGTGGAGAAAACAGGACAGCCCCTCTTCCTACCTGGTGGCCCCTCCTTCCTCCTATCTGATAGTGTAATGCCCCCTCCTCCCTCCTATCTGATGGTGTGATGGCCCCTCCTCCTGTTTGATGGCCTCTCTTCCATCTGCCACACCATTACCCCCCAGGGAGAAGAGCCAGTTACCCAACATCTTTCTTTAGAGCATGGTATAAGGGGAGGTCCATGAGGTGCTTTGTTGGCACTCCGCAATCGAGGCTAGAGGTTAAACCCATGCAGCATCCTTGTTTGCCAATCTCCGTCCATTACTTCACAGTGGACTGCAATTCCTACCTCACTGGGGACTCTACCCCCTACCTAGCCAGGAATTATAATCCATGTCTCACCAGGGACTCTAGCCTATACCTCATTAAGTGCTTTTACACCAAAGTTTTGGAACTTGGTCGCAGTTTATAAGTTCCTGGCCACTTTTGTGTGTTGCCTTCTCACCACACAACAGGAACTGCACCCATTATGGAGATGCAAAACGCTTGTAGGCTAAACTTCATGCATAATTTCTAATGAAACTACACCACCAAAACAAAGCAATGGAGAATATATAGGTTGTTTTCTTAGATTATTGTTAGTTATAGGAGAAATCGATCAAAACCAGACACAGCCTTTTGTTCATATTTTTCTTATACGACCCACAACATGTTTATGATTCTTATTAAATCTGGCCAGCAGATCGATCTTTTGTTTTCCAAAGAATAAAAAAACTATGTAATGTTCTCCTGCAAGTAAGCACTGGCAAGTTTTACTGCTGGCATCGGCAAAGTAGACAAAAGTAAACTGATTATCAATTGAATTTTCCAGTGCAGAAATATGGGGACACAACCAAAAAAAATATTCATGAAATGTAACTGAAGAAAAAAAATAATTCCATTTGCTCAGTTTTTGCACTTCTAATTATATCTGTTTTCTCTGCATTTCTGCATAACTTCCAATTTCCAACCAATCTACAAGCTCTTGCTGTAGGCACCTCCCCCCGGTAGTTTGTGTTCGGAAGAAAACTACCTAGTCTGAAGTAGGTACTAAAAAGGGGTTCTGGAAAACTCTCAAAGTAACTAAAATTACTTTTCCGAGTTCTTGCAGGACTGTTGCTCCTACCTCACAAAGGACAGTAGTCCCTACCTCTTCTAGGGGGAGCGACCACCCATATTCTCAAAAAAAAAAAAAAAAAAAACGAATTATAATATGTGCAGAAAATAATAAAATAACTTATTATTGTAGATTATTAAATGTAGTACTGAAATGATGTGTATCAACTTAGTTTTGAAAGTACCAAGACAATCAGTAGCTCTGAGGTTTTCTGGGAGAGAGTTCCAGAGAAGAAATAGGCATGTTAGGTAGAACACACAAGAGTGTATTGCAGTAATCTACCCTATGTTACACAAAAGAATGTAATCAGTTTTCACAGTAAATGTAATACTAACCCTCCAGGAAAATACTGCCTAACCCTAATCCTATCCCTAAGTCTAACACCAACCCTGCCCTGAAAATATACTGCTTAACCCTAATCCTATCCATAAGTCTAACACCAACCCTGCCCTGAGAAGATGCTGCCTAACCTTAACCTTACTGTTAAGCCTAACACTATCACTCCCCCATTCAATGGTGACAGACCTCCTGAGGGTGGGCTCCCCACATTCAGCTGTAGGAGTTTCATGGGATGTTGCTTCGCCTGCTCTCCCAATCTGACTGTCCCTACACAGACCAGGCTTATGCTCCCATCTCCACCCTCTGCAAGGGTTTGGAAAGTTCTTTTTAAAAAAATGTGTGTCAGTGTTGCTGATCGTGACCTCTATGTGACTTTTGCCCCCTGGGACCTGACCAAGACAACCCCTGACCCCCCCCCCCCCCTTCCCACACACACACACACAATATGTCAAATTGCCATTTGGGTCAGACATCACAGAGTGTTGTACAGTTGAAAGGGAAGTACATTTGAATGCTGATGTGTAGAGTAGGTGGGGCACAGTGTTTAGCAAAAGGGGGGGGGGTGTACAGGCTAATATAGGTGGGGGGACAAACTGACACAAAGTAACTAGAGGAGGTCAGGGTACAGACTGATATAGTGTTTAGTGAAGGTGAGGATACAATGAAATATACAGTGATCAGAGGATGTGAGGATACAGTCTGATACACATTGTTTAGAGGAGGTAGGGATATACCATGTATAGAGGAAATAGGGGTACAGGCTGATACACAGTGTCTAGATATGGTTGGGGTGCACACTGATATGTCATATTTAGAGGACATAAGGGTACACACTGATATACAGTGTTTACAAGAGGTGGGGGTACACACTAATATACAGTGTTATAAGGTACACACTGATATGTAGCGCTTAGAAGATGTGGGGGTACACACTGACATACAGTATTTAGAGGATGTGGGGGTACACACTTACATACAGTATTTAGAGGATGTGGGGGTACAGGCAGATAGAACTCCCTGGCCTCTTACCGCCTTGTACGTCTTCTTTTGGCCTGCATGCTTGGGTGTACGGCCTGCGTCCGGGCCCATCTCCACGTGCATCGCATAGATGATGTCAAAGAAGTCCTCTACCACAGCCACGCGCTTCAGGGATGAGCTGTCCGTGCTGGAGCCGCCATCAGCACACTACAGGGCAGGATAGAAAGTCACTTTAGTGACTGGTGTTGCAAACCTTGGGCCTATATACTGTTTAAGTCACAGGGCTATTTAGAGGACGGAGTGGGTGTGTGTACACATTAGTAGTACTATGGTATGATTGATGTAAGTGATGGTGTGGTCCAGAACACTGTGTTGGAAAAAGTCTTTTTATTTGTGCTGGGTGTGAGCCTGTTTATGCGCATAGAAAAAATGCTATAGAATTTTTCAAATGCATGAAATGCCTGCTTTTGTTTTAAAAACCACGTGTGAAATATCCAAAACAGACTGATTGCTGATGGGCATAAAACGTGAACTGATCCGTTTTCGTCATCTTTCGTATGAAATCTCATGGCATTTACTTTAACCTGTACTCCTGGTCACTGTCATCAGTAATGTCGACCACACAAGCAAACCCGCAGGAGCCGGACCATACACTATGACCTGTGCAGCTTCCTTCATTGCTGACCAGGCGTCGCGGTCAAAGGGACTTTGAGTTTCCCGCTTTGTGGCCACAGAATTCAATCTTAACCAGTGGATTTTTTTTGCTAGCAGGGAGCCATTCTGCCTGCGTCGTCTCTCCGGCCTGCCCCGCTGCTGTACCACTGCCCATCCTGCCGTCAGAGGCAGTAAGCAAAATTTATTTATAAAGCAGTTTTCACAGACAAAAGGTCACAAACCGTTGGACAGCAGCAAAACTGTTTTCGAGTCCAGTTCCTCCCAAGGTTTTATCCTTCAAGGAAGTTTTTCCTTGTCGCTGTTGCTTGTGGCTCGCTGGAGGTTTTGGGCCGAGATAATGTAAAGTGCTTTGACACAAATTAGTGTTGTGAAAATGTCTTTATGCAAATCAAATTGAATTGAATGAAATAATTTCTGGTCCTTGGCTGTTAAAAGTTATACATATAAATCTAAGGTGCTCCGTTGCAGCAGTAGGAAAGTTACCACACCTGTAAAGGGCAGGACACACCTCTTTGAGGTGGTGGAAATGCAAGGAAAGACTTTGAGGTCTTAAGGGGATGGGGGGGAATGCCTCTGTGTATATATATATAGTGACATAAGTTTGATGTGTTTGTTGTTCTAAGCACATGTCATTGCTACCCAGACAAATACCTTTAAGCATTTCCTTAACTGCCTAGATCTTTTGCACAGCACTATATATAGAGTATCGATCACAATGAGGGTACAGGTGACATTTTTGTGATTTACAATTTAGCTGCTTATCACTGTTATCAGGTCACAAAATAAAAGGTTTAAACAAGAAATTCGAAGGTCTGCAATCAGAATTTGAGAGCAATTACAATTAAATTGCAGAAGAAGCCTACAAATAAATTGCTTTCATTGATTTTGGCATATCAGTGGCCACAGGACGTAACCAATTTCTCATACTGCTGTGACTTTTGTTCCCCTCATCGTTCAGTTATCTTTCACACTTCAGCAACTGTAGTGGGTTTGTTTGCCATAATATTGTCGCCAGTTACCTTCCATAGCTTCTTGATAGGGTTCAGATCAGGACTCTGGGCTTTGCCATTTCATCACCTTGAGTTTCTCAGCTTTGAGGAATGGCTTCACCCATTTTTCAGTGTAGTAAGGGGCATTGTCTTGGATAAAAATGACCGGCTGATTTTGTGATGCTCTTAGGGAAGGAACCGCATGTTGCTGAAGGAGGTTCTAAGACATACTAGCATTCACCATGCTGTGTAACTGTGCGAGAGGACGGCATCCTGAACATACCCTACATCATACCACTTACCCATCTGAACTCCACTGACTTCTTCACACATCTTTCCCCAATTCAATGCCACACATAACGTTTCCCATCTGAAACAACTAAATTAAGCTTTGGACCAATTCTCCGGTCCCCACGACATGCTCCGCAAGTCGAGCCGGTTTATTCTTCTTGCTGATGAGCAGCTTCCTCACTACATGGTCAGTCCACATTGTCCCAGAGGATGAGACCTTGTCAAGACAAATACTTGTCCTGTACAGAACTGAAACAGTTGAACTGATCCACAGACAGTCTCCCTATCATTCTGTTCAATTTCTGTTAAAATAAATTTTATTATAACTTTATTAATTAACTAGATTCCTTATTTAACTTTTATTATAACAATGTCACTCATTCTATAATTCTGATCACTATTGTATGTATGCATGTATACACACAGACATATATATATGGGTGTGTATGTATGTATGTATAAGCTGTGTGTGTAGAGAGAATATATATATATTCCCCCATTCTCTATCAGGCTGACCCTGTTGCTATAGAAACTGCCACTGTTCCTCACGGGCAGGTGTGTGGGACAGTGTGTCGCATGACTTGGAGCTAAAAGTCGGATCTGTGCAACAGGCTTGGGGGGAGGGGCATAAAGGAGCCCCTGGCCTGCAGCCTTTTCTGCTTTGTAGGGCCACCAAGGCATGGCTGATAAATGGGCAAGGCCATGTTCCGCCCCGTGCAGATCAGATAAACGGGCACGGCCATGCCGCCCAAGCCATAGTGGGCAAAGTTGGCAGTGTAGATTAAAGGCAGAGAGCCCCACGCTGTGCCATTCAGAGGACACTGTGATGGGAGGTACAGTCTGAACACTAGACCATCCCACATTCAGAAACCTTTCTCCTCTTCCTCACTTAGCTCCCGTCTCTCTCTCTCCTCTATTCCTTCCCTTCCTCCAAACACCAGGCAGTCATCGTTGCCATGGCAGCAGGGATAGGGCGGAGCCTGGTCCAGGCCTGCCCAGCCGCGCTTTTCCTCTTTGCTCTGACATCACTATTATTATTAATATTTCCATTTTACGCATCATTATGATAATATAGACCTCATTTTCCATCCCCCTTCTTTCACACTCTGTCTTAAACCATGGAGGCCTCTGCTATTCCCGGACGATGATGGTCATTATGATTATTATTACTGTTATGATTATTATTATTTTTTAGACTCTTCTGGCACTTTCAGGCTGTCCCACTCCAAGCAGCTCTGTTGCTAGGAGACCATCCCCCACCTGCCTCCCTGCCCCCCTCCCTGCTTGCTGGCAGGCATAGGGGCGGTTGCCGCCCCCTGCCCCCCCCCCCCACACACACACACACACACACTCAGCTCGGAGTGCTATGGGGGAGGGGGGCTCTGTTACTGCCTGCTCCTTTTAAGTCTCCCCAGGATGCACTGGCAGCCCCAAAGCCGTCACCGAACCCCCATCGGTTAGCATGTCGCCTCCTGCTGGCTACACTGTGTACCGAGCAGTGAGCCCTGCTGACGCCTCCTCCCCCCCCAACCTGTCACCATCTCACTGAGGGAGGGGGGCTGGTTGTCCACATCCCGGGAGCTGAGGCAGCCACACACACACACACAAACATACACACACACACACACACACACACGCACACACACACACACAGTCAGGTACACTCAGCCCTGAGGAGAGGAGAGCACCTTGTGAATGTAACAACACATCCATTTCATCTCCTGTCCCACCAGCTGGCGGGTGGGCACTGTGGGGAGAAGAAGAGAGGCGGAGACTGAGGGGGGGACAGGGAGCCATCGCACTGCCACCCCCCCCCCCCCCCCCCCCCCCCCCCCTCCCCCTTTTACCCCCTCTCCTCCCCGCCCTCCTGCCTGTCCCTTCCGCCGCCCTGCCTGTTGATCC
>JAABNY020000129.1:9971636-9994608 GCA_015164015.2 Brevimyrus niger
CCCCGCGGAGCCGTCCCCCCCGCCCCAGCGCCCCCGCAAGCCCGCCCTCTTCCCCGCCCCGGCGACCCCCCGATCCTACCCTCTCGCCCGCCGCAGAGCCCCCGCGATGTCGCCCTCCCGCCCGCCGAAGAGCCCCCGCGATGTCGCCCTCCCACCCACTGCAGAGCCCTCGCAATGGCGCCCTCCTGCCCACTGCAGATGGCCCAGTTAGTCTCCTGGAGCTTAAGGGCAGCTGGCAGAGGAGTCTGGACCGGGAGCAGGAGGCCCAGACTGGCCTGCCGGAGGCCTCTGTCGGGAGAGAGCCTCCAGGGGACACTCTGTGGAGTCCTGCCCAGCATGCCAGCTGCACGGGGCGGGGCCTGGGCGGGCCGTCTCCAGTGCACATTGCTTCCTTTGTGCCGTGCACACTGGAGCATTGATCCCCAGTGGCCTGTGCCTCCAGATCCACGAAGCACCGACCTGAACAGGGACTCGGGTAACAAGCGCCAGGGAAAGATAAGGAACAGCTAAATACAACGTCAATAAACGTTTACCCTTCGAGTTTTCGCTTAAAACTCAAATACAATGAGGAAGGACCAGCTGATCCCCTGGTGCTATGAGAAGCAGCCAGACATAAGTCTGGACTTCAAAATGAAAACAATTCTGTTCTTTTTTGAGCTGATTCTGGGTTGTATTCAGTGCCGTATTTATCCATCCCACTAATTCACTGAGGTCACTCAGGTCTACTATGAAGAACTAAAAATACCTGAAGAATTTTCTCTGTTTCTCAGTACTGTTGTTTATCTTTTTTTAAAATGTGTGTGACATAGAATCAGGCATAAAAGCACCAATGAAACAGAGCACATGTAGTGAAGCAGGAGGCTGCAATCCTGAAGCCCTGGAGGGACTTAATGGTGGGACAGTAATGTGGAGAGACTGGGCACACAGGCTATGCGCCTTTGCGTCTTTATTTCTAGAAACAGCATGGAAATGTTTTTACCTTGGATGCCAGATTCCAGATACAAACTGTGAAATTGGAGCCTCAGAACAGGGGAAAAGTGAGGGGGGGATCACAAGATTCATTGCAAAAGTTGGGAAATGTTGATGCCGCACAGATCATAACAAAGGTCACGTTTCAGGTGGTGTGAATAGCAGCTCACATACAGAGACCAGTAAAAACCAGTGTTCCTGTGTTATGAAGTTTGGAATTCAACTGTAGAGTCTGGGATGCATAGTCATAGAATAAAACACTAAGCAGCACTGTACCTATACTCCACACTCTTTGCTGTGTCTACGAGGAAACACCACTGGCTTGGCATTGCGTCACAAGGCACTGCAAACTGTTTGGCCATCACAAGGCACTGCAGAGTGTCCTGTTAGAACAGTGGTTCCCAAAGTAGGGGTTGCGACCCTCTGGGGGGTCGTGAGACATTGAGGGGGGGTCGCGAGATGATTTCCAAGAAATCAAATATTTTTTAAAACTATTTTAAAACACGGTTATGTTGGGGGTCGTGAGCCAAAAAGTGTGGGAACCCCTGTGTTAGAAGATAGAATGCTAAGGCCTTTGGAAATCATAAAACACCTCTTCATAAAAGGTCTGCCCTGAACTGCAGGTATGAGGAGCAGATGGTGGCTGGCGCATTCAGAGGGGGAGACATTCTTCAACCGGCTGTTTGCTTCACCTCTAAGGGATGCACAACTTACCCCTTTGTAGCGCGGTGCGGTCAAGTGTTGGACAGCTCTGAATGACGTGCTGACCCATAACGCTTACAGTATATGACTTTCAAATAACTACATGGTATTTAGTCTGCACGGTATTGACACCTTTTTGATTATTCACATACCTTAAGGTGCTCAGCCCAGTTGTACTGCTCCATCTTAGATATGAATCCAAAGAAGTCAACATAGCTTTAAGAAAATTTCCCTCATTTCATTTTTCATTTCATTTTCTGTCTGTTATGCTATTTTTTAGACCATGAATCCTAAAAAATATCCTGAAAAGTCTATTACATTTTTTCTTATTACATATAGGCAAACCCATCAGCACTGACTGTTAACCAGCATAATGAGGTAAGTGTATTGTTCCAGCATGACGAATAGTAATAGTCTGGATTAATGAGGGATTTTACTGTGATATAAGTAATGAATCATAATAAGATGTGAAGAATTTGAGTTATATGGTTTATGGTAAATGTCAGTGTTTATCTATATTATTTATATTTTATAGTGTCATACTTGTTCTTACTCTATTGTACTTGAATTCTGACAAGGAACATTAATAGACACTCCATTAGACTTTATATTGCTTTAAAAAAAATTATTAAATTGTGAACATAAAGAAGTCCTTCTTCACGGCCCCAGTACCATGTTCACTGTACAGCTCCACTATAGCATCCATTTGCATGCATCAGATCTGAGTCGCTTACCAATATCTGTGCATGTTGTCCTTGAAAGATCCAGCATGCGGGTGACAGAGTCACTGAACTGGTTTTAAGTCATATCCCTTAGGCTATAGGGATAGGCAAATCTGACTGCTGTACCTTTAATTTCGTCCATTGTAAGTTACATATGCATTTTATTTCTGCTATAGACCGGTAAATTCTTTTTGTTTCTTTGGCTATTTCATTATAACAATTTGTATCCAATCATTGCAAATACTTATGGTATTACGACAAATTACATTCATGCATGATTCTCCAAAACACATCATGATCAGTTGAAATCTTGACAAATGTTAGGAGGATGTAACTATGATTTGGTCAAAAAGGTCACAGGTTCAAATCCCATGGAGAGTGTTTCAGCGGGGTTCTTGACCGCAAAAACTGCCCCTAGGGTGTGTGTGTGTGTGTGTGTGTGTGTGTGCGCAGGGGGGGTTGAATGGTTGACACCGCACTCTGGCCCCAAGCTGTGTTCAGCTGTGCAGACCAACTAGCAGCCCTATTCAAGTCCACCTTCATCCTCTCCCTGTCACTGGCCACTGTCCCCAACTCTCTCAAATTCACCACTTTCGTCCTGAAAGTCTTTGGACCGGTTACACTCACCTACATTATTTCCAGATGCTTAGCCAAGCTGGACCTCTCACACCTCAAAGACACAATTCCAAATGCCCTAAACAAGCATCAATATGGCTACAGACCATACGGGTCCACAGAGGATTCCATTGCCACCATTCTGTATACAGCTCTCACCCGATTTGAACACCCAGAGTCATTTGTGTGGATGCTTTTCATTGATTATAGACCCTCATTTACAGCAAGCTCTGTGAGCAGGGTCTTAGCTAACCTATATCCACATGGATATGTGATTTTCTAACGAACTGCCCCCCAAACAGTGAAACTGGGCCCCCACCTTATATCCACCCTTATGATCCACGCCGGTGCACCCCAGGGCCATGTGCTCAGCACGTATACGCCCACAACTGTCTTCCAGCCCACAGCACAAACACCAATGTGAAGTTCAAAGATGCAACAACAGTGGTGGTTGTGGATAGCAGACGGAGATGAGTCAACCAGCAGAGACAAGGTCCACAGGCTGTTGACATGTACTTCAGAGAACAATCTGCCACTAAACACCATGAAAACCAAAGAGCTCATCATCAGCTTCAGGAGAACACACACTGATCCCACTGATCCATATCAATGGTGCCACAGAGGATATTGAAAAATTTCCCCAGATCCAATCTCCTGGAGAACCATATCAGGGATGAACTCATGGTCCAAGAACACCAGAGCACTGAAGAAGAAAGAAAAACCAAGGTTGTACTTCCTACATAAACTAAAGACAGTCAGCTTGGAACTGCAGTTCCTAAAATCCTTTTACTGTCGCTTAATCAAAAGCACTTTAAACTACTGTATAACATTACCACTTGGTTTAATAACTGCACTGCAACAGACAAAACTGCCACTCTACTATCTTCCCTTGCAGACATAAATGCTTCTCACGGTCTTCATAGAACCAAGAGCATCCTAGGTGATGCATCAAACCCTGGAAACCATTTGTTTGAATGTTGCTATCCTGTTGAAGGTACAGGGCATTCAAACCCCAACTACCAGATTTAAGAAAAGTTTTTGCCCCAGTGCAGTAACTAGGTTGAATCAGGCACTAGTGAATAAAAGGGGCTCACACTAAGTACAGTGAACCCCTGACACCCACCACACCACCATAAATTGCCTATCCATTGTACTTTGCACATATTTACTAACTATTCTGTAGTTTATGCACATTGTCAAACTCTGGGAGGTGCTACCTCAATCTCACTGTACTGTCATGTACAACAACAATAAAGAATTGAATCTTGACTGTTGGATCTATGTATGTCTTTCACAGGAGAGCAAGATGGAATATGATAAGACTGAATCTTCATTTCTGAGTGCCTTTTTTCACCCTTTCTTTTTTTCATCTCTTCTCTTTATCTTCCTTCCACACCCTCTATTTCTCTATCACTTTCCCCATCTTTTCCACTTCTTCTTTCACACCGTCTCTCACTCCCACCCCTCAGTCTTAGGCCCACCCCTTTAGTCTTAGGTCCACACGTTTTTAAAAAACGCAGCTTTTTGTATGCACTTTGGTCTTTTGTCTACATGCAAGTGGCATTTTATGTGACTGAAAATGGAGCTTTTGTAAAACTCCCAAATCGGGGGGAAAGATTCTCAGAAACTCCATTTTTATGTTGACATGTAGTCAAGAGAAGACTTGTTTTTGGCTTGTTATTCACTCTGTTTGACTTCAGAATATGTGGCGTTCACTGTTTACATGACCTGCTATTAGCTTAGCAGAACTGGTAATAAGGCATCTGATTGGCCAACATGGCTTTATGGTTGGAGTTTTATCGCCGCCTGCTGGTTTGGCATGCTCTTGACAGCGCGTTTTCATGTGAACTTTTTTTTTTTGTTTTTAGTAACGGAGGAGGAAAAACACTGTTTAAAAAAATCCCTGTGTATGTGCGGACAAAGCATTAGGCCCTTTCCTCAGACCCTCCCCACCGCGCAAACAGGTCATCAACTTCCCTGAGTAGAATGAATGAATGAATGAACGTATGAATGTTATATTTATACAGCACTTTTCAGGATACCCAAAGGGAGGAGCCACTTCAACCACCACCACTGAGTTACTAGTCTTAAACCACACCTAGTATCACCAGTAGCCCCAGGTCAGCATTAGCTTTACTAAAACTAGCAGCGCCAGCAGCCTCAAGTTAGCATTAGCTTTAGCAGAACCAGCAGCACCGATAGCCACGGGTTAGCACTAGCCGGAATCCACACTTTCATTTGGTTGACGTTCAATGCCTGTGGCAAGGACTCGGTACAAATTACCGATTACAGATCAAACTGCTCCCTGTAAATTGTACCATCTTCTTGCAGGCAGGCAACTTGAACTTCTTTTTTGCTCACCTTGATGCAAACGGTGCTGGTGATATTGTGGCTGCAGGTGCCAGTGATGTCTAAGTTATTATGGCCCTGCTCTGCTGACCTCCCTTTTGATGAAGTTCTTTCGAGAGGCTGGTCAAAGGATATATCTGTTCCACCCTCTTCATGATCATAGATCTGCCTCAGTTTGCCTATCATCCAAACAGGTCCACTTATGATGTCATCACCTACGTCCTACATACCGTTCTCACCCACTTGGGCAGTGACAGGGGGAACTATATGAGAGTGTTGTTCATAGATTTTAGGTGCTTTCAACACCATGGTCCCCCTCGCATTGTTCTCCGAACTCTGGAACCTGAGTCTGAATGCACCCCTATGTGACTGGGTCCTTGATCTTCTCACAGGCAGACCCGAGGTGGGGAAGGTGGAATCCCATACTTCAGCTCCCTTCACCCTAAGCATTGGCTCCCCTTGATAGTGTGTTCTGAGCACACTGCTGTGGTCTTTGTGCACGTAAAATTGCATAGCCGAACAATTTGCAGACAACACAGTTGTAGTTGGGCTGATCTCCAACCACAATGAGCACTGCCTACCTGGACAAGGTGGACGGTTTCACACTATGGCATCTGGTTAAAGGCTGGTTCATACGTCTCTGCACAAGCGAAACCCTCACGTATCCACTCTGCGTATGTGTACACCGAAGTGTTCATAGCTCTCCGCTCAAGCAGTGTACTTTGCTCTCTCAGTGTCAAAGGGGTCCCAGTTGATAGGGTGAATAGCCTTATATATCTGGGAGTCTGTATAGATATACTAGTTATAGCTCGATTGCAGGTCACTTCAATTTTCCACTGCAGAAGCAGTGTGCGAAATACCCATCAATATTCGGGGAGGTCCCCCATCTTCCTATTGTTGCACAATACCGATCTTGAGACCCCCTTAAAATTTTGATTTTGAGGCTTTCAAGGAGTCTCATGGGTTAACCAGGGATGTTGGACCCCCCAGTATTTCACACACTGTGCAGAAAAAACATAGAACTATTTCAACGGTGTGCATCATGATTTACCATCTATCAATTTCCACTAGCAGCTATGTGAGAATCGCCATGTTATGTTAGCATCAAATGCTAGGGGAATTAGCATTAGCTTGCTTAAGTTTGCTTCGCGAATCCATTCCGTTCAGCCATTCTTTAGTACTTTTTAAGTACTAAATAAAAAAAATTTAGCTTAAGTTATTGAGAATGCATTAATACATCACAATGTGAGATACTGCTAAAGGAAAATATATAAAATATGCCTGTTTTTCTTTTAAAATTTAAAAAAATAATCCATGCATACCGATGCAGATCACTGATCATTTCAACCAATCAGGTGGTGATGCAACCAGCTCAGTTCTGTCACAGACACGGCTTAATTTACAATGGAACCATCTCTTTGCAGTACAGCCAGTGATAGACTCGGCTCTTGGTGGTAGTGGAAAAGCACCATTAGGTAGTTGAGGAGGTTCTATGTCTCACCAGCCATTCTCTCTCAGAAATCTACTACTGAGGATCGTTGGAGAGCCTCTTCACCACGGGAATCATAGTCTGGTTTGGTACTTGCTCCGCCATGGGCCACAAAGTTCTGCAGAGGGTAGTTCAGGTAAACGCATCAACAAGCCTCATCTGTCCTCCCTGCAGGATATTTACCTCAGACGATGCGAGGACAGAGTTGCCAACATCAGCAGGGACACACTCTAACAACTACCTCTTTACTAGACATAGAGGCTCAGGAGGAGCTTTTACCCTCAAGCCATCGGGTTAATAAATAAGTTTAAAACAGTTTGATACCTGCTCCTTGCATATGCGCCACACAATTTATTTGACCCATGTTTCATATCTCTTTTTGTTTTATCAGTATAACTTTTCTTTTACAGTATAACTTTCACTTCTTTATTAATTTCTGATTCATTATATTGTTATTTTCAATTGTTTTATTATTTTATTGATATAACTCTTTTTTTACTATGCCAGCTTTACCATAACCAACATAACTAGCAGTCCCAAATTAGTATTAGCTTTACCAGAACCTGCCCCAGGTTAGCATTACATTCACCAGAACTGATATCACAAGCAGCTGCAGGTCAGCATTAGGTTTATTACAACCAGCATCACCAGTACCCCTGAACAAATTCTAGCGTTAACCACAACAGGAGCAGTACTAGCCTCAAGACAACGGCAGCTGTACCACAACCAGGACCAGCAACAGCAGCAGTACAGAACAATAAATCCAGCCATCCCAGAACCAGGTCAAGTATCCATGGTGCAGCAGGTACATCTATAGCAAAACATTTCCACCTGGTTCTGGCTGACAGTTGTGTTGTTTGAATGTGAATAGATGTTAATGTGTCGGTATCTCAACACGTCACTATGACAATTGTTTTAGCTTTACCACTTGTGGATTTCTATGTGAGATTGGTGCATATGTACATATTTCACCCAAAATTCAGCCTCTTCTTAAAACCTGAAGGATGGCTTCAATACCTAAAGGAATTTCCTTGTCCACCCTGTGATTCTTGATTCGGAGCCAGCCTATTTGACACCGAAACCCCAATAAACTGCAGTTTGTTTTGTTCCTCATCAAATGCCATCTCACCTTGCTTAACCCAACAGAAAAACAATTAAATAACAATTAGAGACACAGTCTGTAGGAAACCAGGGAAAAGGTTTGTTTTTCAAGCACCAGTAAGTACAAGCATGAAAATAACACAAATGTTCAGGAATTCATTATAGCTTAACACCAACACAAAAAGTATGACTGAATCAGTTAAGCAGTCACCACATCACCCTGCTATCCTATCAGAGGACATAGCTGGACAGGAATGTTTGTCCACTACTGCCATCTAGTGTTATGAATGAAGGGCTGCGCTTTTATGGTGGAATGCCTGTCTGGGGACATTTTCCTGGGTGCTCTGCACTCATGCATTTATTCCTGTCTGTGGTGTTTCCTGTTGAAAAACTTTCATTTTCTCCTAACTTTCCTTTAGTCCTAAAACTAACATTTGGTTCAAGTTTATGCTATTTATGTTACGCTACACAGATCTCATTTGAGCTGCTGATGAAGTGTTGGGAAGCGTTGTTTGGTCATTTTCTCACTTCATTTGATTAGAGTGCTCAAATACAATTTTGTCATAAAAATAGAGATGCGTTTTAATGGCAGTTAATGTAAAATGTCTCTACTCGGGTGTGGGATGGACCCTTTACATTCACCGGGGATGTAGAAGGTCCAGGGTGACTTATTTCTCTTCAGTTCAAGACACTTCTTTGAATTTGAATGATATTAACATTTGCTTAAAAAAGCACGTGGCTGATATATATTGTTCTATGTCATGGGACATTCATAACTGCAGGAAAATCATATGCAAAATTTTGGTTTGCAAGAAATAACATGGCAAACATTGGAGTTTCCAGCTCTGTTTTCAAATGAAACAAACATCTTTGGGACCTTATTCATGCATGCCAGGATGAGACACTTTGCTGCAAGAAGTGTCTGTGCAGTATATATGAGTTAAACTTGCTGCATCAGGCGGTAGTCTTTTATTATATTGGGTAATAATACTATGTTCCTTTTTACCTTGCAAGACAGGAAGCTGGAGCTGGGAATGACGTCACACCTAAGTCAACTGCATTCCAGTACAAGTCATTTAGCAATTCCAGGGACCTGTTTCAAAAAGCAGGATTTCTTGCTTAGCTGAATTTAAGGTACTCCAGTTTAAATGGCCTTGATTTTGTTTACTTACATTTAGCCCGGACTACCTTAAATCCGACTAGTTATCCGGCTGAGCAAGATATCCTGCTTTCTGAAGCAGGCTCCAGTTCTAGCCAAGTTCATTGTCAGCCATTGTTAGTAATATCACTTGATAACAACATATTAAATGGTAATTTGAACATGAAAACACTGTAGCAACAGGTCCACAGATAGCAGATAAAGAAACACAAATAAGACGTAAGTGCTAAACAACAGTATATGCTATATAACCTTGAATTTTGAGGTCCAGGTTGCAGAGGATCCTTCAACTTTCTGAGTCAAAATTCCAACTTCAGGGGGCATTCCAACTGAAATTTTCAACCCGGATATCGAAATTTCTGATTTCCGAGGTCGAAAGGAATGCAGCATAGGGCCTATAGATCGCCCCTTTTCTTAGGACAGGGACCACCCCCCACTGGAGTTTAACTAGTAGGTTGCAGCAACAGGGGAGGGACGCAATCAGCACTTGCTGAAACCCAAGTCCCCCTCCCCTGCAGTGGGACAGAGGGGCAGAGGACGCTTGGACTAACAGAGAGGCTGAGCTTTAGGAAGAATGTGATGCGGTTGCCACGGAAACACAAGGGGCTCAGTCTTATAGAGGGGATTCGTAACTAAGTAACTGAAGCAGGCAGTGGACAAAGATCAGAGTCCACTCAGCTGGTAAATCATTGAGAGGATCAGGGTGTCCAGGTGTATTGAGCCAGCCCTGTCAATGGCCAACAGATGGCGCTGCTTGAGAAACAGAAGTTTTTATTGTGTGGCATTCACTAATGTGGTTAATAATCAATGCATTTAATTGGTGCGTTGTTTACATATAAACATGCGCACAGAGCATCTGTGTGTTTGTCAATGTGTGTCTCTGTGTATGTGTGTCTGTGTTTGTGTGTGTATCTGTGAGTATTTGTGTGCGTATATTGGTGTGACTGTGTCTATATAACTATATGTGTGCTTATGAGAGTGTGTCTGTGGGTGTATCTGTGTCCATCTGTGTGTGTGCGTGTGTGTGTGTGTGTGTGCAATTTTTTGTAATTATTACATTGTGGGGACCAAATTTCCCCAGAATGTCTTGGGGACATTTTCCCAATTTTATCAAATCTGTGAATGCAACTAAAAATACCAAAAACTCTTGTATTTCGTTTTGATTGCTTGAGGTTAAAGTTAGGACTGGTGGGGGTTAAGTCATTGCCATGTCATTGCTAGGATTAGGGTTATGTTCATAGAAATGAATGGAGAGTCTCCATTAAGATATGAATACCTATGTGTGTGTCTGCATACAGTATGTGTGTATGTGTGTGTGTGCATGTGTGTGTGTGTGAAAGGTCACATCTACATTCACTCTGCAGTGTAGGTCCAACCACACCAGGACTTCACAGCTCCGTGTGTGACTGGGAGATAAACCCCCAGGTCCCCCCCCCGCCCCCCCACGGTAACCACATTAACAGTTAGCATTACTGCAGGGGGTGACGGGGGACTTCCTGTGCACAAGCCACATTGCCTGCCTGCCTGAGATTAGCCAACAGCCAGGTACCAAGGCCTGAAATATGGCAGGAAGCTGTGTTGGGCCCTGCCCCCCCTGCCACCACCCAGTCCCCGCACAGGCCAGGATGGGTGCACAGCCATCGGGTCAGAGGAAACGGCCTGCAGAAACGCAAACACGTGAGGGCCAAGGAAGTGTGCCACACACTGTATTGTGGGGAGAAAAGCCCATAGTCTCACCTGTGCTTTAGTATACATTCATCCCGTACCTTATTCCACATTAACCATTCACTAGTCTGATCTTTGACCATTTCTGCAGTCCCATCCCTGTCTGATGTGCTTTTAAACCAGGGTGCATGTTTTTCAAGTGATCTGCTGATAACTGAGAACAGCATCAGTACTCATCCTCTGATATGTTAATTTGCAAAGGGAAAGCTTGGTTTGTGTTTTAGTTTCCGTGTGAGATGCACTACTGGATAACGACTTCTGACTGGTTGTTGGCTCTGGCCTCTTTCGCATTGGTCTCAAGTGCCTTTCAGTCAAATCTCGCACTGAATTGAGGTGTTTAGCCCTAATTGGCGTCAAATCACATTCTACAGGAATAGTACCAGAGGCAATGGGAGGAAGGTGCCACATAAAAGATAAAACTAAGGATTTTGGTGTGTGATGTTACTGTGTGCATGCAGTAGGCAGTAACAGAATATGTGCCTTCATTGAGCTGCTATTGTAAGCAGTGCATGAATCTGCCAGTGAGTGCCTAGATCCTGTTAGGTGTTTTATAATTATAGAAGGTGAGTGTACCACCACTGCCCTCTGAGAAAGTCACAGAACTGGAAATTGGGAACTGGGGCAAATATCTGGAAGACCAAGGGAAACCATCTTCTCATACCTTTTTGTTCACCCTTTGAACATCAATTAGAGCAATTTGTATTTATGTGAAGTGTGCAAGAAAAAAACAACTATATTCTTATTTCTTCTGCGTGAATTGATATGAGCAATAGGTGAAACGAAAAACAGCCCAACTGGAGACTTTTGGCTGCAATTCACATTTAAAAGGTGTGGTAGAAAGTGAGACTCATGCCAGTCAGTATCCCAGCTACACCAGTCTCAGCAAGCCCAGATGTTTTCAATCTATCATCTTGCCTTTTAAACCCCATTCTGAGGATCTCACGACCGATAAGATCTACTGCCATTTTTGGTGGAAATGACAATGGTGCGGTAGTTTCTCACCAATACCCCATTTAGCATCACAAACAAATATTTGTGTTGAGCTGAATGGATGTTAAAGTTCTATGCAAACTACAGCAGAGGACCCTGAGGGCACAGTGGAGGTAAGTGAGCATTCAAAGCAGGGGCGTGGCTATTGCTAGACAGGGGTATGGTTATGAGTGGGCGGGGCATGGCTATGGCTGTGTGAGGGATGGGATCAACTGCCCAACAGGGACAAGCCAAATTTAAACTAATCATTAGTGATTACATAGAATCGCTAAATTATTTTTATTGCCTTGTTTTACATGCGTCTTTGGCATTTGCCATAGGTGCATGCCTGCTTGTCTTGCTAGTGTCTTATTTTTATTATTTTAATGAAATCGTTTCCCTCAGAATTCTTACAAGCGGTACCGGTTACCTGTCTCCTGTTAATGAGTGTGCTGCCTTCCAGCAGCTGCACGAAAGTCAATGGATAGGAGGCCAGGTCAATGTGCCGTCCCTTGGTCAAAACGTGAAAGAATCTGAAAATTAAATGTGTGACTATCGTATTTATTTTCTTTGATTCTTGAGCGGTCAGGACTGTGAAAAAGTCCACGGTATCCAACGGCATTCCGGCTTCACACCAAATAAGTAGGGTGTAATTGCCATACAGAGTGAGAGCTAGCTGGCTAGCTAGCTACATAGGCCAGTGTTAAACTCAGAGGGAAAGTTTTAGGATTTACTAAATAGGAATGACAAAAAAGTAATTGCTATTGTATTTTTTAATGTTCCATATATTTTCCCAACAGAAGTGTCAGTTGGGAAGCCATCTTATTTATACACAGTCAGTGCTATACATGCTCTGTGTTTTTGTAGCTAAATAATGTTTCTACTTTTGGAGATGATCTTATGCTGCAGTGAGTCTGAGGACTTTGCTGAGGTTTTAGAGCAGTTACTATAACACCCTCTCCTGTACCCTAAAGTTTATGCTCTGCATGGTAATGTCACCAGTTCCACAAAGAAGCCTAAATACATTCCAGTTTTTAACTGCAAAGCCTATGTAAACTTTCATGGTTTGCTAGCCGTCTAGTTCATTATGATTTGTGGGAGTGGCTGTGCTGCTGTTTTCATTGTAAGCAGAGTGAAAGGTTGTGTTGAGGAGATGTTTCTGCTGACTTCTAACCGTATCAAATGAATCGGAAGGTCCCTGCACGCATACCCAGGCTCAGCAGACTGGTCTCTCCATTGAGAATGGCTCTTATCCCCAATTGCTCCAGTACGTTGCATTGGAGAAAAGCATATGCTAAATAAATAAAATGCATGGTTTAAAGACTCCGCATTCAACAAACAAGCCATATGGGGAAGGTGCAAAAAGAAGGATCCATCACACAAATGATGAGATAAAGCATGGTTAGCCCGCCCAGCTTTGATAGTTAGGGGAAGTGGACCCAAGGCATCTGCCAGTTAATTATCAATTGAAAAGCCAGAGAATTTGTACTTGTTGCTCCCTCTGTGAACAAGCGTCCACGCTGGCTTGTGTGAGGCTGCCTGAACCCAGTCTCAGAACAAAAACATGCCTGACACCATTGTAGCCGACATGTACAGCTACGGATCAGGTTCAACATTTATTTATAGAGAGGCTCAACATTTATTACTTATCACATATTCATAATTAAATAACAAATTGTACTAATTCATTGTTAAAACCTAAACTTAAAAAATACAGAAATTATTTTTTATTATTGCTGAATAACCAGTGTCTTGCATCTCTCGCCACTTCATTGTGTTGCACACTATTGTCAATATTCAATTTCCGCACATTATCAGTACTGTCAGCCTCAATGGCTATCTGCACATCCTTCCCCGATGCACCAACTATTTACTACATATTTATTGTTTCACTCCCCATATTACCCTGCTCTTTTATTGCACTGCTTTTTGTCCTGTACTGTGCTACTGTTGGTCCTATTGTTTCCCCCATGCACCTGTCCCCTGCCATGCAACTGTGGCACAGGAATTTCTTTGTGATCTAACGAACGCATTACAATAAAAAAAACATGTAAAGTAGACCATAACAGGGTAAAACTACCAAGTTGCAAACTTTCGGCAGGTTAAAAGAAACGGCTGAATCGGCGCCTGTCGTGCATTCCGCAGAAAGGAGTCATTTAGGTCCCCACACGTGCAGGCTACGTGACGTACCGAGGTGTCCCGACATCGCCCCCAACAGTTGTGATAGTGAATGTACTGCTACATTGTTCGAACATGAACACGCCGTTTCTTCATGTCTCACGTGAGTTTACAGGATACGCGCAACCATTTAGTATATGAGTACATTCAAAAATAGGCTACTTATTAATTTATAAAACTATACAAGCTACCACATCAGTGGAACAACATGACATCGGTATTTCCACAGATTGATCCTTATCTCAATGTGAAAAGGCTCTTTTGTGACCTAAAACGGTAAATTACAGAGGTAATGTTTTTTTCGTACAATACATTTATATGACAATAACAAAACGGTGTGCTATATTAGAAGGTTTCAGAGCTTTTCCAGTTTCTGTACTGTGTGCTTCATATCTGGCAACCCGTCCTTCTAACTAATCCGCCGTTGACATTGAAAGCCGCACTTTCGCTACTTTCAGTAGCTGTTTCAGGCGGACCTCGCACCTTCTCCGTTTTACTTTAAAATAAAAAGTACCACTAAAAATAGCAGCACATAATTTATGTGATTTATCAAAATGACTGACAAAAAACAAATGACTCACGGTCTAGCTTTGAACTGTTTGAACTGAAATATACAAGAAATTAAGCATATTTTTTAAAAAGAATTTTAAAGTCTTCCATTTGTTTGAACTGCGAAATGGTGTTTTTGGAAGGACAGAAGCATTATATTCCCAACAATAGGCTTCACTTGAATCAGAATCATTGCAGTTAAATAATATAGATAGGCCTAAAGTCATTTACAGCCAAAACTGCACTTTAAGTATCCTGTTGTAAATTATATTCAGAATAGATGTACCATAAAAAGTCCTATCCAAGTCTAAATGATATTTTGATATGTATGACACACAATCTTCTGATGCGGCTCCAATGTGAGACAAATTAAATGACTATATACATTATTGATCCCCATTGGTATTTTTATTTTGTTCACCTACTCAATTTTGCATCACAGAGGGGAGAGCAAGCATAGCAACCAAACATAACAGCACTGAGAGGTTAAGGGCCTCACTCAAGACCCCATGAATATGCTGAAACCAGACTTGAACCAATGACTTTCTATTCACAGGCACATATGCTTAACCCACTGGACCACATGCTGAAACACAGCAGCTCTGTATTCTGCAATAGTGAACCTGGAGAAGGAGAATGTGCCACCACACCGATTGGGCTGTCTTTGAAAAAGGCAGATTATTGCACACAGTTACTGAATGCAGGGAAATCAAGAGATTGGAATCAGTTGACTATTTTCAACTTTCCAGAGGGTCCATTTTGTTGTCTGGTATGAAATGAATTTCATTAAGTGTCATTGATTTATATTTATTTAAACTCTTTTTGATATCACACTAATCAGTGCAATACTAGTGTAAGTAGACATTCAAAATCTATTGAAGATTTTAATCTGTGTAGTCTGGGTCATGCTGTTCTGTATATAACAGTTTGCTTATTCAGGAGACATTTTAAACTGAATCAGACAGATTTCTTTTTAGGAAGACAATCTTATAGCCTTTCTCACTGAGGGCCGCGGGGATCCAGAACCTATCCCGGAAGCCAGGATGGGGCACCAACCCATCACAGACAACACTCAACGTTTCAATAATTTGGCAAATCCAGTTCAGTTCAACATATATTTTGGACCGTGGGGGGAAACAGGAATACCAGAAGGAAACCATATAACACGGGGAGGGCATCCATCCATTACTATCCACTTATCTGGGGTTCAGGTCACGGGGGAAGCAACCTCAGGAGAGATACCCAGACCTCCCTCTCCCCCGCTATCTGTATCCGCTCTTCGGGGGGGGACAACCATGAGATATAAACCCTCCAGCATGTCTGCCCCGGGGCCTCCTCCCTGTAGGACATGCACGGAAAACCTCTTAAGGCAGCCGCCCAGGAGGCATCCACACCAGGTGTCCAAGCCACCTCAACTGGCTCCTTTTGACATGGAGAAGCAGCGGTTCTACTCTGAGGCCCTCCCAGATGTGCAAACTTCTCACCTTATCTCTAAGGGAGAGCCCAGACACCCTGCGGAGAAACCTTATTTCGGCCGCCTGTATTCGCGATCTCATCCTTTCAGTAATTACCCATAGCTCATGACCACAGATGAGGGTTAGGGACGAAGATGGACCAATAGATTGAGAGCTTTGCTTTTCGGCTCAGTTGGGGCACTTGGGGCAGCACCTCGTCCCCGACCTGAGGGCATAACTAACCACTGACCCTATAACAACATGTGGAGGCCATGCACACTCTATACTCCACAGGTGTGAGGCAACAGAGCTAACCACTGTGCCACTGTCCCCAGCCAGATTGCTGGCATTGAATAAATGCAAAATACAATACATCTGACCAAGTGGTCCTACTTTCAGAAGTGTGACATCTGACTTGGCATTAGTAATCGAAGCATCGTGTGTTCATATGTTCTTTAACTCCTGTAGCTTCCGGGATAGGCTCTGGATGAATGGGTAGCTGGCCAAGGAAATTAAATTTGCAGTTATGAAATGCACAGAAAAAAACATAAATTGAGAAAAAAGCATGACGTGACTGGTATGTATGAACAAAATGGTACACTTTTAAAAAACTTTAAGTATATAAAAGGTGTATAGTGTAAGCTACCAACATGAACAAATGCCAGTATTTATTATTATGGGGAGCAATTGCTTCACATAAATTAATTACAAATAATGCCTAGTATTTTTGTTTTGTTGATTGTGTCACTTATTTAAAAATATTATTCTATTCATTTAAACAAATATCCAATGTAAATATGAGATTAGAGTTAGACCTGTTAAATTTATACGGTTAGAAAATGTAAGTGGGTTCGGTTGTAGAATACAGTAATACTTAGAAAGACTACAGAAACATGGTGTCAAACGGGTTAAAAAATAAGTAAATGTAGCTTTCTTTCAGCTCAAATGCGATTCGAGACCCGGGAAAAGTCACGCCTGAAAGTGCCCTGTTCCATAAAAGAGTGAAAGCAGAAAAAGGCAGGTTTTCGTCTGGAGGCACGAGGTATAAAATATATCGAGTGTGACAGACAGACAGACAGAGATATTTCAGTGCTTTCAGAGGCTGCAAGGATCAGGCGTTATAATAAACTGCAGGTAAGTAGCTCTTTTGTTATAATGTTGCTCATTGAGCAGACTCTTCGATCCTCTGGAGCCACGTTTCCAGCGTGCATCTGCTAGTATAAAAGGCGAAACTTCTTAACTCCAAGAGTTTACCTTGAAAACAAGAAAAAACAACACAAGTGCTGAATGCATTTAATATGTCTAACGTGATTTATATCCATCATGTGATTGTCTTTTCCCATTTGCGATAGTATCTGTATCTGTACTGCAGAAATGTAAGGAAGTGGATCTTATGCAAGGCGAAAAGGAAGCGCGGAGCAGGAGCTCGCACTCGACGCAAAAAAAAAAGTTTGACTAAACTTTTAAAGTGCATACTATTCATGGTGGTAATTGCATTGAACATACACAATAAATGCTGCCGTACTTAAGGGAAGAAAAGTTTCATATGGTATTCGAAATGTCGCCTGCGAGCCGTTATCCAGATGTTTGGCTTTTTGCGAGCTTATAATGAAAAGCTGAGCTTCTGCACCGGAGCATCACCTCCACACATACCTCAGCTCTCCGCTCATTCATACAACACTAACTTTAGCGGATATTATCAGAGCGAATATGTTACATTTCAGGAATACGGTTGACACGTATATTAAACTCGTATGGAAGCACGTTCAAGTTTTTTGGTAACAGTTTACCGAAAGCATTCGGAGCGATCGCTTTCAGTATCAAACCAGCATGTCTTTCGTTATGTGTACTTATATCACTTGTCCATGCAGGTTACGTATTGCTTTAATCGAGTCACTCTACAGTATAGCACATGTGTGAATATAACGAAAAGAGTTTAATCGTGGTTTGCATACATTCCAAACCACAATGAGTCACTTAATTTTGCAATCTGTATAATACGTGGTTTCATATACACAATACAGAAATTATATCACATTAGCAAGCATTACTTGTAGTGGGATTCACCGTTTAACATCTAATTACAAAATCACCTGAATATGTTGCTGATTACGATGGCACAATGTTACCTGAACGGTTATGGACGATATTAAAATGTATTATTTATCTGATGCTTTTGTCTATATCGACATGCACTAGAGAGACGTATATATATTTGTGAGATTTTAACCGCGATTTTCAGGTTCTTAGGGCAGAGCTCTACTTGTTGCGCTCCTGGAGCTAGTGGAACAGTATTAATCCGCGTTACACTTTTCCTTAACGAAAGAAATGCTTTGTATCAACGTTACTGTTTGTTTGTAATTACGAATCACCTGCTGGATAACTTATAGTTATGACGGGTGTGATGTTGACGGCGTGATACCGCATCCTGAGTATCGCATCTCCGATATCGCCGGTGTTCTGACAAAACGTCCTACTTTATCAAAACATCCTACCGTAGTGCTAATCGATAGCCCTAACCCTAACACTTACCCTGACCCCCCCAAAACCAGCTAAAACCCTTACCTTAACCATAAACCCTAAAACCTAACCCTAATCCCAAAACGGCGGAACTGCACATGCGCAGAAAGGCTCGATTGCACGTCTCGATACCGTTCTTTTGGTATGAAGCGTCGGTCAGCGGGCTCTCTCTAATGGTTGCAGTCATTTGCCACAGCTTCATTCACTGTCTCTGCCTGTTATGAAGAAATATGCCTTGCCTAGTCAAGATGATTGAAGACGAACATATGACTTGGCTGAATTACCGTGATTTTGGAGCCGTTCTAAACAATTTAATTCATAAGCCCATCTTAAACATTTGTATAACTGTATTTTCTTTAGGATTTCAAAATAGTTGGATAGTCCTGTTTTGCATGTTTTTCATGTCATGAGTAACATCCAGGAAGGGCTCATATAGACTTGATTCCTATTTTGTAACCCTCAATGAAGAACTGTAACCAACATAAAGTCAGATAGACAATGAGTCAGTCAGCAGCACAGGTATTCTACAAAGGCCTTGCTTTGGAGTGCTAGATCACACCATAAGCCATGACACCTTACCTTATGTCCCCAGGCCCCCCAGTATCTGAAAAACAAAGACTTTGGTGCCTGGCAGGGACATTTATCCTGAACAATGCACATCTGGAGCTGTCTGCATGATTGTGTGTTTCCCCGCTCGGTAGAGGTGGGCGATAAATTGATTTTCGTGTTTTTATGAAAATCGATTTTATTACTTATTTTACAGAAACAATATGGAAATGGTTTGGTTTTGCGCCGTCAGACACAGACCAAACCAGTCCTCGTTGCAAAGTCTTTTTTAAAAATGTTGCAACCAAAGGAAGCAGCATGTCAAATTTATTCCAGCACCTTAAGCAGAGGCACACAGCTGAGTGGGAGAAGTGCGGCTCCCAGCGAAATGAAAATACCCACAGCCACCAGCACAACATTGAAAGTTAAGCAAGCAACCATCCCTGACATGTTTTTGATCTGTGTGCCATATAAGAATGGGGCACGGTGGAAGGCGATAACAAACGCTGTCGCAATGTATATTGCAAAAGAAACGGTGCCCATACATGCTGCGGAAAAGCCGGGATTCATTAACGTGCTATAAGTGTTTACAATGGTGTGGTCTGCCATCTCACTTACAAGCATGTTTTATGGCTTGTCAGATTGCAGTTTAACTCTAAAGTAACAAACTAAATAAAGTTAAAACTTGTTTTGACCTATTTATTTGTCATCTGCAGTTTGATTTTGAGTATTAAAATCTGAAATCAGATTTATTGTGAAAAAAAATCGAAGATTTTATTTTTAGGCCATACCGTCCAGCTCTGCCACTCAGGTGGCAGTATAGCAAGGATGGTGTAGTAACTTTAACTGCATTGTGTGCCCGGCATTCGTGTTTGCACATGTGAGAGTGAATAGCAGGTAATGCACTCATAGCATGTGCACACCAAGGCCTGCTAGGAGCAGGGATGCCTTTGCATGAGGCACTAAACTGCGAATCCAGCCATTTTCGGATAAAGACTATCAACGAGATGCACTTCTGTTGTGCTGAAGGGAGAGATCCACAGCCCCCAATGTGTCTGCATTTTGGGGGACGAGTTTTGGGAGGTCCAGCTGCGTATGGGCCACTGCACCACTGCATCTCCCTCAGTGTCTGTCACAGTGTAGGTCTCTGCTCTGCTCTTTTGTGCTCTTTTTTTTTTTTTTTAAACAAAGAAAAAAAGTGGGCATTTTTTGTGAAGAACCCGAAGCTGATGTCGTTAAACTGCATGGCATTCCAGCTAAGATCACAAAACTGAGTGGATTTGCACACATTTTTTTAAGGCTGTGACGTCAGCTCCTTAATGACTCTGTGAGCCCCTGCTCAATGGGGTAGGAGAACCTCGGCAGCGGGTGGAGGTGTGGCGATTCTCTTACTTCCTCCCTCCCTCCCTCGCTCGATTTCAGCCTCATTCCACAGCCAACTTGTGGCTGCTGTTAGCATCTCCATTCTGAAATACAGGAAAACTAGATGAAAATTAACTTCATTAATGTCACTTTATATATTTGCACCACTTGCCAGAGGCGTGTCTCCCTGCCCTCGCCCATTAAGGGCAGTGGATCCGTCCAGTCTGAATGCCGCTGCCTTAAGGTGGAGTCTCAGTTTAGCTTAGTTCCTGCTCATGTGTGGCGACAGTCTTCCTGACCTCAGAGGCTTTTTTAAATGAATTGAGGTCTGCCCACTTTAGGGGTGATAATTAAAAAGAAATTATACTTTCTGCTCAGTATTAACCACAACACCGACTAAGATGATGCTTTAGAAATGATAATTAATTACTTGCAAGATGACTGATATTTGACATGAATGGGCCTTTGGCCACTGAGCCTTCAGCCTCTAGAACACAAGACAAAGGCTCGTCTTCACGGTCCCTTAACGATAACAGTGGTTATTTCTGTTATCATTTTCTTATTCAGCATGCGCGGGGTATCCCTAACCCTAACCCTGTCGCCTGGATCCCCTGGATGTTATGTTCCGTTCCTCCCTCACCAAACTGCTGTCTGTAGTGTTTTCAGCCATTTTCTGAGAGTCGACCAAATCCTTTCCCATTAGGTTCCTGTCTCAGAGGTTCCACGCAGAGCTTCTCCTTTACTGGGGTTTCCAGGAAAATGATTCTGGGGGGGCAAAGCAGCCATTTTTGTCCCTGATTTGCATATGGGGACATCGTTCCTTCAGCCTGCATGCCTGAGTCTGTGTGTCTGTCTCAGCGCCTCTGAGCGCAGGCTGACGCGCGTCTGCAACTTCCTGTCGGCTCACTGCAGTCGGCTTTTGCTCTCACAGGTCGCAGAAGCGAAAGCGTCAGTGTCAGCGATGCCGTCAAAGAAGTTCACCCCATCGGGCTTGATGGCGGGAAAGGAGCAGATGGCAGCGGCGGTAAGGCCAGAGAGCTCACCGCGTGTGTCGCCGAGTCTGACTGCGTGTGCCTGTCTGTTCCTGTGCACGACTGTGTGTCTCTGTGTCTGTCTATGTGTCTCTGTGTTTATCTGTGTGTGACCACCACATCCACGACCTCCTAGAAAGGTGGGGGGAAGGTGTGCTTGTACCCGCTATTAAGGTGTACTCACACATAGGCCGGCTATGTTGTACTGTCGCCCGACCAGAACTGTCCCCCCTCCCTACTCCCCCACTGATTGCACATATTGCACTTAAGGTCCTGGTCCTGTGCACGTTTTCTGGGTGCAATGACACATGGCCCGCTTATAGATTTATCAGGTACGCAGAGATTTAAATTGCACAAATCTTGCCCATGTATTACTGAATATCTCTGTGATGGGCTCAGGCCAAACCCACTGGACCGAAACCCACCACACTTCCCCACATTTTTAAAAATTATATTTTCCTAGAAATGCCTTTCACCAGATTGGATGGTTGGTTTTTAGTTTTACTTTAATTATTACTGTTAAGTGTGCTGTTTGCATGGCTCTGTGCTCCCATGAGGGGTTGTGTGTGTCTATATGTGTGTATGTGTCTGTGTGAATGAGATATTTATTACATTGTGGGAACCAAATCTGGGGACTATTTTTTCAGTCCCTACAAAGGGAAATTCAGTTTTATAGAAATGTGTGACTGCCATCAAAAAACGAAATATGCCATAAGTCTTGTGTTTTGTTTGGTTACCTATGGTCAAGGTTAAGGCTGAGTAGGAGTTAATGTTGTCATTGTTGTCAAGGGTTTTGCCCATAGAAATGAATGGACGGTTCCCACAAAGATATGAGTACAGGTCTGTGCGTTCAACTGAAAGGTCATTTAAAGTTCACTGGAAATGGGGCCATTCGATGGTGGTGGTGTGGCCACAGGAAGTGCCCAGCAGCGCCTAGGGTGCCGTGTGAGCCACAGGGTCTTGGAACGAGAGCAGGCTGAGGATGCAGGAACTTTCTTTTAGCTGAAAGCCCCGTCGGAGCTGAAATGACTGAATATATTTGTGAATATGGGAGGAGCCTATGTTCACCAATATATGTTCAATATTGGAAACATTATGCTAATTGTAGCTGTCAGTTGGTTAGGGCTAATGCTGGTTATAGTCACTTATAATCCACAATTTGGGAATATTTGTGTTTCCTAATAATTACACCTGCACTGAAGAAAGAGTTCTTAATAAGACGAAGACTGTCTGCTGCCTTTATTATACTGAACTCGGATGTGCTGCTGGATCTAACATGCTGACTCATACAAGCTTGTGTATCTGACCTGCGCATGACAGAAACAGCCTCTGCATTTAAGGAGCATTTGCCTTGAAATTCAGACCAGACTGAAAAAAATAACGAAGGCTAGAGGCATGTTTATAGCTATTGATATGCCACCATACTCTGTAATCCAGAATATGGGACTTGGTTTATTACATAAGAACATAAGAAATTTACAAACGAGAGGAGGCCATTCGGCCCATCAAGCTCGTTTGGGGAGAACTTAACT
>JAABNY020000129.1:10011017-10024157 GCA_015164015.2 Brevimyrus niger
CCCCCGGGGGCGCCCCCCCCCCCCCCCCCTCGTGTGGCACCCCGCTTTTTTTTGGGGGCCCCGCAGAGAAAAAAGGTAGGGGGAAGTGTGGGGGGGGGGGGGGGGGGGGGTTTTTGTAAAATTCACTAGTTTGGGTGGGGAACGCCTTCAATACATTTCACCAGTCAGGCACTTTGGCTGGGTGCACTTGTGCCTGTCGGGCCCCAGGCAGCTGCCATGTTTGCCTAAGCCTAGATTTAGCCATGTCCCCACCAGTATCTCTCTCTTCTGTTGCTCAGACATGGTGTTTTTGGGTCTGTGGATACAAGATCCATTCCTAAAAATGGCTGTAATACGAAAGTTCTAGAACCATGAATCATCAGCTGTTTGCAGTGTGAAAAGGAAAACGCCTTAGATGTGTTCTTGTATCAGTTCAAAACCTGTACAAGTAAGTCAGCACCACCATAGGCAGATTCCTGGCTGCTAGACAGTGGCGTGATATATGGAGGGATGTTTCTCCTGCATGTTCTGACTGCGTCTGATACTAGAAGTCACGTGTTAAGCATGTTTGACCAGTGTCTGTTTGTCAGCAGACAGCGGTTCCCTAGGCCTTCAGGTTGTGGATGCCAGGCCCTCTGAGTACATTCCTCCCATCAAAAAGCAGAAGCTCAGTCCGGGCAAAGCCAAACTTGGGGGTGAAGAGTCTTACAGTCGAGGTCAGAGGTCACTCCGAAGCCCTGAAGATCACATGACTGGGCTGACATGCATGATAATACATTTTATAAGCACTTGGAATTCTCTGTGTCATTCATCAGTCTTTCATTTTAGAACAAATGGTCCATGAGGTTCTGAAGAATAACAGAAGTATCGAAGGTGATGTTTGGATAACATTTTATTGCTGTTTGTTGTATTATAGTCTTGTAGTTATTTATTCAGTGTTTTATGTCATCATATACTAAATGTGAATATATGTTTTTCTTTGGTAGAATTTTGTCTATCCTGTGGAAAAATGAAAGTGGTGACCTTTCACCCGCTTTTTGAAGGAGGTCTCTGCCAGTCATGCAAGGTGAGTGGAGAACATCCCAGCACTGGCATTTGTTGCCATTGTCATGACTCCATTCATGTTCTTTTTCACACTCAAAAGGAATTTTCCTCTGCATGGTAGCACCTGCAGTGACACAGTACACAGATGATGAGTTCCTGTCACCACATATCTTTCCTCTGTGTGTGTGTTTATGTGCCTGTATATGTGTTTGTGTGTGCATGTGTGTATTCCTGTCTGCATGTATGTGTATATCTCTGTGTGCATGTGTGTGTATCTGTATGTGCGTATGTATGCGTGTATCTTTGTGTCTGTGTGTGTCCGTGTGTGTGTTTGTGCGTGGTCGTATTCACATGGCAGGACGTGTACCTGGAGGTCTTCTACATGTATGACGACGATGGCTACCAGTCCTATTGCACGGTTTGCTGTGGTGGCCGGGAGGTGCTGCTGTGTGGAAACACCAACTGCTGCAGGTGGGTAGCACTGTCTGGCCCCAATCCCATTGTTCATTTTGACAACGTATTCTGATTTTGTTCTAGTCTTAGTGTTTTGACGAAAATGCAATATAGTTTTAGTCATCTGATTTTTTTTTTAACAAGACTCTTAGCTCACTAAATATACTTTATATTTAGTCAAATCTAAAGTACATGCAGTCAATGAAAATAACAAATAGCCAAAGTCTAATTATGGGTGTTAATAAATTAAAGAAAATCATCCAGTTAATCCGAATAATAGGCTACGATTTAAAGTTTAAAATGGTTGTCGGCCATTTGCTTGTTTTGTTTTGGAAAATGAAAGAAATACATGACTGGTGTTGGAACAAAGAAATGCAGGACAAACTGGTAAGAGCAATCACACATTTTTTTATTATAACATCTTTTTGATAGTTGAAACCACTCAGGTGCATGGTTCCAAATGTGCAAGTCACTAACGTAATTAGCAATTATGATTTTGGGAAACATATTAGCGCAGTCCTTTTCTTTTTTAGTTTTGTTTTTGAACAAACTGAAAACACATAAGTTGCATCAGTTATGTGAATTATACACTTATATGTAAAGTGTTTTAAGTGCAGAAGTTAATATTTTACAGAAAATATTATTTTCAGAAAATGCAACCCATGCCATTTTAAGCTATTTTACAACATGATTTTTGAGAAACATAAGTTAAATAAAATGATCGTTTTTTAGTCTTATACAGTGGTACCTCAGAACTGAAATTTATTCGAATCTTAAAAAGTTACACCTAAATGTGTGTGTGTTTTTTTGTTTTTTTTTTAGCATTTAAACAGAAAATGAACAGGATAAAACAGGATGTCAAAGACATCTATCAAAACAGTAATTTGTAAAGTAAGAAAATGTATCCAAACAATGTGTAAAGTTAAAAAAAAAAAATGTGTCCTGCCCCGATCATCTGCTCCTTTCGTGTGCCACGCCCCCTCATTAACCTCATGTGGGATCCCCATGTGATCAGCTGTTTCTGGTTGTTGTCATTAGTCTTCTGTATTTCCCCAGTTTGGTCATTTTTTTGTCCGTCTGCTTTTAGAAAATGTTTACAAATGATCGATCACAAGCGTTAATGCATTAATGTTGACAGCATTAAGTCTAATACATCATTTTCATATTTCTTTGAATATTTCACTCCCTTTATCTGTGTACAGGGACACACAAATGCTAAATTCAGGGTCCCCACAATGAAATTTGTCTAGGCCTAGCACAGACCTGACCTTACAGACAGACACAACATGAACGCTATCGAAAGATTCTGCTTCTCATTGGTTGCATTTCAAATTTGTCTTTTCCAAAAATGTTTGACTCATTTTTATTTGTTGATCAAAGTGTCAATTAATTTCATCATAGGTTTCGGCATCATAATTTTTATTTTATCGTCTTCGTTGATGAATTATCATCTTTGTTGAAGGATTTTCATTAATGAAATTGACACTGCACTGCAAATCCCTCTGCAGACCTCGGCATGTTGCCAGTGGTTGTAAATGCCAGTGGTGGAGCTCCTACTGCTATGCAGATATGGGACTAAGTCGCATACACTACCAGTCAAAAGTATTTGCACACACTAAGGTTTTATATATTTGCATGTCATTCACAAAACATTTACTAAACTACACTCAATATTTTTTCACTAACAAATAACTGTACAGTGTATTTACTATTTGATTAGCAAATGTATCATATCTTTGATTCAGCAGAGAGAATTCAATGCATTCATTATACAAGGGACACCTGGGTTTGAGTAACTGACCTAAAGATTATCCCAAAAACCTGCAGACACACTGGCCCTTTGCGGATAAGATTGCCCACCCCTGCTTTAATCCAATGCTGCAGAGTTTAGCGTCCTAACCCTAACCTTTGCTTCTGTTCAGAATCTTTTGAAAATAGGACATCACTAATATAATGTCAGCAAGAGCACTGAGACATTTAACGCTAAAGCAAAGTGATAATTTAGGCAACAATTTATTGCTAGTTTACCAACCTGTCTTTATGGTATTGAAATGTTGAATGAAATGTTTTGCAGATTGCTGTCCTTTTTTAACCTTATCTGCTTAAAATTGTTGATATCCAAAGTTTATTATTTTTTTGTATCTTCCTGCTGAACAGCGTCCACCAACATATTGCTTGTCCCCCGGCATGTGTGTGTGTTTTGGCCGTGGTTTATGGGCACACGCAGCACAACATTTTTGAGGTTCTGATAACAGCAGAATATATAATACTTTTCAAAATGAAGTTTACAAAGTGGTTAACATAATATCAAACGTAAATACACAAATTATGTGAGAAGTATAATACCGTAAGATGGCGTGGTGAAAAAAAAATAAACATGCATTTTAAAATGCAGTGACGTGACAGCCACAGAGAGCGATTTCCCTCATGCATTGAACTTGCAGCTTACGTCCTTGGGAAGGGCTTGTGACAGGGGGGCAACGGCCTGCTCAGGGTTTGGAGTCCTTTTGTGCCCAATTACCTGCCGGCCTGCAGCAGTGGCCCCTATCCTCTGTCTTCTTCTTGACTCCAGGCACTGTACTCCCCGCAGGTGTTTCTGCGTTGACTGCCTGGATATCCTGGTAGGCGCTGGGACGTCGGATCAGGCCCGTGCCCTCGATCCCTGGCACTGTTATGTGTGCCAGCCTGTGCAGGCCATTGGCGTGCTCCATTGTCGGCCTGACTGGAGCACCCGGCTTCAGGACTTCTTCGCCAGTGACTACGGACAGGAGTTTGTGAGTTTCAGCCCTCAGGCTGCCCAGTAAATCACCCCCGACCTCATAGGGACATGCTGAATGTGTGTGTTGCCATAGAAACACTTGGGTTTTCTTTATATGGGCAGTTAATTATTTACAGGCGAATAGGAAGCTGATGAGTGTGTGTGTGTGTGTGTGTGTGTGTGTGTGTGTGTGTGTGTGTGTGTGTGTGTGCGCGTGTGTCACTGTGTGGTTTACTGACGGGGGTGTCCCTTTATGGTTTACTGATGTGGGGAGGTGTGTCCAAGTGCAGTTTACTGATGGGTGGGTTGACCCTGCAGGAGGCCCCCATGACGTACCCGGCGGTTCCGGCTGAGAAGAGGAGGCCCATCCGTGTTCTGTCCTTGTTTGACGGAATTGCCACTGGTGAGCAGCTTATGTGTCACATACAGTGTATGCATTTGACCTTATTTACAGTGTGTACCCTGTACATGTACAGTACCATGGTGATCAGGGTAACTTCGTGTACTGTGTTCGGGTTTGGTTTTCCTAAATAATATTTATTTTTAGTGCAGCTAATATAGGGGAGGGGCAAGTGAACAGAATTTTAATAAATTTTGCTCATTGTGGGGGTAGACCAGGTGCATGGTTGGGTGTGAGTTCGGGTGTGATGTGGCAGGGTACCTGGTGCTGAAGGACTTGGGCTTCAAGGTGGACCAGTACATCGCCTCAGAGATCTGTGAGGACTCCATTTCCGTGGGGGCTGTTCGACATGAAGGGAAGATCCAATATGTGCACGATGTGAGGAACATCACCAGGAAGGATGTGAGTATATCTGCATCAGTGTGCGGACATGTCAGTGTCAGTGTGTGGGTTTGTCTGATAGTGTGTGTGTATATGTCTGTCTCAGCTTGTGAGGATGATTGTTAGACCTGTCATTGTTAGACCTGTTTGTCCTACATTTGTTGACTGTACTGATCTGTGTTGGCGCACCCACCACTAAACTCATTAGGATCCTGGCTGGTGACCCCTCAGGCAGACACATTGTCTAGTCCTACACCCCAGAAATGGCCAAACATGTGCCGCAGCCAGGTGTTATGTGGGTGTCCCCTCAGCCTGGTCCAGCCGCTCGGGTTCTCAGCAATTAGAATCCTGTGAGCTGGATCACCCTCAGGGAAACGCACCACAAGACCGTAGTGCTGTAACTGACGCTCCCTCACAATACAGGTAATGTGCCTCATTTGGGGCTCCTCTAGCAACCGCTCATTTGACACAAAGTCAAACCGACGGTACCTAAGGATTCTCCGTAGAGAGACAGTGCTGAAAGATTCCAGTCTTCCTCTCAGCCCACTGGATAGTGTCCATGTCTCACAGCCATACAGTAAGACAGGGAGGACCAGGACTCTAAAGACTTGGACCTTCATTCTCTTGCAAAGATATCCGGGTCACCACATACCCATTTCTAGCGACCTCATGACCTCCCATGCTTTCCTATTCCGTCTATTGACTTCATAGGAAGAGTCACCAGAGACTTGAATGTCACTGCCGAGGTAAGTGAATCTCTCAACAAGGTCAACATTCTCCTCACATACAGACACACTGCTTATGGACGTGCCTAAGAAGTCATTAAATGCCTTTATCCAGGACACTTGCAATCCCAAACACTGAAATTCCTTGCTTAGTCTCTCAAGATCCCCAATCAGAGCCTCCATTGACTACATTAAGATGACAGCATCATCAGCTAATTCAAGATAAATCTGTCTTCACCAACAGATGCCCCACACTTGCTGGACCCCACAACACTTGCCAACACCCAGTCCATACAAACATTGAACAGAGTATGAGCAATAACACACCCCCGCGGAACCCCAGAATCAACTGGGAAGAACAGGGAGATTCTCCCCTCACTCTGCCCAGCACTCACAGTACCAATGTATAGGCCGGCCATGACGTCTAGCAAAGTCTCAGGATGTCCCACAGAGCAACTTGATCAACTGAATCAATTGCTTTACGAAAATCAAAAACATAGATTTAGATTTGGATTTGAGTTACCTGACTCACAAAATGACTCAGACTTGAGTAACAAATTTGATGACTTGTGACCTGACACCAAAAATAGTGGAAAAACATAGACTTAGACGAGACACTTGACTCAGACTTGTAATGTTTTGACTTGAGACTTGACGTAGCAAGGACTGACTTGTTCTCATCCCTGCTAGTTACTGCAATTCCTGATTTCTAGGAGTTCCCACCTTTGTGAGGGTGATCAATTCACACGCACTGTTTCTCACTCTCTCCATCAAGCTGCCACCAAAGAATTTCATCTCTTTTTGCTTCTATTATGTAGTGGGTGTGGCTGTGGGGGGGGAACAGGAGTTTGTGTGCGCTTTTTGCTTGGACGTCCTGTCTTATGCAGCTTACGTGAAACTGAGCACCTCATCTCCCCACTACCTCAGAGTATATAAGCTTTAGAACATTCCCTATTGACCTTGGCCCCCAGCCATTCACCACACCCCTTTGTTTCACTTTTAGAACCCATTAAAGGTTTTGAGCAAGTTGTTTAGGGGGTGTGGGTGATAAAGGCAAACAGGCAGATGTATGGGGCTCTTAGTCATGAGACAAAGGTTTTTGAAGTTGTGGCATTCTTGTCTTGTCCTGAAGTCCCCTCCCATTGTCCTACATCAGGCTACAATGACATAGAAATATATACATTCCTATGCTTTTCAAAAATTTTAATTATATTCAGCGAGGCATATTATTGCAACAGATCAAGTGAAGTATATTGCTTAGGATCATTACATCATGATCTCTCCTGGCCCTTGAGAAAGTAACATCATGTTCCTCTAAAAAGAGACCAGAACAGCCATCAGAACAGATCCTGGCCCTAAGAGTACCTATGTCTCTGTCTTGCTATGTTTTTCTGTTTATGAATACTGGTGAATGAATGAATTTCTGGTGTCCTGCTCCAGACAGCTGTAGCTTGCTCAGTGAGCCCACTGCATGCAGTACACATAGGCTGAGACTGCGTGGGATTGTTTTGTCATGCAGATTGCCGAATGGGGACCATTTGACTTGGTGATTGGCGGGAGCCCATGTAACGACCTCTCCATCGTCAACCCGGCGCGGAAGGGCCTCTATGGTGAGGGCATCCATCCGTCCATCACATATGCAGCCTGAATCACATAGATCCATAGACTGCTGAAACAGCTCATGTTTAATAACTTTTAAGAGAAAGAAAGCTATATTCCATGCAGGGTCCCAACACCAGATAATATCAGGGAACACCCTGGATGGGTAATTCAGAAATTCACTTAAAAGCACACATTTGAACCCCCAACTCTAAAGGTATGAGGATATAATGTAAGCCACTAAGCCATCCTACAGCCTTAAAAACACTTTATTATACATCTATAAATCCCTGCTTCGCATTATTATTATGCACAGTCCTTTATTTATTTCTGCCTTATGATAATACTGTGAGTAGAGTTTTTCTTGGTTTTATGGTTGAGAACCTGCCCCAGGGAGGATGCGCTGATATGGAGGTACTTAAGGCCAGCCTCCACAACCCTTTCTGCGCAGTCTTCCCTGGGTAAGGTCCCTAGCTCCTGCTAATCCAGTCTCTCCTTTTCTGGGCCCAGAGGGCACGGGGCGCCTCTTTTTTGAGTTCTACCGACTACTGAGCGTGGCCAGGCCCAAACTTGGGCAGGACCGGCCCTTCTTCTGGCTCTTTGAGAATGTGGTAGCCATGGGCGTCAACGACAAGAGGGACATCTCACGTTTCTTGGAGGTTAGGGGTGCAAAAAAGTGACCTGGGGGCACAGCACACTTGTGCATGCACACACACACATACACATATGCATACAAACACACACACACACACACACACACACACACACACACACACACACACACACACACATGTTCTGGACAGGCCGAGGAAGCTTCAGCTGAATTAGAAAAAATTGGAAACTCAAGTACCTGTCATCTTAGATTTGAAACGGCAGCATTAGAGACTCAGGATCTTCGTACACGTTTCTCTTTAGATTTACCTGTATGGTGAAATATGCCACGAATGATCCAGTTACTGTCGATCAAAAACAATATAGACAAAAGCAATTTTTTTCCTACTTGAAAAATTATTTAATTTTGTTAAAACGTGCGCCCAATCCTGACACTTTATAAAACATACATGCTGCCTGTACACATGTTGAAACATGCACACTGACACTGGCCTCATGCACGATAAAATGTGCATGTTAAAACATGCATCCTGACCACACATGTTTTATAACATATACCAGCCTCACACATTAAAACATGCATGTGATCCTTACATATGATAAAACATGCATGTCAACCTCATGCATGTTAAAACTTCCATGCTAGCACTAGCTTTATACATGGTAAAACACGTAAGCCACTCTCACACGTTAAAACATGCATACCAACATTAGCCTCACGTCTGTGAAAACACGCCACCCTCACACATTAAAACATGTATATCACCCTCATACATGTTAAAAAATGCATGCCACTCTAACACATGTTAAAACATTTGCGCCACTCTCACTTGTCAAAACATGCACACTGGACTAATACATACTGAAAGATGCATGACACCATCACATATGTTAAAACATGCATGTCAGCCCAACATGTTTTAAAATATGCATCTTGACACTGACCTCATCCATGTTAAAACATACATTGACCTCATGCATTTTAAAACAAGCACACCAACACTGGCCTCATGCACGTTAAAACAGACATGTTAAAACGTGACAAAACATGTAAGCTGAATTCACACGTTTTAAAATATATACCGGCCTCACATATTAAAACACACACTCTGCTCTCACATGTTACAACACGCATTCTGCTTGCACACTAAAAAGCACGCACCCTCACACGTTAAAATATGCACAACACCCCTGCACGTGTTGAAATACACACGCTACCTTCATGTTAAAACATGCACATCGACACAAAACACAAGCACCACCCTTGCACATGTTAAAACATGTACGCTACCCCTGCACATGTTAAAACACACACACTACCCTCACACATGTTAAAACCCACACGACAGCCTCAAGCGTGTTAAATCACGCACGCTGATACTGCCTTCAAACATTTTAAAATATGCACACCACCACATGGCGCCCTCACACATGTTAAAACACACACACCACTCTCACATGTTATGCACCAACACTGACATGTCACAACGTACACATCAGCCTGCCTTTCATCTCGTGTTGTTTTGTAGCTTGATGTTCTGGTTCTGTTGCCCCCTTGACCCCACCCCCCCCCCCCCCCCCCCCCCCCCCCCCTCACGCCCCCCCCGCGCGCGCCGCGACCCCAGCGGGGTGGCGCCCAGCCCAGGGCCCCCCACGCGCCCCCCGCCGCCCCACCCCGCTTACTGGTGCTTGCTGTCTGAACGCCACAGTGTAACCCGGTGATGATCGACGCCATCGAGGTGTCCGCTGCACACCGCGCTCGCTACTTCTGGGGGAACCTTCCAGGGATGAACAGGTGCATCTCCCATAATGCATCAGGGTGATCCCCGCTCCTCCCCTGTTCTCACGTATTGATAGAGGCGTAGGCCCCGCAGTAGCTCCTCCGTCCTCACATCACATTCCCTTGCGGTCATACGCTCCGTGTCCCCATCAGGCCCCTATGTGCCTCAGGGATGGATAAGCTCCAGCTGCAGGACTGCCTGGAACATGGCCGTGTAGCCAAGGTGAGTGTGGGCACCGCGCGTCTTTCCTGGCCGCGTGATCGGGGAATGCGCTGACATGCATGCCGGCTTTTGGATGTCCCCAGTTTGGGAAGGTGCGCACCATCACCACCCGCTCCAACTCCATCAAGCAGGGCAAGGACCAGCACTTCCCCGTCATCATGAATGGAAAGGAGGACATCCTGTGGTGCACCGAGATGGAAAGGTGAGCCTCCCGGCACCCCCGACCCCTCAGGGAAGCCGCCTGAGGACCTGGGAAGCTCTAAGGGGGAGTCTGGGTCGTTGGGCCGTCCCTGGGGGGGGGGGAATACACAAATTGTATCAGTAAGCAACGAGTTCATTTCCAGGATTCATGCTTTTGTACTCGCACTTACGCCAGGAACTTTTGTCAAATCATGGAGAGCCCCTTTGGAGTCTCCTTATGGTTAAACAGGTGATTGATCATTGATTGATTAGGTTTCTAATTATCATGATTGGCTGGTTGTTTTTCTGGCTTTTCCCCCGCAGGATCTTCGGCTTCCCTGTTCACTACACTGACGTGTCCAACATGGGCCGCGGGGCCCGGCAGAGGCTGCTGGGCCGGTCCTGGAGCGTCCCGGTGATCCGGCACCTGTTTGCCCCACTTAAGGACTATTTCGCCTGCGAGTAGTCTCACTGCTGACCACCCCCTCTAAATGTGAGAAACCAGCCTCCCTTGCCATTTGGGAGGGATAGGGGTGGTGCTTTGGTGCTTGAACATGATGGGGAGCAGTGAGCTTGGGAGCAGCCTGCTCCTGCAGCTCTCTGAGCTCGCTGGCTGGGGAGTGTCTGCCCCTCCTGTAGCTCAACCTGGTAGCTTTTACAGTAACGATGCAAGAATAAGGGATCCTGTCACAGTGTGAGCCTCACCTGGGATGTTCAGGCGATTGGGGGAGAGGCCGCATTCAGTGATTCCATGACAACTATATAAGCTTTTCTGATTGGTTATACCTCACAAGAACTCCAGTTATACACAGCACTTTTTGATTTTTTTTTTTAACTGTGATATTTCTGTCCCATTAACCCCTGATATACAAATCACTGAGGGTTGTTAATGGATAACATGTTTTAAAAATTATTTAGTCCATCTTTAAATTCTGTTCACTTTAGTAGTTTGCTTCCAGAACTTGAATTAAAGAATTCCCACAAAGTTCATTTTGGGAAACAATTTTCCATTTATACTAGCACTTAAAAAGTTACGTTCAAAATAATAGATTTATTTTAAAATGTGATTTTATTTTCTTTCTACGTACTGTAAAACAATCAGGTAAACACGAAAGTTATAAAAATGTTATTTAAATTGATGGTTCCTAAAGTTTATCCAGATCTAAACATATTATATTAATGCATCCTTTTGTAAAACTTGATGAAAACATCCAGTGAAACAGAAAGAGTCTTACGGAGGTATGAAGAAATAGGAGCTAAGCTGTTAAAAGTGTTTTCTTATACAAGCTAAAAACAACTTGATTTGTTATTTGGAATTGCCTCAGAAGGTGTTCCCCAAATATGTGGGCACCACCTCTGCTATAGACTACAGCCTTCCTCCTTTTAATAGTAGCATCTTACACAACACTTTAGTCCACACTGCCTGTGATTTTCTTGTCCATGCCGACAATCTTGCACTCTAAGTAGGAGGATTTCTAACTGAAGAACTGGTACTGCGCTTCGTACATGTGAAAGCTACGTCTTTCATCTGCTAAAGTCTTTGAACGAAGCGTTCTGATTTTAATCCAGAGATACTGTTTACTGTACTAACCATGTCTCCATCTGGGCAAAATACCTCGGCAATTTTCTATTATGAACAAGATCGAAGTACTGTATGTTTTTAAACTATTTTTGAAGTGTCAAATTTTAACACTTAAGACGTCTTTATATTCCTATATATAAATGCACGTTTCAATCATTATGTTGTGGCAGTATTCTTTAAATGGTGTTCTGACTGCTTTTAAGTCAAACTCTTATCCTACGTAAAGGCCTTTTTTTTTTTGTTTTTACTGCTGTAATTTGATAACATTTGTTGCATGCTACTAAAACAATTTTGGTGTATTTCGACTGTAATTTTAGAAACAACTGCATTTATATTTTTCACATTTATGGCATATTGTTACCATCTCTGTATAAAAAGCTTTCCTTAATAACATAGTTAAATCATGTCAGTTTATAGCGCATTGCCAGACAAACTCTGCTGTCTTTGTATTTCTTGTTTTATATACCAGTGTGTTCATTCCTTATTGTAGCCTCCGTAATGTACCTTTTGTATTAAACGAATACTGGATTTATTTTCGAGCAGTCATTGAGTTGTATTTTGTAGTATTATTCTGGCAGGTACGTCCTGCCTGATCTTCCGTAGCTGGTGTTTGCTGCCACATTCTGCCTGCTCTCCTGAAGCATTAGAGTCACTGGTGTCTGAGGCCTTTAAACATGAACTCACAGTTGGTGCCTCGGCAGGAGCTGCGCCAAACAGCCCAGATGACATGGTGTATCTACTTGGGTTGCTTCTTGCAAGGCTGTCACAGAGTGCATCCTTTTATTTTACATGCAGGGCAGGTGCTGACATTTAGGATAGAATGAATGTTATTCAAATCAACCATGAGCCACTACCAAGTCAAAAGCATCATCAGCTATTACCACAAACCTGAATGTACACTGACTCAAATTATAGCTGTACCATGAACGGTACAGAGCTGATTTTTATGGTATGACTCACTCTGAAACCACCGATAATCAAGGTCAGTGTCCAACCGAGGTATATGAGCACTGAGCCGGCATTTCTAAGCAGTGGCACAAAGCAATGTGGTCTGACAGGTCGCCGTTTACCTTTGTCCTGAAGCTTATGGATAGGGTACCTCCAGCTTACATTGTATGATGCTCTCCTTTAAGGATAATGCGTCATTATTTCTCTGTATAATGGAGTTGTTTTTGTACCGGGTGTTCAGGGTGTAGTTAGAAACTCTGGGCCCCCTAACAAAATGTCACTTTGGGCACCTCCACCCAATTTAACATACAATTTTATACATCAGGGGGGTATAAAGTGCTGGGCTGCCTAAATCATCGATCCACGTGTCCATGCCCCTACTATGGGCAGTAGTATAGACATTATTTCCAAAACAGTTTTGTAATTCATTTTCAGTGTGGTTTTATTAGTTTTAAAGAAATAATTCTATTTTCATA
>JAABNY020000129.1:10024518-10035288 GCA_015164015.2 Brevimyrus niger
CTACGCGCTGTGTAAAGAAGTGCTTCCTCAAATTTGTTTTAAAATGTTCTCCCGCTAATTTCCACTTATGGCCACGATGAGCTGTTCGGTCTAGCCTGTGTTTTGTATTTAGTCCGTGTCTCAGTCAGTCTTCCCCAGATCTGTCATTGACATCTAATGTTTGTGAGTACCCTTTCCGGTTTCCCCATTAAACCCTCTTTCTTTTGAGAACCTGGCTGCTCTCGCCTCCCCTGATTGCTCGCTGCTTCCGAACTGTGACAAAACCTGCTTTCAAAAAAGACAATAAAAATATGATTCATATTCCACATGTACAGTCATTCGTGAAAATGACCACTGGTTACTGATGAAAAGATGAATCACAATAATTACTTTAAGGCACATAAAGGCCAAGACACTGTCAATTTAAGGGCTCTTTCTGCAGTTGTGGATCCAAGAACACTATATCACATATTAAGACTTCACAACTTTCATCCCAGCTTCTCAGGTGAATTTCACATAATTTATTCTTTTAACTTATAAATAATTGACTCGGATCCTTAAACATGTCACCACATTTTCATTTTTTATAAAACTAAACTAAATTGAGAAAATGCAGTCGACTCAGTGTGAGGCATAAGAGTAATAAAAGAATATATAAAAAATACACAAATTGTACTGGATATACAAATTGCACTTACTTTAAGGTTAAGGCCATGATTGCTTTCTGATAAAAACTTTTTAGGTGGTTTATCCTGATTTTCATTGTTTTGCATCTCTTGTCTGATGGCAAAAGCTGACAGAGACAGAAACCGGGATGTGATGAATTATGTAAAATGTCCATGGCTTTTTTTGGCATCAGGAGGTGTAGATTTGTTCCATGGTGGGGAGAGGGCAGCCAATTGTTTTCTCCGCTGCCCTGATGACCCTGTGGAGAGCAGGAAGTGCAGCTGCTGTACCACACACAGAGTCCGTATGTAAGTAAGCTCTCCATGGATCAGTGGTAAAAGGCAAGGAGCAGATTTTTGGGGAAACAGTTCTTTCTGAGGATTCTCACAAAATACAGTCTCTGCTGCACCTTCTTCAGCGGCTCCTTAGTGTTAGCACTCCAGGTCAGGTACCAGGGTCAGGTACCCAGGAACCTGAACACCAGGATGCTCTCCACAAATGCCCCGGCGATGGTGAGTGGCTGAATGTCAGTTTTATTTTTCCTGAAATCTATAACCAGCTCTTTTGTTTTTGTGGTGTTGAGGAACAGGTTGTTGACTCTGCACTACTCTGACACTGACAAACAAGCTAGCTTGGATGCCTTAAAATAAGCTAAATTTGAATAACTGTTTCTATTAATTTTATTAATCCTTAATACTGTTGGCTGCATTTTAGGGATATGCCATTGCAGAGTGGATGGATTCTTGATAAGCATACTTTACTGTGAGAACTCAGGTAATTTTCCTTGTAAAGGTTCCTTCAAAAATGCCTTTACTATATTTTCAACTAGCAGCATTGAGCATTTTTCCTTAACAACTATGCTATTTTTTTCAACAAGTTTTCAAGGATTGATTGTACAAGTTAACAATCAGTTTTAGTTTAAACTATCACCATGGGAGTCGATACGTGTGATCACTCAGGTCTATAGTCTGGAGTATGTATTTTATCCCTAATGCCAATATTCTATCAAAAAAAAGAAAAAAAGTTAAGTTCTGGGTACAAAAAAAAAAACACTTATCACACCTCGCACTGCACCATGTCTCTCATCCTCCAGCACTGCTCGACCGGTCCCATCTCTCAAGGCACAAGGAAGACATGCACCATCTTTCAGAAGTACTTGGACTAGCACTTCAAGTGTTACATTCTTATACAAAAATAATAAAAACAAAATTAAAAAATAAAAATAAACTGTTACTTGCCAACAGAGTTTTTGGACTGATGATATTCTTAACACAGGTTCTATTAAATCAGAATGTATTCATGATGATGACTTCAAAACACGTCTTTAAGTGGCTCCAGCTAAGGGCAGGTGCCAAATGCAGTAAATGTATATGAAAATGTAAGGAAACCTGACTCCTGATAGCTAGACAGGCCCCTGACCACCACCGTTTACTAGCCTAGATAAATGTTGCCTTTCTCAGGGCAGCGTGTTATATTGAAATATAATATTTCATGAAATGACGAACAATATGAAACATTAACATTGTACAAGGGTACAAGGGCCTACTATTAAATGGCAAATAGTTTGCTTTCTGAGTAAATTAACGACAGGAATATACTTAAATGTATCAAACATTAAATGAGATTACTTAGGGCATATGCATTAATTTAAGTCATTAGAACAAATCTCAATTATGGTCCCTCTAATTCAGCCTTATTAAAAAGCTTTAAACTGACAAATACTTACTTGTCTGTTGACAGATTCCTGTAAATAAAATAAGCAGACATTCCGCTCTATTTCACAAACGACCAAAAAAAAAAGGGGGTGGTATTTGTTAACTAAAAGATGAACAAATTAACGGGATTAAATGTATACAAAGTCTCCCATGCACACACTTAAATACTGATATCAATTTAGTTTACGCCATACAAGCCTTTTAATTAAGAATTCACGAAGATCAAAAAACAGGCACGTGGTCTGTCACGACGACCTGGGGTTGAATCGTTTATCTGTTGATACGCCATAACCAACAAATGAATCCCTCTTTCACAATAGGCCACGCTACTGAATATCAGTCGACACATACAGTCGGCTCTTCTGGTATATATAGATCATATGTATGCCCGTCGCTTAAAAACGTCTGCAAAAAAGTAAATGTAAACATAAAACAACGGGGGATGCGGTCATCTGAACCATTAAAGTTAACCAATATCCGGCGTTTTTTTTTTAAAAAAATCTTAGCAACACCCAAACATGTAAATTTATGAAGATAAAACAATTTTTAAAAGAAAACGAAGCGTAAATTCAGCAATAAAATATATAATATGCAAGGGAAAGCAACGTTATACCCGCCATTTTGTGCAACCGAGAAACCGCAAAGTAATGGTGTCTGCCATTTTGCGTACACCCAAGAACAGATTCTTATCCGATTTGTTTTATTGATTTATTTATGGAATAAATATTAATTCATTATACCCTGGAACATATTCTGTTTGAATAATTTTGTATGTTAGGATGGCTTAGATTAAACACGAAGGCAGAATGTGTTTATTAAAGGATGTACCTACGAAAACCATTCTGCCATGTAATACCGTACACGTTATATCATATTCAGATTCAAGTTAAACTATTTCACAGAAACTTATCGATCAAGAGGCGAAAAAATGTTAGCCACGAGAAAAGCCTTTTGTAACACTAATAGACCTCTAAAAATAAATATTAAAAAAGTAAATCTGAACAATAAAATGGGCCTTAATATAGCGTCCCGTAACAATGTGTAGGCTATATGTTTTCTTTTATGATGTTCAGATTTCCATTGCGAAATCCCCATTTAAGATAAAACCATTGCGTGTGATAGGCCTATGTCATAAATTATTAATATTGCATAAGTGTGCTTTGATTGTGGAAATACCAGTGCACAGATATGTCACCGAAACAATTAGCAATCGTCTTGTAATGTTAATTTATTTCCGGATAAGTACTACAGGAACAGTTATAAATTACAGGTCAGCAGATTTCATCAGATAAAGTAAGACTACGTTGGATTTTTTTTTTAATTTACATCTTTTTTTTATTTCGAAAAGGATCGGTATCGATTACGACAACCTTATCCAAAGTAATTTACAGCTATCTCGTTGTATCCCATACAAAGAGGCTACTTATTAGTATTTGGACTGGATCAATAATATAGTTAAAATACATTTTTGTATTTGTACATTGTATGTTATAATTCTATACATGCTTGGGAAAACTGCCAGGACTGTGTGCTGCAATAAAGCAAACTAAACATTTACATTAGTAGTACATTACAACGTACTATTGGGTAGCTATAAAGACAGCGAAGGGACTCGTGTTGTCACGTGGGTGTGATGTGTAGAAGCAGGCCATTACTTTAAGGACCGGCGTGCTGCACATACCCGGAGCAAGGACAGCGTATGTACGTGGTTTTAATTAATTAATGTTTTAAAGGTAACGTGTACCAATTACACCACTCGATTTAACTTGCATTCTTGGGTTAGGTCAGTTTGATTATCAAATGCCGATTTCTGGGTTGCAGGGTCAGGAATCTATGTAATCGAATGGTATCGTTAGACGGTGTACAGAAACACAAAGACTCAAAAGGTGAAACAAAGAGCAATTTTATTTTGTATGAAAACGAAAAAATAACCCATATGTCACATGGTCATTTGAATATCTTAAATTAGATTTTTATCTTTAGTGTTGGTTTTATAATATTTAGTAGTATTTACTACTGGTTCTTTAACGATATGTAAAACAAATGTGACTGGCTGTGTGGAAAGTATTCATGTATGGCTAATGCATAGTGGGCTTACAAATGTGGCGTGTCAGTACAGGATTTTTTCACGAAATGTTGCAAATTACATCCATGTCATTATATACGAAGGAGTTTGCATCTTGGTCATTTATACGGCAAGATGAAAAAATTCCACCGAAATTTCGCGGCATTTTCTTTGTAGGTTGCGTAAGTGAAAGGAAACAGTTCAACGGGTTAGATCTGTCCAACGGGTAGAGAGCAATGCTAACAGTATCCGTATGAAATGCTGTGCGCTTATTGTTATTATCATCAAAGCGATTTCACTGTAACAAAAGTATCGTTTTAATGCTCGTGGCGCCTGCATATACTATACTCCATATAGTTATAAAGTTACCCAGGCAGATAACCCAGTGAAGTAAAAGTTTGAAAGTGCCGAGTGCAGATTTGTCTGCAGTGCTCTGTGTTCCGTGTCCCAGGACAGTGTAAGAAAGTCACAAAATTAAGACCTGACACTGGATTTTTGCCACCGTGGGACTGATGTAAAAGTTACCATGACAACAGTGATGGGAGGTTCATGCAGCTACTTATTTTTCCTGGCACCGTTTTACTATGTGGCAACTGTAAATTAGTTAAATTGAATCTCCATTTAATTCATGTCGTAAAATGTTTGTTTTTAACTTGAATAAAATTGTATGTAGTTGTTCAACTTTACCGCCAACTGAGCTTGTTTTTCCTTACATATAATCAGTGATTAGGTTAAAGCTTATAGTAATATTTGAGCACACATCACACTGGTTATAAACACACACTTTTACATGCTTATTAAATCCAGAAGGAGCAGTATGATTTAAGGTGTCTCTCTGCCTGCATAATATTATAAGGCGATATCAGAAAGATTATTGATCAGAAATAATCACCATGCTCCATGCTGCCTCCGGTACTGTGGTCTCATCATCAGAGATGTGCAGGGCCAGTGCTACAGTCAGTCTGTGATTGGCCTAGCTAACCTAGTCATGCATTTATTTTGTGTAGCAAAGATGGCAAACATTAGCCCGAAAAAGATGCAGTCCAATAACTGCAATTCACGTGATCTGCTGAACTGGCTCAATGAATCCCTGCAAACAAGCTTCACCAAGGTGGAGGAGATCAGTTCAGGTATTGCATCCAATTTATAGTTTTACTTTACACCGTACATGAAAAACTGGATAATACTCCACTTGATGAAGCATAAATATTTTTTAATATACAATATGAATTAACCACAAACAGTCTGTTACATAGTGATCTTATGTTAATTCATCATTAATGAATCATGATACATGTTTTATGTCAAGCAGTTACTATACTTCTTACTATATCTGTAAAGTCTGTAAACCTTTGTGAACTATTGAAGGAACAAGTAATGAATAACATAGGTGAAACACTGATCTCATGTTTGCTAATCGATAATGAATTGTGATGCATCTTCTCAAGTACCAACTATATTTGTTCATAATCTGTACTTCAGTAGTAACTGAGTTATTACTACGTGTTTTTGCCCCATTAAGTAAAGCGTTGCCAAAAAATGGCATTTAGCGCCAACACCTTTTGGTCAAAGTGCAGTACTTACCTGTTAGATTGTTTTGCTTACTAGTTGCTAGATTCGAAAAGTATGTTGGGTGACACTACATTAACTGTACCTTTATAATGCATTTGTATTCAGTGCACTTTCATTATGCATGGGGAAGTGTGAGGTTAACAGAACGTTGGTTAAGAATTTTGGGAAGTGTGAGGTAGCCAAAATGCTGGTTAAGAGCATGGGAAAGTGTAACTGTATTACTGATAAATGCTTTGGTAATAAACACACAATTTACAGATATAACAACATGATGTTTTACATTAAAGAAAATGTTCACAGAGTGAAGTAGTGCTTTAAGAGAATGTAAGCATACTTTAACATCCTAACATACCTTTACAGCTTTAATATACTTTAAAGACAAATATTATATGATTATAATGTTTGATATTATTATATAATGGTATTTATTAACGTACAGTGGTACCTCGGTTCTCAAACTCACAAGAACTCAAATTTCTTGAAAGTTGAACAAACCTAGAACTCGATCTGAATATCAGAAGTCAAACCGCGAACACTGACCTAATATAAATTGTATGCGCCAGAGAATCTCATACTAGATTGAGAAGATATCATACTACGATGTAGGGATGCACCGAAATGAAATTCTTGGCCGAAGTCGAATAATAATGAAATGCTTGGCCGAAGGCCGAATACCGAACGCAGTGTTTCGCATTTTTTTTTCATTTATTTTGCCAATTTTTTCACCATTACAATAATTAAATAGTAAAAATTTGCTTTTTACTATTTTGTGTTGCTTTTCAGAGAAATAAATCAAATACCAAAAACACAATTTCTAAATATTTATTTGGCACTGTCATTAGCAAACTTTTTTGCCGTTTCTAAGAAGTCAGCCACAGATGGAGTGGGTGTCCTAGGACGGGGAGGAGCTACTTTCCTTTTTGCTGCTGCTGTTGCCGTAGCCGCCGCCGTGTGTTTCTGGTACTCTGCATGATGTTCGGGGTGTCTTGATTTTAAGTGATAAATTAAACTTGAGGTGCTGTACGTTTTTGCAGATGCACCCCCTCTGGACAATTCAGCAGAACAGTGATTGCAAACGGCCGTTTTTGCCTCTTTCTCTGACACTTTAAAGTGCTTCCACACTGCTGACATGTTTGCTTCATAAAGCGCGCGCCTCTCACTCTACGCGGGTTACTATTTGATTGCGTCATTAAAAACTTCATTGTTCGGCAAAATTTATTCGCCATTTTTACTTATAATTTCGGTTGCCGAACATTTGGTGCATCCCTACTACGATGCAATTCTTACCTGAATGCCTTCTTCACGGACTGGACGATTAACCAAATAAAGCAGCTCAACATTACAGTAACTAACAATAAATAAACCACTAACTTAACATGCACTATTAGAGCATTTATTTCATTTATTTAAACTTTCCAGCATTTTCAGGTAAATTAACTGAAAACCAGTTCTCACTGCTTTATGTGATATTCGGGAGAAATAGCAGATTACGCATTGGAACTGTCTGGGATACAAATGTCACACATGTAACTAAACTCTTCAGCCAGTAAGGGCAAAGGTGTGTCGTCACGGAGGCAGTTCCAGTTTGTGCAGCCGGGTGAGAGGTCGCAATGCATCTAACCGTAATGCATTGCGTCAGGATCAGAATGTGTTGCTTTAAGCCAGTGCTGTAAGCAAGTCCAACGCACCCAATGACCGGACTCGGGAAACAAACTGAAACACGGAATTAATACAGAGGACTAATAACAACAACTAGAAATAGCTGATCACATGGGGATCCCACACGAGGTTAACGAGGGTGCGTAGCACACTGAAGGAGCGGACGATCGGGGCAGGACAGGGGTAATGTTGAGATAAGATTTTTATTGTTTTGGAAGGGGCAGGACAGGGGTAATGTTGAGATAAGATTTTTATTGTTTTAGAAGACATTAAGAAAAAAAATGCTCTTGTTTTATCCTGTTCATTTTGTGTTTAAATGCTAAAAAAAAAATTAGGTGTAATTTTGGGGGGCCGGGAACCAATTAATTGGTTTTCCATTATTTCTAATGGGAAAAGTTCAATCAGAACTCAAAATTTTTAGGATTCAAAAAATCCAAATCGGAATCGGAATGGATTAAGTTTGAGAACCGAGGTATCACTATATATTAAGGTTGCTAAGATATGTCAGAATGTATACTTACATTCTGCTTAATAATGTTCTATGAATACATTTTGAAAGTGCACTGAATATTCTATGAATACATAGTAAATGCATTATGAAGGTGTCGTTGATGTAAAGTGTTAACACAAACTGTAATGGGGTATAAGGGACATTTGCATGCCACATTTGGTTAGTTGGCTTAACTTTTTCTTTGTTTTGGCACCCAGGTGCCTGTTTCTGCCAGCTGATGGACTGGCTCTTTCCTGGTTTATTGAACTTGAAGAAAGTCAACTTTCAGGCAAAAGAAGAAGTTGAATTTATGCACAACTACAACCTTTTACAAGATAGCTTTAAGAAGAAAGGAGTTAATAAGGTTTGTTTTTTCTTTTTTATATTTTCCATGTTTTCAGTGATTCTAATGAGGAATATCACAAAGCTTTGACCTCTGTGTGTTTTTCCCTTTCAGTCAATTCCAGTGGAGAATCTAGTTAAAGGAAAATTTCAAGATATTTTGGCCTTTTTGAAATGGTTCAGAAAATTCTTTGAAGACAATTATTGTAGTCAGACTTATAACCCAACAGAGGCTCGTGAGGGACAAGCCATTTTGCCTGTGAAACATGCCACGACTTCCCCTCAGAAGACAAAGTCCAGTGACACTGCAGAACATCTTGGTAAGGTGTAATGCCTGGCACAACTTAGTTCAGCACATTTGATAGTTGATACCAATCTGTTCGTATAAAATGGTCAGGGAAATGTCACTAAATCACCTGTAGAGCTTGCTTATTGTCAAGAGGTTTCTGTTCTGTTTTGGCCATTTTTTTGCATTTGTATTTGAGCCTGATTACTGTTTTATTTGGATTTTTGTCAGTCAGAAACATGATGGTGGTACGCAGGTTGGTGCTTCTGACATTGTATAGTGGTTTGCAGAGCAGAAGAATGGCAAACTGCAGCTGAAAAGGTGGAAGCCCGTGGCCTGTCATTGTTTGGTAATGCTTCACTTTAACTGCATCTTCATCCTGCATTCATTATGCATTCATAGAACATTCATAAGCAGCACGTAAGTATACCTTAAAATGTCTTAAAGCATTGCATTAATAATATTTTTAATGAATAAGAAATTACAGCTGTAAAATACATTAATAACAAGCCAACAAAAATAGAAAAAAATGCATAATTAAATTATAGAAATATGATGTTTATTATTGTATAATGTTTGCTATTACAGTATGTTAAAGCTTATAAGTTAGAATGTTATGGTATGCTTACATGCTGCTTATGAATGTTCTAGGAATGCATTATGAATGCATCATGAAGGTGCCCTGAATTTTCCAGGAATGCATAATAAAAGCATTGTGAAGGTGCAGTTAATGTATAGCGTTACCCATTCTTTTAATTAGAGATGCACCAATCCGATGTTTGGATCGGTATCAGCACCGATCCGTACCAATTACATTGATCAGGTATCAGAAGCACATGATAAATGAGGGGCATATTTGCAAGTCACACTGGTGCACCTACTTATAAAATTTAATCGCATCTCCAAAAATGGTATTTATGACTTGTTCGTGAAATGTTACGTTAGAAAGCCAATCACCAGTGACTTTACATCTTTACACAAGTACGCTGTATGCTTATTAGCTGACAGGCACCGAGATATACTGTTTGGGTATCGGAATTTGATCCTGAAGAAGATTGGAGCATTTCGGTCGATACCACAAAAGTACAGAAGTTAGGTACTCAGTCCTAAGTAGCACAGCTATTGGCAATTTTTGCAAAAACAAAGTTTTGAGATGTGAAAGTAGTGTTTAGTGCAAAAAACTCCTAGATCTCGATCTGAATTTCAGAATTTAAACCATGAACGCAGATCTAAGATAACTAGATAACTACACACAGGGAAATTTTCTAAGTGGAAACAAAGGGTAATGCTTCTGTCTCAGCCCCACATTCTCTGTGATTGCATCGTGCATGTTTACATTAGCTGAATACATATATTTAGACAGTAAAAATACATTTAGACAATGATAGACAGTAACAGTAATTATTATATAATAAAATACATATTTTTTCTGATTAATTATTTTAATATTAATAATAAACAATAAATAGATTTAATTACCATAATATTGTTGTGCTGAGTGTGGACGGAACAGAGACAAAGGTGCAGACGTCAGGGTATGGGGGAATACAGGGTTTAATTACAGGTAAAGCAGGCAAAACACAGACGGACAATACAATGACTGGACTGGAAAAACAAACTGAAACACGGACTAAATACAGAGGACTAATGAAAACAACTGGAAACAGCTGATCACATGGGAATTCCACACGGGGTTAACGAGGGGCCGTGGCACACGGAAGGAGCGGACAATCGGGGCAGGACACATTTTTTGTATATATTTATTTTCTTACTTTACAAATTATTATCTTGATAAATGTGCTTAGATGTGTTTAATACAGTAAATGCTCTTCTTGTTTTATCTGGTTCATTTTGTGTTTAAATGCTAAAAAAACATATTTAGGTGTAATTTTTTTGGGGTCTGGAACCAATTAATTGGTTTTACATTATGTGTTATGGGGAAATTTCGATCACAACTCTAACTTTTTAGGATTCGAGTTATAAGGTACCACTATAT
>JAABNY020000129.1:10035613-10047005 GCA_015164015.2 Brevimyrus niger
AATATAAAAATATTAAAGTAAAATGAACTCAGAATGCATATCGGTACCAGCAGTTTATTTCGTGTATCGGAATCTCTTCAGCCCACTGAAAAAAGTGGATCATCCCATCCCTAGTTATAATGAAGCAAAACATTTGCCGCACAAACACATTTATGCACATGTGTAGTGCAGAAATGGCTAATGTTGCAAAGCTCAGAGCTTTATTGTTCATAGAAAAAACTAATACCCAGTAGGAATATTCTGCACCATAAAATGCACCATCTACTAAAAAAAATAGAGTATTTATTGTTTGTTCATTAATTTTATTTATGTTTAAATAGTGGAGAAAAATAAAATGGAGTCCGAGTTTGATGGAGAGTTGAAGCCGCAGAAGAAGCACCACACCTTCTTGCATGTGTGGCAGGAAGATTACCCATGGCTTCAGCCCAGCGCTTTGGGAGATGCCTATGCTTACTGCCAGCTCTGCAGCCTCAACCTGAGGATCTCCCACAGTGGCAGCGCCGACCTGAAGCGACACCTGCAGAGCAAGAGACATCGTAGGAATGCCAAGAAAGAGCCTGCAGCCTGTCTGCCTCTTGTGGGCTCGGAGGTCTCCACCTGCAGTGAGCACTTGTTGAGCTTCATTGTGAAGCACTGGGTAGGCCAGGAGACACCAGCTTTGTCTGCATATACAGACAATACTGAACACAATGTGGCCAAGTATGTTCTGGGACAAAGGTACCCACAGGATCTCATGTCTATCTGCAGTAGGAATCCTTATTGTGCCTACCTGTACTGTGACATGGATCTGGATGGTGTTGAGACTGGCAATATTGTCCTTGTAGGCTATTTTGACCCCGAAGCTGGGGGACACTGCATTCGACTCCTGGATGTGATCCAATCCGGAAAGGACCTTGCTTCTAGCCTAGTTGACACCCTGAAGAAGTTTGAGATCCCAGTCAGCAACCTCTCCACTTTCTACATCGCTGGTGACGCTGAGTTAGCTAAGGAAGTTGGCCTACGTCTCCAGGAGTTAAACTCCCATATTGTGTCTTTAGGTGACATTTACACCCTGGCTAACAGGGTCAGTGGGGTGGTTGTGGGGGAGCACTTCAGCATGGTACGGGAGCTCGTGGGGGACCTTCACAATCACTACTCTTCCTGCTCCACCACCAATGAGAATCTCAAGGAGCTCTTTGCCAACATAGGGTCTGTCAGTCTCACAAATCCTGCCACCAGCTGCTGTTTAGTCTTTTGTGATATTATTCATAAGATGCTCAGTATGTGGCCAGACCTTATTTCCTACTTCAAATCCCGTGACCCCAAGGACAAACAAGTTAGGCAGATTAGTACATACCTTGAGAACCTCCATCTGAAGGCAACATTCATGTTCCTCAGCCATGCTCTGAAGCCACTCTGTACCTTTCAGGAACAATTGGAGAAGAGGGATAAAGGCACTGGTGGTCGGACAACCCTGGTTCATGTACTGCAGCAGGCCAGTGACCTACTGCCATCATATGCAGCCAGTTTTCTCCGCTCCAATGCTGTTGTCAAACTTCTCAAAGACCAGGACATCAACTTGCTAAAAAGCGAGAAATCTCACCTTCCAGATTCAGAGCTCAAAGTGGGCTCTGTTGTGGAAAACTTCCTTGAGGAACATAAGGCTGTTCTAACTGAGACCCAGACCGCTTTCACTGAAGCCATCATTTCTTTCTACACTGCAGTCACTGCAGCTGTGTTGAAGAGCCTGCCATTGGCTGATGAAAAGCTCAGGAACATGTCCTTGCTGCTTAGTCCAATAGGGAGTCTGTGCATCCAGAAAGAGGTGGTGGTAGACCTGGCTTCAGGGCTGGGTCTTTGTGATACTCCGAAGAAGGTTGCACAACTTGAAATGGAGCTCCTATACTACCAAAATGTTGAGGGGAGCCGCAGCACTGACTTCAGTCCCCTGTTGGAGCAGCACTGGGGTGATGTGTTGAAAACCATGGCACAGACATCCATTTTCCGGAAGCTGATGCTCACCTTGCTGGTTCTACCCTGTCCACCACTGGAGGCGGAGGTGATCTTCACTCAGGTGTGCAAAGCAGAAACTGTAAACCAGGCCAGCAGATGCTTTTGTCTCTTCTTACTGGTTGTGAAATTATGAAACTGGAGACCCTTTTGTTGACACCTAGTCTGTTCCTCCTTACCTTCTGAGATAATTTATGTTTTGTGTCGTCCTGGCATTTTTGGTTAGTCTGTATCTAATTCATAGACAAGAAATGCAAGGTATTTGCATGTGTGTTTGTGTTTGCGCAGGTATTTAGGAACAGAGGCACCCACCTGCCTGACAGGAACATTGCGGAGGATGAAAAGCACAGATCCACTGAGATAATGGATCTGACCGGCGAGGAGACCCTCCTTGAAGAGAACATGGCATCCCTGGCTCCGGAAGACCAGGCAAAGCTGACCATCAACAGCCTTTCACCAGGCAGGTTTGCATGAGTCATGGTCCATGCTGACCGAACTGCACCAGTGTTTCGATCGTTAATCCCACAGTGAAAATATAAAATATACCAAACACTAAACACATTTTATGATAAGTCCTACAATGTATTAAAAATTACAATGAAGCCTAGTCTGGTGTCACGAATCGCACAGGGAAGCAGGCAAGGGAAGCCGTGGAGACGGACAAAGGAGTTTATATGCGGGGTAAACGCTTAACACAACACGTAACGTTAATGACCGGACAGGGGAAACGAACAGAAACACTGGACTAATCACAACAATCTGAAACAGCTGTTAATCACTGGGAATCCACATGAGGTTGACGGGGGGGGCGTGGCACAGGAGGATCGGTACGATCGGGGTGTGAGATTTGGTAGTGAATTTGCATATATTTTTTATTGTTTGTGATTTTGTTTAATGTTCCTGTGAATGGAATGAATGCAAAATGAAAAATATGAATTCCTTCATAGATGGACTTGACCTGAAGCCATGCACCGTGCTGCTGGAGAAGATTGACAGTAAGAAATAAATGTTTTTTAGAATTAATTAGAAAAGGATTGGGAGAATGATGAAGCCTCCTGTCTCCTGCTTCAGTAAACATCGATGTTTAGAAAAAAATCTTGCATGCACAGAAAAATGGCATTAATTACACTGCTAACATTTAAAGAAAAATAATGCATTTCAAGAAGGTCTGAATATAATCTTGGTATGATAGTCCTGACATCGCCATGATAGTTTGACCTGACTGTGATAGTTTGACCTGACTGTGATAGTTCTGACCTCACTGTGATAGTCCTGACCTGACTGATAGTCCTTTTTCTCTTGCCTCCTCAGAGTTGCAGTATATGGAGGATACCATCTACACTATGGATGATACCATTTCAGCGGCGTATAATCAGAAGGTACTCACTGATCTGTAATCAAACAGGACATTGGGATGGAACTAAAGTGGACTTACTGCTGTAGCAGTCTTTAGATTTTTTGCTATTTCAGACTCAAGCATTCAAAGTGACCCACAGATCTTACAACTTAAATGGTCAGAACAGAACAGAGATACTTTATTCTTCACAATGGAGATCGCTTACCTTCGTCTTAACCCACTGAAAAGCGATATCTCTTCATATGCCTTAATCTTTTCAGGGCCAACACTTTGCTGAATTTCTTCAGTGAAAACTCAGGTTCTTTCAGAGTTAAATGATAACTGATTTTTTGCGCTCGAGCACTCTACGAGGCAAAATGAAAATGTTACAGATAGATATTCACACACGGGGCGTTCAGTGTTTGTGTGCGTCTGTCTGCCCCCGCCGAGTGAAACAGGCCCTTTATCTATGGTCTCACACGGACTCTTGGAGCCAGTCAGATGGCTTTGTAAGAGCGCATTGCATGAGAACGTGATGAGGAAGCAAGTAGCAAGGAAATATAATGAGGAAGAAATATAAAAGCTATAAATGAATGAACATTTAAGTATGAACATTTTGTTTAGTCATTTCAGTATTAAAATATTTAAATGACTAAACAAAATCCCTGAGCTGGAAATCACACCTTTTGGTTTCATTTCTAAGCTCTGTGTCTTAATCATGGTGGTAGCTTCAAATTGTTGCGAATGTAGTTTAATTGGACCCTGTGCTCTCCATTGCGGAGCAAGAGCCCAGCTGTTGCAATGGTCTTAATCTTTGCTTTGGCTTGAATCATTCCCCTCTTGTGACAGGTTATTACTCTTCAGTATGCAGACAAATGGGACTTACAAAAGAAAGGCTTGTGATTTTGCAGGCCCATGCTTTCAGAAGGCAATCTTTTTTTTATTTATCAAAAAATGGCTACATTTAGGTAAAGAGAAATGTTTTGACAATTTTATGTAGAAAGGAGGCTAAATTTGTAAACTCTGTCTCTCCATCACTATGGAGTCGAACTGCTGGAAGAGAGCACATGCAGCGCTTTAGCTAGGCTAACACTGCCTTTCAATTGACCCACCAAAGGAAAGCATATGCACTCATTAGCTAGGCTAACACTGTCTTTCAGTCTACCTGCCAGAGGAGAGCACATCCATTCTTTAGCTACGCTAACGCTCTCTTTCAGTCTACCTGCCAGAGGAGAGCACATCCATTCTTTAGCTACGCTAACGCTCTCTTTCAATCGACCTGCCAGAGGAGAGCACATCCGCTCTTTAGCTAGGCTAATGCTCTCTTTCAGTCGACCTGCCAGAGGAGAGCACATCCGCTCTTTAGCTAGGCTAATGCTCTCTTTCAGTCGACCTGCCAGAGGAGAGCACATCCACTCTTTAGCTACGCTAACGCTCTCTTTCAGTCGACCTGCCAGAGGAGAGCACATCCACTCTTTAGCTACGCTAACGCTCTCTTTTAGTCGACCTGCCAGAGCAGAGCACATCCACTCTTTAGCTACGCTAACGCTCTCTTTCAGTCGACCTGCCAGAGGAGAGCACATCCGCTCTTTAGCTAGGCTAACGCTCTCTTTCAGTCGACTTGCCAGAGGAGAGCACATTCACTCTTTAGCTAGGCTAACGCTCTCTTTCAGTTGACCTGTCAGAGCTTACGCTCTTCTACGCTTGTGATACTTGCACAAAATGGCAATTTTTATCTTGAGATTTTGAAGGCCCATGCTTTTTTTTAAATCAAAAAATGGATACATTTTGAGGTAAATGAAATGTTTCTGCGAACTTTATGTAATTTCTCCATGACTATGGAATCAAGCTGCTGGAGAGCACATGCAGTTCTTCAGCTAGGGTAACACTCTCTTTCAGTTTACCCATCAGAGCTTATGCTCTTCTACTATGCTTGTGATACTTGCACAAAATGGCAATTTTTATCTCCCTTTACTTTGTTCATCTTTTCTCTTAATATACCTAAAGGATTTTTGGAATGGAATGGGGAGCTTGCACTCTTTGCATATAGTGCAGCTGAGAGAACAGCGAACATAACAGCTTAATGGCTTTAACGGAAGAGGAGCTGCCAGTATTTTCTGAGCTGGACTGTAAATTCTGGCCACTTTTGTTCCTCTCTCTGCGAATACAAAAGGTCACATTTATACCATTTATAATAATGAATGATATATATGTGGTGGCTAGGGCTGGGTGATATAAACAATATATCAACATCATTATAGAAAGAGAGAAACTTGTTGGTGGAGTATCGGTGAAAAAAGCAGCCAAGATATTGTTGGTGTTGGCAGTACTTTTTGCAGCATAATGGCCAACACACAAAACTTGTGTTAAGTCAAACTGGAAATACTGTGAACTAATTTCAACACTTGAAACATTGCCTTTTAGTAGAATATACAAAAGGTGAGAGCTTACAGTCATAAGCACTAGCAGTTAAGGTTTCCATTTTCAGTTTGAAGAAATACAGGACAAATCACATCCCATGTCAGTTAAAAACAGAACACTTTTAATTTTTCTCTATGGGACAAATAACTTTACCAGCAACATTAAACCAGCCCCCTAGAATGAATAGCGGGGCAATCAGAGAAAAAAAACCATAAATAAACCGTACTGCCAATGTTTTCTAGTGGTACGCCCTACAACAAAAAAGTTTTTGTATGATTATTAAGCTTATATTTTAGTTTGCAGTTTAGTTCAATTTGTTGCTTTTTCATATCTGTGTTGGGAGGGCCTCCTTAAATTTTAAGCAAAAACTGTGGCTTGAAACAAAGATATTGAATTATATAGCGATAATTCAACTGATATGAAAAAAACTTTATGAGCTTGACTGTAGAAGGGGAAATAATGCTGCAATTAAAAGTAACTAAAATAGATTCAGTTATAGGCTACATATTTTTTTCTTACTTTAATGTTATGGAAACCTGAAATAACTTGGGTGGTATGACCCCTGACCCTACCCCCCAGGGTAAAATTCGGGGCATTTGTGGCTGGGAAAATAGCCTGCGGCAGACACCTCTGGCTGGTACCATCTTTCAGGCGGGGGCTAGCACCTGGCAGCCACTGCGCAGCCTCTGTGAGGACCCTTGCGTCATGGTATGTAACTCAGGTGTCTGCCATCCTCTTGGAGAACCAGTAGCAAATGTGGAAATTTACAGTGCAGGCCATGCAGTTTTAGTGCATCTCGTCACGTAATGTAGCCGTAGGAAAAGCCCAAGGCTGTGGCAGCTTGGAGTGTTTTTCCACCGCACCAGGTACAGTGCTTTTGGTACTTCAAGTAAGTACCAAAAGTACAGTACTTCAAGGTGTTGGTTTTCCACTGGCATAAAAATTGGTACCGGCACCGAATGACATCACAACGCGAGGAGGATGTTTTGTACTGAATTCGAAAATTAATTAAAGTATATTATTGGGATGGATAATTTGTGATATTAAAACCAACATTGCAGGTTATGCACATACATTTCTTACATCGCTAGTCAGCTACATTAAGCTCAGGCCTTTTCTTAGCTTCAATTTGGTATGGACATCACAGCGCATGGGGTTAAAGTTTTGCTAAAACGTTTTTATTACGTAAAACGAAAATTTGAAAATTTTACAATTTTAATAAATAATAATAAGCTAAGATTATTTAGTATATGCTTAAAACCCAGTATAAAGTTTATCTTCACTGCTTTTGCATGAATGTTGCATGCATTCTCCGAGTCAGTTGTCCATATTGGTATTTTATTTTACTATTATTTATTTATTATTTTTGTTTACTGCATTTATCATTGTTTTCTGAGTTTTCACAATTGTTTTTAAGGCAGCATTATTGTATTGTGTATCAGAAGCAGGCTATTCACATAACCAGTCGACAAAGAAAGCATTTTAAGTCCCACACCAAAGTATCAAAGCACCAAAAAAGTACCCCAGCTGATTTGGTTCTTTTGGTACTGGAACTTTTGGTATCGGTGCTCACTGGAAAAGGGGAAGTACCGAAAGTACCCTACCAAAAGTATGGTACTTGGTGCAGTGGAAGAACCCCCTTGGTGCCTGCAGGGAACTCCCCGTTTTGTGAATGTCTTTTTGTGTCTCAGATGTTAAAGCTGTTGTACACTTGTATGTAAGTACAGCCTGTCCATGGAACAACTGATTTCAGGAAAAATAGACAAAAAGCAGTTTTTAATATATACTTGGGGAAATAATTGTATTGAAAAACATGAATATTAAAATGCAAGAAGCTGGTACAGAAAATGGATGGATTAAAAATGTTATGTTTTACAATAAAAACATGGCTGATGTATGTATGTATGTTTGTATGTATGTATGTATGTAGTTATGCATGTATGAGTATTTACAGACCTCTTTCATTATGGCTTTCCGGTCCTGACTCACCTGAGCTCTTTTCAGGTGTATTGCTCAATGTTTGAAATTCCAAAGCCATTAATGTCAATTTATAGCTGAATTTAAGCATCCGTTCGATCAGTACCCTCTGATTTTCCCGAAAGTATTGAGTGGGAGCCTGTCTGCATGCTTCTTGTTACAATGTTAGTGTCCTGTCCTTGTATGTGATGATGGCAAAGTATAAAGCAGCATGTTTTTTTCTTAAGTTTTCCAGCATGCCACCAAATAGCACCCAGTGGTTGACCAGTGTTATATATTTGCTGTAGTTTGATCATTTCAAAAAATATTTTTTCCTGCGTACATTCCCTGTGTCATTATTTACATGGATGTTAGATCTTTCTTTGCTTGTATCTTCAAAAGGGGAAACAAACATCAACTCCTAACTGGCAGATGTCAAGAAAGTCAATTACAAGCCCCAGTGGGTCAAAGAAATCCTACCCATACACGGTAAAGTTTGACCGACTGACTTTTCCATTATTGGTATCTTTCAGTTATTTACAGATGATAGTCTTGTTTGTGAACACAAAGACACTGAGACTGACCCACAAGTGAATTTGGTATTTTCCCCTGACTCCTCTCTGCCTCCCTTTGCAGGATCGTAAAGGGTTCAGTGTGGGAGACCTGGTGTGGGGCAAGGTGAAAGGTTTCTCCTGGTGGCCTGGCCTTGTGGTCGGTTGGAGGTCTAAGTCCATTCCGATCTCAGTTCGACGGGTGGAGTGGTTTGGGGATGGCATGTTTTCAGAGGTGAGTCCATGCCCTATTCCCTGTCTGTTCCCAATTCTTGCGTTGGCTTCACAGAAGTTACAGAGCTTAATTTGGCTTTTTTTTTTCCTAGATCTATGTAGAGAGGCTCCTTCCTATTGCGCCGTTTTCCAAGTGTTTCTGCAAGAACTCCTTTGCTAGCCTGCCTACCTATAAAAATGCCATCTACCAGGTCCTTGAGGTATTGTTTTCTCAAGTGGTTTCTCCCACCATGTTGCCACTAGTCCTGAGTGGATAGTGCTCGAGTGTCGTGCTTTCAACATTTCACTAGTGCTCTTGAGATTTCAGTCGCATTCTTCAGGTTTCTGTTGTATGTCTTGAGGCTTCTATGGCACTCTCAAAATATCTGTCACACTCCCTATGTTTTTCATACTCTTGAGGTTTCTGTCACATGTCTGGAGGTTCCTGTCATGCTCTTGAGGTTCTTGTTGATCTCTCCATGTTCTTCTCACTCTAGTGGTTTCTGTTGCCTGTTTGTAGGTTCCTCTTGTGCTCTCATAGTTTTTCTTAGGCTTTTGAGGTTCCTCTCTCACTCTTCTGGTTTCTCTTGCATGTTTGGAGGTTCCTCCCATAGTTTCTCCCCTGCTCTCTAGGTTTCTCTAATGCTCTTGTCTTGTCTGGAGGTTCTTCTTGTGCTCCCAAGGTTACTCTAGCACTTTTGAGGATTCTCTGCCATTGCTTCTCAGAAAATGCTTTGTTATCGTTTGTTGCTTCTGTTTGACTGGTGCCCACTGTTTGTCTTCCCAGCAGGGAGTAAAATTAAAAAGTTGAGTAGAGCATGTAGCAGGTTAACATGGGTTTGCTGTATAGCCTTGCTTGTCCAGCACTTCTCTCCAGGGAGTGTGTTTACAGATAGACAGCTGCTAACCCATGTGCTTGTGGTTGTGCAGCTGGCTGCAGAGAGGAGTGGCAAGGTATTCCCTTCAGTCAGCATGGATGATGACCTGAAGGCGATGCTAAACTGGGCCTTCAATGGCTTTAAGCCTTTGGGACCGCAAGGGTTCCAGCCGTCATCAGACTCTCACGGTATGGGCATAAAAGGGTCATGTTGATTCAAATTTTTTTTAAAAGTTTTTACGTCGCCATTTTGATTTTGATTTTGGATATGAATTACACATAGCGTTCAGAGCTTAGAAATTTTAAAAAAAGAAAAGATACAGCGCTGTTTCTACAACTTTTCTGTTTTAATTCACTTCTTTCATAACAATAACCTAAAGTGTACCTGAGGTGTGCCTAAATTGTACCCTATGGTGTGTAAAGTAGGGAAGTACCTCTCCATCAGGAAGCCTGTTCATTATAATTATTGCCAGCTACCAGATATACTAAACATGCATAGGAAGTAACTACTATTGTGATGTGGTGCGATTCAGCAGGATTTGATTCAATACAATGCAATTTAACGCGATGCAATGCAAACAAATATGATGTTATGCAATTCTATATGCAGATACAGAAACAGTTTAGAGAGGAGAATCAATCTAAATGTAAAATTTGCATTCCAAATTATAAAAACATAGGGCCCCTACTAATAATTATATATTAGTAAATCAGATTTTACTGATGCAAAGATGTTAGAAATGATTTTCATCCCAAATTGTATCTAGTGCAGACTTTTTTTTTACCAAGGCAATCACACTGTGAACTGATGCACTGATGTGAGTTAGTGAATCTTACTATCCTAGTGGAAAGTGTATTGAGGGACTTTTTGAAGAATTTCTCCTTTATCTTGCAAGATGTTGTCTAGGCATACCACTGAAATAGTGCTCATTTTGAGCTTTTTGATGAGCTTTATCTGAGCCATGTAGCTGTAATATGCCGTTTTACATCCTAGCTTGAAAGGCTGAAGCGACTTTCTAATGTCAGCAATGACTCAGGACTCTATGCTTATTTTTTTTTTTCAAGGAGAACTTCTGCCCCTTATTTACAAAATTTAGGTGCACAGACAACAATTTGGGAACACATTTAGTTCTGGGTTTTAAGCACTCAAACTTGTCAAGAAGCAGCAAAATGTAGCATGAAACTCATCTGGCATGTAAATATATGCAAACATGTAGGTGCGTGTGAAGTGTGGCTCCCTCGACATCTAACTGAGTGCTTTTTCATGTTTCATGTCATGTTTTTCTTAGGCGATTTTACAAGTAATGTGAACCAGTGTGCCTAAATCTTTCTTTCACGTTTGCACGCCGACATTTTCACTCGCATATGCGATTGTTAGAGCCCCGTGTGTCAACTAATCTGGTAGTGCTGCGTAAATCGAAAGATAACCTCAAGGACCTTCAGAAAGAATGGGAAACATTTAGTGTGAAGTGCACTGCCTATAAACCCATAAAGCAAGGAAGGAGCCCTTCATCAATGAGAAGCAGGCAGGGTGGAGTTTGCAAAAAAATGTGTATTTTACACAGGCACATATACATAAATTGAGAAATGAGCAAAACTGAAAATTTTGCTGTGATTTCTTACGTTTTTTAAGGTGAAATGTTAAACTTGGCCATTCATTTCTTTCCATCCTTTTTGTGTCCACCTTAGATCTGGCCACAAAGCTTTGTGAGAACCCGTGTATTTCAAATGGCCAGCCTCCTGCCAAGAGGAAGAACATGCAGAAGACCTGGCTGTCCTTTGGTCAGGATTTCAGCAGAGGTGTGGCTGCAGCCCTCCCCCGCCGTGCCCTCCCCAGCCGTGTCCTGTTCTGCCGTGCCCTCCCCAGCTGTGTCCTGCCCCGGTGTACCCTCCCCCGCTGTGCCTGCTCCTGCTGTGCTCTCCCTCGCTGTACCCTCCCCTACTGTACCCTCCTCGTTGTGCCCGCTCCTGCCGTACCCTCCCCCGCCGTGCCCGCTCCTGCCGTGCCCTCCCCCCCTGCGCCCTCCCCCCCCGTTCCCCCCCCCCCTC
>JAABNY020000129.1:10083263-10093579 GCA_015164015.2 Brevimyrus niger
GATCCCAGGAAAAACATCAGACATCTCAGTCCAGAAGAGTGCAGTACTAGGAACAGCTAAGATACTGCGCAGAACCCTCAGGATACCCGAGCTTGAAAAAGGATGAGACCTCCCGCGGAGGGTGAGGAAGAACATTCATACACATTTTATATATATATATATAACACACACAAATCAGTGTTGTTTTGCAGTGTCTGTTGTTTGTTTCATTGTCTGTTTTGTTTTGCACTGTCATGCATGGATTTTGCACTGTACTGTCTTGCGGCGATATCCACTTCGATGTTTCTCATGGTCAATAACAATCTTCAATCTTGTAGAACATTTTGTCAATGATACAGACTTGAGGACTATGGTCATTATCATGTGATTTTACCCGGTGAAGGAGCACAGCAGCCGCTGCATAAATGAAAGGCTTGTTTGTGGGGCATGGCTGACTGGACTGTGGGGAGGGACTTTGGGTGGTGAGACACATCTGAGAGCGGCACAGCCTAATCTGTCTTGAACTTTAATTATTTGCACAGTGGATCCCAGACTGACACCTGGCTGTATCTCCGTGAGTCTGTGTATCTGTAAAGTTGGTGTCCTGCTGCGGCCGTCTGTTCTGGCCTCGCCCTCAGTCCACCATCAGGGGACAGGTTAAGTGCTGATGCGCCCAGCCCTTCCTCACTCCCTGCCACGGCCCAGTCTCCTTCTGGCCCTCATAAACACCAAGCTCTCGTTCCAAATTACCTTGGGGAAACAAGAATTTTCCTTTTGGTAGCCTTCATGAAAAGCCCCCCCTTCCCCCCCCCCCCACCCCGATTGACACAAGACACCAGCTTGCATGAATTCTCACCAGCCCCGGGAATATGACAACATGACATGATATCTTCCCCTATTTTTAGTTGTTTACCAGACAGTCATTCCTACCCCCCAGTTTGTGAGATATTTCATTTATTCAGTCAGAGACTTGGTGACCTATACCTGAGGCTAAGAACCTGTGTAGCAGGGTAACACTAATGAAAGGCACTACTGAGGTGCAACATGATCACTACTTGACTTGCTACATGGTTTCATTGTTTAGTGTGTGTGTGTGGTGGGGGGGGGTATGTATATATTACATTGTGGGGACCAAATGGTTAAGATTCATAAGGTTAAGATAACATGTCATTGTTGGGATTAGGGTTTTGCCAATAGCAATGACTATACACTCCCCAGAAAGATATGAATACTAATGTGTGTGTGTGTGTGTGTGTGCAGGTATACCTATCCTTATGAGGACTATTTTTTTTAAAACTCAATTTTATAAAAATTGGTGACTACAATGAAAAAACTAAAAATGCAAAAACTGTTGTATTTTGTTTGGTTACTTATGGTTATGGTTAGGGCTGGGTGGGGGTTAAGGTTGTCAGAGTTAGTGTTAGCATTTTACCCATAGAAGTGAATGAGTGGTCTCCATTAAGGATAGGTATACCCAACAGTGTGAGTGTGTGTGTGAGTGTGCGCGGACACACATCTTTTAAAGATGTCTGAGTCACAGGATTCAGTGTCATCTGTACAGAGATTCAATGGTTATTTTTCAGGATTTTATACTGCCAGACTGATCATTTTTATATTAATCAGAAAATACATAGCCAATTAATAATTTTTCAATATAATATTCTGCAAAAGTTTACAGTATCATCGTTCCAGTGTTTTTATGTTTGATGTTAAATAATAGATACCACACACGTGTTTGACTTTTTTTTAATAAATTTACAGATTTTTGTAAGTTAAATGCTATTTGCCAAAATTCACTGGGAGATTCGCAAAGCATCTAAGAGGGATGAGGTTGCAGTGTTTAGATCACCCTCATCTTTAACTCAGGAGTTAGTAATTTTGATTAAACTAAGGAAATGTTAATCAGTATGGCTATCATAGCAGACTTCAAAAGCATGCCATTTCATCAATACTATGGGCAGTACATCATTAGACAAGACAGAAGGATAACAAAGTGACACATTTGCACAAGAAAGAAAGTGAAGAACAACTCAGACCAATGAGCCGGTGTACCCAATCTCCAGGCCTCCGTCTCACAACAGCTAACCCTAACCTGCTCCGTCTGTTATCATCATGCCATGCAGGTTATCAAACAGATACAGAAGGGAGGAAAAAGGTCTTTGAGAGCTGCAGTAGAAACATACCAGAGAGGAAGAATGAGAAGGAAAGATAAGGAATACACGGTAGATCCTCTCCCCACATCTGACAGCCTGATGATGATGTAAATGCAGAAGGTGTGTGTGATGCTGCAGATCAATGCCTGTCTTGCTTGGTATGCAGCATGGTCTCCTCTGCATTAGTGTCATAGCTGGCATCCGGCTGGGAGCTTTGGGTTCTGGATAGATCAGACTGGAACAAAATAAAGCCCCTGTTAGGTGTTTCATCATTTTTTCGCCCAACAGCCTCTTTAATGCCTTGCAAACATTATTTTTCCAACTATGTTAATTTTGCTATTCAGTGTAGTGCAAGGTAATCTGCTTTGCAATGTTAATCCATTCCATTTTTGTAGCTGCTTCTGTCCAGAGTGTGCAGGTGTGGCCTCTAATCGACTGGCATTCTCTGAAAAGAGCAGTCTGCCTGGATCCCCTGTCCCCTGGATGGGCTCTGTCCTGAATGTGGGACTGATGGAGGGATGGATATATGGATGGAGTGGCTGCCATGCTTACATAACCTTTACACCATTGAATCTCGGGGTTCTTCAATGATTTACATTTATTTATTCATTTATTTAAGCGACCTATAGTAGGGAAGGGTCACCGTTTACATGTATTCCTGCAATGCTCCACTGAGCTTTAGGAGCTAGACAGGCTGGTGTAAAAAGTCTTATAGGAAGATCTTATAACAAATAAAATGTATCTGCAATAATATATTTTAAATAATCACAATATATTAGACTGGCACTGCACAAACATGTAATTGAGTGGAGTTTTAAGTCATCTGCAATTTACTAGTGACTCCTAAGCAAATAACAGGATTTATGTGTTCAGCACGGTAAGCTGCCAGGCAGCACGTAATCCCAGAAGCCTCTGCTTTCTCAGTGGCGTGAGGATGGTGAGTGAGTGTGAGTGTGACAGATGTGGGTGCTGCCGGATGTCTAAAGAAGCAGCCTCAGGGTAAATATAGCGCCCTCTCCATCAGGGAGCAACAAGAATACTGTCAGTTAGGGTTGAAGTGTCACGGAGAGCCTGGACACTAAGATCTCTGGGCTTGAAAGACTTCTACAGTTCAACGTATAAATGGTTCCATAAGTGGGACAGGTACAAAAGCCAGTCTCTCTTACGAAGAGAAGTAGTCCGTCAATATTATACTAAATATACTTCAAACACATTCATTGTTTATTTTTCATATTATAATATACAATACTACTTCAATCACCGACCTCTAATACACCAACCGCTACTGTATCTTTTGTGGTGCAGTTCCTTTTTTATTCTTTGAAAGGTTAGGCCAAATGTCCCAGCGTGCATCTCAGACAATGTGAGATTCTGACCCTTCTGTCACCATGGAGATCCAGAGATCACGCACATCTGGAGACAGACCCCCTTTAAAATGTCATCCGCAGACAAAGGACTGTTTCCTCGATCTGACATAAAATCAGAGTTTGTATGGGGAGTCCTGGACATAGGACAGTCACCAGGAAGAATACATATATTTATGAGGTCTGACGTTTCAAGCCCTTTCTTGTTGAGATGAAGGTCAGCTTTGTGAGACTGTAAATGTATGGGACGACTGAAGTGGTCTTGTGTGCCATTAATCCGAGAATGTTGCATGAATGAGTTTCTTGGAGCCTAAAGCTACTGCTGTATACGTGTTGAAATGTGTCTTCTTTTAGCCCTGTGGTTTTGGAATGGTAATCTATTGTGGCATGAAAATTTATTCCTGACCCTGAAATGTATGGCAACATGTAATTTTTTGAAAAGGCTGGATTAAGGTTACATCTCCCAGCAAGGTCCTGATTAGGGGGCGCAAAAGGTTACTTTTATAAACACTCATTTCAAATGGGTAGTTTTTTCCATGGATTCTTCAACTTGGGAGTTTTACAGCATCACACTGTGCTTTGAACGGCACCACTTGGCGAGTGCGGACTAAAATAACCGAATAAGAAAAACTGCAAAAGTGTCTGTAAAAGTGTAGCTATCAAAAGCAAAAGGAATGACGTGCAGTATGGTAAAGGCCTGGCGCCCTGGCACAGAGCGTCCAGTGTTCAAATATGACTTTTACTTTTCTGCTGAGGGACTTCGGCGTTATTTATAATGGGTAAATGTTACATTTGAATATGTGTTATCAGATCCGAGTATAATCGCTGAGACCTTTTAGTCGGGCAGGGTTTTGATGGTGATACTGTCATACTGTCCAGAGTATAGGGTGTGATAAGGATGCTTTCAATTGATTCTTTTGCTTGGAGGATGAAAGTCAGAATGTTGTGCCAATAACTGCATTGTATGTAAAGAAGATATAAATAATCCACATGTAGAAACAAAATAACAATTTAAAACCAGCAGCATCGTTACAGGTACAATGAACAGGAATGTCTGTGAAACTGTGATGGGTTCAGCACACTTATGCCAGCATACCTTCAAAAGATAAATTATAGATGCACAGAATATATCTCACCTATTAAATTATTTCTATTTCATTATTTAATCATCATTCATATGTTCATGCTCTGCCCAGCAACCATACATAAAATAAAATAAGTAGCTGATGTGTAGATTTAACTGAGCATCAACAATCTATCAAATAAGAATGTCTGTCAGACAGACTCAGATGAAATAACCTCCACAAATCACAAAATAACTAGATACTAATCATTATTGAATGTTTTTTGTCATTTCTGCGAGAGCAAAACTGATTGGTAGCATGCAAACTGTAGGTACCACCAAAATAATAACTCTAATAAAGTAATCGGAAGGAAAAAACTACAAGTTATATAATCTTTCACTAGTCTACCAACTCCGATACGCTGACGGATTAATCACCTTGGCTAAGCAACGATACCCCTTGAAATCGAAAAGGTAAGGGCCATGTCTTCTACACCTGTGTTCTGTAGCTCCTGTGGTATGTTTAGTGTAGACTGTCCTTCCAACACTCCCAATAATATAGTATGCCAGAAGTGTTTAGTTATTGTGAAGTTGGAGTGCAGGATTTGCGCATTGGAGGGGAGCGCATTAGCACTTTAGTGGAGATGAAACAGATCAAGGGATTTATAGATACGGCTCATTCGGAGCACACAGCCAGATTAGATCTGGCAGTTGTTTCTCCTGCCATGACTGTTTCCAGCACCAGCGGCCAGCACACAGAAGACCTGGGTCACGGCCAGACGTGGTCCTAAGAGCTGTAAGCCGAAAGCCTCAGCACGCCAGCTGGCTGTTGTGCTTAGCAACAAACTGTCTGCGTTCGGCAGTACGTCTGCTGAAGTGGAAAAGGTGCACCTAATTAGAGACTCGATTGTTAGAAACATTAGAAACGTTACAGTTGCTAACAATCGGAAAGCAGCGGTTTCTGTAAAATGCCTGCCTGGGGCCGGAGTTTCCGATATCAAAATTGAACTCCCATTGCAGCATTGATATCTCCATCTTGGTTATCACGCTGTAAATAATGATATAAAGTCCCAACAATCTGAGGTATTAAAGAGGAGCTTCATTTCTATGTGTGCAAAAGCTAAAACAATATGTCAGACTCTAATTGTCTCTGGTATTTTACCAACTCTCCATAGAATGGAGATTCTGTAGTAAGCTACTCTCCCTAAACTGCTGTTTAGAGACTTAGTGTTCATCTCAACACATTGCCATTGTTGATAAATGAAAGCTTTTTTTTTCCAATGGCCTGGTTATTATAACAGGGATAGTCATCCCAATTGGAGAGGATAATTTATGTTATACCAAAACATGACAAGTAATAATAATAGGTACTTCATTGATCCCTGTGAGGAAATTGTCTTTACACCTCCCTCAACTTGCCCATTGTAGAGTAAGCTGGCTGTGAATGGCAGCCACCTGTTTGGACACCCAGGGAGCTGGGGCTTAAGGGCCTTACTGAAGAACTCGCAGATGCACTGAGGCTGGGTTTGAACCAGTGACCTTCTGATTACAGGCACAGTCCACTGAGCCACACACTGCCCCTAAAATACCTGCCTGACAGAGAGCACCACGCAGTCCTCAGCCTTGTGAGCTTAAATCGAAGGCTGTTTATTCTCCCAACCTTTAGATAATGTTTGGCCTTGACCCATGGGGGCTCCATCACATGGCACCCCCCAGTTGAGTGAGAATAGAAAGAGTATTGTAAGTAGTATTAGACCAAGACTTAGATCTAAACATTCCACTGGAGGCTCCTGTGTGGATAACCGAATATCAATCCCATTAATAAGATTGAATGAGTCACAACATTAACTCATCATAAAATGCACACTATTGAACATTTGCTCTTTAGGAAAGAAATCACTTCTTGCTAATGATATAGTGCTTGACACTGGAGCTTTTAACAGAAACCTGGCTCCAACCCACAGATGCTAAACCTCTTGTTGAAGCCTCATCAGATGGGTTTAGGTTCACACAGAAACCACGTGGCTCTGGGCATGGAGGCGACCTGGTAGCTATTTTTAACTCACTATTAAAAATTGAACTCAAGATCATGAAAGATTTTACAGCATTTGAAGCAATGCTCCAAGAACCCGTTGAATGTTACCATCACGCAACACAACAAACGTATGTTCACAATCATACACTAGACGTGATTTTAACTCACAGAGTTTATGCTCATCATGTATCTGTCTGTCCATTGAATAAGTCCTTCTCTGACCATTTCCTAAGCCACCTTCTCCGAACATTTTCTTGAGCCACCCTCTTTGAGTATGGCAGAGATTATTAGGACATGGCACGTAAATTCCCTCTGATTTATTAGTGCAATAATGTGAACTTCATGTCTAGTGAAGATGTCAATTAAGTCATTCATGACTTAAATACAGTGCTTAACCAGATTTTAGATGAAACTGCTCTTTTGAAAAATAAAGTGGTAAAAACCACCTGACACTCCCCAAGGTTTATTGATCACACACACTCTTACAAACATGAGTGCCTGCCGCAGATTGGAGCACAAATGGAAATCCACGGGCTTAGAATTGTTCAAGTTGGCTGGTCTGACAGCCTGAAACAATACAAACAAGCCCTTTATAGGGCACGTTCAGCCTATTATTCTAACCTTATTGATCACAATAGAAATAAACCTCACTACCTTTTTAAAATATTTAAGTAGGTAACATTTTATGAACTTCTTTAATGATAAAATTACAAACATTAGGCTTCAAATTTGTTCAAATCTTTGACGATTAACTTTACAGCAAGCAGATTATGAACACACCCTTAATGCTTTTGAATTAATTATTAATTAATTTATACTATTATAATTAAGATAACACCAACCACTTGCCTACTGGACATAATTTTTACTAAGCTTCTTAAAGAATCGCTGGGAGTTCTGGGGAGACCTATAACTTCCATAATGAATGCGTCCCTGTTATCAGGTGATGTTCCTGACCAACTTAATGTAGCAGTAATTAGGCTACTACTCTGAATCCACAGGAGCTCAGCAATTATAGACCTAACTTTTTGCCAAAAGTTCTGGATAAGATAGTTGCTGCTCAACTTCACTTATACTTGGAAAGACACTACATTCACAGCACTAAAACTGCTTTAACTAAAGTTGTAAATGACATAGCAATGACAACTGATGCTGACAGCATGACTGCTAATGCTTCTGGACCTTAATGCAGTTTTGAGGTTGGATTGTGTAGAATGGTGTTGAAGTGGTTTAAATAGCATTTGACTAATTGTTATCAATATGTCTAAGTGTCAGATTCTTGTACGCCATTGTCAATGTCACCAGTCAAATATGGAGTACCACAGGGATCAGTGCTTGGTCCTTTATTGTTTTCTCTCTACATGCTGCCATTAGAAAATATAATAAGAAAACATAATGTTAACTATCACTCCTATGCTGATGCCATTCAAAATGTACATTTCAGTTATGCCTAATGACACCACATCTATTGTCACCTTAGCTAATTGCTTTAACAAAGTCAAGACCTGGATGCCTTAAAACCATTTATCACTAAATGTTCAGAAGACTGAGGTTCTGTTGTTTGGAGGCAGTAATTTTATAATCTCTGCACTCCACTCCAAAGGGCTGAACTTTTCCCTCAGCAGCTCAGCCCGTAACCTAGATGTCAGCTTGGATACAAACCTCTCATTCGAATCACATGTGGATACAGTATCGAAGGCATGCTTCCTCCAGTACATCTATGCCACATCGCCAAACTGCAACGATTTCTTACTATTCATGTGAAATTGACACAGGCCTTTGTATACAGTAGACTACTGTAAAGTTATCTGGGAGTTCACACTTGTCATGATCCGCTCGTCCTCTCCTCTCATGTGCCACGCCCCCTCATTAACCCCATGTGGATTCCCCGTGTTCATCAGCTGTTTTCTGTTGCTGTCATTAGTTCAGTGTATTTAGTCTGTTTTCCCCAGTCCGGTCATTGTAGTGTTATGACATTTCTGTCCTGTCTGCCTTATCATATGTTAATTAAAAACTTTGTTCCTGATTCCTCGTCGACCTTGCTTGCTTCCCCGGTCCGTGCACGTTCATGACACACTGAACAATAAATTCCTTTCAGCATATTTGAAATGCAGCAACTCAAATTGTCACTAGGAGCAGGGATTTTGAACACATAACCCCTGTTCTTATTTCCCTGCACAGGCTTTCTGTAAGGTTTGTGCTACAGAGCCCCTATATTGTGGAATGGTTTACCAGCCTATGTTTGGGATGCCAATACAATCTTTAAATCTCAACTGACAACTTTTTACTTCCATTTAGTTTACCCACAACCTAACATACTGTAACTATGGCTGTTGGTGCTGCTGTACATGTCATTTATATGTGAGAATGCGGGATACGAGGGTTTATTGGGGAATCCACAGGACAGCGACTGTCACACCCAACTCCGTCCGATCCTCGTGTGTGCCATGCCCACCTCGTTACCTCGTGTTAATCCCTAATTGTTAACGTGTTAATCCCTAATCCCTATAGTTTTCAATAACCTGCCCGCAACTCGGACTGCAAAATAATATATATATATATTGTACCTGACCTGCTTCCTGACCCGCATTTTTTTTATAGCCTAGTGTTATGTAATAAAGGCTTGATTTATTCATTTATTTAATTTCATTTTCTTAATTAAGATGCTGCATGTGTTTATCCAGTCTAATCGAAGTGTGCGTCTCTCCCCCGACTTTCCCAAAAAAATCCCACCCCCTCTCAGAAAATACATAAAACTGACATTACTGCGCTATATGCGTTTAAAAGTAACCTATTAAAATGATTCAATGGCATTGCTCAGTTCAATGTGTTGGGAAATCGGGAAGTAGCCTAATACAAGATAAACACAAAATATGCATTTGTTTAAATAAAATAGGCTGCATTGTTTAGCCTACGCAAATATATTCATAAAATTAACACAGGAACCTAAATCAGGTACAGTAAGCCTTGGCTTAAAAGGGCAATAAGGTGGTGTTGGTGGCCTAAAACAGAAGAATAGCCTACTTATTTTTAGCTTTCCTCGCACTGTGTAGAAATAATATTGAATCAACCGTCCCTGGGTTGAGACGGTTTCTTTTTGCCTCTATGACACGACCTGCGGAGCTAAATGTGCGCTCACTGGCTGCACTTGATGCTGGAACGCAGAGGATCCTCCTTGCGAAAGACGTGCCTGTCTCTCCCAAAATCGGCCCATTCAGCGAAGTCCACTCTAAGTCTTTTCTCTCTCTGACTTTCGTTAGTGACGTCTATGGAAGGTACAGTAAAATACCATTTGTCAATAATGTCATTTACCAGCATTAAACTGAAATATCCCATTCATCATTAATAACGCAGCCACTTACCCTCGCCTGTAGATGTCTGTGGTGCTGTAGTGCTTGAAGTCTCAGGAGAGTCCGCGACTTCAAAAGACACAGGGTATATAAGGTTGCCAATGATTTTGTGGAGATTTTTCCTTTCAGTCTCGGTCATCATTTTGATACTTTTGTAGCGGGGGCAGAGGAAGAGGGCGATTTTGTGCGTGTCTGTGAGAATTAACTTTTGATGGAGTTGAGCAATGCCCTTGCACGCGTCAATCATCTTTGTTACCTCCTCAATGTCAGATCCACTGAACGTATGTTTCAGAACTGTGTTCAGAACATGGGCTGCACATGGTATCCAGTGATAATTTTTTAGGGCAGCTTTAATGTTAGAGCCCTGGTCAC
>JAABNY020000129.1:10102692-10115664 GCA_015164015.2 Brevimyrus niger
ATTACAATCAGGTAAAAACAGGAGGTAACAAGGTGGGTGTGGCACACAATTAGGAGCGTTCGGAACAGGGCGTGACACTAGGGTACACGCAAAACGGAGGGGTAGGGCTAAGGGGTAGGGCTAAGTGGGGGTATTGGGATTGGGCCTAATAGACTAAAAATTATTTTATAAACTTGATCATTATCAATCCACTCAATACCCAGTGCAGTGCATCTAACGTAATTTACAAAGATGGATTTTTCTGCATTGATTGGCTTCTAATCATTCCATTTGAGCCACCCAGAAAGAGGCTCCTAACTTGCACTCTAAATCACTTCAGATGTAAATCAGCTGCTAATTAAACTCACCCGGAAATGCAGATTTAACATGGATAGATAAAAAATATAAATATTGTGATGCAGCGGGGCTGGTTAGACTGATTATGCCAGCTTCCGGAATGCCTTGCACAATGCAGCTCATACATGCAATTGTGTTATTTAATTTATGTGACTGTGCCACTTACATTAAAGAAATGTTGTAGTAGTGTAGTGTTTTACCATGTAGTTCATGTTTTTGTGTTAGTGTCTACCCCACGTAAGAACGTCATGTCAATCTTTGGCTTCCTAGTCTGTGCTGCTCTTAGTTGTCTCTGTCAATGTGCTATTAATAAAGGCAAATTCATTGCTTTTAATAAAGAGCTTATCTGTTTTTAAATTACAGGACCCACGTAAATATAATTAACTTTCAAGGTGTAATTTTGAAAGATCTGTTTTTTTGAAAAAGATCTGGTGTCATTTTTCCAAACTTGTGAATTTAATTTGATATTAAAAGCTCTTTATACCCTGTTTTGTGAGACCTCATTTAGCAGCTGCTTTTCTCCAAAGAAGAGTACGAAGAGCAGCAGCAGCCAGCGTCCCTTCGGCAGTTGGGGTTGTTCACCTTTGCACAAGGGCCCCGTGATGATATGATTACACTGCAGGTCACGGCACGTGAGCCTGTGAGCTTCTTGGAGGATCGTGACGGGAGCTTTGGATGGCTGTAGCCATGGCCGGTCATTATGACCTGTGGCATATACAGAAAATCCAAATACACAATTTGCTGACTTTTGTCATTGCATCCTGCCACTTTATCTCCTGGGAGAGACTCAAGGCTAAAGAGTTCAAACCATAATTTATGTACCTTATTTTTCTTAAAATTCTGTGTTTGGAGTTTGCACACCCCCCTCCATGTTTTCCCATGTCTGTGCATGCATTTGTATGAGTGCCTGGCATTTCATCCAGAGTGTGTTGCTGTCTCTCAGATCTTACCGTGACCATGTACAGTACAAGACCATGTACAAGATGGATGTTAAGTGTATCATCTAAATCTGGTCATATTGACGCGGCATCATTTTATAACATCATTATCAATTATCGGAAAGCCTTACAAACTGGTTGCTTGGCAATTGACTCATCTCAGGGAATGCTTCTGAAAAACCAAAAGCATGCTTTAACTGTTTCATGTGTTCCCAGGTAGCACATCAATCAAGCAACACCGGAGACTGACATGAGAGCGGGCAGCTTCACTGCATTTACTGCTCAATTCTGTCTCTCCACCTTGGGACAAGGTGAGGGCAGCATCATCCGCCCCAGGCACAAGCCCATTCTTTCTCAGCACCCCGATGTATCATTTGAATGTTCTAAGACCATCTGTTCACCCCACCCCATCCTCTCAACCCTTGCAGCCCCCAGTTAAGAGTATTTTGAGCCTTTGATTCCCCTCTCTGGGGCTGCTGCCGTTGTCCAGGCAAGCTCAGGACTCATGGTGGAGGAAGGGGTGAATGTGCGACGGTGGATGTAAAAATAACAGGGTGTGGCGGAGCCGGTGACCCGTGAGGGAGCAGCAGAATAGGACACCCACAGATGTGTGAAATGGAGCCTGGGTCTCTATGCTGGGAGGGAGCAGGACTCTGTGACGACGCTGAGGGAGCAGCTGGAACCTGCTGCCATCACCAATTGTCACTGTGAGATATCTTTATATTAATTTTCCCTCCCTGTCTATTGGGAGGTCCTTTTGAGACAGACTCACATGCTATTTTTAGGCAGATTACGTGATGCCAGTGTCCTCAGTGCTGCACTCAGCCAGCCTGACACCTGCACCTGACATTTAAGGTTCTCTGTTTTGCCAGGAAAAATGGGAAAATGTCTATATCTATCAAACCTCTTCCACAGTCATTGACAAAGTCCTCTACTGTGAATGCGCTTATTTTACCTTCTGGTTGTTTCCTACTTAATTGTAGTATTCTGTTACTGCAATAATTCTACCCAGAAAATGTGAAAAAATGCAGAATTGTTCTGTGTAATCCAGTTGCTTGTATTTTCTTTATATATACATATTGACTCTTTTCAGCTGGGTCTGGCAAGACTGGAGTGGAAACACATGTTTACAGGTGTCCTTCATGGGTATTGGAGTTCACTGCTACCTGCATCGTATGCAAGAAAAAAAAACTAATTAGAACAAATTTTATGGAATATATGAAGAACATCAGAATGAGTCAACTTGTGTTTCTTTGCCTTCTACTCATTGATCTGGCCAGTGAAACAATGATATGTAGGTACTAGTCTGTTGTGTTTTAAAGTTTGGCTGGACCTATTTTGAAAATATTTGGATTAGTAACTGTTAACTATCTGAAGTTTAACCGCAGAAGGAGACACTGCATGCTGGGATCAGAAACAAGTCTAATTCGGAGTGAATAACGGTGTCCGTGGATGTGAAAGACACAGGGTGACAGGACCATGGCTGAGTTTTCACCTCTGTGGCATCTAATCACAGAAAAGTCTGTCACAGTAGAAGGGAGGAGAAAACAACTCCAATATGGCAGATAGTTGGGAGCTACTGGAAGATGAGAAGGCAAGATGTGGCTGGGAGGAGGAGAACTAGAGGCTCCCCAACAAGTTCCGCGTGAGTCAGACGAGCACAAGAAAAAAGGTCAGCTATGAAATTCCAGACTTTATATTGTTAATACATTTTGTTGTTTTTCTGCATTCTGAAAGCAGTGCTTAATGAAAGCTGAGCTCTATTCTATTCTATTCTATTCTATTCTATTCTGCCTTGTTTTAATGTAAATTCATCTTTTATCATTGCCTTATTTTTGTATATTGGTTTAAAGGTTTTGTTTCTGGCCTTTGTTGTGATGCATGTGCTGGGCTTGTTTATTACCCAGTATGGCCATCCGGCTCCTTTCAAGTACTTTACAAATTAGCAACTCTGAAGTTCCTCCATGTGGACACGGCAGATTCTATCATCGGATCATGAGATCCAGACCATGCAGGTAAGCAGGTGACGGACAGTGTTACCGTCAGATCATCTGTAATATCAGCTTAAACAGCAATATTCATAGCCTGATGTCACAGTGTGATCCAAAGTGTTAAAGCTTTGAAAACTACAGAGCTTATCTGTTGAAAATCATGATGGGTTTGTGATTCTGTCAACAGCGTGGATTATATTCACCTGTTTTAAACAGTTATATACATTATAGACACACATTATACAAATCAATACTACTTCTCTGCCCTGCTTACAGCCCCACTCAAAGGGCACTTCCTCTGAGGCCAGTAGCCTGTGTTTATCATGCATATCTTCTTATAGCAGCGGTGACTAGGGCAGGCTCAGTACAAGCCCAGCACAGCTATGAGATTAACACTGTTTAATTATTCCAGATTTTTGCCACCCCTCTGGTTGCATCAGCACTTAATGAAGTCCCCGATTAATTGGAATTAATTATTCCAAAAGGTTTCTTTTCTTGGACAGAAAATCTAATTAGGCTCAGTTAATACTGGAAGAGGCAAGCCTGGCTTCGCATGCTAATTGACAGGGTACCATCTCTTTGTCGACTCTTTGCTCTTGCCTCTAGCAGACTGTTTCAGTCTCCCGGGATTCCAAAGTGTATTTTCTGTGGTTGGCATTAATCAATGGAGGCTGCAACTTTTATCTGCTAATTCAGCTTCTTCATTTGCATGTCCCAGCTACTTGTTATCTCTGTGGTATCTAAACCCACACTTCCCGTGACCTTGCAAACAGCAGTGGATGTCATTATATGGATGTCACTCCAGTGAAGGGTGAGAAAAGTGTTTTTTTTAATGGCTTGTGCACAGTTGTTTTACAGAAAATGCACCAGGTTACACATACCTTGGTAGAATGAATAATAGTGCTGTCTTTCTGTACATCTATTAGAAGATCATAATTCCGGTTCCTGTACTTTGGTCAATCAGGTGACTTCCAGTGGATGTAAAGAGAGTTTAATAGAGATAATCACAATAAGACAGGATCTAGGTATTTGTGCCTCAGGGTTGGTGCCCATCCGGCCCTGTCCTGTGTGCCTTTTCACCATTTAGCCAGCAGGTCCCGCTGGCCATCCTGTTTGCTGTGCCTTTGTGTGTTTTCCCCTCCTCCCTGGGCTGCTATGTAGGTCTGTGGTCTGAGTGTCCCTTCAGTCATAGGTTAATGGCTGGCCTAAGGCCAGCCTCATCTTTGGTTACTTTGTTCTCTATTTTTTTCCCTCACGTTTGGTCTTGTTTTTCTATTATTTGCTTTATGTCTCTGTTTAAGGTCTACCCTGCCTATGCCCTGGTTAATTATATTCTGTGGTGTTTGTTAATGTTTCCTAGTCACCAGTGCTTGTTCATTGTAATATGCCCCACCTGTTCCTTTTTGCCCCTCAGTCCTTGTGATTGATTAATTTAATTATAGATTCCCACCTGTCCTGGTTCATTTCTTGTTAGTTGTGTATTTAAATGCCTGCTTTTGTTTCAGTTCCTTGTTGGTTCATGGTGTCAGTTTCCCTGTGTTGCTGTTTTTCTTTACAATTAACATTGCTATGCATTTGTTGTTGTATTTTTTATAGTAATTCCCTGTTAGTTTGTAGTTTTTCTGTGTTGCTCTCTGTGATTTATTTCTGTTTTATTAGTTTGGGTTTCAGTTTCTCTCCTTTTGTTTGTTCCTGTTAAATAAAACCCAGATTTATTGGAGCCCCCATGTGATTCGTTATTCTTCACCATCTCTTGACATAGCATTTCTGTATTGGCCCATGAGGAACATTGTAGTAGTTGTGTCTTTGATAATTCCCTTGTTAAGTCTGGCATAGTGCCTGATGTACAACTGCTTCCGGAGCGAAACAAACCATAATAGTGTAACCGGTCACTTCTTTATTCAACAAGGAATCATAAAGGGTGAAAAGGGGGACAAATTCCTAAGTCATATGGAGTGATGAGTGTTTTCCTAGGAGGAATTATCAGTACATAAGTACTTGCTAGATGCATAATTTTTAGATCGGAATGGTACTCATAATGAAACAAATGAACACATTTTTTAGCACAGGTAGAACCTAAACTCACAAGTAGATGTTCAACATGGAAAAGATCATGTTGGTTGTGGCTGTGAATTTGTTCCATCTAATCCTTTTTACACCCAGTCATAACTGTCAGTTTGGGAATACTTTGATTTCCCAATAAATTACACCAACACTGGAGAGAGATTTGGCTGATAAAACCAAGATTGTCCATCATCTATGTTGTATCAAAAATCAATATGTTGCTGAAAACACATCTAACGCGATAACTCATTTGAGTCATCATATGATTGTGTGGACATCGGGAACAAGGCAGAAAAAGTTAGTCTCTTTGTGGCATTTAAACTCAGCAGTAGAGAACATGGGATTTAGTTCATTATGATTCATGATGTTATACTTTAGATTTGTAAATCTGTATATACTGTTTATAATATGTCAGTGGATGCAGTGACTTTTCCTAATTGTGTTTGTGCTTTGTGTGAACCCAAAACAGAGGTTTGTACTGAACCATGAATTTTGTGTTGTGATACACCCCTAATACTAAACATTGTATGGCTGCTTCGTTTACATGGCCACTTCATCTTCTCGTTCAAGTGCCATGGCAAGTGGTACAAGGACAGTTCTTTAGTGTTTTTTTTTTCAAATTGATAAAAACACTGAGGGCACAAAACACTGCGACATATTAGCTGGTACCTGGGTTGGTACAAATAGTGTTGTCATGTGATTAAAATGTCATTACTTAAGCAGATAATCCCTCTACGCTGTGGTCCCCAGCTATCTAGTTAACTATCAAGCTAAAACTAATCAATCTAAACAGAATCTTCAGCTTAAACAGGGTCGGTGGAGTTTTATTACCTTGACCACTTGTAATCCCAGTGCATGGGATCAATTTTTATAGGGCAACACAAATGGCCACTTCATTCCATTCTAGTCTCCAGCTGATTCAGACTGTGATATCAAATTAAAAACAGGCTCAAAAACCTGGCGTGAAAAATTGTAAGAGTGGTAACTAAAGCAAAAGAATTACAAGAGGCAAATTACTGAATTTATTAATATGGAATTAGTGTTCATTTCTATGAATACCTATATGAAATATAAATGTCACATTAAAGGACAGTCGTGATAGATGTGATATGATCCCCATTTTATCTTCATTAATAAGTGATGCTGTAGGTATATTTCTCGGTTTACTGTCAGATGTGTTAATATAACAGAGATTAGACAGTGAAGGTCACCAGATTCCCTACATTATTTATGTTAGAGTGGAAAATATTGAATTATTAAAATTTTACAAATGAAAAATTATACCACAGAGCTTGTATATTTTCAAAGGAGGAATGTCATATTATTTATTGTTATTTATTTGCATTACAAATACATGTGTTCAAAATTATCGTGTTTGCTCCCTAAGAACATATGTTGCAGACTTCATTTTGAATTCATTCCTCATTTGCCTTTGTCGAATCTTTTAGCTTTAGATGCTTAAAGAGCAAATACCTTTTTAATTGGCAGCTTTATTGGGAAAAAGAAACAAAAATGCCTGATTTGGGGAATTGAACCATCCGAGGGTGTACATTTTTATATTTTCATATAAAAATAATATTGTAACAGATGCTGGAGGCTTAGCACATATGCCGTACACAATACAAATTACCACAATACATGCTACAGCAATGAAAAGGACTCTCAGCGCATATTAAAAGTTTTATGCTAATAATTAAATAATGATAAATGTGATACAGCTTTACACAAGAATAGGTGTAAAGTTACAGAAACACAGTGGACAATAAACCAAATAAATAATCTGCAGATTTATTGAAAACATTTCAAAAGTGAAGGTAAGGTCAAAATCTTTTGGAATGTTTCAATTTAGATTTTTCTCATGACATGGGTTACAGTCCAAGGTTAAGGGATAAGATCTAGCATATGAATGAATAAATAGTGGTTAAAACAGACACCCTGTTGGGTGGTTATCATCTTTTGTTTGATGTACATGCTTCTAACATTAGCCATACTGCCTACTTTCACCTGCGTAATATTGGCAAGTTAAGAAACACGTTTTGCTTTCAAGATTTAGAAAAATTGGTTCATGCGTTGATCACCTCCAGGCTCGATTACTGTAATGTCTTATTCTCCAGCTGTCCAAAATAGGTCATTAAATAAACTTCAGCTAGTCCAGAATGCAGCAGCCAGAATTTTCACCAAAACTAAAAAATATGATCATATCACCCCAATTTTATCTTCACTACACTGGCTGCCAGTTAGATTCCATGTTGACTACAAAATGCTACTCCTAACTTACAAAGCTGTAAATGGCCTTGCACCGCAATATGTGAGTGACCTCATTTGCAACTACATTCCGAATTGTACACTTAGATCACAAGATGCAGGTCTTCTATCCATACCCAGAATAAAGAACGCTACTTTCGGGGGAAGAGCATTTGCTCATAAAGCACCTCAGTTATGGAATAAACTTCTTACTAGTGTTCGGAACTCAGACACAATCTCTGCTTTTTAAGTCAAGGCTTAAGACGTACCTCTTTAGTCAGTCTTTTGGATAGTAAAAGCTTCTTTTCTAACATGATTGGGAAATCTGGAGGTTCATGGTCATTTGAGATTAAAGGTGAAAGGGGGGATTGGTGCTCATGTCTGTGCTTCCTTCCAGGTCTCTCTTTTAGCCAGACTGCCATAGTTACTTTAGTACTGCCAGAGGTTAGGTTAGGTGTAGGGCAATAACTCTTCTCCATCTTCTCTTTTCCGATCTGATCCCAAGCTGATCCCAAGCCGACACTACACCGCTTGAACCCTCATCTGGACTCCATGGAGATAATTACATGAAACCAACTGGGACTTTAAAACTATATGGACTGACATTAATGTCAATGTAAATGCAGTTTCATGCTCCCCGGTCGCCCAGAGCAGGATGGGGTCCCCTACCCAGTCTAGGCTCCTCTCAAGGTTTCTTGCTGCTAGAGGGAGTTTTCCTTGCCACTGTCGCTTCAGGCTTGCTTAGTGGGGTTCTGGCTGGTTAAATGTAAAGTGCTTTGTGACAATGACTGTTGTTAAAAGCGCTATATAAATAAAATTGAACTGAATTGAATTGAATATCAATAGAAAACAAAAATGAATTGAACTCCATGTTTGATATATGCCCAAACATGTGTAACACAATGTTTTTTTTCAACAACCACTCTTTGCCACCCCCTAGATCTGCATCTGGCAGCCCACCTTGCCGTTAATCTTTCCCAGAATCTCACATAGTTCTCGGCTTTGGCATCACCCAAAAAGCTCCATACTGCTGAAACAAAATGTCATGTAACATCGATGCAGGTGCTGAAGTCCTAATGAGCAAACTAGGGAAAGACTCACAAGAAAGTACTTGGATACACAGAACCAATTAGACAAAACTAGGAACATTTGGTAACCAGGAGGATTCCACAGGAGGTGAACGAGGGGGCATGGCTCACAGTTGGATTGGGACGTGACACAAAGCACTTCCAAACCACCTTTTACCTCCTAGTGAGCTTCTCAGGGAATTCTTTGCAGCTGGAACTAAACTGAAGAGGTGGGCTTAAGGCTCCAGTATTTATTCTACTGGAAATTATTACTGGAAATTTCTAGAAGTAACTCCAAGTTTGCTCAGCATATAATCCATCTGGAATGATCTAGAAAATAGGCAAATTTCAGGGAATAATAGCAATTTTCAGTAATGCTTTACATTAACTGCACCTTCATAATGCTTTTATATTGCATTCATAGAACATTCAGTACACCTTCATAATGTATTCATTATGCATTCATAAAACATTAATAAACATACATGTATAGATTAACATCCTAACATCCCTTAACAGCTGTAATATACAATAATAACAAGCTGTTAAGGGATGTTAGGTTGTTAAGATGTTAAGGTGTACTTGCATGCTGCTTATGAATGTTCTAGGAACAAAAAAAATTACACTTTGTTACACAATGTTATGTAAGACAAGGTGGATGAGACAGCTTTTGTTATATTCCTCTGTACTGCAATACTCATGTTAAACAAGACATTATTTTATCAGTCGGAGATGGGCCCGAGAGTTTTTGGTGGTGGGATGGTTTGTTGGCTCATTGGGTTCAATAATGTAAGCATAGGGAAATGATCTCTGTGTCACACCATGGTCTTTATGATCTAAAGCCTTCAATAAGCTTATTATGCTTTTAAAGTTATAAAGGCAGATGCCAGAATAGAAGCTATTATGGTAACAATCTGATTGCAAATAAGACTAAAACTGAATATAAATTTTAAATCTAATGAAATGCAATCACCGGGAATGGTGGCTGCAGTTTTCTTTCAATGAGCTTTGTTGGACAGTACTTTTGTGATCATGTATTATGCTTTACAATGTGCATGTTTAGTTTGCTGACTGGAGTGGCACTCAGGTGCAGTAGGTGCGGTGTTAACACTGTTGCCTTGCGCCTGTGAGACAGGAGTTTGAGTCTCTGCCATGGCTCTGTATGTGGAGTTTGCATGTTCTTCCTGCGTTGTCTTTTCGGGTTTTGTCTTGGTTCTGCAGTCCCCACCCTCGCAATCCAAAATGCATGCTAAGAGGAACTGGAGTTGCCAAATTGCCCGTAGGTGAATGGTGTGTGAGCCCAGTGATGGGTTGGTGCCCCATTATGGGTGATTCCGTTCCTTATGCCTGTAGCTTCTGGGATAGGTTCTGGACCCCCTCGACCTTGAATAGGACAAGTACATACAGAAAATGGATAGATGAATAGTTTACTGACCAGTTTGACTGTAGCTCTTTTTTCTACTCGGACATCAACAAAATGGTAAACGGTTACAGCACTCTTTTAAGGATGAAGCATAGTTTCTTCAGTATAATACCCATAATACCCTTAATTGGAAGTCAGGTAAGTTCCTAGGTGCTATTATATCTAGAAACCTGAAGTGGGAGAGGAACACAGACGCTATTGGCAAAAAAAGCACAGCAGAGGATCTTCTTTCTTAGACAGCTGAAGAAACTCCACCTGCCTCAGGCCGTGCTGATTCAGTTCTATACAGCAATCTATCCTCACTTCATCTATAACTATCTGGTTTGAGTCCTCCACTTCAGTAGAGCAGGTCAAACTCCAGCGCATAGTCAGAGTAGCGGAGCGGATCATTGGCTGTACTCTACCAGGCAAGATTATAGGTGACCCTTCTCATCCTGTACATCATCTCTTTCGGCTTCTTCCATCTGATAGAAGATTCATGTCTATAAAATGCGCACAACAAGGCACGCCAACAGCTTTTTTCCGCCAAGCTGTAGCACTTAATAACAGCAGCAGCAAGCCTGTAACCCATTTAAAATATCTACAATTAAGCTCATTGTAGCACGGATAAACAGTCTAGTGTGTCAAAGCAGTATTATGTAGTTTTTTAGTATGTAAGTATGTATGTATGCATGTGAGTGTATGGTTATGAATGTATATGTACATATGGGTGCACAAGTATATATGTATATATAGGTATGTAGATATGTATGTGTGTGTGTGTATGAATCTGTCTATATATATGTATGTATATGTACAGATATATTTGTTTATCTCTTAACCACGTTTTTATGTATTTCTTAACCACGTATGCCCACACCATGACAAATTGGTGGAATAAAATATAAGCTTTATATTATAACATGAAACTAATTTTATATATATATAATATACATAATATTAAAAGTAGGTATATGACATATATGTGGAGTTTGAAATAAATGAGATATAATTATATATATGTATACTGAATGAACTACACATACTCTATGAAATATTCAAAATATATATTAAAAATACATTTTAAATATAGGAGTAAGATTGCTATACATGATATGCAAATACACTTTCACAGATTAAAATTCCACTTCGCTCTTCCATCTCTGTGACGCGCTGTCAGGACAGTGACCGCATCTGCCACTGAAAAGACTCTTCTGTCTGGATTCTATGCTGTGCAGGGGGTGACTGTCGTAGTCCATGATGATTAGAAGTTTGTTAAAGGTCCTTCTCTCTGCCACTGACGTGATGGAATCCAGGTTTCTACCAACCACAGTGACACCTCTCCTCACCAGTCTGTCCAGTCACTTGGCATCACTCTTCCTGATACTGTGTCTCCAGCAGACCACAGCATAGAAGAGGATGCTGGTAGTGACCGGCTGGTAGAACATGAACAGCAGTTTCCTGTAGATGTTGAAGGGCTCCAGCCTCCTCACGAAATAGAGCCACCCTTGGCCCTTCTTGTAGACTGCCTCTGTGTTTGCGGACCAGTCCAGTTTGTCATCCAGCTGTAATCCCAGGTACTTCTAGGTCCTGACTACTTCCATGTCAATCCCCTCAATAGAGACTGGTGACAGAGGAGGCCTGGACCTCCTGAAGTCCACCCCCATGTCTTTTGTTTTGGACATGATCAGCTGCATATTGTTTAACCTGCACCATTTTCCTCTACCAGGCTCCTGTACTCCCCCTTCTTATCATCGCTAATAAACCCCACAAATGCCGTGTCATCTGAAAAGTTTTACGTGGCATGACTCCGACTTGTATGTGAAGTCAGACATGTATAGGGTGAACTGCACAGGGGAAAAGCACAGTCCTCTGGGATGTGCCTGTGCTGCACACTACAGTCTCAGAGGAGCAGTCTCTAAGCCTGATAAACTCTGGTCTCCCGGTAAGGTAGTCTGTGATCCAGGACACCAGGTGTGAGTCCACCCTCATCCTTGCTGGCTTGTCTCTCAGTAGCAGGGGCTGGATGGTGTTGAAGGTACTTGAAAAACCAAAGACCATGAACCTCACAGCACCGCTCCCCTTGTCTATGTGAGAGTATACCCGGTGTGGCAGGTATAGGATGGCATCCACTACACCCACCTTCTCCTGGTATGGAGACTGCAGCAGGTCAAGGGAATCTGTATGTCTGTTTTTCAAAAGCTTCCAGTCATTTCTAGTTACCCATTGACACATGTGGACATATTCCAGAATTTAGCACTTCTGGTGGGAGATCCTATTCCGCCAAGCCACAGCCAATAGAACGGGTCGGAGAATCCTAATGAGCAGAGGCTATAACATTCCATACCACAGCCATCGGGACCCTCGGCGAACGCAAGGCAGGAGCAGGAGGTGGCCCTGTAGGGGGCGACCATCTAGCCACACACCCAGGGACCGAGGGTAAGCCGGGGGCAGGGCGAGCGGGACGCGTCCCTGGTGCAGGTGTCCCTGTCTGCTCCAGGAGACTGAGAGGCGGGGATCCGGTCAAGATCGACCATGCTTGGGTGATGGTCGGGGTGACCCCCAAGAGGGGTTCATCATTCCTGAGGGGTCTTATTCGAACACTGAGACCTGAGTCACAAGAACAGGGTCATGAGTCACAAGAACGGGGTCATGAGTCACAGTAATCACAGGGGGGCGGAGCATCATCCACTGGAACCTCCGGGGGCATTGCAGGAACCACCGGCACAGGAACCACGAGGGCTGGAGCCAGGGTCTGCACCTCAGCAGCAGACATGGCCCCTTTAAGGACCTTTGGGACCCGCGGGATTGCGTCCAATATGGACCTGGCTCCTTTAAGAGCCAGGCGTGTCTTGTTGTGGTTTTTCCTTCCCCGCCAAATCAGAAGTCAGAAGCCGCTAGTGTAGGTCCAAACTCAGTCTTTATTGCAA
>JAABNY020000129.1:10122352-10143319 GCA_015164015.2 Brevimyrus niger
AAGAAGTAGTCCCGTACTTTGGACGAAAAAAAAACGTGGAAACTAACCAATGGCACTAAACACACCCCCCCCCCCCCCTTTTGGGGGCCGTTTTCTCTTCATGTATCTCCCGCCCCCCCCCCCCCCCCCCCTTATAGAGCCCTCAGCAGCTGCCTGGTGTCCCAGGGGGGTGGGGGACAATGCAATCAGTCACTGTATGTTCAAAGCCAAACAGCTGGATACAAAGTAGACAAAAGCTATTTAGAGACCACGTCTGAACTATCAAAATGGTTTAAAGCACTTAACTGTGAGAAATTCACCTCGTTACCATCTGTCATGCATCTTCTGAAGATGTGGGGGCTTGGCTATACATGTCGATACTTCATATTGATCATCATGGCAGACACAATGGCTACACTCCAACCTTCAGACATCCATAAAAATATGGATTTACTTCTCTTTGTTGAGTATCCTCTCTGACATCATCTCGGCACTTTCATCTGTGAGAAATTCTTACTATCATTCCAGCACTTTCTAAATAGGACATCTGGGGTCAGCTTTCATCATTTGCTCCCCAATGATAAATTTCATTTCACAGGCAGTACTTGTGTACTGAGAAGAGGGCAATAGCGTAATTATGTCCATCCATCAATGTCCTACCTGCTTATCCTGATCGGTATACTCCAGCAAGAAGAAGAATACCAATATAAGTATCCAGGAATTCTTCGTCAAAGTCAATCCATGTGTCTCCAGAGACTTTTTGTCCTTCGAGGTTTGTCATGTCAAGTATTATTTTTTTCAGCGATGATGGCATGAACTGTTCAAAACTTGTTTTGATGTCACTTATCCTTGTGATGGCGAACCTTGTGACCCCAGGAGAGTCATTTTGATGATATTTTCAGCAGCTGCCCTGTCGGCTGTCCTGCGAGTCTCGTCTGGTGGTTCGAACCTCCAGGAGAAGCTGCCATTCTTGGACTGTAGTACTTCAGCTGGCGGGGAAACAGCTTCAGAGTGTTTCTCCTCCTCAGACTCTATGTCGGCGTCTTCTGACTGACACTCCGCAATGTCTTCCTCCTCTGACTCCACCTCATCAGTGTCACTGTGCCACTCTGTAACTTCTCCCTCAGCTAATATATGATCCATAGCTTGGAGTGCTGTGAATTTGTACCATTTTTATCTCTGCAAATTACAGATGCTTTCTCTCCAGTCACGATCACCAAACTGAAATGGTCTGGTCCAGTTTTGGCTGGGCTGTCTCGGGGGAGGTGTGAAGAGAGAAGCCCCTGACTATAGCTCGGGGGATGGGAGAGGCCTGCTGCCTGACAGTGATGTGTGGGGCCAGAGTGAGCTGAGAGTGTTTGGCCAGTATTTATTGTTTTATGATCTTTTATTGTACACTGGGTCGTGGCCAGGCAATGAATTTTTGATTAGAGAAATTAAAAATTGTTTTATTTATTTTTTTGTTTGTTTAAATGAGTTTTTTGTTAAAGTTTCAGAAAAAGTGAAAAAGCCTTGATGCAGTAAACAAAATGTATGTGGTACTTTTATGCATTTAAAACTTGAAAACGGGTCAATGCCAAAAACGTATTTAGAAGGTCGTAAACATGTCTTCTATGCTCCAACTACAAAAATATTCAATTTATATATAAAGAATCCTAGTTTGTGGAAATTCAACAATAATAAACAAGGGTCGACTGTAATGGAGTATCTATAAAACAATTCCTCTGGTTACGCTTAAGATGCCAGCTTGATTATTCTGTGCTCCCCAAAAGTTTAGTCAAATGAAATGAATCCTCTTCATTACATATAGAGGTGACATATGGCAGGTCATTATTAAATAGATAATCAATTTAGGATTAGGTAATCAGTGGTCATTGATTAACACACCACAACCAAATGTGTCCTCTGCATTTAATCCATATGTAACCCATTTTGTGACAAAGCAGAGGGCAGCTAATTCAGCGCCCGTGGAGCAGTGCTTGGGGATGGTACCTGGCTCAGGGTACCTCAGTGGTGACTTGCTGGTGGGGGATTCAAACCTGCAATCTTTCGATTACAAGGGAGCTTCCCTAACCATCAAGGCGCCACTGCCTACAAGCACGAAATTTATAATGGAGTTAACCTTAACTTCACTGCACCTACTAAAAACAGAGGCATATTTTTAGCTAAATGAGGCAGGATGAGTTAGCATAGTCCTTGTAGCATTTGGCATTTGTCGTGGACCTTTACCTCTCCTGTTCACTTCCTCTGTTGCTCAGTCCTGTCATGATCCGATCGTCTGCTCGTTAACCCCGTGTGGATTCCCTGTGTTTCTGGTTGCTGTCATCAGTCTTATGTACTTAAGTCTGTCTTAGCTATATTTTCCCCAGTCGGGTCATTGACGTTGTTTAACGTTGTGTTGAGTCCTGAGTGTTTTCGCCTTCATTAAACCCCATGTTTACACAACTTTCCCGACTCCCGTGCCTGTTTCCCCGGCTCGTTGGCGATTGAACACGGCAGTCTACTCGGCTGCTGTTTTTCCTCACTTTCTCAACAATGGCACTAAAGATCTCTGAGCATTGAGTGATTGACAGGCATTTCCTAAAGAATAGTGGCACCTGCACCTGGGAGCACAATGTGTTTGTACTAAAGTAGGAACTGGTGTTTTGTGCATTTTTCACAGTGGTAGATAAGTATGTCCCATATACAAAGTAACAGGAGGGAGTGTGACAGCATAGGGAAAAGGTTTGTTTATTGGTACTCATTTTTCATTCTTTGTTTAAATGTAATGATGAATTCGGGACAGAGAAACAAAAAAACTATCCACCTTATTGGCTGAATATTTACAACTCCTATTGTTCTGGGTTGCGAACATTTGCTGCCTGAAAAGCTTCTCAAAAATCCTGTTAATTACATACTGCTGTAATAACAGCAGAGGAAATATTCTCGAGATGCCGAGTGCCATGGACCATAAGGTTTATAGTTTAAACTGAGAAAAATCAGCCAATGATAAATTCAGCTGGCAGACTTTTCAGTGATACTGTTTTGGCGATGATGCATTTACTGTTGGGATACTTGGTGTGCTATTATTATTAATGTACAGAAAATGCTTCAGATCTTTTCTTGCAAGAGTGAGGTGAGGCAGCTGCCTATTGAATCACAAGGCTTGTGATCCTGCATAGCACTTTCAGATGAGAAGCATTTCAGTGGTGTCCTGTTCCTAGATGGGATGGATGTGAGGACAATGACTTGTGGAGCGCACTGAGGAATACATCAGGCAACTTAGAGACATCAGATAATTTAAACCAAATGTTTCTGGATGGCAGGAGATAACTGGATTCGTACACACAGAACCCTGGGCAGTAGCTGAGGTTGCAGTGCCGGGCCAGTGAGCCACCATCTTAATCTTAATCTTTAAAGTATAAAAACATGAAGAATCAACAGCAATGTTCAGTTCCTGAGAGGATAAAGATAAGCTGAAACACTGTTATGTCCAGGCTTGTATGACAGTCCCCAATGCAGCTTTCAAGGTTAAGGGATTTTATTTCAAATTCAGCTCACTTATGAACAAAAGAGACTCTGATGAATCTACATTTACATCATTTGGCGGACGCCCTTAGCCAGAGCGACTTACATAAGTGCTTTAGGACTCTCCAATGAATCTTCCTGATACTAGCTCAATAAAACCTAGGCTATGAATACCATCAATCTAATACTCTGTTGGGAAAGTACAGTGTTTTATTTTTATTTTTTTAAAAAAGGAAAAGCGCTCAGAGTATAATACCAGAAGTGCTAGTTCAGGTATTTCTGGAAAAGGTGTGTTTTAAGTCGTCGTTTGAAGACATTCAGTGACTCAGCTGTTCGGACATCTAAGGGGAGTTCATTCCACCAATCTTTAGCCAGAACAGAGAAGAGTAGAGAGGTGTGTCCTCCTTGTGCCTTTAGGGGTGGTGGGACCAGTCGAGCAGTGCTGGAGGATCGGAGAGATCGTGGAGCTTCGGTTCTGCAATGTCACATGACCGATGACATCTGACTCATCCTGGGTTTTGAATCCTGTTGGCTCTTTGAAACTTTTATAAAAGTGAGATTAAACCTTTAGGCATGGTGGGGGTCTTTTGCGGTTGGAAAAAATGATTGCTATAGAGTTCGTATTACATACAACACCGTTTGATTCATTATGGTAAGTGGCTCTGGAAATGGCAAGAGGTGATCCCCAAATGTTTGGAAATAGTTTGAGTTGATGTCTCCCGGTAAGGTGAATAAATATTGATATGAAAAAATAGAAAATTCGTTATTATTATTATTATTGTTAGTTCCTTTGCTTGTTCAATGGACCAGTTCTCTCCTGCCACAGGGGAGTCTGGGTTTCCATTCATTTGTTGTAAATTGCTTTGAATAAAAGAATCTGCCAAATGAATAAATGCACATGATTATATCCATATTATTTATCATTATTGTACTGGCCAGGTCTGCATTGCTCCAAACATCTTATATACGGCAATAACACATCCTAAGCTAAATATCTTCACTGACACCATTAGACTGTCAAGCTACAAGCCCAATGTGTCAACACCTCATTCTTTCCCACATACCCCAAGTTTAAAAACTCCCCTTTAAACCCCCAACAAGTGAAAATAGTCACACGTGTAGCAGCACCTAATTGGCAACAATACAATAATTAATTAGTTCATCCCAGATTAATTGCAATGTTTTATTGTAAATGCATAATGACTGAAAATACATATAAGTAAACTGAATGAAACAGCATTTTAAGATTATATTTAGCATAACACAGTCAGACCTTGCTGTCATACCAGCCACATTATTCATTTGATGCAAACACATACAGTCTTTATTCTCAGATTGTTCAAAGCATTGCCTAAACCCACTAGAGGTCTGTCTATGTTTGAAAAAAAGATTCAAAGACTGAAAACACGTTCTGGAACCTTATGGGGAAAAGCCCGAAAGCTATATGAAGCCTCATTGGCCCATCACTACAGCAGAGTACTTATACAGATACAGTACAAGATTTTCAATGGGTACCATCTAACATCAAACACCAAACACAAAAATAGTCAGCAAGGGAACAGGGAAATAGACAGGGATACATATGAAATAACAGGCATCGGACAGGGGTGAATCCTTAACAATTGTCCAAACACTATGGGTTAAGACACCAGGAGATGCAAACTAATCTCAGGGGAAAATATTGAACTAAAGTACAGACAGATTTACCAAGAACAATGACATTAAGGACAAGGACCTAACCAGAGTGCAGAAAGAAATTCAAGATTCAAAGCGTTTATTGTCATATGTACAGTAGAGGCACTGGGAGGACAGGGCGAAGAGGGCAGACAGGCAGGGTCGAGGAGGCAGGCAGGACAGGACAGGTAAGCAAGCGGGAGACGGAGGAAAAGAAAATGATTGGTACATGTTATGAATCTGGCAACAATACTTTGCGATCCCTTAGAGATTGCGACTGAACTAAATAACACCCTTAATTGGGAGGTGATTGCCTTGGTCTCCTACAAGAAGTGCTGTTCTAGCTGAACCAGCCAGAGGTCCGGAAGAACCCGGTGGCGCTGGATTTGGTGAGTCGGAGCGGCAACATTTTAATGGAGATGTCCGTGCCTGAGGACATGCACCGCATGACAGAGGTGCATAACAGCCTCCAACGCCTAGTCCAGCACATAACCGACGGGAGGCTGCCGCTAGTTGGACCATACGCAGCTGTAGCTGGAGAGCTGCTAACTGACCCAGCGGAGACGCCGCAACCTCCCTCCGCATCCACCCGCCGGAGGAAAAAGAAACTTGGAGGAGGAGCTCGAGTGGGACCCCTTAGGGATCCAACTACTGGGTTCCCCTGACCCAGGCGGGAACAGGACTGCTCCGCCTGGGCCTCTGAATGGGGGAGCCCGGCAAGGCCCCCGCCTGTTGGTGTCCTGCAAGGAGAGAGCAGCCTCCCCTTATCAAGGGATACAATTGGCGCTTAAGGGGGCCAGGGCTGTCTGAGACACCATACCCCAGATCCCAGAGGCCCTTAAAGGGGCAGCGTCTGGTTGCCCGGTGCTCACTTTGGCGCCCATACCAGACCTGCCTATAGCTACTGCTGCCGCTCTGCCAGTGGCCCTGCCTGAAGCTGCCGCGGCCGCTCTGCCCGTGGCCCAATCGGCTGCTACGCCCGAGGTGCACTGACACATTGACATTACTAATAATTAATAACTAATTAATATTATATTAATTAAACAAATCATACATAACTTTTTCCTGTCACTGTTAGAAATTTTTAATTTCTTTTTTGTATGACAGACTGTTTACTTACTATTTGTAACTAAAACAAAAATATTCTTGCAATTTTGAATGCTTTTCAAACGTGTTGCGTTAATTACTATTAAATATCTAGTTAGCCTAACTAGAGCCAATCTGGCAAAACCAAAGTCATGTTCTTTATCAGCACCATAAATGTAATATAAAAGCTTTCAGACATTTTTGGCACCAAAATCATCGTATACCAGTGTAAATAATAAGCGGAAGAAGAAGAATATATGCTGCCTTCCATCGTCTATCAGAAATCCCATATTATCGGTTCCTTCCAAAAACAGGTCAGAAGTCAGAGCTGGGAATTATATCAAACCTGAGTTAACCGCATTCCAATACAGCAAGTCAGAAAGCCAGTCATCAATACTAGGGACCTGTTTTATAAAGTAGGTCTTCTTGCATAGCCGGATAACTGACTTAAGGTACCCCAGTTTAAATGGCCTTTATGTTATTTCCCTTACATTTAGCCCAGACTACCTCAAATATGAAAAGTTGTATAGAAATAGGCCTCAGTCCTAGCTAGGTGCATTCTTCCCCTTGTTAGCAATATCGGGTAATAACAATGCATTACACAGTATTTTGCACAAACAAATATAGTAACAACATATCTACAGATTGCGGTTTGACAGTACTGTGTGTATGACTGAAATAATGAAATGCAAATAGGACATAAGTGCTAATAGTATATAACTACAGCGGTCATTTCTGTTGATGAAGGGTGCTGTCCAGACACAGGAGTCTAGGAGTTGGGTGGACATGGGTTTTAATTTGGAAAAACACCCTCAGGAACATATAACAATATCATGACATTATTGAGTGGACTGACGAATCACTCACAGAAACAAATTTAAATACATAGCTTAAACACAACTAGAAACAGCTGATAACATGGGGATTCCACACGAGGTAGATGAGGGGGCGTGGCACACAAGAGGTTTGGCATGATCAGTGGTGCATGACAGGACCCCCCCACAACGGGACCGAAGAGATGAAGCTGGGGATACGACGGGACTCAGGGTACAACAGGCCAACAGCACCTGAGGAAAAAAAAGCAAAAAACATCAATGAACCAAGGGGAACAGCAATGGCATAAGGGACAAAAACTCGTACAGCAACTAACAGATCAAGAACATGAACAAGGACGGCAAGAACAGAAACAACGGAGGATCAAAAGCAGGGGGCACACCAATGAAATGAGGACAGGGACCAGAAGGGAGCAAGGGAGAACCAAACAGACACAGGGCAAAGATTGGAGAACCACTCACAAGGAATGTGAATAGCGATCCTCAGGTGAGAGTGGTACTACACGTCCCCGTTACAGGTAAAACAAAGTAAGATGACATGGTTTACTTTTTTCCCGGTTTAACCTAATTTTAAAAACTTTAATATTTCCGACAATAAACGTTTTGTAAAGAAGACAGATTATGGATTTAGCCAGCATTTTTTTATGATTTTACATTATGATTTCAGTGAGATATAAACGGAAACAAACGCGAAAAGTATGCTGCGTCGCCGACGATGCACTCGATCCCAGGGGGTTTATTGTCGGACCACCTCTCCTTCCCCCTTCGTGGAGATGGAGGAGGAGCTTGAGTGGGTCCCCTTGAAGATTTCCCTGACTCTTGCCCCAATGGACCTCTCTGGTGGGTCACCCAGACTACCACTTCATCATGGCAGATCCCAGCCAGGACCCCATCCTCTCCCTCTGTGAGACACCTGCGCAAGGGTTGCCTGCTGCTGCTCACCCTGCCCCCCAGCTCACCTTCGGTCCCCCTTGCGTTCACTCAGTGGTCACCTGCGTTCCCCCCGACTCCTGCTTGCCAGTTGCCTGTGGTCCCCCTGGCTTCTGCTCGACGATCCCCTGTGGTTCCCCCTGTGTTGACTCATCAGGTACCTGCCTGTCCCACCTCCAAGGCCTCGTTAGTTGCCTGCAGTTCCCCCAGCTCACCTCTTCGGTCGCCTATGCCTTTGCCGGCTGTGGCTTCACCTTCGCCTGTCACGGCTTCTGCTCCCTCCTCGCCTCCTCCGGTGTCTTTGTGTCGAATCCTTGTATCATCAGCTGTTCCCCGAGTACAAGACAATCCCATTATTACCATGCATCCAGCATATACTCTTCCATATCACTATATTCCCAACCCCATTACTACCATGCATCCAGCATATCCTCTTCCACATCCCTATATCCTCATCCCTATTACTACCCTCAGGGGCACTGTGAAGGGGGAGAAAACGATGACGATTCTCGGGGCCCATGACTGAGTGGGGGCCCGGAGAAGCCCCCAATAAAATTGCGTTGGGGGCCCTGTCAAGATTCTTTTCACGGGGCCCAAAATACTTAGCAGCGCCCCTGGCCACCCTGCATATCCTCTTCCACACCCTTATATCCTCATCCCCATTGTTACCATTCATCCAGCATATCCTCTTCCACATCCCCATATCCTCATCCCCATTGTTACCATTCATCCAGCATATCCTCTTCCACACCCTTATATCCTCATCCCCATTGCTACCATTCATCCAGCATATCCTCTTCCACATCCCCATATCCTCATCCCCATTGTTACCATGCATCTAGCATGTCCTTTACCCCATACAGTAGATGCGCCGGATAGAGAAACGTCTATCGGAAATCCCATATTATCAGTTCCTTCCAACTAAAGTTAAAGATCCAGGAGGCACGAAATCTCTCTCCAGACAGAGACACTATTTTAGGAGGTCACACACTTCATGGTTTATTTAGAAAAAGAGTAATTTTCTTTTGTCTCTTCAGACCTCTCGGCACAATTAAGCAGAATTTCTAATTGGGCACCAGAACACCCAGAGCTGCCTCTGGAAAACAATGAAAGGAACCACTACTAATACATTTCAATTCACCTGACACTTGAAAAATATTTCCTGGTATCATTTAGGACAGCTCATTTCAAAAGTGACTTTTGTGCACATCTTATTGACAGAGCTACTTTGTTGAATCTTATAGATTTCTACTATATAAGCTGTTTTGTAAAATGCCCAGAAAGAATACTGATATAATATAATATAATATAATATAATATAATATAATATAATATAATATAATATAATATAATATTCGACTTTTGATGTTAGCCTCCATGTTTTACGTAAAAGGGATATGTTTATGCGCGTTTTGACCACATCACATATGCATAGGCTGTTTTTGCCTAAATACACATTCATTTTACCTATTTATTACAATGGGCCATTATCCTTTGAAACAACCAAATTAGTATTTGCCAGTGTATTGTTCGGTAAATTGCGTATAGTAGACCTATCGCATTTTTATATTACTGAAACGAAGCAGCAGTTCATTAACCTAAGTTTTGCCCTTAGGTTATGTGTAAGACAGATGAATCCTAACACATTTACAATACCCTACATGTATTCCACTTGCTAGGTCGCCTGCTGATTTCATTATTTCCCGGCAAGTTAAAGTAACGCAAAAACTCAAATCGGTCGGGAGAGTTACATAGATGTTATCAATAATTAATTCTTGAAGTCGGCACATCTTAAGGGATTTGATGCCTCAAATTTTTGAGGTGAGAATGGGTATAGTTCAGATCAGATGTTTATTTGAGTGTCTGCTCCCCAGCGGACAGATAACCCAAACGGGAGCCACCACGTCCTTTCCCTGAGCAAACTGGCCAAGCCAAGTCTTGTAGATGAACCAGAAATAGAAAGGCGTCATCATAGGATACCTGCTGCTTCGGAATCTCTAGAGTTCGACTTAGCAAGTTTTCATAGCACGTTTCACTTATTCTGTGCAGAGCTCTGAAATGTGTGCCAAAGACCATCTACATTTCTGATTAATAAGTTTTTAATTAAAACATTATTTTGGAAGGGGAAAAGATTGAAGTAAACTTGATTAACTTGATTGCTTTTTAGTCATATGACGCCCAAAGAGAAAACTGACAGCGACTGCAATTTTGAAATAACGTATGTACTCATACTTTCAAAATCTCTTGCACTAAGAAATAGACGGAGCAGCATGATTGTTTGAATAATCGGTCTGTGCACCGATAAAAGAGATCCAGCCGCCAGAAGCGCTACTTTTCTGCCACCTATCACAAGGGTTTGCACATTTTTCAGGAAAATCGACATTGTGCATTAAGAAGATAAAAAAAACTAATGGCAAATATATAACGGAACAAAAAGCAAGCGAGGTCTTCCTATTTATTTCATCGCAGTATGCTGTTGTTTTAGTGACGCGCTTACCATCGCTTGAATGTTGTACATCAGATACCTGAACGTTTCCTTTTAAAATACTATAAGGGAGAGCCAGTTACCATTATATTTAAACTGAAGGAATCTGGTGTTCTCTCGGATCAAGTCGATTTCAGCACCAAGGACAGGTGTATTCCTACATCGCGTTTTCTGCAGGTGCAAACTTCACCAAATGAATTCTGAAACAGGAAATCAAGGTTTGGAATAATCTCAAAGCGAAGCATACTGTAGCGTCAGACCAAATGGGTAAGCGAATATTTCTTGTGTTTAATTTGATGTATTTTGTGTTTTGTGCCGGATCACTAAACCCATGTCCTCACAGCATCGATAAACTAAACAAGGATCTTTAGAAAAAAAACACAATAATAGTAATTTTAAAAATTAATAAACTGAAACTGGATAAATAACAAACTGGCACACATATAATGGAGCTTTGGTTAATAATTTGATTGGTTTCATTGAAAGATCTCTCCAGAAGTTTAATCAAAACTACCTATGAAAATGAATACAGTATGCATGTCTCAGTGTATGTATGATTTTATTCCTAACAACCAATTTATATGCGCAAATAAAACATACTGATAATTTTATTGTAATAAGCGTTTGTTTTTATAGTGACATGTACCGGGTACCCTTATTATTGTTAACAGCAGGTGCTTACAATATATTCTACAAATACCTACATTTGTCTCTTTGTAACCATGGACACGATACAGACATATTATGCAGATATTATGCAGAAATAAAATATTTTCGTAGACGTAGAATAACAATTGATTCACCAATTTCTGTCTGAAACGTAATTTTACAAACACGGCACGGAATACGAAAATGTTGTTTAGAAATGCAGAAAAGTTGTACAGGAGTTAACCGTGCTGGGGAGTAACATTGCTATACTAAGCACAGTAACACCTGGATACGTACAGTAATGCACACTGAAACTAACAGAGATACTTGTGACAAAGCATCACAGAAATAAAAACATAAATAGGTCCAGAAAGGAGAAAATTAAAAGTCTTAGTTATATCAATTAACCATTAATCACCTATCATTCACTAATAATTACTTTGGTTCAACTTTTTAAAAGCATTTTGAAAATCTTAATTCCATTTATCCATTAAATGATTTTATTTAATTAGAATGTTTTATAGATTAATATGGAACATAGTAATTCATAAAAATAACATTGCAACATAAAACATCAATCATGTTATATTGTTCAGAAAACGAACAAAGGGTGGAACACTGCAATTTTATTTTTTATAAATGTACAAGAACATTCATTCCAGTACTGTGTCGATTTCATCTGTGACATTGGTGTGAGTGCATTTGTGTGTTTATTCCTGATCACATCATCTGTGACCGTGGTTTGAGTGCAATCATGTGTTCTTATATTCATGTCCACATCATTTATGGTTGCGGTTCAAGTGCATTCATGTGTTCATATATTTATTGTCTACATCATCTGTAACTGCATGTGATTTGAGTGCATTCATGTGTTTATAGATTCATGTCCACATCACCTGTTACTGCAGTTTGATTGTATTCATGTGTTTATTTATTCATGTCCACATCATTTGTGACCACAGCTTGAGTGCAATCATGTGATCATCTGTTCATGAAAAAACATAAATCCCTGTAAATTCTGAGGCTCGTTTATGAAAATAGAGAAAGATACACAGCAAGAATGAAAGTGAAATAAATACATGTAAAAAAATTTTTTTGAATGCATTATAATTTAATAGTATATAAATATAGAATTATTATATTGACAACATTTTAGATAATGGGTCAGTAGCACTAGCATGAAGCCATATTAGATATCATATGCATTGTACTTTCATTTCAACCACTACTTCTATCACTCCTACTGTGACAGGTTATTTCATAGGGGTCAGCATGTTCTGTGACCGTTCGAAGTAGCATGTTCAATGAGACATAGTTCATATTGGTATTTCAACCAAAAATGATTGCTAACAAAATCTATCAAATCCAAGAAAGGGAGCCTGACCTGTTATATTTTCTTGTGTTCTGGAATGTAATTATGTAATTTACACAAAATTTATCCCAAAAGAAAGAAACCACGGAGGATGTAACGCTAACGCAAGACGTCACCGGACAATAATACTGGTCTGGGACTGAAATGGAGAATTTTTATTATTGCTGTTGAGAGATGATGCTATGGTGTTGCTTATGATTCTGTCCACAAGGAAAAAGAAATCTGCAAATAGGTTGAACAGTCGTGCTTTTCCTGCTTGGCGCTTAGAGGATCAATTTGGCCAGTCGATGAAGAAACCCAGCATACAAACAGTCTTTCATAACTCTTGGGGCCCAAACTGAATGCATGAGCCTCCTCACACTCACCCCAGCACACTAGGACGCAGCAGAGCAGCAACAGACAGAGTTCACGGAGGGTCCGCCTGCCTGCTGCCAGGCCAACCCACTGGCATGGTTACCATGGTTACTGGAATGTCTTCGCCACGTAAGGTCGACTGATTGGGCCAGGATCAGAGAGAAAGGTCATGGTAGACACCTTACACACAAATGATGTACACAACATTAAAGATAACATCCGTGAAGCCATCCTCCATCCACACATCCATCTTGTGTGTGCACTTATCCAGTTCAACTTCCTGATGTTTCTAGGAAATAAATGGCTTAGAGGCAACAGACAATCTTTAATTTGCAATTACAAAAGTCACATTTCTCTGCTGGTTGTGATTCCATTCATTGATCTATATTTATAATAAAATGAATATAGTAATGTAATATTATATAAAAACATCCAGAGTTCACAAAAAATGCTCCTTGGAAGCATACCTGAAGTTTATAGTCCCACTTTCTGAGTCCCTCATTGTACGGCTAGAAAATCTGCAGGCGCTGGGGACGCATCCATCTGCTCAGTATGTAAAGTATATTGCCAAAAGTATTGGGACACCCCCTCCAAATCATTGAATTCACGTGCTCCAATCGCTTCCATAGCCACAGGCGTATAAAATTAAGCACCAAGTCATACAGACTGCTTCTAGAAACATTCGTGAAAGAGTGAGTCGCTCTCAGGAGCTCAGTGAATGTAAGTGTGGTACCGTGATAGGATGCCACCTGTGCAATAAGTCCATTCGTGAAATTTCCTCACTACTAAATATTCCACAGTCAACTGTTATTGGTATTATAACAAAGTGGAAGCAATTAGGAACAACTGCAACTGCAAGTGGTAGGCCACGTAAAATCACAGAGCGGGGGCAATCTGATGGACGAGTCTGGGTTTGCCGGTTGCCAGGAGAACTGCATTGTGGCAAGTGTAAAGTAAGGTGGACAGGGGATTATGGTGTGGGGTTGTTTTTCAGGGGCTGGCCTTGGAACTCTTAATGCTGCTGCATTCAAAGCCATATTGGACAATTTCATGCTCCCAACCTTGTGGCAACAGTTTGGGGATGGCCCCTTCCTGTTACAACATGACTGCACACCAGTCCACAAAGCATGGTCCGTTAGGACATGGATGTGCGAGTCTGGTGTGGAGGAACCTGACACCTGACTGGCCTGCACAGAGCCCTTGACCTCAACCTGATAGAACTCCTTTGAGATAATTTAGAGATGAAACTGTGAGCCAGGCTTTCTCGCCCAACATCAGTGCCTGACCTCACAAATGCTCTCCTGGGAGAATGGTCAAAATAAACACTCTCCTAAACCTTGTGGACAGCCTTTCCATAAGATCTAAAGCTGTTATAGCAACAAAGGGTGGGCCAACTCCATATTAAAGCCTATTTATTAGGAATGGGATGTCAGTAAAGTTCATGTGTGTGTAAAGGCAGGTGTCCCAATACTTTTGACAATATTATGTATGTTAAGCTGGAAATATAGTGTAGGCATTGGGGACACATCTGTCTGCATAGTGAAAACTTGCCTGAACATGGAGCCTAAACTTAAGCTAAACTTATTTGGAATTTTTTACTTTGAAGAGGAGTGTATCACCCAAAAGCACACTCCCTACAGTGTCTGTACAGCACCTGCTCCCCTTGCCAGTCTAATTATTTATATCTCAAAATAAGACATGTGACCTTCAACATGCACACATTTCTAATAACATAATGCGGCAATGCTCGTAGACTATCTCATTTGGCATCCGCGGTTCATCGAATGACTAAGTTGGTAAGTATTTTTGGACCTTTCAGAAAGATCGCAGAAACTCGCAAACGACGAGTAAAAACAATACTGAAACTGATTTAGATCACATAAAATCATGTTAAAATAAAAATATTAGTAACATATAGGTTAATGTTTGTTAAGTGTAAGTGTACACTATATATTTGATATCATCACTTCCTTGATGGTCGTCTTTGAGACGCTGAGGAATCTCGCATTTTGAACCTTTCCGTGCTGATATATATGCATTTAAATCTCCAAAACGTAGTGCTCCCTCTGCATACAGTACTACTTTGTACACAATGGGAATAATTTAGATGGTTTGTGAGGTATATTATATAAAACAGTACTGATAGGAAATATCAAAGCAATCTGACATGCAAAGTGTAGGTCACACAGTACAGTACTATTTGTTTAGAAATCAGTAAAAATTTGCCGTTTTATGTCATCGTTTAGCCTAGGAGACTGTTATAGAGATTAGGTATATAGAGGTTAGGTATGCCCAAGTATGATTTGCGAATGCGAAGTTTGTGTTACTGTATATGCGTTTGGTTCTTCTAGAGTGTTATCATACTGTAGATTCAAGCTCTTTCACATGCGTTCAAGACATTCTTGCTGCACCTTGTCTGCCCCTTAATAACCAAAGCTTGCATACACATGCGACAGGAAAGCGTCTTGTCAGTAAACAAAATAAATAACTTTAACACATTTCCTCTAAGAAACAGGGGAACTTCTTACTTCCTTGAACATTTCCATCACAAGCAGATAAGGAACGCGCGATAAAGCCGGAAAACAGTGCCGGTATTGCGGTTGCATCTGCAGCAAAATGAACTATGCTTATCAAGACATCAGTTTAAAATATGACGATTCTTGTCTCCAAAATGTAAATTTAATTATGTTTAATTTAGTTTTAAAAATATGTTTTCTTACAATTAATATAGTATATTTAACATAAATTACTTCAATGTATATTTTAAACGATTATCTGAGATAGCAAATATAACATAGTCAATGCGCAATATATAGTAAAATTGCAATATCTAGTTAGTGTATTGTGGGCAATATAAATGTGTGTTTTTTAAATGAACATTATGTTAATATATTAATTATCATGTAGTGTGTATATAGTTTAAATAGACTGAAACGTAATAGAAAGAACATGAAGCCATGTTTCATGTGTCTGTTAAGGCCGAAGTAAGTTTGGAACTCTGCATTTATTGGGTCAATAATACTAATACTAATGCTTCATTAGTTATCTTTACACACTATGTGTCTCAGCCCTCAGTCACCCCACTCTGTCACTTTACATGGTCTACCACTTCTGGTTGAATTTCTGTTGGTCCCAAACCCTTCCACTTTGCGATAATACCACTTACAACTTACTGTAGAATATCTAGCAAGGAAGAAATTTCACAAACTTGTATCCTATGACAGTACCACACTTGCATACAATGAGCACTTTAGAATGATCTATTTCACAAATTTTTGTAAACCTCACTGCATGGCAAAGGGGCTTGATTTTATATACATGTGCCAAGGGGTCTCAATAAAACACTCAAACTCTGATCAAGAGGTATGTCCCAATACTTCTGACCATATATCACATATACAGGTAGTCTTCGGGTTAAGAACATTGGACAGCTCATACTTATAAATGGATCGCAATAAAATCTATTATATGAAAATTTCAAATTAAATGCTATGGTTCATAATAACAAACTCACACACTGCTTTGTGTCATTCATGAAAACATTTTGCAGCTTCAGTGGTTGATCGGCAGGACTATTTAACAGAATAATTTTCATTATGCCGCTTTTGCTTAATATACATTGCCGACACAAAGCAAGCATCAGCATTTATGCATCTTCAACACAACATTACAACAGATTGGAGGTACAGTACAGTTACAGTACAGTACTTTTATTATTACCGAATTATTAATATTGTGTACTGTATTACTAAGTTTAAGAAGTTTTAGTTTACTTGGAAGTGTTTTGTAAGAATTTTATTATTTTAGAATTTTTAGTAAGGTAAAATATATACTAATACAAACATTTGACTGACAATTAACAAAACCCATACGCACTTGTTCCCACTTACCTACAATTTCGACTTAATACAGACTTATGTAACAGATCTCATTCGTATCCTGGGGGCTGCATGTTGCTTTTTGCCAGGGCCCCTGAATGAAAACTTGTGTCCAATCTAGTGAACAGTGAAATTGGAGAGAACCACTGCTTAGTTGGTATATATTAAAGAGAGTTTTTGCCAGGTTATGGTGCAAAGTTGGGTTAGGAGATTGAGATTGGGAGAGTGCTCAGTAAATCATTCTCCTTGTTTCTGAACCGATAACCAAAATGTTGCACTTAGAAGAAGGCTATAGATTGGTGATATTTTGGATTAGGTGGGATGAAAAGCTTTATCACCAGATTGAAAGTGTTTTCTTAGTCTGACACACATTATGTCGATACAGCAGAAAGCACACCAGAGCGGGTTTCACACAGATTACTTTTTAATTTCATAATCAAATGTTTTTTTCCAATATGGAAAGGTAAGGCAGAAAGGACATCATAGAAGTACAGCTAGCTGAAGCTTCTAATGAATTACTAAACAAAAGCAGGAACAGAAGTTTCAGAAGGACCGAGTGAAGAGATTTCAGTGGAGCAGAAAATTTTTAGTCTTTATGAATTAGTATACTTGTCCCGACTTCTCTCCCAGCTGAGTGTAGGGAGACGATACGTTTGTGGACAGAGCAGCTAGATATGCAGTGTTCTCTGTGAAAACGACTTCCTCTCCAAGACGCATACTCCTGCTGTGTTAATGCTGAGTGAACCAGGAGTATGAAGCATCCTCGTTTTGTTTGTCTGCCATCTAGTGTTCAGATAGTGATGGAAAGGCTCAGTCACCTAAATGTTTAGGTAGCTGGTAGCAGCTGCATCATTTGCATTATGCCACTTGGTGAAATGCAGAGACCATAGCTGATTGAAAAAAAAACACAACAGTAACTGTAAATGCATATTGCTGCATTCTGCAGTTCATTGTTGATGAGCTTGTGGGAGTTATACTTACACAAAAAATGTTCTCAGGGCGCAAGGGAAAATGATTGGTTCCAAGCAAGTAGAGGGGGTGGGACTATGACATCTGATTGGTTGGACCTATCTCATCTTACACTCTGATTGGTTATCTATCTGAACCAATTTTTCCTTCTGCCCTCAAAACATTTTTTTGTAAAGTGTTGATGAGAGTATCCTGGGGAGACACTAAGGGGATTCATACCTTCAGATTGGACTTGGATGTAGCCAAAGACACCAGTTTCACACAAGGCTCTACATTACAGTATGTAAAGTTCACTGGCGAGAGAAAACACTCACATACACATTTAACTTCTTCAGATCTCAAAACAGTACAATAGCAAACAAAAAGGTCACACAGCACCGTGTAACACAAAAACAGCAAAGTGGCAGTAAAAGAACAACAAGACGACAACAAAACCATGTACTGTGGGAACCAGAACCACAAAAATGCTGTATCACTGCAATTTATGGAATATATTTTTAAATCATTTCGAAAGCTTGTTTTGCATGTGGTGACTAACACAATGATCAAATACATATACTGTACATAGTTTTAGGTGTATAATTATTACAAACAGGAAGCTACATAATCTTTGCATAGTTGTACAAGACCATTTGAGCATTGGTGTAATATAGTTTTTCTCAATTGCTTTGGAGCATTTCTCAATTGACAATTAACATTTGCAAAATATATATAAATAAATATAATTCCCACACCATAATGTCACTTCTGCATAGCAGAACATAATTTCTCATTGCTTCACAAATATCCAAATGTCTTAGTACACACAGTGGTACCTTGGTTCTCGAACTCACTAGAACTCGATTTTCTTGAAAGTCGAACAAACCAGTTTGACCTAGAATTCCATCTGAATATCCATCAGAAGTCGACTATGAATGCCGACCTAATATAAATTGTATGCGCCAGGAAATGAGTCATACTACAATGCAATTCTTACTGGAATGCCTTCTTCGCAGACTGGAAGATTAACCAAATAAAGCTGCGCAACATCACAGTAACTAACAATAAATAAACCATTAACTTACGTGAACTATTAGAGCATTTATGTCATTTATTGAAACTTTATTTCACCAGGTAAATTAACTGAAATTCAGTTCTCACTGCTTTACGTGACTTCAGGAGAAATAGCAGATTACGCATCGGAACTGTATGGGGATACAAACGTCATGCGCGTAACTAAACTCTTCAGCCAATAAGGGTAAAGATGTGTCGTCACGGAGGCGGTTCCAGTTTGTGCAGCCGGGTGAGAGGATGCATTTCGTCAGGATCAGAATGCATTGCTTTAAGCCAGCGCTGTAAGGAAGTCAAACGCACCCAATGACCGGACTGGGGAAACAAACTGAAACGCGGACTTAATACAGAGGACTAATGGCAACAACCAGAATCAGCTGATCACATGGGGATCCCACACGAGGTTAACGAGGAGGCGTGGCACACGGAAGGAGTGGACAATTGGGGCAGGACAGGGGTAATGTGAGATCTTTATCGTTTTGGAAGCCATTAAGAAAAAATGCTCTTCTTGTTTTATCGTGTTCATTTATTGTTTAAATGAAAAAAACCCCCACATATTTAGGTGTAATTTTGGGGGTCCGGGAACCAATTCATTGGTTTTCCATTCTTTCTTATGGGAAAATTCGATCAGAACTCGAACTTTGTAGGAGTCGATCTGGAGTCCGGAACGGATTAAGTTAGAGAACCGAGGTACCACTGTAAATGCAAATAGATTTGTACACTTGTCATCATTTGGCACAAATTTCAGTTGCTTTAGTATTGTTGGTCAAAATTAATTATGTAGATTCCCATTGTAAAAATTTTACACCCAAAACTTGAGTTAAATGTTTATTGTAAGGCAAAGGCTTTTGCAGCTAAACCGTAGTGTTGTGCTATATGCTATTTTGAGAAATGCTATTATAGTCTTGAGATTGTTAAACATGTTTCATGAAATGTGCCAGAGCAATCAAGAAAAATTGTAACTTTCATTAACGACTTGGCTCTCAAAGAACGGTTTCCATTGGATGTGTGTGTGTGGGCTTCTGATTGGAATAACTGATTAGAACAGATGCATCATATTTAAAAAGGGTTCTTGATCCCTGAAAAATGGGTTACCTGGTTTAACTAACTCCATCATGTTGTTGCTACTTTATTTGCCATTTGTAAAAATACATCTATGTTTTTTTTCACATATCTCATCTTATTCCCCCATGAGTGAATCTTGGGGTCTGAGTGCTAGGTCAGCCACTTATCCAGTTCCCGAGGTGACAGGATCGAGGTTCAAAATGCGTTATTGCAATCGAAAACTAAACTGAAAAGAAACATTTAAAAATGATTCAAATAAAGTCTAATTTTAGAAAATGGATCTAATGGTGCCATCAGGGGGGAATTTGTATGTGTAAACAACTGACAGCTGTCGCATAGGTTTACTGATTTAATGGTTATGAGATTCCTTTTATGTTTGCAAAAGCTTGATAAATTGAGGGACATAATAATGGCTAAGCTAATGAATTCTTGAAGTAAGAACTTTGGAATTGGAAAGAAAAATTATCCATTAACAATAAATATTAAATAAAATAAAATAAAATCCATTAACAGTCCAGGATAACTTTCAGTATCAGTCTTACCTTTCATTGAAAAATGAATTAATTTACAGTTTTTTACAATTGTTGTCAGACATTTCTCAATATAATGTCCATAAAATGACATTGCAAGTCTGAGTCAAGTCTCAAGTCATGCAGCCTCGAGTCTTTCCATCATTTTTGGTGTCGAGTCACAAGTCAACAAATTTGTGATTTAAGTCCGAGTTGAGTTGTTAGGCATGTAACTTGTGTCCCTACCTATATCTATTTTTAAAATTATTTTTTTGTGGTTAAAAATTGTTGCAGCAAAAGTCCACCATAGTATGTCGTACCCAAGTCCTTCATAAGCAGAGGTAGGTTAAAAAGAGAGTATCCACTTTATCATGGTTGTCCTCACACAGTTTTTACGTCTGTATCTGCAGGATCTCAGAAGACCTTGCATTCAGTCAAGTGAAAATGCAGACAGCAGAGAATTAATATATACTGAAATTATAAAACTAATGTTATGGTATCGGGGCGGCATGGTGGTGCAGTGGTTAGTACTGTTGCCTCACACCTCTGCAACCTGGGTTCGAGTCTCCGCCTGGGTTACATGTGTGTGGAGTTTGCATGTTCTCCCTGTGCCGTCATGGGGTTTCCT
>JAABNY020000129.1:10155334-10166989 GCA_015164015.2 Brevimyrus niger
GCAGCAGCAATAGGAGCCACTCGGGATGTATAACCAAAAATCCTGCATTTACAGCCTCCGCCTCCAACTTCGTGCCAACGGTGTGTAACGGTCGAGAGGTGCTGGACTCCACAACATCCTCCTTGTGAGAAACGGACACCTGTCCCACCTCCCAAATACGCCGACTACTTACACTTGATGGTTAAATAACAACATTAGGGAAAATGCCACGTGTCGCAGATATAGGACGTCTGATTTTGTTGTCTCCAAGTGCTGTGAATACAATGTTCTGTTGTCCCCTTCTCTGACCAGTAGCTATAATAAAACAAACTTCAATATACACCTTCTTCTACATTAAAGAAACCTTTTTGAATCAGTAAAGCTTTACAATGTATCAAGGAAAATGTTTTAATGTAGATTTTGGTGAACCAGTTTGTGCTTTCTTATGTAAATAAGATGTGTTCTTAATTATATTAAAATTTCACCTGTCTAACCTTTTAGTATTTATTATATTATCTTGGTTTAAAAAATTAAAAACAGTTTATGTTGCATTGGAAACTAGTTTTCTTTAATGAGAAAGTACCTATACTTATCATGGTACACAAAGACATTTTGTCATTACATTTCACTAAATAAATATATAATAAAAAATTAACTGCATGTTTCCTTAACAGCTACTATTTATTTCTGGAAATCAATTTATTAGGGCTATCCTGTGTGGTACCAACCAACAGGAGGGCTCCTGTCACCAAATGGCAGATAATCTCAATCACAGGATTAATGTAGCTCATGAAGCCTTGCCACGTATGGCGCCATGTTGACGTCAATCGAACTTGTCAGTCATCGGTCCTGGTGACCTTAATCGGTCCAAGGTCCAGTCCTGATGCTCGTGTGTGTTGGAACATGGGCACTCCGACTGGCCTAAGGCTACAGTCCCATACATAACAGGGCTTGACACATTATCCCATAATCATCATCAGATTTATGGTTTGTACCAGGCTGGACAGCCTTCGTTCACATTTCACATCGATTAATCTTTGGCCGCCCAAGACCCTGTCGGCAGATCAAAGTTTTTTTTTTTCCAAGGTGCTCAACACGGCAGACCCCGAGAACCTCACAAGCCTGACCCAGTCATCCACCCATGATTTGTCCCATGTCAAAATCACTCAGACCTTTCTCGCTGCCTATTTCTGTATTCATCATGTCAACTAAAAGTACTGAAGGTCAGCCAACTGTCTAATGTACCCCAGACCTTGACAGGCCCCCCTTTTCACTAGCTAGACAACATTATTTGGTTTACGTGGGGGTGGTCATAATGTTTTTCCTCATCAGTGTATATATGCAACAGATGCACGGCACAAATTATAGCGATTCAAGTTATTTAACCAATAAAAAAGTATACAGTTAACATGTCAGCATGCTGAAGCTTTTATATTCATGCATGTTTTTCCTCCATCATTTGCTTGAGTCTTGTTTCTTCAGTGGAATGATATAAACTCCATTTTTCGCTTCCTTAATTCTCCACCATCTGCCCAGCCTGTCACATAGAGAGCTTGTTAACAGTGGCAGAAAAAAAACAAAAAACACAAACCATTCCCTAAATCAGTTTTGTATAGGCTGCTCCAGAGAAAAAGCTCAGGTGACACTGCCACCTACTGTCCAATCTTCCAATAGCATACAATTGACTACAAGAGCCACATGTTTCTCAAGGGCATTTTCAACGTTGCCTCTGTGGAGTGGGTGGCATTACAATGTAAAATAATTAGTAAACTATCAAAACAATGTAGCAAGAATTACTTACAGATCTAGTGCTAATTTCATACAACATAAATTCTTATATTGTGTACAGGTTTGAGAGAGATGGATAACGGCAAATCTATCAAAATGTCTTTTGAAGTGCATATTTTTTTTTTTTTAAATCTCCATCATTCAGGCCCAAATTACTGATACTTAGAGCAACCAGAAAGTCATCCTAACGTGTGATTTATCTATTTGATAATGACAAGAAAAATCATTCGCCCACTGCCGCCTTTGCCTTCCCTCCATTGTAGTAATTCAATGCTGACATTTTGCTCGCACACAGTAATTATAAAAGGTACATAGTTACCTGTGTTCCTGGCCGACTCCAGCCACCAGGAAATTTCCAGAGTTTGAGAATTTCAGACTGTTCACGAAACCTTCCTGCCAGAGGGAAGACAGCAAACTGAACATTGTGTGCAAACGTTTACTCCCCCCTTATTCTGTCCTCAGCAGGGCTCTGCTGGGATTTCACACAGTCTGCCATCGTACTGGAAAGGCTTGGCGTTTAAGGGTGCGTCTCGAGGCTCGGTGTGCAGCCCTATCACAGCACATCCGCAGGGTTGAGGTTTCGAGTCGGTGACAAATCTGCTGTGTATGGGGAGTTCGGCCTTTTCGCTTTAAGTCGTACAGATTACCTCCTGTATTTCACTTAGTCCAGGTCTTACCTCCTTATCCGCATATTACATGGCCTTTTTTTCCTTATCTATTATTTATTCTTCTGCTGCACTGCTGTTTGTTTCCCCCCATGCACCTTTCCCCTCTCTGGACAATCAAACCTACAGCACCTGAATGTATGTTCCCAGTGATAGACTAGCATCCCACCTAAGACAGACCCCTGAGCTAGGCCTTATGCTCTCTGGCTAGGATCTAGGCACCTCTGTCAATGACTCCTGATTTATTCCATGGAGAAAGCCTCTGATGCCAGTTAGCAGGTCTGATGAGTGAGAGAGGGAGCGGCCTACCACAGGGATGCTGAAGAGAGCCTGCAGGTTACGGTAGCCGTCGCCACACTGCCACAGCCGCACCTGGGAATCATGGGAACCTGCACAATTACAGCATGGTTAGCCACCACACTCAAGTTCACAGTGGCAGGAACTGATCTGCAGCCAGTCTGACACGTCTCCAGATCAGACAGCAACATACATACATTGACATACTCATGATCCAGCAAATAAGACCATATTTAATATAGAAGAATCATTGAGAAAAATATTAAAGCAATTACAGATTACTGTTCACAAAACCATATCAATGAGATTCAAACAAGTCTGAATGCAGGTATTTTGTGCTGGACTGCAGCACAGCCCCACCCTCAGTGGGATTAGATCTAATCTCTAAATCCTCCTGTCTGACCCTAAACATCCAGGCCCGGCTCACTGCCGTCAGCTGTGCCCTAAACCCTCACTGGGCTGGCCTCTCTTCCAGATCCAATCACTACAGGATTTTATGAATTTAAAAACCATGACGGTGCAGAAATTAATAAATGAAGAAGTGACACAGCATGTCACTCTAAGAGCAGCACGGCGGCTCATACCTGAGGCCACCAAATCCGTGTTGTGCAGAGCAGCCACAGCACAGATCCAATGGGGCTGCTCCAGGCCACTGTCTCCATGGACACCATGCACCTGCTTCACTGTACAAAGCGGCTTTTTCTTGTTGACGCTCCATAAGGCCAAAGACCTGGGGAAGGAGGCCAGCCATCAGTCCCAGTGCAGCTCATCATCATCATCATCATCATCATCATGAATGAAGGGCAGGGGGCATGTGTACCCATCATCCACAGCACAAACATCATCGCCACCATCCCATGTGTGCACATGGCTTACCCATGATCACCAGCGCTACTACAATCAACACCACATGTGCACATGGTGATTATGGGTGACCCAAACTGTCATCATCACATGTACTCAGTGATGCTGCTTACCCATCATCATCATCATCACATGCACTCAGTGATCCTGCTTACCCATCATCTGCTCCTGTTATCATATGTTCTTCATTTATGAGTTGGATGCAGTCAATGGAACCTCTAAAGCATAAAAAAAGATTTTTAATTGTTGTTTTTAAATGTTAACAATAATTGCACACAGGCCACAGAAGATGTGTAATTAAGCAGAAACCAGAATACATGGATTTCATAGTGATGCCAGCCTCTCGCTGTGACTCGGTTGTATGAAGCGGTTATACATGCACAATACAAGAGACAGAGATGGATGTAGATTTCACAAAAAAAAATCCAAATCCACATAAGGACACAGAATCTATAACAAACGGACTTAATGCAAATGGTTAAGTTTTAAGTACCAGACCTGTATGTTTAGATTGCACAGCAGGCAAGGCCAGACCTCAGAAAGCAGAATGATTCTCTGCCTTAACCTAACATCTTGTAACAATACATTACGTAATAACGCAGCATTATGTAATAACTCGGCAAGATGTAACAAATTGAATGATAACATCATCATCAGTAGGGTTGCAATATAAAATTAAAATTGGCTGTAAATTTGTTACATTTTGACGAGCGATTACATAATGCGTTGTAACACATCCGCATTAATACACGAGCAGTAAACAGTCAAAGGCAGTCACAGCGTTAAGTTACGTTTAGCAACAGAATAAATGTTACTGTTTATCAGACAACGCTTTAAGTCCAGGTGTGACGAGACCAGCCCTTTGCTCCACTCTTCACATAGGAGAAGCGGCTGTCACTCTCAGACCAACAGTCTCACTCACTCATGGCCGTGGAACACCAGCTGTGACTCCTCTGCAATCTTCCACACCCGGACAGTGCCATCTCGGCCCCCCGCCGTCACACACCGCTCCCGGCTCAGGCTGTCCAAGCCCGTGATTGCGTCCTGGTGACCAAAACTAGAGAGGGAAACTCAGATCACTCTGTGCTGATGCAGACTCACAGCCAGTTTTTACATATTATGGGGGCCGGGCTATCCAATCAGAATGGTAAACACACTACTTCAAGGACTTTTCTAACATGACAATACTTACAGTGTTTCTACATATGCATTCTCATCCACATTCCACACCTTGATTGCTCGATCCTTAGATGCACTATACAAGTCATGAGTGCCCTTCCTAAAGGAGAGTCCCTGGACATAAAAAAAAAGGCAAAGGCCATCAAACAGGTTGCTAAACTCTAGATTGCGAACAAAAGACCAGTCTGAGAGCTCACCGAAATAGCATCTCTGTGCCCTGTTAAATTCTGGAGATGTTTGCATGTCGCTCCATCCCAAATCATGATCAACTTATTCATGTCACCAGTAGCCTGAAAAAAAACACATATGAAATGACAATTGAATTTCTTTAATTTTTTATTTTTTTTTTTTTAAATAAGTGCTGTATTACACTCCTACTTCCTGAGTAGATTTCAAATTTGCAGGCAAAGTACTAGAAATGTGCCAGTGCATATATTGATTCCAGCTGCTAATAAACTGATAAAACACTTCAAACTGCATCTGTCATTTTGTCCAGAGGAGTCTAACAGTGAGGTAAGTGGGCAGGCTCACCAGGTATTTGCCATCGGATGATATTGCCATGCAGAGGATGTGAGCAGTATGGCCCACATGGCGATCCTCAGTCCCCTTCCTTCCTCCAGGGACAGTGCATAATTTCTGACCACTCACTACATCCCCTGTATTAATAAAACACAATTTGAACAGCCAAGAACACAAACAGAGGCCATTTTAACTAAGCAACAAACAGCCAAGTACAATGCAAGCCTCTATAATCAAGCATCTATGAAAATTCAGGGGTATTAAAGTGTATAACTACATCTACAAAACCAAGGCAGAAAAGACAGCACTTTGCTTGACAGTCACTGACATTTGATAATTGAACAGTCCTTGGACGCAGAAAAGATGAACTTGTCATCTGGTGAAATAACCAGGCAGGTAACCGGAAGCTTGTGGCCTCTTAAAAGACGAAAGTCAACAGGATCTGGAACCAGGTACTGCAAAACATCACAAAAAGCAATGATCAGTCTTCCCTACAAAAACACCAAAAACATATACATATAAGCAAACCTTACAGGACTTACATTTCTTGCAACGAAGCGCTGAAGTTTTCCTTTCTGTTCAAGCTAAAGGAAAGAAATGACATAACGTGTTGTCTATGAGAATTTAAAAATGACAGGTGTTTCTCTGTTAAGGACTGTATCGTGATGGAAATTACCACTTCCTCCTGAAGTCTTCCAGCAATCACAGCTGCCTCGTAAGACTTGTCTTCAGCTGCCTTCTCCTCTGGAAAATGAAATGATTTGTTATGAGGCTGTTCATGAACAAGTTTAATTTAATAAATGTAAACATACTGCTTTTGTAATCATAGTGTGAATACATCTGTCTTTTGCAAAGTTACCTTTAATATGAGACTACAGAGACCGTTAGCGTTTCCACCTGAAAGCCATGTGTTGTTACTGTGCATAAATTGCCGTCTTAGGTTTAGTGATCCCACACATGAAAAACATACTGTATGGCAGAAATGCAAAGTCATTTCACATGTTTGCTCACCCTCTTCCCGTAGCTGGTCGAGGTAAAGTTTGGCCAGACGGAGCTTCTTTTCCTGAGCGGTCTCATCGAACCGTTCCTCCTCAACGTCTTTTTTCTTACTGACTGGTGGACTACAAAAACAATAAAATAAATGCAATAAAGACCACATTTAGAAAAGTCAACTTTAATAAAGTAAAAAACCTGTTTGGTATCAGCTTACCCTTCTGTTTCTGAATCACTTGAGATTTCTTCGTTAAGTCTTCTGGATTTAAGTTTCCTCAGGGTTCCTTTAATTTTAGCATCACCATCACCCTGAAAGCACCGTAACTGTGATTGAACTTCGGCTGACAATTAGTTAAAAATCAAAAGATGTTCCTGTCAAATTTCATATATAAACGTGGTTCAACATGTGGCGAAAAAATGAAAAACCCAACATTCACCGAAGCAAGATTAAATAGAAACGATGAACATTCGAACCCACCTTTCTTTTCCTACCAGACTCTCCATCTGTTTGAGAAACTTTGGTGTTCCCCTTCTTTTTAATAAAGAAAGACGACATACTGTATAATACCACTTTAAATAATACCTAGATACTCTTGCTTAGTACTCCTTCAAATTTTCATTACACTAACCGAATCAGGATGCATGTCTCGCACAAGCAACCTTTCCCACGTGCGAAGGTCTAACCACGCCCTCAACGGGGGTAAATGACTCTAATATGCTGTATCAATGTATACGTAAGCACTGGAAGCCCACCTTCTTAACGTATCAAGTATTTCTATTGAACGTTCAGCCGGAAACTAGAATTGTTGAAATGTAATTGGGTGAGACGGCTCTGAACCGGAAGTATGTGTATCAGGCATTAAAACGGAGAAACATACTGCGAAAATTTCAGTTCCACAGAGCTTGCATCCATTTTGCATAACTACTTTAATATTCTTGTTATCGTTATGGTATATTGTAATATATAAAGTAGTATGTCTTGCTAAATGTTCAGTTAGTTATCATCAAAAACCTACCTATACAATATATTGTCTATCAGTAATCTGTTTCAGTTATGATGAGTAAGAACTGAACTGAGACCAGGATAAGCGGTTATGATGGATGGGGGGGGGCGATAAATGGGGTAGTTTGCACACCCTACAGATTGTTTACAATTATAAAACTGTCACGTACTTGTAAATGCGTGTGCCTGTGTGTGCAGACTCAAATTAAAAATCTCACTTCGACTGGCTGACCAAAGTTGGTAACCCTGAACATAGCGGCCTTTACAGTTTCTGGTTTGCTAGTTAGTTGTTAACTTAAGGACGTCCCTGCATCACTGTTCACCGAAATGGATACACACTTATCCCCAAAGTAAACGATACCGGAACATAAAATACATTGTGGTGCATGCGCGAAAATGGTGCACATGCGCGCTGCAAACGGGGTAGGGACAGTGACAGCGATGACAACACCCTCGTGATTTCAGCGAAGTAATTGCGCACTGCTATAGTTACAGTTTTCTTAAGTCGTTGACTCTACAAACTTAAGGTAATTAAATGCATTGTCTTCTCAAGAATATTACCTTCGATTTGTTGCTTATATGTGTTTTTTTTTTTTTAACCATCGGGGCTTTTTGAATTCATCCATTATTAGCCGGTTTCATCTGTCATTTCAATCAGGAAGAATAAAGCGAGATATAAACAGAGGTTTCACTGCGTTTATTTTGAAGCTGTTGTACCAATAAGCTTTTACCAATCCGTTCGAATAATGTTTTACACCAGGGATATCGATGTATTTAAGGTTTCTAAAAGACTGGAAGTTTTGACATAAGATAGAAGGAGAGCAGATCTAGACAGATATTGTAGTCATTGCCCTCCGTATACTACAACGCCTTACATAGTTTGTGGCCTCATATTTGTACTGTAAATTATTGAAATTGTAAACTACAAAAAAAGTATTCGCTATAAAATATAACAGTTTCCAATGATAAATTAAGTTTTTATTAAATTAAGTAATATATTCCATAAGGTTCTAAAGAACACAGACATCTGATTCTGGCATTTTAATCTGTTTTATTACAAGATCACTATAACCTTTGTTGGAATTATTTTATAATGAACCCTTTTAAAAGCAATATTTTAGGAATCACCTGTGTATAGACGGCTATATATGAACAATAATAAATACTGTGTGTAGTTTCACAAGGAGAAGAACTCTTGGCAGATGGCACCAAAGAGAAAGGGAGGCTCAGCCACAAAAGCTGGTGGAAAGAAGGTTAAGGAAGAGCCCAGCGCACCAAAGGATGCTTTTAGGACAGCCAAAGAGGCCTTAATGGCAGCGTCAGCACAGGAGAAGAGCCAGAGAAGGGCAGATATGCATTTTGAACGTGAGCACATGTCAGCCCAGGTAAGTCCACTGGTCCACAATATTCCTGCACAAATCAATCATTCCATCAATCAGTAAATCAAATAATCATCGGTTTTTATCACTCTAAGAAACTGATGTGTTTCTATTTGTTTACTGCTTTTCAGCTACATGTTTGTAGCTTTTGAGGAATATGTGTGTATATGACATATTACATATTATTAGGGTTTTTTAGGGTCATTTCTCAATATTTATGTTAGTGAATGTCTTAAGATTCAGAGCATCAAGGTGCCTTACAGCTCTTGTCTCACCACCATAGCGTGGTTGTACGTTTGAATTCATCCCCAGTTCTTTGAATTGAGTTTGATTCTTTTTATAACACAGTACAGGATCCAAACAATAATAATCCAAACAGTAATAATCCATAATGTGGTTTAATTCCAAGACCCATGATGATTAATGACAAACAAATGATTAAAGGATAATCCAGAACCTTAAGGCAATTTATTGGAAGCTCAGCCTAGCTGCATTTATGCCGACTCAACTCTTTAAAAGCACACATGTTTGTAACGTGCTATTTGCCTCACATGTCCATTGCTTTGGGGGAAAAATAACTTTCGCTAAATAAAGTAAATACATAAAAGAATTCTAGCCCATACCTACTGCTGGGCCTGAACGCTAAACAAAAGACTTAATAACTGAAGGGAAGACATTCGGGTTTAAATAGCCAGATACTGTAGTTGATGACTCAGTTGAGAACAATGATCAGGAAATAGCAGCAGTGCACTCAGTATCACAGCAAGGTTGAGTTTTAACAATTGTGTATGGGGGAGTCCAAAGTATGCATGGGTATAACCTGTCCCAGTGTTACTGGGGCTTTTTTTCCCTGCTGGAAAGACACCTAAATAAATATATGTGAGTGATGTTAATATGTGATTTGATTTGACCAAATGAATCCACCACACGTTCTGAATAAAATGGGGATAATAGTCTAAGCTGTGTGTTATCTGATGATGAAATGACTTTCATAATCATCATCATAATACTAAAGTTACTCAAAATCTCCCATAATAGAAATTAGACAAAACATTTAAACCTCTTTCATTTATATTGTGAACTCCACATTGATTAAAAGTATGACTGAAAACATATACAGTATCATGAATCATTGTATCATGTTTTATTATACATGTTGTAATTCGGAGACGTTTTGTTTGTATTAGTTAAGCATTTAAAAAAAGGGTGGGTAGATGAAATGATGGCAGTAGAGTGACAGACAGAAGTGACCCTGTATTGCATTTGATTTTTGTGGGTTAGGTTTAATATTTTTTTCCCACCCACCAGGTATATGGAGACTATGACTGCATGCTTAATCAAACCAACATTGGCCAGAACAACAACAAATTTTATGTTATTCAAGTTTTACAAACGGTACATGAAGAATTCTATTGTTGGACAAGGTGGGGCAGAGTGGTAAGTCCACTCAACTTTGATCCACTTCAGCTGATTTTAAGTGTGATACCCTTGAGTACACTGTGCTTGGAGGCTATCGCCTTTGTAAACGTGTAAGAATGAGCACTGGTTTTGGCCAGAGGCTTGAGATTTCCCTTCATGTTCCTTTAGGGAGAGATCGGCGCCTCCTCAGCTTTCGGTGGTTTCTCAAGTCCTAAAGACGCAATTGAAATATTTGAGAAGAAGTTTAAAGACAAGACAAAAAACAAGTGGAGTGACAGGGAAAAGTTTGTCTCTCACCCAGGGAAATACACACTTATTGAAGTGGATGGAGACCAGGATGCGGAGGTGAAGGTGAGAAATTTCTCATCTACTGTGTGACTTAGTACAAATATTATAGTACCTTCATGTGAATTTTACCCAAATGTGATGTAATGCTGCCTTTAGATTATCACCAGATGTTATCATGCATGTATAAACAGTGTTACCTGTGTTACAGTGCCTCACAAATTTCAAGCTAATGGATGAAGTAATTAATAATAATAAAAAAATCATACCACATCACACAACAACATAATGTGACCTCTGCCTTTAACCCATACATGACATAGCAAAGGGCGGCTAATTCAGCACCCAGGGAGCAGTGCATGGGGGCAGTACCTTGCTAGTCTGGGATTCAAACCAGCAACCTTTCAATTACAAAAGCACTTCCCTAACCATTAAGCCACCACTGCCCACTGGGTGGTGCATGTATCCAGAACTCATGTCTGTAATTAGCCCCATAACTCTTAATAAATATACCATATTTATTTCTGAGTGTATTTGATATCTATAGCTGAAAGCATGTAGTGCCAGTTTAAAATGTAGTGGTACCTCAGTTCTCGAACTCAAATTTCTTAAAAGTCGAACTGACCAGTTAGAAAAAAAAATAACCAGAACTCAATTTGAGTCTCAGAAGTCAAACCATGAATGCCGACCTAAGATAACTTGTACGCACGAGGAAATGAGTCACGTGGTACGTCTTTCAGCAGAAACAAATAGTAAAGCTTCAGTCTCAGTCTCACATTCACTGTGATAGCATTGTGCAGATTTACACTAGCTGAATACAAATATTTGACAGTAAAAATACATTTAGACAATGATAGTAACAGTAGTTATTTTTATGTAATAAAATACATTTCAAAATAAAGACTCATTATTATTTTAATATTAATAATAAACCATTAATGTGTTTAATTATAATAATATTGTTGTGCCGAGCTGGGACGGAACGGAGACAAAGGCGCAGACGTCAGGGTATCAGGGAATATGGGGTTTAATTACAGGTAAGGTAGGCAAAACGCAGACAGATAATACAATGACCATACTGGGGAAAAAGCTGAAACGCGGACTAAATACAGAGGACTAATGACAACAACCAGAAAGAGCTGATCACATGGGGATTTCACATGGGGTTAACGAGGGGGCGTGGCACACGGAAAGAGCAGATGATCGGGGCAGGACACATTGTTTTACACATTGTTTGGATACATTTATTTTCTTGCTTTACAAATTACTGTTTTAATAAATGTGC
>JAABNY020000129.1:10168465-10182854 GCA_015164015.2 Brevimyrus niger
TTAAGTGAGCTGGCAGTGATATATATACTGTATAAAAAATAATGCCCCTGAGGAGAGATTTGGGAACTGACGCAGTGTTCATCTACCCCTCCAACTGCATTTCATGAACGTTTTGGAGAAGAGAATTGTTCTTCTGATTGTCTAAAATTTTTGCACAGTACTGTAAATTCAGATGTTTTCCCCCAAAACATAACTTTGTGCCCTGCGATAGATTGGCATCCGAATCAGGCTGACCCACTTTCGTAAGTCCTCTACTACTAGATGAGGCTCCATGCTCCCCTGAGACTCTGTAATGACACGTTTATGAATGAACAATGGCACTGAAAAAGCACCTTGATCGGCCCTGGTTCACAGACATAAAGAAGATGCCTCTTGGGAAGTTGAGCAAAGCACAGATTGCCAAAGGGTTTGAGGTTCTGGAGGAGCTGGAAGAGGCCTTGAATAAAAAGAGCAGGAAGACTGTCATGGAAGAGCTGTCCTCAAAGTTCTATACAATCATCCCACACAACTTTGGCCGACAGAAACCTTCTGTCATCGATACCTCTGACATTTTGGAGAAGAAGAAAGAAATGCTGCTGGTGAGATAGAACATTAGTATTGTTGATCTTTCAGCATGGCTGTGTTATTTAGTGTGCCTACAATCATTCTTAGGACTGCTTCTACAATTTCAATATCTATCATGCCACTATTTCACTATAAAACAGACCTTTTATCCCTTATATTACATCCTGTAGGTTTTGGCAGATATTGAAATTGCTCAGGGTCTCAAGGCTGAGACTGAGAAAGCCAAAGAAGAGGCAGTAGAGGATGTCCCTCACCCAGCTGACCAGAATTATTTGTCACTCAACTGTAAACTCAGTCTATTGGGAAAAGATACCAAGGAATATAAGGTACTGTACCATAATGCATTATTTTATTACTTTTAAATGACTTTTAAACTCTACAGTGTTTTTCATTCACTATTGATTTTTACTATCGTTGTCTCAGACTATTGTATGTCAGTAATTGATTCTTTTTGCACTTCGGGACAATTCAATTGGGAAGAGCAGCAGTTAAACTCCAAGCTTCTCCAGGTTTAACACCCGTGGTTTACTAAGTCAGCGCCTCCTCAGAAGATGCCATCTTGGGCAGTTGTCCTTGCCAGGATCTGTCACTGATTGGGAAAGGCTTTGTGTAAAAATTAATAGATATGTACTATTCTTTTCAGATAATTGAAACATACTTGACGTCAACAGGCGAATCAGACCTCTTGCAACTGATCGATGTCTGGAAAGTAGACAGAGACAAAGAGGTAATGAAAAAGATTATTATTTCTGAATGTGGCATTTTGTGAAAATGAGCCTTAGAAGGTACAGAATGTCTGTATTATGCTTGATATGACTACAAGACCAGAGATTCTGCCTTTAACGATGTCATGCAACATGCTGCTTTATTGAGGCGGAGCGCTTCCGAGAACACGATGCGCTGGGGAACCGGCGCCTCCTCTGGCACGGCACCAACGTGGCCGTGGTGGCAGCCATCCTGAAAAGCGGCCTGCGGATTATGCCCCAGTCCGGTGGCCGCGTGGGCAGGGGGATCTACTTCGCGTCTGAGAACAGGAAGTCGGCGTGCTACGGTGAGCAAAGTGAGCCGCTGGGCATTTTCCATTTTTCCAATTTCCACAGTGTTTAAGTAACAGCTGTGGTGTTTTCTGCCCAAGTGCGTCCTTCCAGAGGCACTGGAGTGATGTTCCTCAATGAGGTGTGCCTGGGGAGGGAGCACACCGTCCAGCAAGATAACCCCAGGCTCACATGCCCCCCCGCTAGATATGACAGCGTGGTGGCTCGTGGAAGAATGGAGCCAGGTATGTTGTCCCGGCTGGCTTTGGCCACACGCAAAGGCTGAACATGAAATTTGCAGATCCAATTGGTCACATAGCCATTAAGATGAAGGGCGTGTACAAAAAACACTGGCAAGTAAAAAATGCATTTCAGATCACTTTTTTACTGCACTAGCTCAGTTGGTTTGTAGAGAAAATTCTACTCTCTTTGCTGAATACATTGTCAGATTATCACTGATCCTGAGGTATTATAATTACATTACATATTATTGGCACATGCACCCAAATGCTAGTTCTCAAAGAGGACATTTTCCAAATCTAGGTTACTATAATATAGTTGCACTTGTGCTGATCTGAACCACAACTGAAGTTGTAGTCAGATGGGTATTTTTCATTCCATTTTAATCTATATGAGAACAAATTAGCATAAGACATCTGACCCACTTTACAAGTTTGAACTTCATGAAGATTCTCCTACATTCCAGATGCCTCCAAGGATATCTCTATCACCCTTGATGGCAAGAGTGTGACGGTTCCTCAGGGTGCACCTGTGGACCAGCCAGAGTTTAAAAACAGTTACTTTCACAACAGCGAATATCTCATCTACAAGGAAAGTCAGTGCCGAATCAGATACCTTATCGAACTCAAATTCCCTTATTAGACACATCAAGCAAGATTTGTCAAGAGAGCGTTTTAGATGCTTGTAATCAGTTCTTGAACACTTTCTCCATCCTAATTTTGTTTTGGTTTTCTGGTTTTTAAATTAGCATTTCATATTATGACACCAGTTCCTGTTTCCAAAAATGACCTATTTATTTATCCTCATTTCAGTAAATAATTCTCACTTAGGTACTTAACTGTATTTAACAGTGGAAGCTCTCTTGGTATATAAACCTGTACCCTTAATGCTATAAACTAATAAAGCTATAAACCAAATATACAGACCTTAAATTAGATGGTGCCTCTGCTCAGCATTTAGTCTGCTTCTACAAAATTGCACTACAGGGCTCATCTTAGGAAGCATTCAGAATTTGCACATCTTCATATGCAAAACATCACCTTTATAAATTATTTTATTTGAAATATTCGCTTTGGTTGCTGAGGTGGTCAAAAAGCTCCTCTGTGGCCGGGCCCCGGGGGTGGATGAGATCCACCCGGAGTTCCTTAAGGCTCTGGACGCTGTGGGGCTGTCCTGGTTGACACGCATCTGCAGCATCACGTGGACATCGGGGGCAGTGCCCCTGGACTGGCAGACTGGGGTGGTGGTACCCCTCTTTAAGAAGGGGGACCAGAGGGTGTGGTGTTCCGGGCATGTCCCACTGGGCGGGGAGGACACACTGGAGGAACTATGTCTCTCGGCTTGCCTGGGAACACCTCAGGATTCCCACAGAGGAGCTGGATGAAGTGGCCGGGGAGAGGGAAGTCTGGGTTTCTGCTGCCCCCGCGACCTGACCTCGGATAAGCGGGAGACGATGGATGGATGGATGGATGGATGGATGGATGGATGGATGGATGGATGGATGGATGGATATTCCCTTTAGTTTTACTGCGTGACTGTAGTAAGCCTGAGTCTCATGTATATAACATCTAAGATCCTTTTGTTTGAACCGTGGTTTGAGGCCTTGTGATTTATGAAAGTTGGATTGGATAAACAGTTGAAGATGGATGGATGGATGGACATTAGACATTAATTTAGTCATCTGATGGTTATACAGTCTTCAAATTCACTGTATGCCCCTCTGTATGCCAACCGATTATGTCTATGTGTTGTGAATTGTGTGACTTGAGATGATCCTGGTTCCTATCAGGCAATGTGCTAAGAACCCCTTTGATCTCAATAAATGAATCAGAATCAATCAGAATCAGAATACTTTTATTATCCTGAAGGATTCTTTTTTGTTAGACTGCCCATTACACAACCACACAAGACAAAAAGACACATTACACAGAACCGCATGCAACAATTTTTGTATCAAAATGACATCTAGAGATGAGAGTGAAGTGATTATCATAGTAAGTATGGTAAATATTTAACTTATAATAATATAATAAATAGATATTGATAAATATGAAGGCACTATTGTAGATATTATTGCATGCCCTGATTAATTGATGTAACAATCGTGTCCACTGGAAGGATTGATTTCTACAGGCGTTCTGTAGCGCTTTTTATGTTGATCAGTCTGCAGCTGAAAGAGCTCTTCTGTCAAACCACAACACTATGAAGCAGGTGACATAATTGTCCATAACCAAGCAAAATCTGGACAGCATCCTCCTCTTCACCAAGTATCAATAGCCCTTCTGATCATTTGTTGAGTCTGTTCGCATTTGCTACCTTCTCCCTGCTGCCCCGGGACACAATGGTGCAGAAGGAGCTGGCTACCACTGACTCCAAGAAAATCTGCAGCATTGTGTTGCAGTCTCCGATGGACCTGAGCCCTTGTAGGAAAGATAAGCTGCTCTGGCCCTTCTCGAAGAGTGCAGTCCAGTTTGCTGTTAAGGTGGACACCCAGGTATTTATAGTTCTGTACAGTCTCTACCACATCACCCCAAATGGACAGGGAGGTATCTGGAGACCTTGATGTTCTCCTGTCCACTACCAACTCTTTTGTCTTCCCAATGTTCAATTGGAGGTGTTTCCTGTCACATCAGTCAACAAAGTTTATCAAACGTCTCGGACACTGCAAATTTAAAAACCAAAAACGATTCCCAAAGCTTCGCACAATCATATCACAAAAAACATGCTTCACGCGTTCCTAAATTAGAGGGAATCAACCCTTATATGATAATGCAATGTCTGATAAAAGAATAAAGATGACAATCAGATTGAAAAAAAACTCATGTGAAGTTGTACGCCACTCTTTTGTACTCGATACAACTGACTCCTGCAGAAAATTTCTGCATATGGCAAGACTCTGTGTTTAGCTTGTAGTCAGTGGTGTACGGGGTGAAGAGAAAGAGAGACACGACTGTCCCCTGAGGAGCACCGATGCTGCTTATCCCGTTCTCAGGCGCACCATCCTGAAGAAGAATGTACTGCAGATATCCGGTCATATGTGATCCAGACCACTAGGGGAGCTTCCATTTTCATGGCTGACAGTTTACTCCCAAGCAAGACTGGCTCAATGGGCCTCAAGAACATGGTCCTCACAGTACCTCGTTACCTGTCCAAGTGGGAGCAGGTACATTGTAGCGGGCAGACGATGGCATTATCCACACTAATCTGGGACCTCATTGGCTGAGGGGGATCAAATGAAGACATAACCAGGTCTCTCAAAGGTCTTCCTATAAAAAAAAAGCCTACCGTAACTCACATAACCGCTCTGTACAACTGTGGCGAGCAGAAAAGCATCTCAGAATACACATCGAACCTTGAGGCAGCAACAGCCTTCCTTAGACAATGGACCCCATACACATGTATTGTTACCAATAAGTGTTTCCTGCACTCAATACACTGCATGTTTGCTTAATTCATCCACAAATAATTTCATCATAAATGTATTCCATGGTGGCTAAGTGTGGCCGTTTTAGGAAATGTGAAACTATGCCATCTGACACCAATTCAGATGTGACTGGCCGTCATTTTAAAACTAGCGACTCAAATTTTAAAAACTGATCATTAAAAGTAGGATGGTAACAATACCAAAAATTCATTGTATGATAATATCACAGTATAGTGACAGTGCCCTTTGGATTGGCAGACTGTAGTGGTGGCTTCTTTAAGAAAGTGGACCAAAAGATGTATTCGACCTTCAGGGGGATCACACCCCTCAGCCTCGGTGGGAAAGTCTATGCCAGGGTACTGGAGAGGAGGCGCCATCCGTTGGTTGAACTTCAGATTCAAGAGGAACAATGCTAGACCAGCCATCACTCTCACCAGGATACTGGAGGGTTTGTAGGAGTCTGCACAACCAATCTACATGTTTCTGTGTAACTTGGAAAAGCACAAGACCATGTCCCTCAAGGAGTCCTGTGAAGGGTGCTTCAGGAGTATGGAGTACGGGGTTTGCTGTCATAGGCCATCCAGTCCCTGTATAACTGAGAGCCTGGTTTGCAATGGTAGCAGTGAGAAAGACTTATTTTTGGACTCTATCAGGGCTGCCCTTTGCCACCGATTCTGATCATAACTTTTATGGACAGAATTCCGAGGCATAGCCATGGGGTGGAGGAGGTTCAGTGATCTTAGGGTCACCTCATTGCTTTTTGCAAATAATGAGGTCTTGTTGGCTTCATCAGGCTGTGACCCGCAGCAGGCACTGGGGTATGATGAGTATGATGAGTTGTTCAGCAGTGTCAATTTTGTTATTAAAACTAAGACAAAGAATTCTCATCAAGAGCATTATTTTCTGTGATGAAAACGGAACAAAAACTAAAATACGCCTTTAATGACGAAAACTAAGTCGAATGTTTTTAAAAGCATCGATGGCAAAAAATACACCAACAAAAATGTACAAATGTTACAGACACACAACTGTACAATGTGCAACGTAAAACCTTATGGACGCACATCTCTACACGTGACACGGTCCACCTACAAATAACAGGCACGAATGCAGTGGTACAATTTTAACAACTTGTATGCACGCTTGTAATTGGATAACGCTAATTTGGGCACCATCAGGAGATCATCACATCAGGCAGAATCCGGCTCCACTCTGCTTCGCTATGCCAGCCAACACGATTCTCCGGCGTAAGAAAACAACAACGCTGATGAAAATAAAACCCAGTGTAAGCCATGTGGAATGAAACTCACAGGAAAGAACACCACAAGCCTGAAGAGGCATCCAGAGGGGCGCCATCTTGAGATTCAGGCCATGGTATGTAACGTTATCTGGGTGGCTACTTGCCCATTGCCAATATCACCCTATGGCTCTCATTCACCCTGCTGATATGGAGTCAAATGCAGTTTATTTTAGGTGAGCTGCAAGTTGGGATGTCACAAGTTTTGATACTCCAGTAGTAAGGTTGGTACTGCACTCTTGCGCAACAGCAAATTAATATACAAATAACTTCAGATGACACAATAACATATGTGAAAAATGTGAGTAGAAGCTACATATGAAGAAGGCTTACAGTGGTGATTATACAGGACAGCTTCAATGCATGTTTAAAAGAAAACCAGCAGTAGTCATGTCGGGCGAAGCAGTATGTCGGAGAATTTCAGTGTGCGAGTGGGGGACTGTGCGTATTCACGAAAAAAAGCAGACTCACGCCAGATTTAGTTATTGCCGGGGGTGTTGTTTAACATTTCTACGGCAAAAACTTGCAATTTTTTTTTTTTTTATGGTTTGGTGTGATTTCAGTTATATGTCGCAAGTGACATAACCGATACGGAAACAGATTCTTAAAGCTATTTTACTAAAGTGACAGCTACTTGACAAATAAACCACAATTTTAAGTCTAGTGTTATCTTTAGTGTTTTGTATATTTTATATTGTGCTACAGAAAAGGTAGAATATTGTTCACTTTAATAACGGTGGTACTTATAATTAAAAGCCAATTCTTGAGATTTCTGTTTTAGACATGGTATTGAATAGGTTATTGAGTCTCATCAAAGTTCAATGATATTGGTATTGAATACAAACATTCCAGCTGCTAGTACGTTGGACAGGGAGCTATCAGTTTGAATTGTCAAATGGCATAGCTGTTACTCTTAGTTATTTGCCTCAGCGCTGTAGATAGCCAATACATCGACAGACAAGGCAACACTAAGTGCGGTCCAACAGAAACCATCACAACAAAATATCACAGAGGTACTGCTGAATGGTTTGAAAAAGCAGCAGAAAAAAGCAGCAGAAAAAAAGCAGAGGCTACAGCCAGATGGACTGGAAGCCCAGGTTACCAGTCAGAAATATAGGATGGTTATGTTTGGATGATGGTGATAATGGATAAGAAATTTACGGTACCCAAGAAAACAGAAATAAACAATCTAATTGATAAACAGTATCAAGAAGAGAAAAAAAAATCTGAAGCCAATTAAATGCAGTTTGGTGGGTGTCCATAGTTCTTTATATCTGGACAAAAATAGGACTGTGACCAACATTTCTGGCTGCATATGCATGTTACTTCTATGTTACGAAGAATAAAGCTGAACATATTCTGTAGGCACTTGAAGAAATTGAGCACCCACACACTGCAGACTCCATTAAGAAATGTGTGGATAAATGCATGCATAAGCGGCATATACCAAGCTGAGAAACTCCTTACTGTGACAGCTAATAATGGACGTAACGTGGTTGCAGCATTCAAACATGCCGATGTCGAGGAGGAAGAACCCCGCTCAGAAGAGGAGGACTCCCAATGAAATGAGTCAGACTCCATTGTGAATACACATATTCTGATAAAAGTTCCATATCATGGAATAAATGAAGTATGGACAGACTTTTGACCCCAGCCAGGGTGGATCCAGTGGTCACGGTGCATATTGGCACCAACGACATAGGAAAGGGCAGGAGGGCTGTTCTGCAGGATAAATTTATAGAAGTTGTGGATAAGCTTAGAAGCAGAGCATCCACAGTGGTATTCTCTGGAATATTTCCCATGCCACGTGCAAGTCAGGCTAAGTTAGCTGAGATAAGGAGATTAAACAAGTGGCTTAAAGGTTGGTGTAGAAAAGATGGGTTTAGGTTTACGGGGCACTGGAAGAAGTTCTGGAACAGGTGGGACCTGTTCAAGCTGGACGGGTTGCATCTGAACCAGAGGGAAACCAGTGTATGGGGGAGGCATATATGTAGAGTAGTTCTGCAATGTTTAAACTAGGGACTAGAGGGGCAGGGAGGGTAAAATATAGGTGGAGGGAGACAGAAAACCCAAATTAATATTAAAAGTGGGCACTGTAATTTATTTAAACTGCGATCTGTATTTAAACACTAGGAGTATTCGAAACAAAATTCATGTCCCACTCTTGCCAGAGTGGGGAAACAATAATTTTTTTTTTTTTTAAATTAAAATTACACAGCGTGTAGTTAAAGTATGCTAAATCCCTGGGTTCCTTTAAATCAGAGTTAGAAAAGATTTAAGAACTCTGAGCTATTAGTTAAGTTTTCCCCAAACAAGCTTGATGGACCAAATGGTTTCCTCTCGTTTGTAAATTTCTTATGTTCTTAAGGAAATTTCAATTGAGTAAAACATACCAAATGATCATTGACAAATGCTTATGCTTATTTTTATATGTTACACTATACCAATCTATATTCAAGTAATGTTCAATCAGATTAGGGTTTCTGCATAATGGTTATTTCTGTGAATTATGGTGGGTCCTCTACCCAGCAACATATATTCATCATTTGTTTTGCTATTGTTTATCGCCCACCAAAAGACAATAGGGAATTTATTTCAGAATTTTCTGAGTTTTTAGCAGATTGTAGTCCTAAGTTTGATAACATCTTGATCTGTGGAGATTTTAATATTCATGTTCGTTGTCCCTCTGATCACTTAGCCACTTTCAGACTTTGATCTCACTCACGTACTTAACACTGAATTAATTTACAGCCGCTGTTATGGACTCACAACTCTGCAGTCAGCAGGGTTTTGTTACCTCCCTTAACCCGGATCATATGCTGTCTACCTTCCACACAACTTGTACCGAGACTTTGGACTCTATTGCCGCTATTCGAATCAAAACTTTCAAGCCACGCCATCAGGCAACACTACAGACAGGTAGAATGAAGATGGAAGAAAGACAAGCTCCAGGTGTCCCTGGAAAGGCTAAGGGACAGCCTTGCTGATGATCAACGAGCAGCGAAGGAAGCTAAATGCCAATATCGGTCTAACATTATTTCTACTAATAGTCATTCTCCCCAGGTGATATGTTCTACTATTACAGTAAGTCCATTGTTGCTCCAAGCATTCCTGTGTTGACTGAAGCCTCAACCTCCATCTGTGAGGACTTTCTCCACTTCTTCATTGATAAAACAGCTTCTGTCAGATCATTAACCCATGGATGTATCATGGACGTAGCTTCTACCCTACTCCACAACACTATCCTTGATCAGTTTATCCCAATCGCCCTCATGACACTCTCTGAAGTAGTCACTCAAATGAAGCCTACAAACTGTCCTTCAAACAATGTTTCGTTGTTATGCTGATGACATCCAGATCTATCTACCCACTTTAACCAGATTGCACAAAATCACAAACTCAACTGCCTGATTGCATCACAGAGGTTAACACATCAAGTATCTAACAAAGCTGTGGGGAATCTTGGGGTGATATTTGACAGCAGTCTTTGACAAACAGATAAATATGGTGGTTAAGACTAGCTTAAGGTTAAACCTTTCTTAAATCGCTTTGATCTGGAGAAAGCTGTTCATGCTTTTATCAGCTCCAGACTTGTTTATTGCAATGGCCTTTATTTTGGCATTTCTCAATCTCTTTTAAATCGTTTCCAACTTGTACAGCACGCTGCTGCGCATTTTTTAACTAATAATCCTAAGCGCACACACATTACACCAGTATTGATGTCACTTCACTGGCTCCCTGTAAGTTCTAGAACTGATTCTAAGCTCTTAATGTTTGTTTTTAAATCTCTAAATGGCATTGCTCCACCGTGTCTATCTGAATTATTAAGCACAGCGGAACCCTACAATCAGCTAACCAACTTCTGTTAGAAGTTCCAATGTCTAAATACAAACAATGGGGAGCGTTCTCTGTACCTGCACCCAGTCTCCAGAACAAACTACCCCCAGAGATTCGTACCATTTCTGACTACAACCATTTTAAATCAAAACTCAAGACTTATTTCTTTCAGAAAGCTTTTAATATTTAATTTAGGCTGATATTTTACCGTTTCATGTACCCCACGCTGTATCTTTTGACATTTTATTGTGTTTTATGTAGTGTTTCTCATATTTGTTGTAGTGTATTTGTGACTCCTCATTCTATTTTAAATTCACCAAGTTTTATTTTACTTCCTATTTTTATATTATAGTTTTATTGTGAAGCACCTTGGTCACGTTTACTGTTGAAAAGCGCTATACTACATAAATAAATGATCGAATGAATTATGTTATTGCTTTCCTGTAAAATGAATATGCAGTGTATGAATAGCAACTAGAGCCATCAGCTATGTTCTGTGTTACTTAACTATAGACTGGCTCCTTTTGCCTGCTGTTTTCAAATATCTGTAGAGCCTTTCCTGTAAGTCTCAGAATGGACGGCATTTAATGACCAATGTCCAAGCAGTCTCTGCAGTTGGGTGATGTTCTTATTTATTTCAAAAATTCAGTTCACATAAAAAGGAACTTTTAGCTTTAACATACAACACTTGTGCTGAATAAGGTGCTGGTGGTGTGCTGTTTGTAACATGCTGTCTTACAGGTGAACCGTGTTCCCTCCCGCCATCCTGCCGTCCAAGCGGAAAAGACTCATTCATGCCCACCTGTCCACACGTGACCACAAACACCCCCCCCAGTGGCCAAAATACATAACACACTCCAAAGTCATAAATGGTTCCCACACCATCTATAGATAATAATTGTAAATGTAAATGCAATGTAAATTGTGTGCTTGCCTTTATAACTTATTAATGTATGTGTTTTTAGGATTGGTGCCTTCGAAATGGGCTGGACACCCTGCATGGTTCACACCCTGCAGCTTGTAGTGAGTATTGTCAACAAAGACTCTTTCACAAAATAAGGTGTGTGGTGAAGCTCTTCAGAAAGTCCTCAGAGAAATATCAGAGTTGTAGAAATAACGGGAAACTCAAAAGAGCCATGATATTATGTTCTTTACAAGTGTGTGTAAACTTTTGACCATAACTGTAGTTCTACTTTGAATAGGATGCCAGCTGTGAATTAATATAGAACGTTCTGCTTTTTGTGTCTTGGTAACTTTTTGTATACAACACTTACAATGGCTATGAATCCATTTACAAGTGGAGGAAGCAACAAATGATGAAAAAGCAATTTTTACTCTTTGACATTATAAAAAGCTATGCTGCAAAAATTCACCCTGGGACGACGCCCTATCCAGGGTTATTCCTTACCTTGTGCCCGCTGCTTCCAGGATGCAGACCCACCCAAGCCTGCATTGGACAAGTATCACATGTATACATTAAATAGATACTACCTGAAAGACATGCCCAAAAACTAAAACAGTATGGAATCCATTATGTGAACACAAACCACTGGTACTTCACTGGTACTTCATCTCTTTGAATCAATCCATCCATCCATCCACCCATCTGCTTATGCTGGTCAGGGCCAGAACACTCTTGGTTACCTGACAAGGTTTTACAGAAACACGCTAGCTATAGTAAACAAAAAAAACCTTTGCTTTTCACAATAACAGTGCTTCAAAAACATACAGAATCCTTAAAACGTAAAATATTTTGATATATGAAAAATGCATACCATAAATGTTTTATATGGGTGTTTTTTGCAGCAGAAACAGCGGGTCTTTAAAACTGTGCTTATTTGGACCAAGGGGATGCCCGCTGTACTGCTGGACAGAGCGTGTGTGTTTTTCAAGAAAAAAAAAAAACATCACTGCACACAATGTGTGACAGTCAGTGCCATACACAGCAACGGGCACACAGAGGGCAGGAAGGGGGGGCACCCTCTCAGAGACAGCTCAGTTTCGCTCCTACTACGCCCAGCAGCAGAATCCACAAGTGCACCCCAGCCCAGCACTGCACAGGTGTGGGGCTGCTTCCCCCCATCTGTATGCAAGGGCTGCACCTTGTCCAGACTGGCTGCGCACCTGATAAAGCAGGACTGAGTTTCGGCTGCTGGACCCCCCCACGACCGTCGCCCTTCAACCAGGGCACGGCTGCTCCTAGGACCCCCTCCACCACGACAGACACAAGGTCCACATAATGCCAGAAGGGAAGGACACAAAATGGACCCAGAGCTATTCAGATGCACCCAGATATGTCATTTCTGAGGTGAGGTGTACCTTCATTTCTGTTTTTAATTTAAGGCCAACTGCAATGTACATGTGTCATGCGATATTATTGTTATGTTGAGAGAGGGACACACATGGCAGATTTTAAGATGACAAGCTGAGTGACTCGATTACTGATGCTATAGAGGCACTGCGGGATGTCCAGGCAGGCGGGGTGTAATGAGAAACACACATCCTTAACATCCCAGCTAGTGCTTTTAAGATAAACTACTGATGTGCTCTGATATTGTGCATTGTGTAAGACTCATGTAACATTTTTGACATATATAGGTTTTTTACAATGTCAAGCACACAAGTTTGAAACACTAGCTAGGCAAAAATATATTCTAGCTTTTGGAGACTTTCTTATTGAATAAAGACATTGTTCATTGATTAAGGTCTTGCTCTAAAGTGGAAGTGGCAGGCAGCCAATTTCAGCGACAGGTGGGAGTGCAGCAGAAGTGACTGAAAACCTGACCGATGACAAATGGTATAAAACCCATTCGTGTGAAAACGATTTTCTGAAAAGGGTGAAAATGAGAGAGTCGTTCCCTGGAACAGAGAGTTTTGAGCAGGCTGTGAGCTGTTCTGACTTCTTCTGTCACATGACGACGTACCGAAAAAGGAATTTCACCTGAAAATAATTCTACATTCCTTCATTTTGCCATCTGCTTTCAAAAAATCCAAGCATCTCATATCAACCAGGATAGACTCTTCCTATCCTGATTTAAAGATTATAATGTTACGTTTAATTGTACAATTTACTGCATCAAAAATCTTTTACCGACTGCTGAAGATGAAGCAGTTGGCTTGTTTAAATGTGCCTGGGGGATTTCTTATAATCTCCTGTAAAGCGTTAGCAGCATTGTACATGCTAATGCTAAGGAGCATCTAGTGAGTATAATAGCCTGAAAGACCATTGGCAGCATGTATCGGCAATACAGTACCTCAGTCAAGGATAGCGGCAAGCCAAAAAGAGCAGTTATTTAACATCACGAAAATGCCAGTTCACTGGAGGTCGCTTTAAGAAAATGATCTCGCATGGACAAAGTGCCTTTTTTTCTCCCTTATCTATAGCGCACAGCAGGGCCCATGGGCTGCGAGGGGCTGGGCAAACACAAAGCCATAGTGATTCACCTCTGATCTGCCTTTTTGAAACCACTTTAATGTGGACATCCTTTATATAATGAAAGGTTATAAGTAAAAATGATTTGAGTTATATTATACACTAACATCAAAAATGAGATTGCATTCAAGCATTCGGAAAATGTCAAATGCATTTTTGTCTCATTTAGACATGAATTAATTACATGACAACAATGATCCAGACAATAATAACTGATCAATCCATTCCTGTCATGGAGCAGTAAAGAATGCAGGCCAGCTCTCTCTCTCTCTCTCTCTCTCTCCCTCACTCTCTCTCCCTCTCTCCCTCTCTCTCTCTCTCTCTCAGGCACAGCCACAGGCAGATTAGTCAAAACAATGCTACATTTGCACTTAAAGTATCATACTAAATGTATATAGCAGAGTTTCCCAACCTTTCCAATCACATGGCCTTCATGGCTATTCATGATTTATTATTTTTCCCTCTAGTTAGATTTCAGTAGGTGGAGGTAGGGGTTGGGGGGGGGGGGGGTGGGAAGGCGGGGGGGTTGGTGAAAAGGATTTTGGGGATAGTTTTTTTCA
>JAABNY020000129.1:10189040-10209059 GCA_015164015.2 Brevimyrus niger
CAGCACAAAAGTACTGATCCATGTATGTTCGTCTGGTTTCTACATGCTGTATGCGCAAGAATTTCCTGTTGGGATCAATAAAGTTCACCAAATCAAATTCAGAAAAATGCTACTGAAGAGATTGATTAAATTAGAGGCAGTCAGATGTACGGGGGGGACTAAGTGTAGTCTCTCCTGTGGAAGTTGCTGGAATGCAGTGCAGTTCAACGGACTAGAAGTAGATGAGGGATTGCTACATTTTTATTTTTTACAAAAACAGAGCCTGCATTTAGATAGGTGGTCTGAGTGCCTTCCACATGATTAAAGAAACATCAGAATCCAGAGTCACAGGGGGAAGGGGGGTTGGGTTGTGCATTTATGTCAACAAGGAATGGTGCCTAATCACTATTGTACCACAAGCCACTGTTCACCAACACCTAAAAGTACTAAAACTAAAGTACGTGCTGTCTTTCTAACTGCTATGGGAGTATACGGTTAGGGTGGCTTTCTGAGGTGTTTTGGAGAATGGCTTTATCCTTCCTCATTAGAGCAGATTGTTTACAGAGCTTCATTGTACTGGGGAGCACGGGTGATGCCTGGACTTGTCAATGAATTATCTACTGTATTATCAAGGGATTAATTAAATGGAATTATTTAAGTAACAATAAAACAATGTTTTTTTTGGATATGGAATTTTGAAACGTTTTTGTTGCTTCACTGAGAATATAAATAAACAAACTTAAATTGCCCATAAAGTGAGCTGAACCATAAGTATGAAACAGGAGGTAAATATAAAGTTTATTTCTGCACATGGATCAGATTTTATTGGGTAGCGGGAAGCTGACAGGATGGAGTGTTACGTGATAAGTTTCATCAGTGGATAGCTTCTTCCTAAAGCTATAGCCGCCGTGACTCACTCACAGTGAAAGCATTTCGTTTGGTTTGAAAATGTATACAAAGTTATAAATCTTTCCATAATATATTTGTGAAATCTTTTTTGAATCTCTATAAGATTATTTTTGAGTACTTTCTCAACATAAAGCTTTACAAATAAATATCCCTTGATCAGTATTTATCTTCACTTCGTCTGACTTCTTCCACTCACCACTGAAAAATCACGGCAAATATGCAAACATCTGTATGTCTGGTGTACAGTGTGTGCATAGTAAAAGCAGAGGAGTTCAGTAATATCAGTTATGAAGACTGCCAGTGAGGAGTTTTAATCCACAGAGACTAATCTTTTTTACACACACTATTAAATTATTGCCACTAAAGCAATTTCGTACATGACAAGATACTGTATATGCAGACTTAAAGGTAAAGGCTTTTATTTCCAGAAGCCTTATTTTACATTCAAATGAAATATAATTTTGGTCTTGGTCTGGACAGGAATTATAAGCAGAAATAGTCCATGTAGTGTTAATAATGGCAGCCATAGTGCCATTGGTGGGGACTCGTGCATGGATTGCCCTTTAAGAAATACCTTTCAACTTTTGGTGTGATTGATTGCCCATGTGGGTTGGCTGTTTATGTGACCCCACCCCATGTTTGACTGAAATTAAGGCTACACCAGCTGTCGGATAGTATTTTAATCCTGGCGACAGTCTAGGAACAGACAATTAAGAAAGTCCAGACTCCAGTCTCCTAGTGTTGCACTGTAGTGCTCCACTCCTTCCGTTCATCAAGCTGAAGTAGGTCTCAGGTGATACCATGGTTGAAAAGTACAATGCCATGGAGGAGAAGCTGGTGGAGGACAGCAACACAAAGGAGATTGACCTAATCAACCGGGACCCCAAACAGATAAATGAAGATGTTGTCAGGGTAGGTGGTACCTCTGAATGCTAGTTAGCGGGCTGTGTGCTTCAAGACCATGCATGCTGTAGAACTGTAAGAGTGGCATTTTGGAACCTTCAGACCTGCATCCAATATAGTTCTGCAGTAGCAGTTTCTCAAAATAGCCAGCAGCCTCCCCTTCTACAACAGCAAGACTTTCTGAGGCTATTTCAAGGAGGGAAATGGGTGCAACAAACAGTGTGTTTAGGTGCTGTTATTGGTCCTAAAATGCAGTTTACACAGTAAATACATGTACAAGTTTCTTTTTATAACATAATTCTTTATGGCTAATGTTATTGAAGGACTTTCCCATTTTCAATGGCTGGGCAGTCTATATATAATGAGGGAAATGCTGAAAGAGTGAATAACTGAATAGGAAATCATTTGAGCTTTTTTCACTCTATTCTGTCAAATTGGCATGTTTTATCTGTGTTGTATAAACCATTAACAGCATCATACACTCACACGCCACTTTATGAAGTATGCCATGCTAGTTCCGGGCAGGACCCCCTCTTGCCTTCAGAATCGCTTTAATTCATCATGGTTTAGATTCAACAAGACAGTCGAAACATTCGTCAGAGACTTCGGATCATCTCAACATGATGGCGTCACACAGCTGCTGCCGATTTGTCAGCTGCACCTTCACGATGTGAATCCCCCATCCCACCACATCCCGAAGGGACTGTAAACTCATCGTCATGTTGAAGAAAGCAGTGTGGGGTGTTATGGGCTTAGAGACACGGCCGGTCATCCTGCAGAAAGTGCACGCGGTCAGCGGTACTCCGGTAGGCCGTGGCATTTTAACGATGCTCAGCTGAAAGTAACAAGCTTAAAATGTGGCAGCAAAACATCCTCCATGAGTGTCGATGTGCTTATTTCAGTTGTTGTCATCTTTCTATCAGCTTGAACCACTCTGGCCATTCTTCTGACCTCTACCATCAACACGGCATTTTCACCCAAAGAACCAAGGCTCATTGGATGTTATTTGTTTTTCAGCCCATTCTTGGTTAATCGTAAAGATGGTTGTTTGTGAAAATCCTAGTACATCAGCAGTAGCTAAAATACTCATACCAGCCTGTCTGGCACCAATAACCATGCCAGGTTCCAAGTCACTTAAATCACCTTTCCTCCCCATCCTGGTGTTTGATGTTAAAATTAACTGAAGTTCCTGACCTGTATCCTGGCATGATTTTATACATAGTGCTGCTGACATATGATTGGCTGATATTTGCTTCAATGAGCAGTTACATAAGTGTACCTAATTATGTGGTCAGTGAATGTATACTCAGTCTTTATGTAGTATCATCACATGTTACTGAGTTAACAGTCTAACCATTAAGGAGAACATTATTAATTTATCACTATAATGGCTAAAACTTTTACTAATGTGCTAAAATAACAATGAAATGGAACAAGTGATTTACTAATACGATTATTAGAGAATATTCCACATTAATCAGTATATTCTTCTATTAAAAAACATGTAACTGACTTACCAGATGAATCTAGAGATTTAAGTGTGTGCAACTGGTATTGTAGCTGCTTATTAAAGGGAGACTGACAGGGGGGGCTTGTACATACACCCTGACACTATGGGCAACTTATAGATGCCAATCAAAATAAATGCATGTCATTGGACTTAGGAAGGAAGCTCGCATAAGACAGAGAGAACATGCAAACTCGTGGGGGTGGAATTCAAACCTGTAATCCTAATGACATTAGGTAACATTATCATCCACCAGATCACACGGAGAGTGGGACTGGGATTCAAATCCATAATCCTAAAGGTGTAAAGTGACAGTGTTACCTATCGGCCCACAAACAACTGAAGTGGGATTCAAGCCCATAATCCTAAAGGTGTCACCTATCCCCCAACATAGATCTGAAGAGAGATCCAACCAGCAGTCCCAGCAGACCACTGCACCACATTTTTTCTTCCTTCTCACTCTTTCATGCTGATTTGGCTTCATCTGCCAGCAGTAAACTAGTTTCACACCAGCTTTTGGTATGTACATATACTTTCACATACCATTCAAGAATGAGCATTGACTTATAAAACTGTTTTTCTCCATTCTAATTTGTTTGTAACGATGGACCTTATCCGTTTCCCCAATTAGCCAAATGAGGGTACCCATTCTGCTCAAACATATCGCTCTGGGGTGAGGGGGTGTACACCATAACACCATACATAGGCCGGCGAAGTTCATGCCCTGCATCATACTGCCATCTACTGAGTCAGAGTAGCAAGTAGCAGTATATTTTTTATGTGAACATTGCATCCTTATCAGCAGCCGAGTCATATGCCAAGAATATACTAAACAACTACACGTCTTTGCTAGTGTTCAGATATTAATTATTCAAATGGAAACCTGGCCAGTCATTCCCAAGGTAGTGATATGTGCTTCTGTATGATATAAGCACCTCTTTGCTGCCCAGGTGGAATTTGAGGATGTGATTGCTGAGCCAGATGGCAGCCACAGCCTGGACACTGTGTGGAAGGCCAGCTACACCACCTTCACCGTCTCCAAGTACTGGTGCTACCGGCTGCTCTCTGCCGTCTTCGGCATCCCCATGTCCCTGCTGTGGGGCTTCCTGTTCGCCTGCATCTCCTTCTGCCACGTCTGGGCCGTCGTGCCCTGTATCAAGAGCTACTTGATTGAGACACAGTGTCTGAGCCGCGTTTATGGACTCTGCATCCACACCTTCTGCGACCCGCTCTGCGAAGCTTTGGGAAAGATCTTCAGCAGCATCAAAATGACTCTGCGCAAGGAGGTGTAGAGCGGGCACGGAGCAGCCTTCCCGGATCACCAAGCACCTCCCCAGTACCTCTATGTAAATATACAAATAACCCTCAGGTCCAGAACCCCGACTGCGGACTGTTTTCACAGATTCATACATCCTACATGGTTGATCCGTCTTACTATTTAACAAGGTGCCATCGGACATCTTTTCTGGGTAACCAATATACACAATAATAATGCAACTCAAGAGCTCTGTTGGTGCATTTCTCAATTAAAAGTAAATGTTATCCCATCACTGTGCCTAGTCTAACAGAAAATATCACGTCTTCCTAACCTTTACAGTAACCTTCAATCAGATAAGCAGACTCCCATAAACACAAGGTTCAGGCACCAGAAAATTAAACTGAACTGTAACTGAACTGATCCTCAATATCAAAGGTGGCCGATCTTATCCGCAAAGGGTCGATGTGTGTGCAGGTTTTTGGGGTAACCTTTAGGTCAGCTGTTCAAACCCAGGTGGATTCCTCAGCCAATCAGTTCTCTAAATAGTAATTTAATCAGGAAGCTGCAGCAAAAACCCTCACACACACACACCGGCCCTTTGCGGGTAACACTGGCCACCCCCGCTTTATATGCTGAAATACCTTCATCTCTACCAGTAAATGAGAACTATAGCTAACCCACTACATACAAAACAAAACAGAATCCATATTCAGAGAAAGTTTCATTAGATGGGATACTATGTTGTCTTCCTTACCAGGAAAATAATCACAAAGAGGGTTCAATCAGCAAGGCTAAGAGGAACAGCGTGGCTCTGTAGGTTAGGGTGGTGCCCGTGATCAGAAGGCTGTTGGTTCAAATCCCGTGGCCTCCGGAGTGATATCAGCATTGGGCCCTTGACCAAGGCCCCTCGCCCCAACCAGAGCCGATGGCTGACCCTGCGCTTTGACCTCAAGCTTGCTTTTACCTGTATGTGGAGAACACGGTGGAGTACGCAAACCCTAAACCAATTTCTCAAAGAATTTACCTTTTCATTCAGTCAGACTCCCCATGTTACACCACAGTATACGGCTTTTGAGAGTGCTGTCAAAATACAACGCTCAACACACAACTTTAAAAGAACTTGCCAAAGCATGCAGTCCTCTAAAACAAAACACCCCTTACGACAATTAAATGAAACACATTTCATTTCACTGTTACAAAGACATATTTCAGCCTTGTCTGTTCAAACTAATACTTTCAAACTTATACAGTAAAGCACTTGGATGCAGGCAGCGCCAGGCAGGAGTTACACTGGATTTAGCAGATATAATGAGGAGAGCTGTCCTATCCATTTGTGCCTGATAATGTTCCACAAACGTGCAAGGACTTCAAAGCACTCGACAGGTTCGTCACCTTTGCCGATTGAGTTACAAGAATGCAAACTTGTGTAAACCATACGTAAAACAAAAAGCTTTAATGAAAGTACAGATTAAGAAACAGATTCCAGTCGCCTTTTGCCAGCTGTGCCACCAAAGTTAATTGGAAAAACGTGAGTTTCTGTTGCAGCCCCTTCAGTGCCAGCGTGCCCGTTTATCCGAAGTGGAGAGCGGAGCCAGGTCTGCATCCTGGGGGCTGGGCGCCGTGCGTTTCCTGCTGGGAGTACTCTCCCGCATCCTGGAAGAGCCACACGTTCAAAGGAACAGAGTGTTTTTCTTTTAAAGCATAAATAAATGTAAAGAGCAAGTGAGAACCGTTTTCTTAACTCCTGTTAAAAATCCACCTCAGCCTGTTCAGTTAACAGGACTAGACCCTGAAGAAACTAGGGTTGCCAAGGTATGAGATTTTCATGATATGATAACCATCTCAGAAAATATTGACTTGTTAATATTGGTCATTACAAACACTGTTCTGGGACTGAATAACAGATTTAGTTAAAGCAGAACCACAGCCAGAAATTAGATCAGGGGTGGCGAATCTTATCCGCAAAGGGCCGGTGTGTGTATGCAGGTTTTTGGGATAACCTGTAGGTCAGCTGTTCACACCCAAGTGTGAGGACTCTTCAGCCAATCAGTCGTCTGATTAGTAATCTAATTAGGGAGTTGCAGCAAAAAACGCACACACACACCAGCCCTTTGCGGATAAGATTAAGATTGGCCACCCCTGGATTAGATGGTATGACAGTGATCAGTTTAAACTACTACAAGAATTAACTAGGGATGCACCGATTGATTGGCCAGCGATTGAAAAGGGCCGATTTTCAGCCTGATCAGCGATTGGCCGATCAGTGTCACATATTTCCAATTATGAACTGATCTTGCACATGCACAAAAATAAAAAAATCAAACGTGCAGTTGTGTGCACTTTAAGACAAACAACAATGTCCATAAGTTGGAAATTCTTCTGCGTGAGGCAAGCAGACGCAAAATTTGCCGTGTAAGGACCAGGCACACCATGTGTCATGCAGTGTGGTCGCCGGAGGGGCAAATCAGATGGGCAAACGGGGTTTAATAGGGTAGACATGGCGGATGATCACAGGCAGGGCAACACGACACTACACACATCAATGACAGATCCGGGAAGACTAACTCGGACGCGGACTAAATACACAAGACAGGTGAAACTGAACAAGCAACATGTGAATACAATCAGGAGTCGACATGAGGTGATGAGGGGGCGTGGCACACATGACGATCATTCAGAGCCGAGCGTGACACCATGGGGGAACCAATACAAAGACATTTAACACAACAAATTTAATTTAAACCACGTTTGAAGGCATCTACGAGCCAGCAGTCGGTGCAATCTTTCGTTGGTATAAGCAGTGAAAACAGCAAAGAAATTAGGCGGAAAATTAGGGAGTTCATGACACTGGATGAACATCCGTTTTCTGTAGTTGAGGATAGAGGCTTCAGAAATCTGATAAATTACCTCAGCCCAAAATACAGAATATCGAGTAGGTGTTACTTTTCGGACATTAAGCTAACGTAGTTGTTTAATCTAGTGTCATGTCACACGTTTACTTGGTGCACCTATTATTATTTTAAAGAATATCTTAATATTTAATTGTAGTTGGGGTTTCATTTATGTGTTTAGTTTAACTTGATTGAATTTTCAAAGTTTAATAAGAGTTTGTCATGAAAATAAAGTTTTGAGGTGAAGAAAATGTGATTTTTGTATGCGTTTGCTGATCTCAGAGCAAAAATCGGTATCGGCTGATCGCACATACCTAAAAAAAATTTAAAATCGGTAATTGAGATCGGGCAAGAAAATTGCAATCAGTGCATCCTTAAAATAAACTGTCAGAAAAAAAACATTTTGAGAACAATAACAATCCTATCTGGAGCTTTATAAAAGCGTTTGGGGCTTCAAAAAAACAGCCCCCGAAAAAAGGGTACCAAGCACTGCTGATGTGTAAGGAAGAACTTTGAAGAACTTACTCGTGCTTTTTTTTTGGCTCTGGGCTGAAGACATCTGAAATGGAGCTGGAAATAAAACAAACCTTGTTTGTTGTGGAGCCTAAGGTAACACTGATGGGTTCAAAGCCCAATACATATTCCCAGTAAGGGAGAAGGTCTCATGTGTTCACAGGTTAAAGCACACAAGACACAGCACTGCTGTGACACTGCACAAGGTGTCCCCGTGCCAAGCTACTCAGACCCTTGCAGGCAATTTTAATCCTTGTAGAGAGGTCGGTTTACATAGCTGCACTGCTCACCACACAGCTATTTGAAAGGTTTGGGCTGCTGGCACCACAAAGAGCCATTTTTCTCAGTAATGCTACCTGCTGATGGAGATGCTGCTGAGAGCAGGACTAGGGGACCTGGGGGGGACCTCTGTCATCACAGCAGCTTCTGCTGTCACCAATAAACATGACCCCAAGTCATTCAGACACTCTGTAGTCAGAGCTGTGGAAAAGAAAAACATATCAACCATTACAATTAGAAAAAAGAATACCGACACTAGCAAACTTTTCACAGAATTTAGCTAGAATTGTCAAGCAAATTCCGTGAATTTTCAGTGCATTTACAGTTGTGAAACACACATGAACTAAGTAATAAAAACACAAAAAGTGACTAATTAAAAACATGTTCAAGAAATTATTTAACTCGATACTTTATTGACCATAAATACATTTGCCTTGCTAGCATTACTGACCATCTCTCATGCTGCGAGATTTGATGATGAAAATCAGAGTCTGTTCAGTCTGTGGAATTCAAGATTCAATTCTTTTTTGCACGCAGAGGCAGCTGATGTTTTATAAAATTCCCATGTTAAAATTTCCAAGGAAATTTGCCAAAAATGTTCTCTTTGCAACCCTACTGTTGAACGACACACAGACATAATCACGAGTATCAAGACTGTTAAACCAGGCGCCCAATGGCCGTGAGATAAATGTTAGTAGTAGTGGAAAAAAAGACTTTACAGGTGAATGCGTCCATACCTGGGGAATGCTCTCCTCTGGCTTCCTCCTCTCCGTCCTGCGCCTCCTCTTTAACCTTTGTTGTCTTGGATGATTTCCAGCGACCTTTGACTTGGGAAATCAGGTGGGAGAATTCAGCACTGTGCTGTTTACCTGTTAGACCAAAAGAAAAAGGCGCAAGTTGAAATCGAGCCAGTGAAAAACAAGCTCATGTTAAACGTATCATTTACAAAGGAGGAATAGGTTTTAAAAGTGATCTGCAATTATTTCCACATGCTATATAATCAAATCATATTTATAGCAGAAAGAAAATTCTGCCATAAAGATGCATGCCATTTTTACTGCAGAGTCTAATGTTATCTGGGACAGCTTTTAAGGCATTTTCAGTTTGGGAAGATGCACAGGCATAGAGTTAAAATATGCAAAGCAACCACAGGTAAACAGCAATCGCAAAATAACCTGTACCCACTGCATAAAGCAAGCTAATTCCACCTTTGTGTCAACTCAAATTCAACCAACAGTGTTTCCCCAATCATTATACTTTGATATTTTTGGGGAAACACATCCAATGTGCTAACTCATGTTAGACAACATCTGAGTGTTTGCTTTGGTCAGGAAGTTCAAACTGGGGTATTTAAAAAAAAAAAAAACAAACACATACATGAATGCTAAGTTCACACTATGCTATTTTTGCCCCGCTTTTCATCAAACAAAAAGATTAGATGGATCCCAGATAAGAGGCAAAACGTTGTTGATTGGCATTTGATCTGTATTATACTGTATTAGTTCAAAGATGCAACTGGACAGAGTCGTGAAGGCACTGCAGACACCCATCAGATATCTAGCAGGCAAAATATTTGCGGAGTCTCCAAATCCTGTAGGTGTGAAAGGTGTTGTGATTGGTAATGAGTGTGATGAGCTGCAGGCAATCACACAGGATGAGGTGAAACCCAGAGAAGGATTTAAAAAAAGGTATAAATAATTAAAATTGTTTAGAAACATTGTGCAAGGAAGAGGTATATTAAATGGAATTTTACACACTAGTGGTTGGTCGTGGCTTTAAGATGGTGCAGGAAAAGAGATAGCACTGTGTACTTCTGTATGTCAGTTCCTTAACAAATCAAGCTGTGGGGAACTGGGCAAGTACTGTATATTAGCAGTACCAAATGTGAACAGCAATCAGTAACCCCTGTTTAAACTGATGTTTAGAAATCAATTTACCTCTCACAGTGATATTAAAATCACCACCCTGGAGAATCGTAAATCGTAACAAAATCAATTTCAAACATTCACTGCTCTTAACATTCCAGGTGAACACTACATTTTCTGGCATTTTAACTTACGGTAATTCGCATGGATTTCTTCTATTTCTTCTTCAGTCTGAGTTTTTGAAAAAACCATTGCCTAGAAAGCAAGTTAATAAAAGATTATGGTACAAGTTTTTTTTTTTTTAATCACTTTCACCTATTGAGTAATTGTAAATTCATAACAAAATACAGAATTCAAAAGATGACACTCGGGTCTGTAAATAATATTTAAGAACGTACAGGCGGCTGTTTCAGTTCCGGTTGATTCCTGAGCTTCTCATCCCTCTCTACTTCCTTTGCTATGTCTTCCACTGTTGATGGATAACAATACAGGTAAGTGTAAAAGCAGCAGTGTAGCTCCTCAGAGTACAGAAAAATCTCTTCTTAGAATCATAGTTCCCAATACTCAGCGGATACTCGTACTGCATGTAGTCCTTGGCATCTACACCCATCAGTGTTAAGCAGGGTGTTACGCTAAGTGCTTGGCGTCCTTCATGGGCAGCCCCAGCAATTCCTCCTCCTTTCTATAGCAGGGATTTGTCTTTCCTCTCTTGGCCATTCAGGAGGCACATTACAGAGCCCCAAAATGCCCGCGTTCCTGCAGGCAGTGTGGCATCGCCACATTTGACAAAGCGTGCCAAGCAAATCGTTAGCAGTGACCTCCCTGCCCACATTAATATATGATTCTGAACTTTACATAGAGAAAATCTTAAGAAGCCTGTAGTGTTAAAAATGTATGTTTATAATGTCAAAGATGACAGCTGGATATTAGAAAAGACTTGCATCAATGGGTCAAATACAAGTTTATTTTATAAATACAGTGGTACCTTGGTTCTCGAACTTAATCCGTTCCGAACTTCGGATCGAATCCTAAAAAGTTCAAGTTCTGATCGAATTTTTCCCATAAGAAATAATGGAAAACCACTTAATTGGTTCCCAGCCCCCCAAAATGACATCTAAATATGATTTTTTTTGTTTAAGCATTTAAACACGAAATGAACAGGATAAAACAAGAAAAGCATTTATTTCTTAATGGCATCCAAAATGATAAAAATCTTATCCCAACATTACCCCTGTACTGCCCCGATCGCTCCTTCCGCGTGCCACGCCCCCTCGTTAACCTCGTGTGGGATCCCCATGTGTTCAACTGCTTCTGGTTGTTGTCATCAGTCCTCCGTATTAAGTCTGCGTTTCAGTTTGTTTTCCCTGTCAGGTCACTGGGTGTGTTTGACTTGCTTACAGCCCTGGCTTAAAGCAACACATTCTGATCCTGACGCAATGCATTACGGTTAGATGCATTGTGACCTCTCACCCGGCTGCACAAACTGGAACCGCCTCCGTGACGACACACCTTTGCCCTTATTGGCTGAGGAGTTTAGTTACATGCATGACATTTGTATCCCAGGCAGTTCCAATGCATAATCTGCCATTTCTCCTGATTATCACATAAATCGGTAAGAACTGGTTTTTAGTTAATTCACCTGGTAAAATAAAGTTTAATTATATTACATAAATGCTCTAATAGTACACGTAAATTTGTGGTTTATTTGCTGTTAGTTACTGTGATGTTGTGCTGCTTTATTTGGTTAATCGTCCAGTCTGTGAAGAAGGCATTCAAGTAAGAATTGCATTGTAGCATGACTCATTTCCTGTCGCGTACAATTTCTTAGGTCAGCGTTCACAGTTCAACTTCTGACATTCAGATCAAGTACTAGGTCCAACTGGTTTGTTCAACTTTCAAGAAATTCGAGTTCTAGTAAGTTTGAGAACCGAGGTACCACTGTATACCCAGGATAGCACATGCAAACAACGCAAATTACATATTCAATTTCTGTGACTGCTGAGTCCTAACTGAGCTTCAAATTGAGTCATTCCATTTTAATTCAACAAATGGTTTTGGCCCCACCATTTTTGACTATGAAATTTGGCGTGTGAATTACACATTCCATCCAGAGCAAAGAAGTGTTTTTTTTATTTTTATTTTTTTTATTCCTGTTGAGATATTGTACCTTTTCTACACCAGGGGTAGCTAAATGAAAAGTAAAATACAGTATATATAAATTAGCGTTTGCATCTGACCTATAAGATTTGTAATATTGCAGCTACAAGGCTTTCCCTTTCACACATGAGCACACACCAGGTCTACACTAAACAACCCAAAAAAATGCCTGATTAATGTCCCAAAACTTGATTTTGTTTTTTTTTTACATTTCTCTCAGTTTTTCTACAGCTTAGAAATTCTGGAAAAGTAGATCTGAACAACAAAAACACTTGGTGAAATGATAATGGCAAATGTTTAATGGAAAGTTATCAAAATGAATGGGGCACACTGGTCTGCTTGCAGCATGGCGACACTGGCTGTTACCTGACTGTGGGCTCAGGGAGTCACACTGGGAGTTGTATATGTGCACAAACTCCTGGTGCCTCCGCTCCAGCTGCAGCCGGGGGCCCTGGGTAGAGAGGTGCAGCTCTCGCAGCCTCTTCTTCAGCTCCTGAAGGGACAGCAGGTGGTACACTAACTTCGGCAATGGCTTCCTCTTGACGACGGAACTGAAAAATACACCACATCATCATTAATTGGGACATCTATTTGCATTCTTACCTGACCCATTTATATACTTTTTATCATCGTGGTTCCCAAATACTTCTGCTATTTAGTCAAAACAAATGCATTATCCTTCATATTGATGTATTCATATTAAACCATCCATGCACCACTTTGCATTAGGTTAAGTGAATACATAGCCCATGTAAGCAAGATTTTCAACATTACACAATGTTAACTCTTTGGTCAAGGCAGTCCAAAGCATAAAAGAGGGACAAATAATCTACATGCCTAACAAATATCACCTTAAACCTAAGCCTTATATCATAAACAAATATGAGCAATGGCAACATTGCCAGTCAGAACAGAAAATATTTATTTTTAAGCAAATATAGGCAACAATGGAGTAGATATGGACACACCTCAGAATCGCGATATGAGCGGTATCGGAGCGAAACTGGAGCGAGACAGTGCAACCGCTCCAGACTTAATTAAAAAAACTGCACCGCGCTCTGACCAAAATCCACCCGCTCCGCTCCACTCCGCTCACATGATCTGGTCCAAAGTTGTTGCTTTAACCAATAACACAAACATGCAGCTCTGAAGGAGTCCATAACCACAGAGGTATACATACTTCTCATGTGTGACCTTGGTCAGCCACTAAAACAGCAACAAGCTTGTTTAAAATCTTTGATTTGCAAGTTTATTACAGTTTGTTCCATAGTGAACTAGCAAAAGGATTTGAGAAATGTAAGACCTAAAATGTTGCAAGTCCAATATAACCACCACTAAATCCAAACAACAGCAAGCAGGAGAAAATATAAGGCTACAGCTCGAGACCAACACAAAATCATTACTAGCTAGAAGTTTCAGGTGTTTGTCATGTTGTCAAATGAAAACATGCTTGGATTGTGTCATGTAGAGCAAAGACCATCCTAAAATCACAACAGTAAGGCACCATGTACAGTGCAGGCCATAGGTAGATAACTTTTAAAGGTTTGTGACAAATAAGTCATACAGAGGGTGGTGAATTCTGGCCAGATGACCACAGGTACTGAACTATCCCCCACTGACCAGCTGTACCTTACCTATTGCCATACTAAGATTTAATCTATAATTTAGGACCACCCCCAGCCACAAACCTCATGTAGTCCAGTAGGAGGTTTTGCAGCATCAGTAGCAACCAGATTCAAAAACTTGTATATTTCTATAAAGTGCTAATATGATTCAATACATACTTATTCAGTTATTTTCAAAAGTCACATTTCTTCTTAGTTCACCCTTTGCTGACACTAACTGAAACTCGAACAGTTCTCAAAATGTTGAACAGCTCCAGTTCTAAATGGCGTGGCTTCAGTTTTGTGTCGATTTGTCTCAAAGTTTGATCTCTTCCACAATGTCATCCCTACAATGTGCCTGCAAAGTTTAAGAAAAATCAATGCAATACTTTTAGAGTTACTGTGTTCATAAGACCAAGTATCTTCTACAGCTTCTGTCTGAAAATGAAACCAGGCATAGATCTTCATCCATATAATGTTTCTATGAAGTAGTAATAAGATCCATTAAATACTTCTTGACTTATCACATTCACAAGTTCAAATGTCTGCTTTCACCCTTCCCTTTGATGCCACTAATGGTGTTGCTTCAATTTTAAAGCGATCTGTCTCACAATTTAATCAATTGCAGTGCAGCAACAATACAAGGCTTCTGCAAAGCAGAGCAATTTAAAGCAGAGCAATTGTCTTAAGTAAAACATCCATGGCGGTGAAACAGCCTCAAAACCCATACATATTCCCCAGAGTCCAAGGAATACAATAAACCATACCTTCTCAAGCTTTCCTTCTTCTCATCTCTGGTCAGACAGCTGTCCAAGTGTTTATTAATAAACTGTTCTGGAACACCCACGTTACACACTGGACACTCCACTAAAAAACACACAAGTTTGTTTTATTTATTTGTCAGGTTCTATTTAAACCATGAAAATGTTTTAGCAAGAATATGGAAATTAATTTTAACAATTTAATTCCTAGCCAAGGACATTCCTACCAGGTACAAGTCCAGAGATAAATATCACCTTTGACCGCAGGTATCTGGTTAGGGGAGGCAGAACTTGAGGGAAAGGCTGAGCTTGACACGGGTCCCCCAGCAGACACCTCCACCTGCTCCTCCTTCACACTCATAACCAACTGTGCAGGATTCTGTTCACCCTGCTTGCTGTTGTTTTGGACTTTGGGTGTTCTTGGTAGTTCTGACCCGGTGGGAGATCGTTTTTGGAAAAAGTGGTTCAGAATGGTGCCGCCCACTTTTGAGAGCCCTGGCTTCATGGCATTCCTTTTTACAGAAGAGACGGGGGTCTTGGGGGAAATAGGCGGGGATTCAAAAGTTGTCTGTGTCAATTTATGCCTAGGTTTAGCAGAAGATAAAAAGCAGACAGATGGGTAATAAATACAACCAGCGCAGTATTAAAATCATTTTATGAGCAGCAATTAAACAAAATTAATCCTATTGATGCACATTAAGACTTCAGAATAACAGTGGTACCTCAGAACTCGACCTTAATCCATTCAGAACTCCAGATTGAATCCTGAAACGTTCGAGTTCTCATCAAACTTTTCACATAAGAAATAACGGAAAATCAATTAATTGGTTCCCAGCCCCAAAAAATGATACCTAAATGTTTTTTTACCTAAAAAATTTTAAGCATTTAAACACAAAATGAACCAGATAAAACAAGAGCATATACTCTACTAAACACATCTAAAGTTTATCAAAACAGTAATTTGTAAAGAAAATAAATGTATCCAATCAATGTGTAAAGTTAAAAAAAAAAACAAAAACAAAAACAATGTGTCCTGCCCCGATCATCCGTTCTTTCCGTGTGTCACGCCTTCTCGTTAACCCGTGTGGAATCCCTGTGTGATCCGCCGTTTCTGGCTGTTGTCATTAGTCCTCTGTATTTTGTCCGCATTTCAGTTTGTTTCCCCAGTCTAGTCATTGTATTGTCCATCTGCGTTTTGCCTGCCTTACCTGTAATTAATCCCTGTATTCCCCAATACCCTGACATCTGTGCCTTCGTCTCCATTCCGTCCCCGCACTGCACAACAATATTATTATAATTAAATGTATTAATGGTTTATTATTAATATTAAAATAATAAATAAAATCTTTATTTTTAAATGTATTGTATTATACAATTACTGTTACTGTCTATGATTGTCTAAATATATTTTTACTGTCCAAATATATGTATTCAGCTAGTGTAAACATGCACAAAGCTATCACAGCGAATGCTAGGCTGAAGCCTTACCCTTTGTTTTCGCTGAGAGACGTGCCGCATGACTCATATCCCCGCACGTACAAGTTATCTTAGGTCGGCGTTCACGGTTTGACTTCTGAGAATTAGATCAAGCTCTAGGTATTTTTTTTCAAACTGGTTGGTTCGACTTCGTTGGTTCGAGAAATTCAGGTTCTAATGAGTTCAAGGTACCACTTTACTGCAATATCATCTTCAACATACCAAGTCTGAGCAAATGTCAGGATCAGAAAATCATCAATTTTATAATGTCAAACCACACTTGACAGACTAAAGGAAAAAAAAATTCCAAAAGGAGAAATTCCACAAAAACAAAACATAAAAATCTTAAAATCACATAGACTATACCCAAGTTTTTTCCACTATAATCATTTAATATATGTAAATGTATAAAGCAATGCTCTTTAAGTATCATTGACACAGAAGGAGAACACAGTGTGTCATTTAAAAAGTCTGCTCCAGCTGACCTAAGTTGATCACGTTAAATCATCGCCTGAAGCACCCGTAACCAAGCATATGATCCTGCCTGATCGAACTACAGCAAATGACTATTCTTGACAAAAATATAGGAAGAGATCTGTTTCATCATGGGAGCAGCTGTTAAACTGTTTCAATGCTCTTTTCCACAAACCAATGTATTAAGCATATAGAACAAGTGGCTTCTAAGCACTAAGTGCACAGCATTAATCATTTTAATATTTACCCATTAAATTTCACTGAACATGTGAACAAATTAGCCTACTGCAACTTATCTATCCATCTTCCCTAAACATTTTTATGGTAAAAAAAGAAAACCTTAGAACTTATCCATAGAAAAGCTGGACATAGGAAGCAAAGGACACCCTGGACAGGACACTAGTACACAATGTCACACACAACCAGGCAATTTAATAGTGGTTAGGTGACTTGGTAACCCAATAACCTGACCTACAGTAGAACTTTTTTCCAGAATGAGGAAATTTTGTCATGAATTTTGCCCAACTGTAAATCCTCAAAGGCAGTTCCAATTTTAATGTTTTTAGTTATTTTTTTATTTGAACACAAACTACTAGGGAGCACTTATACTTTTTGAATACAGTGGTGCCAGGAAAAATTATTTAGTGATAAAACAGTATATTAACTGTAAAACCTGTGGCACCATTATCATCATAGAATGTCTATAGAATACCAGTGAACAATTGGCAGTAGTGACTACAGCATTGCAAATGTTAATATCGTAAAATGTCCATTCAGGTTAAATCAAACTGGAGTATTTAAAAAAAAAAACATTTCAAGGATTCCCAAAAGCAGCACTTATGAAGGGAATCTTGGCTTTTTACACCTTACCTATGAGATTACAGAACTCTTCTCCTTTGCTTAAACAGCTAAAAACAATTACTCCAAAAAAATGTCCAATTTTTGTGTCACTATTGGTACAAGAGCAGAGTAGAATACATCCTGGACATTTCAGCAGTTACTCCACAACACCCCACATTATACATCCACACTTTTTTTTTTTTTAAACAGAGATTCTGATGTTCACCAATGTTTCCTTATCTGAATTTGTTCTTGGCCAAGAAGAGAATCTGCGCACACTCAAGACCATTCGTACGCACATTTGAGTAATGATAGTTTGTTCAAAATAATTAGTATGTAAAAGAAAACGTGAGAAGATCCAGTTTGTGCTATACCTTGCAGCTTTGAAACTTTTGACCAGATCATCCAAAATCCGATTGTTTCTCAGATCTGACTCCGCTGCCGTCTAAAAGACAAACAGGTCACAATTAGCATTTCCCCCAAAATAAAAAAAAAAAATATGGGATGGAGAGATGTACTTTAACTTAATTTTGCACAAAAAAGGAACAGGGGCTGCCTTGCAAAGTGTTATGCAAGAGGCATATTAGTAACCCTTTCAGCAAAATACAAACTTACTGCGATCTTTTAGTTGCCGGTTCATTTTCCCGCATCTCTAAATAAACTGCACCAATCTCAGAGTGTCAAAATGTATTAGTTAGATAGGTGATCTTACTTAAAGGTAAACCTACTTAAAAGCAGTTGCATAGAGTAATATCCCACATTATTATGCAAGTCACAGTTCTCATTAAGTACTGGAAGGAAGAAAGATCTTTCTGCTGGTGAAAAGCATGAAAAAGTAACATCTTGCAATAGGTATGAAACAGACAAACTTTTAGATCAACAGAGGTATAAAAAATTTAAAGCAATTTGGAGTACAGACAAAGTAAGATTAAGGAGCATCATGGGTATTTTCAGTCAGAATAATTAATCTCATCAAAAAGGAATGCTGTAAAAAATATTTAAAAATCCACTATTAAGTGGCAAAGAGATCTTTGAAGCTGCTGGAGTCCCTGAAATTCCCAAGAACACCCCGATGCAGGATCCACAGCAGGGGTCTCCAACTTCGGTGCTGGAGAGCTACTGTACTATCCAGTGGGTTCTCCCTCCTTCCTGGCATTTGAAAGTAGCTCTCCAGGACCGGAGTTGGACACCCCTGGTCCAGAGGCTGGCAACTGTGCATAAATCTGCCCTTTAGCTTCCAAAATAAAATGATGTTCATGCAGGACAATGCATGATTATATGCTGCTAAGAACACCATTGACTCCTTGGATGCTATGGGGATAAACAGAGAGCAAACTGTGGTTTGGCCATCATCACCCCCCTACCTCAAACCTACTGAAGGCTTATGGATTTTCCTTTTTCAAAATAATGTTGGATGGCAGTATGCCTCAGAACAGCAGGTATGGGAGGCAGTCTCTTAATAAAAATGAGTCTCTCATTAAAAGAGGGACAAAAATTATACATGCACTTACATGCTTAAAATTGACATCTGTTGAATTAGTTGAATAAACATATTGTTAAATCTTAATATGTAAACCTCTCCTTTAACTACTTCAAGACCTCTCATGCATTAAGTTACTCATGACATATTTATGCAAAGAAATGCAACATAGCTACAAATGTATATATACAAATATAGCGGCTCTATAAATAAAACTGCTAACTACAAAAAAAATACCAAAATAAACTCAGTAGTGTTTGTTCAAGAGAATGACACAGTGCTTATTAAAAACATCATAAATGTATTATCAATAGATGGATGCTGAACACAAGTATACTTACAGAATTACACACAGGACACTGAGGCTTGTATGAGAGGAACTTCCTTATGCACAGAGAACAAACTGAAAACGAGGCATAACACATTTTAGATACAATTACTGACTGAATGCAAACTGCACTTTACAACCGGGTTACTTTAAACATAAAAAAACTCAAACATAGGTAGAGTACAAATTCCATCTGAAATATTTATACAGTAAATACCTAGTTAGTAATTTAGTCTTTCACAATTTCACAATGACAAGAAAGAAGGTGAACAGAGCAATCAGTACCATGACTTACAGTTATGAGAGCACTTGGTCATCATAGCAATATTCGTATAGTCAAAACAGATGGGACAGCGGAGTAAGGCTTCGACGGGCTGAATCGGCAATGCGGGTCAGAACAGCAACGCAGCAACAAAAGAGAAAATCACAATAAAACTAATCATTTGATTATTCATTATAGTAATATTCATGTAGTCGAAAGAGATGGGACAGTGGAGTACGACATCGACGAGCTGGAACCACAAAACCGGACTAAAACAACAACAGCTGAGTGGAATACAACAGAGCACAAAAATAAATAAATAAATAAATAAATAAATAAATAAAATCACAACCAAAAGTGGTATAAAAGGTAACTGCACGAACTGTCAATATGCAAAAACTACAGTTTACCTTCTCATACATGAATTATAATTTTGTTATAAATCATTATCAACCCACATCGTCCTGAACCTTAAACATAATCCGGCTACTAGCATAGCAACGCAAAATCAGATGACAATTTAAACACATCAC
>JAABNY020000129.1:10209159-10223996 GCA_015164015.2 Brevimyrus niger
ACATCGTCCTGAACCTTAAACATAATCCGGCTACTAGCATAGCAACGCAAAATCAGATGACAATTTAAACACATCACACATAAAAGCTATCTGACCACTTCTGTCACTTACTTTAAGGCACGCAAGATTTGTGGGTAAATCGGGCTCAGGGACCACCGACATTGTGCAACGTGAAAAGACGACAGAGCTTTTCCACAATTAAACAAACCCGCGCTCGGCTGCTACTGATTTGCAGCGCGCAAGTGTGCATCGTTGAGCGCATGCGCACATCATTGTATTTTACGACGCTACCCGATTTGCAGCAAGCGCAATATATTGCACGACATCACGTCATGTTTTAGTTAGGGGTGTTTTTCCCAAAGTTATTTTATATTAATAAAGATAAGGGAAGCAAAAGGAACAAATGTTCCATATAAAAACCTTAAACCTTGTTATGAGTATTCAGAAAGAAGTGTCAAAGAAAAGAACAGATTATAAAAAATGGATGGATAGATAGATGAAACTCTTGACTTTATATGTATTTTGTGCTTTTTTGTTTTTGGACATTTGTATAGCATTTATATATTGATTGAACTCTTCAATATCTTGTCCTTCAATCCCACAAAAAGTACAGATGTTCAAAATATAGCATCTAAGTTACATCTTTTTAAAATATGTTTCACTGAGTAAATTCTGTGTAACACTTTATATGATACGAGTTTGTTATTGATGTAGTATGTATTTTGGATATCCCATGCTTTTTTTCCACTGAACATCACCAAATAAGGCTGACCAAAAAACCTTGCTGCATGGAGTGTGACAGAACAAAGAATATTTCTAATAACTTTATCATTAACTTTTGCTATATCCTTGTTCCCAATCAAGATTAAAAAAATGTAATACAAATACAAATCAGACAAAGTGTAATTGGTCAAAAAGGATAATATGCCTCTGGGAATTACATCAAACACCACAGTGTATTCATTTGGTTTAATGTGTATTTGATGTAATAATGTGTATTATTTTTCATGAATTTCATTATATGGTAACAACCGGCCTTTTGAATTAAACAATTGCATGACCAGAAGAATCTCAATGTCAGGATCTATCCTAGCCTTGTCTTTCATTTCCCTGTTTGGGCATTGGCCAGTCTGCTCTGTGTTCTGCTAGTATTCCTTGTTCTAAATGGGTTCACCTATTTCCCAGTCTGGTGCATGGTTTAACAGGTTGAGTGTATCATCCAGCATTCCCTTTTCTCATGGGTTTGAAGCTAGCTTGAGCTCAGCCTCAATTGTTTGTAATTTTGACAATTTATGTTTCTTTGTATTTCATTGAATTTTTTATGGTTCCTTGATGTTCTGTGATTATACTAATGTTCAGTTAGCCTTGTATTCCAGTTGACCTTAGTGTTTGGCCATTTATGTGTTGATTGCCCACACCTGTGCTTATGTTCTTTCTGCTTGTTACAACTCACATCTGTCTCTTATTGAACCTCACGTTTGGGGCTTTCACGTCACACAACCCTAACTGGGACCTTTATGTCAAATAAACGTGGGAGATGCAAAATGCCAGTAGGTTAAACTTCTCACATTATTCAATATGAAACTATACCACCATGCCAAAGCAACGGGGAATAAATAAGACATTTTGTTAGTAATTTGTTAGTTTTTTGGGTCCTGATCAAAATGGGACACAGCCTTTATGAATATTTTACTTATATGGCCCATAACGTATATATAATCTATTATTAAACATTCTCCCGCAGATCAACCTATCATTTTTCATGGAATAAAAAAAAGCATTATTGTCACATTCTGCATTCCTGCCCTCTCGTTCTAACCCCACCTGTTACTAATTTGTCTCACTTCTTGTTTCAGCCCACATGTGACTCACTTCAGCTCTCATCTGCTCCCTCGTCAGTGGTGTATAAAGTACCTCCCAGTCTTGTGTACCCCAATCTAGTCTTTGAATCTCAATAACAAGAGCATGAAGATCGTACTTGTGGTCTTGGCATGATCGGTCTTGCTAACTGGCCTTCCAAGAATGAATTTGGGGCGCATGGAGTCATGAGATTGGTCTTGTTTGGCGAGGATGCAATTGATATATCCCTGATCTTTGAGCAAGAACACCATCTGGGGATTTTTTACTGTCCTCTGTACTTGGGTGCTTGGTATTCTGTTGCGTGTGTGTGTCAAGTCCTTCTCTTCTTCAGATTCCATTCCATCCAACTGCTGATTCCGGTTCCATTTTCCAGCTCGCCACAAAAACCGTGCCAAAACTGGAGGGACTGGTTATCACCTCGTTCCCGTTTCCCGCCTCTCAAACCCCGGATTATAAATGATGCCTGCACACCCCATCTCGCAGCTTTTGCTTATGACTTGTGTGTTCTTTGCCTTTTGCTCATTGTATTTCTGGATTTACTGTTATGACCCGTTTTTGGCTTTCGACTTTTGTGCTTTTGGTTTCGGTTACTCGGTTTGGATATGTTTACCTGTGTTTTTGATTATTGACTATTCTTAGGATTTCGGATTGGATTTGGTTGCCTGCGTTGGCACTGTGTATGTATAGGTTTTAGGGGGTGACTGCCAAAATGTTTACGGCGTTTTTGTCCCTGTCTTGTGATTTAGTAAGAGTAGGATAGCGTTTGTCTTTTTGTTTCTCTTCTTTCGAGTTGGAGAAATTTAGTGTCACTCCTGAAGATCACCTCTTTCCCAAATACACCTTGGTTATATCAATGCCTTTGGTATTAATTACTTATTTTCCCGACTCCCTTTTCCGTGACCTTTATCTCTGTTCACGCCCCGTCCCTAGACTGGGACGTAACAATTGGAACTGGTCTTCAGCGTTGGAAGATGACATAAAATGGGTACATGAGAACAAGTGCTGCATATTGCGATTCACCCCTATTCTAAAACAAGGTTCTGGAATTGCTTCCAAGGAACTACAGTTAGGCCAAGTTCCTGCTGCGTGAACAAGACAAAAGTCTCTGGTTCTGGAAAAAGGTTTTGGTTCCAGGAAAAAAAAAAAACCAGTGGTGTGAAAGCACCTTATGTATGTATTTAAGTGCCTGCCAGTCCACCAGAGGGCACATTGACACACCTTTCACTCACACATCCACACTTACAGGCAATTTAGTAACTCCAGTTAGCCTCAGCATGTTTTTTTTTTGACTGTGGGGGGAAACCAGAGTGCTTGGAGAAAGCCCAATGATGACACAGGGGGAACATGCAAACTCCACATACATGGAGCCATGGCAGAAACTCAAACCCTGAGCCCATTGCCACCATGCCACCACATTATTTCTTGTTTTTGTTTTATTTAAATGGATACCTTTATTTTGAATCACAACTTGGATTATCTTTCCCTGCATCATGCCCCGCCATAACAACCATTCAAACCATGCAAAATAAGTGACTAGAAAAGATGAACTCTCTTTATTTTTCAGGAAGATTTTAAAATTGTATTTAAGTGTTTCAAAATCGAAGACCTTAAGTTCCTTATTTTCTGTAGTATTGCCAATAACTTCCTTTTTTAAACAGTGAGGCTTATTCTTCCAAATAAATTTGTAGAACACCTTATTCAAATCCTTAATCACATATCCATGGCTAATGCTATTGAATCCTATGAATGCTATTGGGGTCTATTGAATATATTAATTTACCGAAGCTTTAAACAAACCAGTGTGTATATGAGGGTGGGAAAGCAGAGGGCGGGTGACAATATTATAGATAAAATCACTCAGTAGTTATACGGGCAGATTGTTGCACACCCTGTAACATGTGACGTCGCCTCTACCAATGACGTCCATGCATCCAGCTCACCATTCCTGCCTATGTAATCTTCCTTGTCTGACCCGCTCCTTGCCTTCTGGTTGCCTGGTGATTGGAGGGAGCGTCGGCACCGGCTTGTCATCTGTCCCCTGCTTCCCGTCTGTGTCTCAAATTTTATTGTATTTGACTGTCCCTGCCGGCCCCTGGAGGGTGGGCTCCCCCTTTGAGTCTGGTCCTTCCCAAGGTTTCTTCCTGCTAGGGAGTTTTCCTTTGCCACTGTCGCCTATGGCTTACTCACTGGGGGCTTTGGGTGGGGATGCTGTAAAGCACTTTGAGACGATGTAATGTTGTGATAATGCGCTAAACAAAAATAAATTTGTTGTTGTTGTTAAATAAAAATAAAAGACCCAAAGGACTAATTGGCAGCCTGGAAAAATATGAAAATGAATCAGACGTATTTTATAATATTCATATTTCACATATGGTACTCATAATATCTATTAGGACAACTGTGTTCCTGCTTTATTAACTTGTTTGATTATGACAGCAATCTGTCGCTAGGTGGCAGTATTGTTTCAAATTTGCCGCGGAAAATAAGGAAGTGATGGAAGAGCAAGTAGTTTTAGCGTCGGGTCGTTGTCAATAAATTGAATTTGGCTATTTCAGGATGAGAGGAGGTACGTAAGCCCGTTTCGCAGCAAGTTAATTTCAAGATAACGACTGGTAGATACTGAGAAGTGCCGGTACTCTGTAAAAACAAAGGGCTGCGGTACTATGTCCCGGTGAGTACCGGTGTTCCGGACAATTCGGTTTCCCTATGTTTCCCCTGTGTATCAGGAAATAATGTTTCCCCTAATACTAAAGCAAAGAGGTATGTGAAATGTCTGAAAAATCACTCAGGTACGTTATTACATGTGAATACTGTATTGTTATTAGTACCAAGGCCCAGAGTTACTGTATAACTGTTTTAACAGGGGGGAACCAAATATCCAGGATGTCAGAAAATAATGTTTCTCCTAATATTTAGGCAAAGATGTACGTTCGAAAATCACTCATATTATTACATGTGTATGCAGTAGATTGTCAGGCATAATATAGTCTTATAAGCAGTACTATACCATTTTCATCAAGAAAAATCTCTATCCAGCGAATTAAATACTTTCATTTATTATCTGTAAAAACAAAAAACATCGAAACGGTGTGTGATGTTTTAAAATATGGCTTGTTTACCTTAAGAGCTTCGTAAAAAAACATGAAAACAACAGCAAAACTGTGTACAAATCAGCGCGCGACAGAAGAAACATGGGGAAACTGATTTGCCCGGAACACCTGTTCAATTCAAAACACTGCTGCAGAATGTTGTTCCAAACTGCATCATAATCACATAGCTAGCTTTCAGAACATCCTTGAAATATTCTCGTTGATAAAATGCATAAAGTATGCAAGCAAATGTTCACAAATCGATTACAAGTTACAGTGCCTTAGTATTACTACGGCCGTGCATTGCGGCGAGATGCAGTGAGTTGTTTACTCTGAAGTTTGAAGTTATATAGTCGCGGCCATGTCAAAGTTACTATCTTATGCAATGTAGTTGTCTCGTAGTGACAGAGCTTATTATATTTTATTTACCGCAAACGTTTCAGTGCTTTTCCTTAATCAGAAACGCCGTCAAACCGGTTAAAATGCCCACACCCAGATCCACTATGCTTTTTATAGCTTGCTTTGGTCGCGGAAAGAGTTTTGTAAGGGCTTTGTGGTAATTGTAGTTTTGATAATGGCACCGCTGTCCGACCTGCAGAAACCTTCCAGAAGCAGCTGCTGAGGGACTCCAGGTTTCTCAGAGTAGATCCCAGAATGGACTCCAGGCTCTTAGATAAACTCATCTTGGGGCTCAACCAGAGCTCCCCGCAGATACTCACACACGCAGAAGTGCATAAAGTAAGTCCACTCCTATCCTTCCAAAATACACTTAAAGCTTATATTTTTTCCCACTGCCTGTGGACCTCATACTAAGTTTAAATGATTTAATGTCTCATTTTCTCAAGCAAGCTGGACAGGTTGTTGTAAGAGTCTCCATTTGTTTGTGTGTGTGTGCGTGTGTGTGTGTGTGCGTGTGTGTGCTCCAGTCATGTTAGTTGTCTGCGCAGGGGTGTAAGCCCCAGCTCCCCAGGCCAGTCATCTGTCACCCTGCTTACTCCAGTTACAGAACCTGAAAATGCCCACCTGTTTGCGAATGGATGAGCTCCTGACGCACCTACGAGGGAAGGGGGAGGCGGCCTGTCACCAGCTGTACCGGCAGCTCCATCTGCACGCGGGGGACGTGTACTTCAGTCTGCCCACACGGACTGCTCACCCCGGTCAGAAAAACACTCAATGCTTGAGCTATTATAAGTTGTTTTTAACTGTTTTTTGAGAAAATACTCCTAAACTTTAAGGATGCTATGACTCATTCTGTTTCCACTGTAGGAAACACAGAACAAGCTCATAAATCCCCCCAGAAGCGATTTGTACTTAACAACAGGGGTAAGTGAAACCTTCCAACGGCTGATAAATTGGGGATTTCCTAAAGGAATTTTATCCCGTACATTCCTACCCTCTTGCCTACACAGTCATACAAATCTGTGGTGACTAACCCCCTTCTGTCACCCCACAGGTCCTTGGTTTTTCTTCAGCTGCTTTGGCCTTACAGTAGGTGGGGCTCTACTGTATTACTACAGTGGTAAGTTTTTTCGGTGCGGAATTCGTCAATCACCAGTTTGTGTCTGAAATGGGCTTTTATGCGAATTACACTTATTGCCCATGTAATTAATCAGCGGACACTTTTAGCCCGAAGGACAGGCATCTCTCTGTCTTTTCAGATGGTGCCCTGTGGGATGGTGCCAGGGCGGTGTTGGCATACACAGCTTTGGGCTTGAGCAGACCGGCCACCTCGTTGTTGCTGTTATATGCAGAAAAAATGGGCAAAAATCATTAGGTTAAGCAGGGGGTCCATCCATCCATCCATCTTCTGGCCTCTTCTTCGAGTCAGGGAGGCCTGGAGCCCATCTCAGGCAGTACAAGGTTAGGGAAGACATTGGATGGATGGATGCTTGCCCTCACAAGTGAGGCAGTGGTGGAAAATATTTCTTATAAATATGTTTAAATATTCAGTTATGTTTCAGTTTATTGTAAAATGTATTCATATGCCAAAGATCGTTAAATCATACTGTATTAAACTTGTTTTTGTTTGCTTCTGTATAAAGTCAGAATTCATTGTAACAGCCTTTAAGAATGAACGGTGCTGATTTCTGCTTTTAATGACAGGGGACATTAAAATGGATGTATTGTATAAATATGTATATGTACATTTTTAATCTGCCATTTTTTAACTTTCTTGAATATTGGTTATTATACATCTGAGATTTATTACCTGTATTTTTAACAGCTGAAATCATGCTCCACTGTAGTAAAGGTAGCTGATTATGAGAAAGACCTCGGTGTGTGTGTTGATGCTTCCATGTCCCACTCTCAACAGTGTGGGGAAGCAATAAAAAAGGCCAATAGAATGGTTACATCTCTAGGTGTGTGGAGTTTACGTCAAGGGAGGTGATGCTATGATTATATAATATTGTGTGCAGGTTTGGTCACCTTCCTTTAAATCAGAGCTAGATAAAATTTTAACAACTCTGAGCTATTAGTTAAGTTCTCCCCAAACGAGCTTGATGGGCCGAATAGCCTCTACTCGTTTGTAAATTTTTTGTGTTTTTTAGAGAATTGGCCATTTTAGAGAATGCCTTAGAGAGTGCCTGACAGGGACACTATGTGAATTGCATTCCAATAACTCAAGGAATTAATTACTTCACAATGGAAGAGCATTAATTAGTATACAGTGCAGGCTTCAAGGGTGAGGATTAGGCACCTAAAAATACATTCATGTGTTGCTATAAAAGTCCTCGGGCCTGATTCTGGAAGAACTATTTTCATTAGTATGTACCTTTTTGAGCATAATTATAATTAATTTTTTGGAAGATGCTGTTGTCCAAACTAGCATACAAGTGAGGCAAATTGGTCTGCTATTTATTTTTGATTCGTTATCATATCAGAGATCTTTCTGACAAGCCCCTCTACACTGTTATTTGAAAACGTTTTGTTAAAAGTTTAACCTTGTGTTCTTAATCCTTTCTTTCGCCAAGATTAATTTTATCATGTGCACACTACCAGAATCATAACAACTCATTATATCTGAAAAACTAACAGCCAAACAAACTAACATGCATCTTGGTTCAGCACTTTATTTAAGAATAATATAATCTTATAGAAAATATACACTGAAAACTTCTTAGTCTCCATTACAAATAAATAAATGTAGGTGTAGACAGATTATATATTTTAATGGACTTAAACTTTAATATTAAGCCTATAAAAGGAAGCCCCCTTCTCACTGTGTAGTCCTGGATCAGCTTACAGAGGAGCCCTTTGGTCAGTAAATGCCTGAGTTGGCCAAGCAGTTAACAGACCAATACCAGATTTCATCATATCTTTACATAATACTTTCAACAAGGAAGCGGGTAGTTCTTTCATGTCCACTCTGCAAGAACATGCAAATAAAGCTTCAACCAATGTTAATTTTTTCTTTCTAAGTACCTAGTAATTATCTCTGCTACAAGTTAAAATATTTATTGTCCCTCCTTCGACCAATCACATACCCTGAGAAAGGTCACATGGCCTTCTGGGGCCTTTTCCAGGCATCACAGAACAAAAAACAGGGGTACGCTCTGGATAGGATGCCAGTCCATCATATGGCATGTACAATGTATGCACAGCCATACACTATGTGTTGTTGCATCATGAGAGGAAACCCAGGAGTAACCAGAAGAAACACATGTGACGCAAGTAGTAAATGTAAACTCAAAGTACAGGGACAGAGGGAGGATTTGAACCCTGAGCCCTGGAGCACTGCCCACTGAGCAACCATGCCACCAAATGCAGTTATCAGTCTCTGTGACTTTCATATACAAACAAGGTTTGCTTTTTATGTTAATACTTATATGTAGAGCTGTTATATTCATTCTGGGTTTATGTCTAAATATGGAGTCTAAATGGCATGACACAAATCTTGTATACACTTTATAGGATAAAGTACATTATATGGCAATTAAATAGGATGCAAAGATTACACACAATCTTTTAAATATTGTAAACATATAGGCCTAAATTGTTTGACTCAATTATACAAAAAAATAACATGAATAGCATGTAATTCTCATGTAATGCATTTCAAAATGCAAATTATATTGATGTATTGATGCAAAGTGATATACAAAGTGGTTTAGCGACTGAACATACATTAGTTAGTTTCCATTAAAATGAATTATTCTCACACAAAGCTTCAACAGGAGGTAATAACAAATGGTTATCAAGTATTTCATGGTGTCTCCATCCATCCATCTATCCATCCATCCATCCATTTTCTATACACTTGTCCTATGCAGGGTTGCTTTGATCCTGGGCCTACTAGGTATGTAATGTTTATGATTCCTACTTTAGAAGAACCTGAGCAGACATTGCTTCACAGACATTATATAAAATATTTGAAACTACAAAAGTAACTGTGATGTCTTGATATGCAAATATGATCTTGCAAACAGTGAAAAATACCACTGACATTTTTTTCCAAGAGTAGAAAAAGCAAGAAAACCAATCTGTGTGGCAGTCTATAAAATGTGTGACATTGTTGTTTATGATGAGTCATTCCATCCTCTGCTGAAATCAGACTCTGTTCTCCATTAGTTCTTGGAAAGAGGCAGAACTAGAAGGACCTGAAGAGAGAGAGAGAGAGAGAGAGAGAGATATCAGTGCTATTGCTCTGATATATCTCATATATAGACCTAAGTCATACAAGTAACCATGCACTAAATTGTAAAAGAAGAAAGTCCATTTGCATGGTAATGATGAGGGATCAAGGGTTTCCTTATTTGAATTAGTTCTTCTGTATAAAACCATGAGATTTTCCTCACTAACTAAGTCTCACTGCAGAACACCATTCATGGGCCACAACGATAAGGGATACCCACCTTGCTGATTTAGGGAGTCATGGAAGCACACATCTGCTAAATATTCAGACACCTCATCCCACGTCTGACCGTCCTGTGGGCTTCTGGACACCAAATGCGGTGATGAAGATGTTCACCACCACAATGAGGAAGACCAGCGCTGTGGTGAGGTTCTCCAGAACATTCAGTTTGTGGTGCTTACGCTCATCATTAAGGTCCCACTTCACTGCAGAAGGTGTAGAAATCAGTTTAGGTTTTGAGAACCCTGACACAGGGCTGCACAGGAATTAAAACTCAGCCACATGGTAAATGGGTGGGGGGGGGTCTCTACAAAATAATTTGCTGAGGAGGGAGGTCAATCTCTTATGATGAATTTTGCCTAATATGCCAGATGGCCAGTGCAGCCTTAGCCTACCATCTGATCTTATGTGACAAAATGGGTCGAGTTACTGTGAGCCATTCAGATTCTGAGTGAAGTGCTGATTTATAGAATATTACGTGTGTGGGTTATGTAGGAAAAATAGTGGATGTGGTATATGTTTATACCCACATTCTGTGTGACATTTTGAAGCTTTATCCAATGCATGTATCATATCCAGGCTGCTGAGATTTTTTCCAGCAATGGGTAATGACTCAACATTTCTGCAGGCTGTCACAGTGTTAACATTATCCATATGGCGGCAGCGTTTGTGGTAACACAGATTGAAAAAAAAAGTTTAACAATCAGCTGCAATTAAAAATGCCTGTAGTATCTGCATTTAAAACAAGCTGTAGTTTGGCAGGCTGGGAGGACAGCGTGAGTCAGGTTTACAAAATGACATTGATTTGACAGAACAAGTCCCTGAATTGCTTAAATACATTAATAGGTTTCCACAACTTTCTTCAATGTGGCTGAGCCGTAGAGGAACCCTGGTATCCCAGCTTTTATCACGGTGGCGTGCTGGTGACGAGTAGCAGTTAACCGTTAGTCGACCATATTGAGGTGAATGTGGAGTTGAGCAATAGAGGCTGCGATATGTTTGTGCACTACACTACACTGTCAAGAGCATATTAGCAAACAAAAGATTGCTCACCTATGAAGATGAGGAGGATGCCCACCAGGATCTGAAGGGCGAGGGAGATGCTGATAAGCCCGATTAGCGCATAGTAAAAAGTAAAATCGGACCCCTCCTCCATGACAGCCTTCAGCTGTGAAGCATTGGCCATCAGCAAGGCTACATCCAGCAGGCTCTCTGCCACGCTCTTCTTGTTCGCATAGTGGTTCATGTTGAGGGGGCCGGCCTGCTGCTGTGGACGTCTGTGAGCCTCATCACGAAGAGTCTACAAGTCAAAGACCTTTATTTGTCATGTACATGATAAACTGATTATGCCATACACTGAAATGCGTATTTCTTGGCATGTGTAAACATCACTTGAATATAAATTAAAAAAAAAATTATTAAAAAACCCCAACAGGCAATGAATGTATAGCAGAGCATGTGGGCACCTGGTGGACATAATAATTTGAAGGTTTAAGAACTAAACAGCTAGGGTATCTAATGCCAAATTAGTGTCAAATTCATTTCAGTCAACAGACAACGGTGGACCCAATACAGCCTTATCATTTATGTGAGGAGTAGGATAGCAAGTTACACTCAAATCTACAATCTTTTTGATCACGTTACTTACAAAAGATGATGGGATTTTGATGAATGTCCTGAGCTTTTCAGTTTTTCTCACAAAACCTTTATGATACCTTTAGCACTGTTTATGGACAAATTTTATAAGTGGCTTTGATCTATTAACTGCGTGGGGTGTTGTGTGATTCAACAGATTCCAGTGGTATTTTCATCATTGGGCCCTTGAACAAGGCTCTTACTAACGCTGACTGTTTCAGCGACTTGCTGACCCTCATTCCCAAATTATACATCACTTTGGATAGAAGCACCTACTACATAAATATAAGACAAATAGTTTAATCTTAAGCAGAGCCTTGATTCCAGTCTTCACGGTCTGTGTGGTGAATTCCCCATGGGGCCATGGGTAACTAGAGTGTAATCTACACTTTCTTTGAAATTCTCAGATATGAACCCTTTGCTTCCTCAAATGGGCTAATTTTTCTTTGCTCAGCAGCAAAAGTTTGCACAATGAATCCCTTGACTCTGCAACTATGTTGCAGTGTGGACAGCATGAAACTCTGACCTGAAATAGAATGGTATGACTCCTATGATCTCCCATACCCTGTGTGAGCGTCATGTTCCATTTTCAAGCCATGAAACATCCAGGATGGTGTCAGAAGATTCATTTTCAATAAGTATATTGTATCAGTTAAGCAACTCAGGATTTCTTCCAGAATTGCATTGCTCAGGTTTCACCAAAATATCCATTATGTCTTGGGTTTCAAAATTGCTGGCCAGTATAAAGAGGAAAATGCAGACTCCTTGTGTAATCTAGGAAACACTCAACAGCCACCCAAATTGGCCATGAATCCCAGTGTCTCTGTTTGAAAATAAGGAAAATAAGAGGGTCTAATACACAGGGCATTAACGGTTAAATTGTATGAATTCCACTTCTAGCCACTTCTAGTAAAACCAAAATTCGCCATGGTTTTCACAATCAAAGCCTGTGTACATGGCCAAAAGAGAGATATCCTGAAAGTGCAAACTTCAGTCTTGCGACAATTTACTTTTTAAATACCGTTTAGTTTCCCGCAAAGCAAGTTCGTACCATGTTGGGAGGGGCAGCCACCTTTTCTTTGAGATTAATAATTGCAGGGTTACACCACTTGCGGGGGAGGAGTCTTTTCATTGATTTACTGCATGCATGTACACTGTCAGAACAAAGGGTACAGCCCTGGTACAATTTTGTTCTCCAAGGAACAAACAACATTAATGTACCTCTAATGGAACAAAAATGTTCCACAGAGTCAATTTCAGTACCTTAAATTAGACTAAAGGGTACATTTACCTAAAGTTAGGGTACGATCCTTGAGGGTACAGTGCCAATAACAAGTATTGTACCCTTAAAAGTACAAATTGGTACTTTTCTCTGAAAGGGTGTTGAGGGGTGCCGCGGTGGTACAGTAGTTAGCACTATTGCCTCATATCTCTAGAATCAGGGCTCTGTGTGATGTTGAGGAATTTCTTCCTGTTTACCCCTATGGTCAGAAAACATGCTGCGGTGAATTTGGTTTGGTGTGAATGGTGTGTGAGTGTGCCCTGCGATGGGTTGGCGCCCTTTCTTGGGTTGTTTCCTGCCTTGCACCCGTGGCTTCCGGGAAAGGCTTTGGACCCCCACGACTATGCATCAAACATATTGCAAACATTTTGTTTATATGAGAAACAAGAGCATGAGCATAATACAACGATCATGCAATGGAATAAACCAAGAGGGATATCTCAGAAACAACAACACAAACATTTTTAAATGACACAATTGCACAAACAAATGAAACCTGTTTACAGCAGAAACAAAAAATTCAGCGGCACAAGCACATCATACACAACTGAGACCTGGCCACAGGCCACTGTTTAATTAAAATCTTAAACTTGCATGCCAACTAGTGATGGGTCGTATCTTGAACGATTTGTTCATTTTAAACGAATCTTTAATGTGACACGTCTCGTAGGCGTGATTTGTTCAGTCACGCATGATGATCTCTGATAGTGATTTTTAGCATCATATGGGCAAAATTTTAAGAATAACCAACTCTTTATTACCTTTTAGTACATTCAGTGTTATGGGAAAGAACCATCATGACAGAAATTCACACGAAAAATAAATAATAATAATACAAATAATAAATTATGCACCCGTTTGTAAGGAAGGTTGTAAATTAGTAACTAATTTCTATATCCAGTGCTGTCACATCATATAACATAGTAATGAACGACTCGAAAGACTCCAGGAGTGAACTAATCGATTCTCTTTCCAGCTCAGACTGCATAGGCTAAGCTTATAGGGCTGTCACGTGATGAACGAATGACTCAAACCCGAAAACTCCGAAGATAACCTAATCAATTCTGTGTCTGGCTCAGACTGCATAGGTTAAACTTACGAGCTGTGACGTGATGAAGGAACGACTCAAACCTGAAGACTGGAGAGATGAACTTTTTTTTCCGGCCTAGACTGCCTTGGTTGGCTGTCACGTGCTGAACGAACGACTCAAATCCGAAAACTTGTCAGATAAGAGGGGAGGTGAGCAAATCTTAGACTAAAGACCCAGGTAAACAATGAATTAATATTTTCAGTTTCTTATAACATTATAGTTTTGTCTTGTTTGTAGTGTGATTACCATTTGTGTAAGCAGTAGATGTGTCAGGGAGGTAAAAGGCAACATTTAAATTAGATTTTGCTAAAATGAAAGAAATGACTCGAAAAAAGAATCGTTTATTTTGCTGAATGAGACTCAAATGTCCGAGTCGGTAAAATGATCCGAACTTCCCATCACTAGGGCCAACTTCACGGGGATACTTCTCAGCCAATCACAGTGCAATAAATGACCTGCAGGTGCTTCTCAGCCAATCACAGCGCGATGACCTATCTTCTATTTCCATTATACTCAGACATACATGTTTCTGTCTTACATACATATTTTTTCTTCACGCATACATATATTTTCTTCTTAGATACGTATATTATTTATAATATGCGTGTAGGCGTACTTAATTTGTTATATTTAATGACATTTGTTTAATGAATAGCTTAATTGATGCTTCGTTGCGCTCTGATGCACTTCTGGTTATTGAATAGTTTGAAGGTTCTTGCGCTTTGTTAGAGCATGTCGTGTAGCCTTACCCTAATACTGCTTACACTTGAACCTAGGCATTCATTTCTGTACTTAAGTATGCTATAGTTGATACCAGTGCGGTACAGTATCTACCATTGAGGACACCGAGGTCATGTCCTCGGTATTTTTTCCCGAAATTTCAAAATAGTCAAAGCTGAAATCCAGCAGTGATGATCAATGCCAAACACGGAACCCGGTCCGTGTCCGAACGCATATGTCGTCTGTATTTTCTCCCAATTAAATTTACATTCTCCGTCTAATCTCAAGTGAAATCTCCGCCTCTATCTG
>JAABNY020000129.1:10227300-10237868 GCA_015164015.2 Brevimyrus niger
GTGAGTGACTGGTGTGTGAGTGTGCCCTGCGATAGGCTGGCCCCCTGTCCAGGGTTGTTCCCTGCCTTGTGCCCGTTTCTTCCGGACCCCCCGCGACCCAGTAGGATAAGCGGTTTGGAAAATGGATGGAGGGCAGAATATTTCCGTACTTAGAGTTTTTCCTCAATTGCTTTAGCACATTTCATAAAACATTTTTAACATTCTCTAAACTACAGTATAAGACCATTTCTCAAAACAGTTTATGCATATAGCACTATATCTATATACATAAACACTATGGTTTAGCTGCCAAAGCGTGTAAATGACCCAAAACAATTAACTCATGTTTCAAAATCAAACAGTTCCATCAATGAATTAGTCAGTGCCTCCTAAATGAAAAGTATAGTTAGCATTGAAATGTCAGTGTAAGTATGCACCTGAGCTCCAAAGTTCTGGATGTTATTCTTTTCCTGTTTTATCAATGTCAGTGTCTCAGCTTTTCTTCAGGAAATTGGTACTTGTTCATATCAGAGACGCCAGTTTCAACATTTCAGGGCTCTACATTACAGTATGTAAAAACAGAGAAGAAAAAGCCCTCAAATGCACATGGAACTTCTTCAGATCTCAAGACAGTACAATAGCAAACAAAAGTCACACAGCACCGTGTAACACAAAAACAACAGTGGCAGTACAAGAACAACAAATTCATATATGGTGGAAACCAAAAACACAACGATGCCTTATTATTGCAATTTCTTCAATATATTTTAGAATAATTTTTAAAGCTTGGGTAACTGTTTTGCATGTGGTGGCTAACACAAAGATCACATACATATGTAGTTTTGGGTGTAAAGTTATTATAGTGGGAAACTACATAATCTATTTTTACTAACAAGACTAAAGCAACTGAAAATAGTGCCAAATGATGAGACTTGTACAAAATCATTTGCATATATTTATTAAAACGTTTGTGTGAAGCAATAAGAAGTGTTCTGCCATGCAAAAGTGACATTATGGTGTGGGAATTACACTTGTTGTTTTGCAAATGTTAATTGTCATTTGAAAACCGAGAAAAAATTTACGAAACCAACTCTTTGGCTGTGTATTGGGTTGTGTGACCCTCCACACACCGGTGAACGAACTGAATGGTGTCGCCCAGATGGACCCCTGTGCTGAAAGCGGTATGGTCAGAAAACGTGCAGTTCTATTGGATGAGAGTGGTTGCTAGGGGCGTGGGTCCTATGTAGAAACAAGATGTGCCGTACCAGTGCATTACTGTCTTTATGACAGTGTGAAAGATCCCGGTGCAGATGGAGTCTGTAACTTGCAAAAGGGTATTGTTTTATAATATCCATACTGTACTTCACGTTTGTGAACCTTAAAAATGATGTTTTATATAAAAAATGAGCGTTGCAAATTGTTCAGTTCTGCTACGGGACAGAAAGAGAGGATTGTGCATGTGCGCAGATTCATTTCGCTGCATGAACATTTATTTTAATCCGGACAATTAAAATCGAGTACAATGATTTATGAAACTGCTGAATCACGTACGGCAGTTTCGGGCTTTTGTTACCTCGCCACGTTGGCATTGTGCTAGAACTGTGGATTTCTACCCTTCAGTGTGCTAGTAATATTATTTTGTGGTTAAGTGCATTATGAAGATCAAATTATATTAATTAAAAAATTAATGAGGCTACTGTATTTTTTACAGCTTTATGCAATATTTGGAAAATCACATTAAAAATAGATGCATCGTCATTGTGCTTACGGTGTGCTAATGGTTTTGTAGCGATGATGGCAGACTGCGTCAGCACACGCCAGCACTGCAGCTACTCATTCGGCTTCTGGAAGAAGATCGTGCTATCAAGAGTACATCAGCAATAAAACCGGCACCAGACATGGAGTCAGGGGGCGTAACCAGTATAGATCCCAAGCTGGAATATACATCTTCATCTGTTTCCAGTTCGCACCTGGACGTGAACACTAATGATGTCTTAAACGGGAGCATCAGTGATAGCAACGTCAACTACATCAGCAATGCAGCAACACCAAAAGGAGGAAGCGACCCCAGCGTGTATCTTTCTTCAAATTGTCAAGGACTCCTCCGTCAAAGGTTTGTCAGGAAGAACCTGTGGCTGTCCGACTCTGACGACCAAACGTCTGAAGCCGCTGAATGTGACAACATCAACAAGCCTGTGAATGGCAACATTGACAGGACACGTGGCACGCGCCGGGAAACGTCGAGCACCGAGAGCCAAGGCGCTCACAAGCACAGTGCCACGGAGAGTGTGAGCGCTGATGAAGACAAGGAACGCGGTGACACTGATCACAAAGTCCACGTCGCCGCCTCCGACCATGAGAGCAGCACAGGCAAAGCGGTCAGCGATGAGAACGAGGAGGAGGCGGAGATGAAAGCCGTCTCCACCTCACCAAGTGGCAGGTTTCTCAAGTTTGACATTGAGCTTGGGAGAGGATCCTTCAAGACAGTCTACAAGGGTCTGGACACGGACACCTGGGTTGAAGTTGCCTGGTGTGAACTGCAGGTATTCAGTGTTTATATGCATGACAACTATCAAACAAAATATAGGAAACTGAAAAGTTTTGGGGGGCGGCATAGTGGTGCAGTGGTTAGCACTGTTGCCTCACACCTCTGGGACTCGGGTTCAAGTCTCCACCTGGGTTGCATGTGTGTGGAGTTTGCATGTTCTTCCTGTGCCGTCGTGGGGTTTCCTCCGGGTACTCCGGTTTCCCCCCACAGTCCAGGTATGTAAGCAGTAGGATAAGCGGTTTGGAAGATGGAGGGATGGATGGATGGATGAAAAGTTTTGAAGTGAAATGCACACAATGGAATTGAGTGTTCATTTAATATTGTCCTTGTACTGCACTTGAGGCTGATTTTTAGGGAAAATGGGATTTATTCCTGGTCTGGTATTGAGAGATGTCACTTAACCAGTGGTTAGCTGACCTAGTTATGAGTGACAGTTGTGTTGTTGGTTTTAGTCTCATTTGACTCTCATAGGTTTAGGCAGAAAAAAATATAATTCTAAGTGTATTTCTTATGGGCTGTAACTTTTCTTTTTTACCGTTACATAGTTACATGGCTCATTTAAGGCTTGTTGGAAATTTGACAAGGGGCATGCCACCATTTTACTACACAAAAGATAAATCCTCTGAAAATCTCTTAAAAAATTTTATGCACTTACTCTACACAATTAAGGTAGACATAAAATTCAGGTACACTTTCTGTTATTTCTGTGAAAGAAGTGGATTAAAATAGTGAGATTAGTATGTAGTTTCAGTGAATTTCCTCTTTTTTTGCAAGTTTAGAGCCTTGTGACTCCAATACTCCCGTGAATAACACGTTTGTTCTTCATTTAAGAGCAGATAAATGGTACCTTCTTTCCAAATAAGTGGATTTTTTTTTACCATACCACACATGCCTTTTTCTCAAAATGCTCAAAATGTTTTTAAAAACCTGTTAAATTTTAGGGTGCTTATCTCGTGATGGTCAGAGTTTTATATACATGTAATGTATATGAATTTTATTATAATAAACTGACTTGTTACTCCAAGCCCTTCACTGGTTTTTAATAACCAGAATAAAATGCAGTTCTTGAGAAAGGAAACTTAGATTTATGCAAAAGTTAAGTTTAGAAAATGTGCTCTTTCTGAGAGCTGAGCCGTGTACAGTACTTGTAATAGTAAAAATGTTAGAGACAGTAAGAAGACACTGAACTATGTCTTTTGTGCTTCCCTGGTGAAGAAAATGTGCAAATGCGCTCACACTGGCCTGCTCTCCTATGGATGTATTAGATGCATTTTTATGAAACAGCCGAACAATGCAACTCTCCTCCAGGGGTATCACATTACTTCATTGCCAGTTGTCTCTCTCTCTCTGGCTTATTAAAGTAATGATTTTCTTCTCTAAACCAAGGGTTTAGCTTATAGTCTCATCCGTAGATTGTGCAACTGTGCAGTTGAGAATATCCAGGTCAGTGTGTTCAGGATGTGCAGATGGATTATCAGAGAATACCCCATGATATGGATTGAGAATTAAAAAAAATAATTAATTGAGGATTATCTTTATTGTATAGGGAAACTAAGGTTTAACTAGCTAAGGAGAGACTAGTCCCACTTGTGAGATGAAGCAGTAATTTAAAGAATAAATATCTGCTTCACTGAGATAAATAAATGGAGTATCATAAAGGCAGGGTTTATCACTGTGGTTCATTTGTATTCTTCTCACTCTGTAACTCTGAGGATAATCTAGGTCTGAAGCAGTGACGTCAAGGATTTAAGGACATCAGTACTAGTACCTCATACTGTGGATATTGTGAAAGTGAGAGTCCTTTAACACAGCTGGCGATGAGGGATGATCTTGCCCCGTTTCTTTCCTGCTAGGAATACACCGCAACAAAGTAGCCCACTGTGCTTCATCAGATTATGTCATTATCTCTGTTTTCTAGACCTCTTGTGGGCTGAGATCTGTTCACAGTTGCTGTGTACGTAGGCGTGTTTTATCTCCATATTCTCCGTAAATACATCACTGCTAAGAATGGTAGAGTGGTTATTCCCATGGACGCAAGTCTGTGGAAACCCCAGCTTTAACATTGTAAAATTGGGTCTTTTTAGATAGGGCAATATTCAATAACATCAAAGGAAATATTAGGTGTTATCCTGTGGATTTACACAATGCAGGTGTGACGTTCCATGTATTGAAACTTGACTGCGGCTGAATAATTCTGATAGTAGCCTTCGTGGTAAGGCTTGAAATCCTGCTCGCTCACACTTATGAAAATATTGCTGACAAAGAAGTGATACTGCTGTGCTCCACCCTTGTGAAACTAAGGGACTGCAGCTCTTTTGCAAGTGACACTTCTAGTTTGAGGTCCTGCCTCAGTCTTTTTACCACAGAGAGGAAAGTGTCCCAATAGCAAGCTTTCATTCCTAAAACGTAAATACAGTTGTTTATGATGTCACCATAGGTTAATTTTTGACTTTTTCTTTCTTTTCCAAACACATTTTGTGCAAAAATGCATGAAGTGCTGTTATGTTCTGCATGTGTTGTTATCACTGTAAGAGAAGTTTCTCCCGTTACTTCAATTCCATGATTCAGAAACATAGATTTAGATGAATTTGTGCCTCTAAATGTACGAAAGACCCCTATTGGTGATTTTCTGCACCCTGTTCACATCTCTTTCTTCAGATGTTTTTTATTGCCATAACTGATTGGGGAGCTAGTTCATAGTTTGAGGGGCCTGTGTCCCTCATATCACAGCACCATTTCACTTATATGCTTATATAAACAAATTAAATAGCTACAACATTCAGCAATGATAGTATGCAGTTGAATATCTTTTACATATAGCTAAAGAAACAACAACTGAAATAATGGAGATGGCATTGTACGATTAAGCATTTTCTGTAGTGGCAAACAAGGGAATTTAGTTGGCACAGCTGCCACTTATCAAACGTTTTAAAATATTGGCCCATGAATGTTTGTAATTTATTATATCTGGCCCACTGTTTTTTAATTTTCTACACAATCAAAAATAATGTAATGTAATCTGTGTTGAATGAAATCACATAATGATATAATTTGAGATTCAAAAACAATTAATCGTGTAGCTATAAAGGCAAACCTAAATCTTTAGTTACAGTACTGCTGAATTACTGCGCCTGATTCCTTAATTACCAAAGATCTAAATTGATCTATGGGAAACCAAGGCAGCAATACAATTTTGAAAAATACACAAGATTGAGAATGAGTCCATGAAATTGCAATCGAAATATGAAGAATCTGACATATCTACCCTGTCCCAGGATCGCAAGCTGTCCCGGGCAGAGCGGCAGCGTTTCAAAGAGGAAGCTGAGATGCTGAAGGGCCTCCAGCACCCCAACATTGTGCGCTTCTATGACTTCTGGGAGTCTGCAGTCAAGGGCAAAGGGTGCATTGTGCTGGTGACTGAGCTGATGACATCTGGAACGCTGAAAACGTGAGCCGCTCTTTTCATCTTTTGTAGTGTAATGTCTCTGCAGATCCAGAAAAGGTCTGCATACTGACAAGAGCACATCTATGGACTGGAAGTTCTAATTACCATCAAGGCTGCCAGGTCATGTCATCTTTGACTTCTAGTTTGGTCACTTATTTTGAGGCAGCTGCATTTGTTTTGTAAAACAATCCTGTTACAGACTCTACAAGGATAATACTATGGTTTTAGTGTTGTCCTTAAGTGACCTTGTGTCCATACTGGTAATTACATCTCTGCTTCTATGACCTCAAAGGTACCTGCGCAGGTTCAAGCTCATGAAACCCAAGGTGTTACGCAGCTGGTGCAGACAGATTCTGAAGGGCCTGCATTTCCTACACACCCGGACCCCACCCATCATCCACCGTGACCTCAAGTGCGATAACATCTTCATCACGGGACCCACGGGTTCCGTCAAAATTGGAGACTTGGGTCTGGCGACACTCAAGAGGGCCTCATTCGCGACAAGTGTCATAGGTAAGCTGTTGGAATTATAATTTTATTTTCTATCCCATTCTTTTCATGGCATTTATCACAGATAAATTTTTTTAGAACTTTCTAGAAATCGTTAAGTTGTAAAAATTGTATATGAGATTCATTTTGTATGAAACAAGTTTCGAGATACTGAAAGTAATATCATATTTGAAATGACAGAAAGCACATAAATCGTTTTAATTTTCAAGAGTTAAACCACTGTGCTGGTGGCATGTGGCTCTGGGTTGTGTGATTGAATCTGAAGATTTCCAGTTCAAATCCCCTGACTGGAAGAGTGATGACACTGTTGGGCCCTTAAGCAGGGCCTTTATACTTAGTTGGTCCAGGGACTTGCTGCTCTCTCATCCTTACTTATAAATTGCTTTGGACAAAAGTATTGACTTTGACTTTTAAGTATTGACTCTCAATTATTTATGAATAATTGTTGGAAGCAATTTCTTGAAGGGGAGACCCTGCTTTTATCATGCACTTCCCAGGAACCCCGGAGTTCATGGCCCCTGAAATGTATGAAGAGCACTATGACGAGGCTGTAGATGTCTATGCCTTTGGCATGTGCATGCTGGAGATGGCCACCTCGGAGTACCCTTACGCTGAGTGCCAGAATGCAGCGCAGATATACCGCAAGGTCACCAGTGTGAGTAGAGCTGTGCTTGTGCCTTATAAGAACCAAGCGTCAGTGTGTGACTTATCTACATTAGCCTGCATGCCCCTAGTTGCATCTGCGTTTCACTTGCATTTGTAGGTCAGCGTGGATCTCTGATTACATGAAAGTATTTTCAATTTTCGTTTTTTTCATCAAACAGCCTGCTTCTACCGACTGAATCCATACAGCCAAGAGACAGGGTCAGGCGGTTCACCTGCTGTGTGACTAAGCAGTAGAACAGCTAAAACACCTGATCTAAGCAATTTCAAATGCAATGTAATGTTTAGTCCCAGGTCTGGCGGTTTTAAAATTCTCAGAAACAGCTACCCCTTTTGAGATTTTCACACAGTACACTGTTTAAAGCTCATAGAGAATTGTACAATGAACAAAAAGCATCAAGTCAGAGTAAGTTCTTTGAAAAAAAACACCTTGTTAATGAGAGAGGTCAGGGGAGAATAACCAGGCTTGTTGAAGTTAATACCAAGGCTATGAAAAACAAGAATAACAACTTAGTACAACAGTAATGTGCAGAAAGGCCTCTCGTAACACATAAATTATTAACACCTGACTTGGTTTGGGAGACAAAATGGGGACTTAGCCGATATTACGCAGGTGGCCACTGAGTGTATATAGCATATATCTGATTGTTATATTGATTAGTTCACTGAATATATTGATTAGTTCACTGAATAAGACATTTGTTTAAGGACAGAAGGATAGTTTTTGGTCTCAATCTGACTTACAGTGGTGTTTTCTAATATATTAATAGATTATTAATTTCGGTCTTCTTTCTTAGAATTAGAATCATAATTGCAATGAAGTTGCTGCCAGTCCTGACCTGATCTGGGCCAATCGAGGATTTTTTTAACTTATTCTTATCGGCTACCCCAGCTCAATTTGAAGGCTGATCCCTTTGATTTCTTGCAAATGCCTAATTTATATCAGTTGCGCAGATTGTAAGGTTCTGTCACTTGCTGCAGTAAGCAGGAAGCACATGGCCTGAAGTGACACTGTTGTCATGATGCGTGAGTGACGAGCAGGCAGGGGAGGCGAGAGCAGCTAGGTTGAGGTAAGAACGAGGAGACAGGCGAGCAGGGCTGGCCGGGCAGGTCAGGCGAGACGGGCTGAACGGGCAGGTCAGGTGGGGCCGCAGGCAGAGCGGCGGCGTCATCCGCTGCAGGCAGGGCCGCGGGCAGAGCGGCGGCGGAGGCAGCAGGCAGCTCCAGTCCAGGCGGGTCCGGAAAAGAGGGCAGGTCCGGAGCCCCCTTATGACTTTCGGGACCCACAGGATTGCTTCCCCTTACCACACCGATTCCCTTTCCAGCTAAACAGAAGTAAAAGTAAGCCTCCAGGGGTGGCGGCTTCTCCTCAGCGGGGCTGATCGGGTTGGCGGCCATGGGGTCTCCCCATGCAGGAACGTAGGAGCAGGTTCCCACGAATAGTGTCGGGCCGTTTCCTCTCCCCTGTGCCTTTTCCTCCTGCAATGTCCAGGACCCACAGGAGGAGGCAGGGTTGTCTCCTTGCAGGCGAGGGCCTGGAGCCACTTCTTTTTGAACCGGCGAACGAATTGAAGTAGTAACGCAAGCACTACCGCAATCACGTGCATCTCCGTGCGTGGGGTTACCTCTTGGAGGAGATTCCAGCTCCGCTCCACTAAGCCTTTCAAGGTTGGGTCCTCCTGGATTTCTGGCTGCTCTCGCCAAAACGCTACTTCATGCAGCAGGACGAGACACAAGTCCTCACCCCGCTGCGCTGCGTCATGCGGGAGATCTGTCATTCTGTCATGATGCGTGAGCAACGAGCAGGCAGGGGAGGCAAGAGCAGCTAGGTTGAGGTAAGAACAGGGTTTATTGAAGGTAACAAAGACAGGACTGGTACTCACACAGGGGTTTGACCATGACAGATCTGGGGAAACTAACAGAGACGCAGCCTAAATGCACAAGACAAACTGAGTTTAACGAGCAACAGGTGAGAACAATCAGGCATAAACACGAGGTAACGAGGTGGGCGTGGCACACAGAAGGATCGGACGGAGCTGGGCGTATCAACTGTCATGTAGAATTTCTATAAATTGGAAACTCAGATTGGCCCAAAAGCTACCTGCAGTGTTAGGAGCGCTAACCCTTTGAGAGGAGGTAGCAACAGAGTGTAATTTAAAACAACATATCTAATTAAGCACTTCCTGAAACATCATAAGGAATAATATTGATATGGCTTTCTTATGAATGCTCTGATGCCTACTGCACATGCATGTATATTTATATATTTATTAAACGATTGGATCAGGTTTCAGAATCAGAAGATATATTTGAATGCATCCGATTGGATCTAGGTACCAAAAAAGTGAATCGACATCCTTGGTTACTACTGTGATTCTGTTTTTCAAAACCACTGTCATCTCACTTTATACTAATGAGCAGTTGAAGACATTCTAAAGCCTGTGTTTTATTATTATTATTCCATTATTATTACACATTTGTACCACATATAAGGTGGCTGGACACCCCATCAATTGCTTTCCTATCATTTATGTGATCTTTGTGCATTTGTGATGTTCCTCCAGGGGGTCAAGCCTGCCAGTTATGACAAGGTCACTGACCCTGAGATCAAGGAGATAATCGGGGAATGTATTTGCCATCGCAAGGACAAGAGGTCAGGAGTTACTATAAAGTTTATTTCTATATGAAGCCCTTTTTAAAAAAAAACATCTTAATGAAACTGCTGGTTTTTCTTTTAATGCAGGTCTTTGTTGTAATGATTAAATCTTTAATGGCCACGGCAGGTTCTCCATCAAGGACCTTCTGAGCCATGCATTCTTTGCGGAAGACACAGGGCTGAGGGTAGAGCTGGCCGAGGAGGACGACGGCAAGAAGTCGTCCATTGCTTTGAAGCTCTGGATTGAGGATCCGAGAAAGCTGAAGGGCAAGTATAGGGAGAGTGGAGCCATTGAGTTCACGTTCGACCTGGAGAAGGAAGTCCCAGAGGGTGTAGCCCAAGAGATGGTGAGTTTGTTACAGCAGCACTGATGCTCTGAGTCTTTCATCTTCAAAAACATTCCACTGGCCTTATGATAATGGGGCACGGGTTTAAGAGGTCTACAAAGTATCACCAAAAAAGTTTTCAATAAGTCATAAATGAAAACAATGGTAATAATAACTACAAATGGAAAAATTATATCTAGAACTAATCACATGCATCTAGATATACCGGTCACTAATCAAAGGAAGTCTATCTCCAGCAAAGGGTTCTCAAAGGGCTCTGATTATAATTAAATATGTTTCTTGTTACAACGATACTTAAATTAACTCATCAAATTCAGTCATCTGATCCTGATCATCTGAAGAGATCCTTCTGGGATTGCTGTAGAGGCTGCTGGGATTGCTGTACTGTGCGGGAGTGGTGTAGACGCTGTGTGCACTTGT
>JAABNY020000129.1:10246276-10263727 GCA_015164015.2 Brevimyrus niger
ACCCACGCCTCCGCCCCCATAGTCTCTAAGGACCTCCACATGATGGAATCGGTCATGCAGCTTTCGGCATCCATACCTGCCCAGTCAACCCCAACCTTCATGCCGACACAGCAGACCCCAAACATAGCAGGTCTCACCATGGGCTCCACCAGTATGCCAGCCTGTCCTCAAATACTCAACACAGCAGCCCCCACTCAGCCTGAGCATGTCGTTTTCATTCCAGAGCCTTCTGAGCAGGTGAGCTCTTCCCCACTGTATCTTTAACAGCATTAAGATGATGAGTGATGAATTGGCGAGGAATAGTTGAATGAAATATTAATTATGAATCGCAGAGATAAACTGACAAATGGATAATGGACACATAATGATGAATAGAAGACCAATAATGATATTCAATGTTGAGAAATGTAGCCCTTATAATCAGGTTTGCACTTTCAGATCTTAACTGGATCACAACCTACTGATCCAGACCCCAGCCTGTGGCCTGAAGTTCTATCTCCAGCTGGACCAAAGCTGAACCTGAACCTTGCCAGTGCAATACAATGCAACACCACTGCAATGAATGCCAACCAGGCACTGGATTTGCAGAATAACAACAGTCTGCCAGCAGCTCCCCCAGCAGAGGTAGCATCACAGCCCAGTGTGGAGGTAATATTCACGTGTTCAACGATACTGTGCAAAGTCAAGGTCAGAGTAAATGCTTTAAACCATTTACCTGACTAGTGACTGGATATTTGCTCAGGAAAAAAAAAACTTCAACAGAATATATGCACATGAATATAATACAGTAAGGAAGAACAATAATTTATTGTGTTCTTCCAAAAGTTACCGATACTGTATCTTGTTGGATGGATAGAAAAACGCCGCTTCAGTTCCCAAGCCTCTCCTCAGGGCCACCACAGCCATTCTATGAACTAGATAAATTTTACTACATGTTACGTCACTTAAATATGTTTGTTTGACTGCACAGTACTGTATGTGTAGACCACAGCGGTTACCCTTTACACACCTCGACCCTCACATAAATCCACTCCCACCCTCTCATAACCCTAAGCCCACCGCCATCCTCTCACAATCCTTATATAAGCCCACCCTCAACCTCTCACTGGCAGCCTAACATATGCCAGCCAGTTAAGAGAAAGACACTAGACCTGTTAGAAACCAAAGTCACATTTTCTTTTCAAAACTCCCTCTATTTTATCAAGCACTGTTTCTTTAAGGCACGAAAGCATGATGCATTATCATCAGGGTCAGTAACCTTGTCATAGCTGGCACTTACATAATATTTATTCCCCCTCTCCAACTAAACAAAATCAAACATAAAAATCCAACAAACTTGAGTCACCCAGTGGCTTGAGATGCCCTACACTGTATCTACTAATCAACTAATCAACGAATATTAACACAATTTTAATATGGGTGAGCACAATAATAATGCTCATGCCCAGAACATTAAAGGAACTACACAGGGTACTTTCTGCAAAGTCAGCATATCAGAAACCAGCCAGAAAATCTCTCAGATAACCTTCAAGGAGTCTTCATTGTGGGCTCAACTGAATGTGTGGCTGGGCTTTGATGGGGTTGAATTTTGGGTTAAAATCATTGTGCGTCTGGTTCCATCGGCTCCATAGGTAAGTCCCAATCACCTGCTGATGATGGGGAACCAGCGTGAACATGTGCACTAGGCAGTGCTGGCATTGCCACCTTACGGAGGTAGCTAACGTGCCACCAAGTTCCATCAGAAAGCCAGAGGAAGGGAAGAGCATGTCTAAAAAGTCTGCGGCCGCTTGTGCTGTGACACACCCTGTGGAGACAACCTCAGGCCACTTGGAGGGGAGATCAAACACAGCAAGGAGGACCTGCTGGTAGTGTGGGATCTGATGTAGCTCCCCACCGTTGTCTAGTTCAGTGGTTCCCAAAGTAGGGGTCGGGACCCTCTGGGGGGTCGTGAGACATTGAGGGGGGGTCGCGAGATGATTTCCAAAAAATCAAGTATTTTTTAAAACTATTAAAAATAACATTTTATCAACATTTTAACATTTTATATTAACATTTTATCCATAACTAACAAAAGATAAAAATTACTAGTTAATAGTTACATTTTTAAAAAACATGCAAATTAAATAAAAAAATATTTTTTTACCACTTCCGAGGATAGTGGGGGTCAGGAGTCACTAGCACGGTTATTTTGGGGGTCGTGAGCCGAAAAGTGTGGGAACCCCTGGTCTAGTTGGAGTTGTTCCCAGGAGTTGGCCAATCCAGAGGCTGCAGAGGGGATGCTGCATGTGGACTTATTTTCCTACTCATAAAGCAGCCCACTGGATCGCACAATCCCTCACTAAATTTTTTTTTGTCCCTGTCAATGCCAGGCCACCAGACTAGGTCCCTACAATGCAGAACTGGCCTTTATGCACCAAGCTGAGAACACATGCCTGAAGGCCTCTTAGCACTGATGTGACAACTCCACCAGCCACGCAGTGGTCATTTCAATGCAGGAGTTCATTCCTGACCCCGTGGTAAAGGGTGAACTCTGCAGAGACTTTAGCGAGCCACCCTGCGTGGATATATATGTGAGGCTGGGAAAAGGGCTGAGTCCTGTTCTGAGGTTAGCCAGAATTTATCAATGGAGACAGCTGCCTTCAGTGCTTTGTGCAACATCTCGATGAGGTCTGGCTGCTGAGAGACAGAATGAGGCTCTGCAGGATACTGGGTGGAGCAGAGCAGTAGATCTGACGCAATGTTATCATCACCCAGGGTGAAAGAGAGGGTGAAATGCGGAACTACTTGCACTCGGTACCAGTTGTTGCAAGCAAGGCTGTCAATTGCATTGTGGTCATTGTGCAGCATCAATGCTCTCCCATAGAGTTACATGTACCATTGCTCACAGGCCCAGACATAAGCCAGAGCTTCCTGCTCACTCAAAGAAACATTTTTGTTTGATGGGTTTCAGAGCACAGGAGACAAAGTCGTTCCACTCTATCCTGCAGCTGTCACAGTGCAGCCCCCAGCTTCCATAGCTGAGGCATCACGAGTGACAGAGGAGGGGCATGAGAGGGAGAAGTCTGCCAGGATAGGAGGCGATGTGAGTTGGGAATCTAGGACCTGGAAAGCCTAAGAGCAGGTGGACATCCAAGTCCAACGTGCATCTTTCTGCAGTAGTTGATGCAGCAGAACTGTGGTAGTGGAGTGGTCAGCCAAAAATGCAGGTAGTAGGCTGTCATGCCAAGGACAGAGGCAAACTGGGCTGCGCTTGTGGGTTCAGGAATACACTGAACGGCGTCAGTATTAGGCAGAAGTGGGGTGAGGCTCTTAGCCTTGACGTGGAATCCCTCAAACTCAGTGGCCGACAGTTAAAATGGCAGATCCAGCAATATCCAGTAGGGGGACCCCATAGGTGGTGAAATGATCGAGGCCTAGTATGTTGGCACCATGGTGTGAGATGTGTGTGTAAGTTGGGTGTCCATAAGTGGAGTCTATTTATGCACTTCTGCTGATCTCCTTTTGCAACCTTCATGGTCTCGTGCCACATATAATGTGTCTTTAAAATATCCCGCTTCAAATCACACAATGTTACCAAATTAACTGCTTATTTATTCATATAAATGCCTTCATTACATAAATGCCTTTTACATTACTTTAGCACATTCTGCACAGCTGATGCAGCTGGATTACATCTTTAAAACACTGATTGCGTCCTTAATGCTATTTTACAGCATTAAAATATCTCTTTTTCAGTTCCTTCTTTCTACATGCTGCTTTCCTGCTTTCCTATTGTCACATTAGGTCATCCTGACCCTAATGGCAGGATTTTAGATGTATATTTACATCTTCCACGCCACTTGCCACAATCATGTTTTCTTTACATTACAACATAAAACACTGGCTAAAATTAATTCATCTTCCAGACAGGCCATCAGGGCAAGGTCTCAACCACTTTTCTTTTTGATTGATGACACCTACATTGGACAGCGAAAGTGACACTAGTTTAAATCGATATCAGATTGACAGCCAGATGGAACCTGCCATATCAGTTGTGGAAGTGCCATAGCAACATGAAGCAGGAGTGGCCTTAGAAAGTGGCACGAAGGGAAGAAACTGCTGTTTCCGTCAGGGACACTGCAGCCCCAGGATCCACTAGGAGGGAAAGCTTATATTGTCCAGCACAAGAGTGCAGCGTGGCATCACCCTCTCACGTCCTCACATGAACCCACTCTCCCTCTCACCAATAGAAAAGATAAAGCATTGCCACATGTGAGCATGACCATTAGAGGATATACATGATACCAAGGCTCACTCTTTTACTGTGCATAAATAATATGCATTGATTTTAACTTCTTGTTTCCAGGAGGCTTTACCAGAAAAAATTATGCCATTTCATCATTACGGCTATGACAGGTGTGTAATCTATTTTATTGTGGAGATATGTTGAGTCAAATCAGATTATGTTATTAATGTAAAAGTGGGGTAGCATGACTAGCATTGCATACTGGCTTTATTTTGCTAAATGTCTGTAAAGAATGGGCGACATTTTCCCTTCTTTAGTTGTAATTAATTATCACCCTCCTTCTCAGCAAGTCCATTTTGTTCCCCCTGCCTGTCTAATTTCTATGGATCTCTGTTTTCTCTTATATTAATTTGCATTGCAGTTGTAAACCTGAATCCATGAAGAACCCCTGTGTTCAGGCCAGGGTCCTTCAATAAATTTTAAGTCAGAACGGAAAGATAATTTATGACACTGCTGTTGTAAGAATGGCCCTGTAATGAAAGCCAGCCGGATTTGTTTAAGCTGCTCCTTCACTCTAAACAGCCTGAATTCGGACGCTGCCTCGGGAAAGGAGCTGAGTGACAGCTGTGAGGGCTCGATGGGCAGCGGCAGGGCGGAGGGGAAGTCCAGGAAGCACCACCGGCGGTCAACGCGAGCACGATCGCGACAGGAACGCACCAGCAAGCCCAAACTAAGCATGCTCAATGTGGGTGCTAGTTCGGTGTTCCTCAGCACCCTTCCTGCAAATCACAGACGTCTGCCGGTGTCATCCAGTTATGTTATTAAACTATAGCTATGTTATCTGCTTGACTGAGCAGGGAATACATGTCAGGTACTGCTGTATGCACAGTGATTGGTTTAAAAAAATTAAGCTATTTTGAAGCTATTTTAAGAGCTCAGTCCATTTTTGTTGTTTTTGAGATGAGACTGCCAGTGACCTAAAGTCCGGCTTTCTCGTCGTATGTATACTACATTATTGGGAACCCAAACTCACTCAGTCCTCATGTAATCCCCCAAAACCCACTAAGTCCACAGTGCTCAAAAATATATTCCGTGGACTGAGTGGGCTTTGGAAACTTGCTCCTCGTTTACTTAACTGGATTCCCTTCAGCAGTTCACAGTAAAGTATCAGTGGATTCATGTTTCTGAAAAGTCCTTAGTGTGTGTGTGTCTGTGTGTATGAGAATGTGTGTGCATCTGTCTAGCGTGTTTTTGGAAAAAAAAAATTACATGGGAATTAATGTAACTTCATCGAAATATTAAATGAATACTTACAACTTTTGAAGTACTCTCCCTACAGATGCCCCATTACATTTATTCTACTTCTCAAAGAGAGCATTAACCTCCCATAAAGTTTTCATTGAGAAGGAGGTCATCAAACTGTCCTGTTTTATTGATAACTCATTGTTTGTGTGAGTACTCTGCTTACTAGCTCCCATTGTTGCTACTGCAAGAGATACTCCCTAAATAATATATTAGTCCAATTTTATTTTTTTCCATAAATAATTTCGTAGCACAAATAAAGAAGTTGCATGTGAAATATTAAATTTCTCTTTTTAAAACACTTTGCCTTATAGGCCAACCAACGGCGATACCCTGGACACACTCCTGTGGTCAACATACATGAGTGTGTCTTAGAACTGAAATTCTTTGATATCTCCGATGATCTCCGCCCTGAAAAAATTGTGTTTGCTCCCCAGGTCTGTAATACTGGGGATAAGATGGTGGAGTGTCGTCTAGAGACTCACAATCATAAGATGGTCACCTTCAAGTTTGACCTCGATGGAGACGCACCTGAGGAGATCACCACCTACATGGTAGGTTGTGCTCAGTAACCGAACGCTAACCCCATGTACTCCTGAGTTATAGATTGCGCTGTATCAGTGCTTTGTGAATAGTATTGGTCTTCAGTTTTTACTGTTTATTGGGGCTACGATATACAATATAAATATACACTATATTGCCAAGTATTGGGACATTTGGGAATTTTTGACCATCCTTCCAGGAGAGCATTTGTGAGGTCAGGCACTGATGTTGGATGAGAAGGCCTGGCTCACAATCCCCGGTCTAATTCATCCCAAAGGTGTTCTACTGGGTTGAGGTCACGGCTCTGTGTAGGCCAGTCAAGTTCCTCCACACCAGACTCGCTTATTCATGGTGTTATGGGCCTTGCTTTGCGCACTGGTGCACAGTCATGCTAGAACAGGAAGGGGGCCGTCCCTAAACATGAAATTGTCTAAAGTGGCTTTGAATGCTGCAGCATTAAGAGTTCCCTTCACTGGAACTAAGGGACCAAGCCCAACCCCTGAAAAACAACCCCACACCATAATCTCCCTTCCACCAAACTTTACACATGGCACAATTTAGCCAGGCAAGTACTGCCAAACCCAGACTTGTACATTGGATTGCCAGACATACAAGCATGATTTGTCACTCCAGAGAACACATCTCCACTGCTCTAGAGTCCAGTGGCAGCGTGCTTTACACCACTGCATCCAACGCTTTGCATTGCACTTGGTGATACAAGGCATGGATACAGCTGCTTGGCCATGAAAACCAAATCCATGAAGTTAATATGTAGGCCACACAAAGTTTTAAAGTCTGTAGCTATTGACCTTGCAGACAATTGGCTACTACTGATTTTATGTGGCCTACCACTTCATGGCTGGGTTGCTGTTGTTCCTAATTGCTTCCATTTTGTTGTAATAACACTATCAGTTGACTATAGTGGAATATTTAGTAGGAAATTTCACAAATGGACTTATTGCAAAGGTGGAATCATGTTACCACACCATGTTTGAATTTACTGAGCTCCTGAGAGTGACCCATTCTCTCTCTCACAAATGTTTGTAGAAGCAGTCTGCATGATGAGGTGCTTGATTTTATACACCTGTGGCTATGGAGGTGATTGGAACACCTGAATTCAATGATTTGAAGGGGTCTCCCAATACTTTTGACAATATAGTGTGTGTGTGTGTGTGTGTGTGTGTGTGTGTGTGTGTGTGTGTGTGTGTGTGTGTGTGTGTGTGTGAATACCTTTTTTACCTTATGGGGACTAGTTTCCTGGAAATTAATGAGTGGTCCCCAAAAATATATGATTATATGACTGTGTGTGTGTGTGTGTGTGTGTGTGTGTGTGTGGGGGGGGGTGCACAGATCACACTTGAGGACCAAATTGTTCCCAAAGTGGAGTAAAACCTGAAATTTCCCTACTTTTGGGGACATCTTTTAAGGTTCCCATTTGGATAACCTCAGTTTTATAAGAATTTGTGAATGCAATCAAAATATAAAAATGCCAAAAGTCTTGTAATTGGGTTGGTTACTTATGGTTAAGGTTAGAGATGGACAGAGGTTAAAGGTGTCGTGATTGGGATTTGAGTGTTTACCATTGAAATGAATGGATGGTCTCCATTTAAACAGGAAGACTAACTTGTGTGTGTATACAAACAGGCACTCCACACTTTATTACCTGTTTAACGACCTCCTGGATTAATGACCAGCTCTGTGACCAGTCAGTATTGTATGCTGTACCAGAACTTTGGCTGTGTAAACGGCAGCTCAGCTATTCAGTTTATTCTGCTCTCTAATTTATTTGGGTTGGCAGAGGAAGGTTGTATATTGTTTGTAGGAACTGACCTTTATTTTACATTGAACTCGACCTTTACTTCTATATGTTGCCTTTAGTTTGATGCTTATGGTCTGTATTGTGGGCTGGGGAACCTCCAGTACGTGCATAAGGCTAATGTTTCTTGGATTTTTTTATGTCTTTGAAAGCAATGGCTGTACGTTTTTTATTTGATTCATATCTTAGTTAATATGTACGAGTAACTTATTTTCTATGCACTGTTTTAGTTTGTTAATGTGCAAGATCACACTATCAGTGATTTATTGGATCGCAGTAATGCTAATTTGCGATAAATTTCTATTTCGGTTAGTGTATCGTTATCGTTTATTTGTAATTCCTTTGATGATTAATGTTAGCATTTATCATCCAGCTTGTCGTAACATTAGGATTTTAGATACCTGTAGATTTCCCAAGTTTTTCTGTGTTTTGTTAATTATAGTTTCCCTTATAGATTTTCACCTCACATATGAAGAAAAGACATTGTGGGAACAGTATTACAGTATACAGTACACTACTGTATGAATATTTATAAATATGCTAAAAATGTTATAAATGGTGCAAAGGTGACATTAACACAACATCTAAAGATGGTTGATACAAACCCACTACCAGTACAGTATGCCTGAAGTATCGGTAAGGGGTGGATACTCACTTTTTGACTAATACGGTTAACAATGTAGTCCTAGGACCAGAACTTTACATTAAGTAAGGAGGGTCTATACACACACAGAAACACACACACACACACACACACACACAAACCACACACATGCATTACATATACAAGCTAATATATTATATTTAAAAATGGTCTTTTGTCCCAGGTGGAGCACGACTTCATCCTGCAGCTGGAGAAGGAGATTTTCATTGAGCAACTAAAAGATATTGTGGATAAAGCGGAGGACCTCCTGAGTGAGGACACTGAGGGAGAGAGAAGCTCGGGACCAGGCAGCAGCCCCCAACCGGACCGTACACTTGTTCTCCCTGGAGAAGAGGTGCTTGCAGCAGATGCCACCACGCGGCATTCATTCTTCTGAAGATCCACCCAGTCACACAGGATGTACTCATGTATTTTCCCAGGACATTCAAGCAGTTCTTTCTGCTTGGATGCAAGCTATTTGCTTTTAAGACAAACCCACACTGCCTTAGAACATCCATCTATAACTGCTTCAAAGCTTTCATCTTCATCCTGTAGTTCAGACACTTACATATCTGATTCTACGTTTCAGACTGCGATAATGACCCCCTCTGACAGCAAGCAGCCCGTCTATCAGCAGAACGGTAAAGTTGTGCGCCTCGCTCCTTGCTTAAGCTAAAGCCTTCAAAGGGACAAGAGGTTCCCCAGGTTGTAAGAGAAGTTCACCGGACTGGGAATGTATCTACACCTTGCAGTGCTCCACACGGGTAAGAGGTGGTTCATCATCTGCCCTGTGGATGAAAACCCTACACCCAACAAGGAGGAGTTGGCTTCACCTGCTGCTTCAACTCCACCTCCGACTGCTATGAAAGGTAACCGGCATGGTATAGGTAAGCTCTCTTTCATATAACACACACGGGTGGATTTTCATTTTCAACAAATGTATAAATACCGTTTTATAATCATTATAATCATCATTATGAATTGATAAGCGTGGACACTAACCTGCACTTTTTAAATAACATTACTGGTACACTCAGATGTATTTTCACACATGCACTCATACCATATTTTGTGTAACATGTGGAGTAGTTGTGATGTCTAGATTCCGCTTGTTACATTTAGGTTCCACACATTATGTCTAGAGTCCAGTTTGTTTGTTTGCCTGTGTACTTGCCATTACCTCCAGATGCAGTAAACAAAGACACGTCCGAGCCACTGGCCAGTGCTGCCTCCCCACCTTTTGTGGCCGAGGAGGTGACCCCAGCAGAGCGAGCTGGGCCTAGCGTCACCGTGGAAGTGCAAGGAGGCACGGGAGACCATCGCGGCCTGCTCAGTCCCCAGTTACTAGACGAGTCCTCGGGTGTCCTCATCAGAAGTGTGTCTCCCATCCACACAGCCCAGCAGGCAGCGGAAATCGTTCGTGCTGCCACCGTTACAGACGGGGTCCCCTGTTGCCCCCTGGTTGCGTCCCTGTCCCTGGAGGCAAACTCTATTCAGGGGGTGCCGCTACAGGCACTGTCCGCCATGGACGCAGTGACCACTGTGGAGCCTCTGCTTAGTGGACAGGGAGGCTCCGCGCAACAACCCGTGGTGCTTCAACAGCCCAGCGCCACATCTCTGCCGCTCTCCCTACCCCAGAGCCCTGCCCCGTCTCAGGCAGCTTATCTCGGTGAATCTGATGGGGAGGGACCCCCCAGGGTGGGCTTTGTTGACAACACTATAAAAACCCTGGATGAGAAGCTGCGCAACCTGCTGTACCAGGAGTACACACCGCTGCTGCCTGACACACCAGAGTCCGCCAGTGAGTCTGTGACATCGACGCCCGGCCGCGAGAGGACAGGCGGCCCTCTCCGAAGAGGAGAACAGCTGGTGAGTGCCATGTTCTTCATGAAGAGTCTCATAGCAGTGTCCCGGTGTCTCATTGGCGCGTGCCTCCATACCCTGTGATCTGGCTGCTTCGGTGCTCTGCTTTTTCTACAGCTCTCGCGTTTTGCTTTTTCTCATTTCAGCCTCAGATTCCGGAGCGGATGGACAGCCTCACAACTCTCAGCGACTCAGCTGTCACCGGTATGGAGAACCTTTCAATTTCTCATGACCCTCTCGTGAAAAACTGTGAAAAAATGGCTCTTATCCGGACACATCTCAGTAGACACAGCATACACTTGTTTTTTTGCACCAGTCCACTGCTGCTAGACACAATTTTGTTAGCATGATATTTGATGGATCATTTTCAAACTTTGCCCATACATTGTATGTGTAAAGAACTGGAATTAGTCATCTTTTGAGACAGATCTCAGTACTGCATAGTGATCGGAAAGAAAAATGCAGAGAGAACTCAAAACAGTATTTGAAAGATTTTTTTTCAAATTTTACAGATACATTACATGGGTAAAGATCAGCTAAGACATGATAAGTTATCAAATTTCGATGCTGCAGGGTTGAACTTTGGATTACACAAGGTAGGCTGGATCTGATTTTTAGAGAAATTGTACAAAGAAAAGGGCAGCCTCAGCCATTTATCCCATTAGCATGATACTTTCAAACATATTTGATCTTTTTAAAATTTTCACATTAAACAACACCTCAGAAGACATTTGACCTTTTGAATAGTGATAACTCAAAAAGTCTTTTGGTCTATAATTTTATTTTATTACCCCTTCACAAAAAATATAGGGAGAAGATCTACACCTGATTTCATTTTGAGATGGAGTCCCCAAAATCAAAACAGTACATTGAACACAGTAACTCTAAATGTATTCCATGGATTTTTTTCAAATGTCTAAATATGCCTTTCACTGCTATTACATAATCGTCTGATCGCAATCATTTGAATTGACGCGTAACATGATTCGCATAATCATTAGAATTGTCTCCATTTATCTGTGTAAACATAGCTGGATGTGACAGATCCTTCAGATGTCTATCACTATTTCCAAATCGTTTTTTACCTTGTAATGTTTGGCTGGCGCTTGTTTAATGACATCATCTCATTGCGTTTCTGAACTGATTTATACAACCTACCCTATTTGTAGCATTATACTTCGAGGTAAATTTCACGCCAGTGCCTGATTTGCAGTGGTGGAATGTAACAAAGTATTAAATATAATTAACTAAAATGTCATGATTTTGACAGCCTAGCTTCCAAGGAACATTGTATTAGTCAGTGTTTCTAAAACTGTGTAGTGCCAAAGAATTGGGAGTCGCAAGATGATTTTCTGAATATGCTTTAAAGAGTTCATAGTTTTTCAGAACCCCCCGCAACCCTGAAAAGGACAAGCGGTTTCAGAAGATGGATGTATGGATGGATTTTTTTTTCCTCCAGTCCATCAAAATTTATTGGTATCAGTCCATTAGCCTTAGGGGTGATTTATCACTCCCCCCTGCTTGCCAGATCTTGTCAGTAGTAGTGTGTTAGTCAGTTGGCAAAATTTATCTGCCCCCCTAACTAGGTACATCTTATCAGTGATAGTCGGCAAAATTTATGATGTAAAGTCAGGCTGACCAGGGTGTAGGGTAGGTTTGGAAGTTATTGTCGGAATATTTTAGATAAATACTGCAGTACCTTTGTTTAGTAATTTTATTGTTAGGGTGCTCCATGCCAAGATTTCAAAATACTGGAATACTGCTGCTTTGAAAAATACTGTACACCACAGTATAATGTATAGACCATTTGACGATATAAAAAAATTAGATTCAGCCCAAGCCTAGTGTATGGAGCTAGAGACGGAGGTTGGGGGTGGTGTGGGGTGAGTACAGAATAGATGGGAAGGGGGGCGATGGGGCCATCTGGGGAATACATTGTTGTGGTTCTGACAGAATCTTGTTATTAATATTACTCTCAGCTGGCCATTTTGTTGTGATTGGCACCAATGACACTCTGGAACTGACGAGAAGTATTCTCTGTTTTCAGCTCCTGAGTGGGGCCAGACAAAGCGTTACATTGTCCCGCACTCTGCATCCTGTTCAGGGTCAAAAAGTCGCTTCAAGGTATGCTCTTCGGAAACAGTGAAGCATGCCACAATACAAAGACAATTGCAGTAAACTACTTCCTTCCTCCTGCTGCCATGCATGCTTATCAACACTCTCACATACAGAGGGTGGGAGTCTCTTATTCAGGAAAAATGCTGGCCTTGCACCTGGAGGTAGCCACCACCCTCACTGTTAACCATGGGATGGATAAAGTCTCTCTACGACATTGGGATTGGGAACTGTTTGTAAACTTTCGATTTTTCAGTTCACTACTTAGGAGAGTGTTACTAAAAGGTTAGTGAAATAATACTCTGCCTTTGTTTCCCCTAAAGCTGTTTCCTGCTCCGGCAGAAATCAGACAGCATCTGGAGCAGAATCCCAGGAGTTGGAGCACCTATTCTGCCACAGCACCTCCTGTTGTTCAGGGCAGGGAAGAGAGCTCTGAAACAAATGCAGAAAAGGGGGTCGTGCCTGTCACTACAATCGGCAGATTCTCCGTGGTCAGCACTCGAGATGAGGTCACCCTGAGGGTACGCTGTAACCGGTATTCTGCCCCACCAGACTTCTACCTGGACCCGCCCCCACCTCCAAGACGTAGCCCCTCCCCTGTGGCCGCAGTGAGACCAAATTCCCACCAACGTTCTTCTGATTCTGGGGAAGACAGCAGCCCGATCAAACATCTGCCCGCCCCCCAGTTCCAGCGTCCCCCCAGTGAGCGCAGGGGCAGTGACCTGGTGAAGAAAGCTGTGGCATTTCTGAAGAGGTCAGGGCGTAGCAGCAGCGTCCACAGCTCAGATTCACCTGCCCACGGCAGCACTGGCCACGCCCACATTGTCCACGCTGCTACTTTCCATTCCTGCTCCTACGTCAGCAGTGACAATGACTCAGAATATGAAGACCTTGACATCAGGAAAGAGCTGCAGAGACTTCGGGAGAAGTAAGATAATTGTGTGTGTGTGAGAGTCTCTCATCATTCACTGTAAAGTACTGTTAAATTTATTGCTAAATAATAGTAGAATCATACTTTTATTGTGACATAAGGGATTTATATCATAAGAAAAAGGTTATTCAGTTAAGGCCCTGGAAAAATGAGTTCAAATTTCATACTTCTAATAAGATCCAGATTTTTTCTTAGCCTTTAAATATGAATGGCAAATATTGTTTAATGAACTTCAATGGCCAATTTTTAAGACATTTTTATTCTTAAGCTTATTTGATCATAAAATACCAGAAATAGTTTTTGTCAGCTGTTTTTAACTCACTCAGTGGTCTCTTGGCACCATTTACCAACATTCCCCAGAATGACAGTAATTCCAGATTTTAAGTGTCCCCTGCTGCATGGCGGCACCTGGGTCCCAATCTGAGGGGACCCATCCGGGTTGGCACATGGAACATCTTGTCTCTCCGGCATGATGACCATCCTCCTCCGCTGTCAGGGGAGCTTCGTAAACTCCTCATTTCGGTGGCGTCACTGTCTGAGGTCGCTCTGATGGATGCCATACTCAGGGAGTAGCTGTCGTGGCTCCTCCCAATGGTGTCTGATGTCACTCCTTTCAATGAGCATATCATGAGACTCGGGCTAAGGCACTCCTTGGATGTCTTGTCTGTTGCCTCAGTGTATGCTCCGACCACGATGAGTGGCGTCTTGTTGAGCGGGATACTTTACTTACAGCTTCACTTGGTGATTGATGAGTGCCCACGAGGTGACACTCCTCTGGTCATGGGTGACTTCAGTGTGACCACAGGCACTGACAGGGCCGGTTATGAGGATTGTGTCGGTCCCCATGAGTCTGAAGAATGGGGTGAGAGTGGCTCCATGTTCCTCGACTTTGCAAAAGGTCAGGGGCTGCGGGTTGATGGATCTCGGCTCTGATGCCCTGAGCCACATCGTTGGACTTGATACTTTGATACCAGCAATGCGGCAAAGAAGATCGATCAGATCCTTGTGGCCTGATGCTGGAGGCTCCTGCAGAAATGCAGGGTCTACAGAAGTGCCCAGTTTGTGAATTCTGACCACAGACTTCTTGTTGCTACTTTGAAGATTCAGCTTAGATCCAGTAGGCCGTCACCTACTAGGAGAATGAGGCTGGACTTGGCTAGAATCCTAGAACAAGCTGTTTCTGATTAGTTTGCATACAGTTTGTGTGAGGAACTTACAGACTTGGGTGCGACTGCTGACTCTAATGTGATGTGGGAGTCCTTCCGTGATAAGACCCTGAAGGTTGCCAAGGGTTGTGTTAGTGTTGCTGGTGTTTCTAGATGGAGGTGTTTCATCTCACAGGGAACTCTGGATATTATCGGGGAGAGTTGCAATGCATGACTTGGTGGCAACTCCAATCTTTCCTGGGAATTGAGGAGGACAGCTGAGAGGGCTCTGAAGGCAGGTAGGAAGGTTTTTGTTAGAGGAATCTGTGAGCAGGTGACAAATCATCTGTGGTCTAGTGACCAATGTCATGCTTACAGAGGAACTGAAACATTATGTACATCTGAATCTGTTCCTCAGAGATTTGCAATCAGGGTTGATGATGAAACGGTCGTTACTGTTGACTCTGCAGTTGTGACCCGCTGGGCCAGCTACTTTGAGCAGCTGTTTAAAGCTGACCCTCCGTCTTCTCAAGGCTGATCCTCCAGTCAGCTGTGAACCACCCAGTCTCACTGAGATTACACAGGTGGTGAATCAGCTGGGGGTGGAGAAGGCCACAGGGATCTGTGGTATCTGGGGTGTACTTCTCCAGATTGGTGGTAAGGGTGTCCTCCTGGCATCACAGACAATCTTTGCTTCCATTTAGAAGTCAGGCATCATCACAATTGACAGGGAGATGGGACTTGTAGTCCATATCTGGAATGGGGAGGGTGATCGCCTGGTTTGAGGCAACTAGAGGCGGATAACACTGCTCTCAGTGCTGGGTAACATCCTTGCTAGGGTCATCCCTAACAGGATCTGTGATGACTTGCTCACCTATCAGTGGCTAGAGCAGTCTGGTTTTACACCAAAGAAGTCTACCACTGACCGCATCCTTGCACTGAGGGTTCTCATTGAGCGCAAGCGGGAATATTGTCAGAGGTTCTTTGCAGCCTTTGTTGATATTCGTAAAGCATTTGACTTAGTTGATCGAGTTGCCCTGTAGGACATCCTGAGACTTTGTGGGATCTCCCAGAAGGTTCTGGACGTCATAGGCAGCCTGTATACTGGTACAGTGAGTGCTGTGCAAAGTGGAAGGAGAACCTCCCTGTTCTTCCCTATTCTGATTCCGGGGTTTGCCAGGGGTGTGTTCATACACCTACTCTGTTCAATGCTTGCATGGACTGAGTGTTGGACAAGGTTGTGGGGTCCAGCGGTTGTGGGGCATCTGTTGGTGAGGAAAGTTCTGACTTCTGTTCTGACTGAATCTTGACTTTGCCGACGATGCTGTGATCTTTGTTGTTTTGGATAAAGGCATTTAATGACACTTTATTAGGCACAGCCATCAGTAATGTGTCTGTTTGTGGGGAAGGTGTCGACCTCATTGAGAGATTCACTTACCTTGGCAGCAACATTCATGTCTCTGGTGACTTTTCTTATGAAGTCAACAGACAGATTGGAAGAGAAGGGGGGGTCATAAGTTCACTAGAAAGGTATGTGTGGCAATCCAGTATCTTTGCAAGAAGATGAAGGTCCAAATCTTTAGAGTCCTGGTGCTCCCTGTCTTGCTGTATGGCTGTGAGACATAGATGCTATCCACTTAGTTGTGACAAAGACTGGACTCCTTCAGTACTGTATCTCATTGGAGAATCCTTGGGTACTGCTGGTTTGAATGAGCAGCTTCTAGAGAAAGTCCCGAATGAGTCACATTACCTTCATCGTGAGGGAGCGTCAGTTACGGCACTGCAACCATGTGGCACGTTTCCTTGAGGGTGATCCGGCTCACAGATTACTCATTGCTGAGGACCCAAGGTGCCGGACCAAGCCAAAGGGACGACCATGTAAATCCTGGCTGCGGCAGATGGATGGTCATTTCCAGAGGGTGGGACTGGACCGTGTGTCTGCCTGGGGGTCGCCATCCAGGATCCTGAAGAATTTCACCATTAGTGGGTCCGGCAATGTGCTGCATCAGCGCATGCTCTTCACCATGACCTGACCTGACCAGAATTATGACGAAAGATGTGTTTGTGACAGGAATTATCCCTGTCACACATTTTCGAAAGACAGGGCTGTTTACTTGTCTTTTCTGATGAAATGTTATTATTACATTGTTCCTCTTTTTCAGACACATGAAAGAAATTACAGAGCTCCAGGCCCATCAGAGACAGGAAATTGAGACATTGTACAAGAAGCGGGGTAAATCCTTGCCTCCCAGCTTGGGATTCTTACCAACAGCACCACCTGCTGGCCGCAGGCGGCGAGCCAGCAAACACAGGCTCAGAGCTGGGAAACTCCTCAATCCACTGGTTCAGCAGCTGAAAGGCGTGACCAGTAAAACCAGTGAGTCAGAGCATATTACCAGGAGGGGACAGCACAGCGTGTTGCTGATTGTAGACAAAAAAACACAATCTGTCAAATACTAACCAGGACACAGTCATTGACTTATGTGCTTTCAAGTATTGTCCCACCATAGACATCTCTCTTAACAGCCTTAATTTATTGAGAGTTGTCCGTAGCAGACTCAGCGAACGTTAGCTGACATATTTTACCAAGTGTGACCCATGCAGCAAGAACTAAAACCGAAGTTGCTGGTTTTATTTTTTTGTCTTCCAAAGTATTTAGGGAGCTGGACTTGTTCTACTTCTTATACCTACCTTAAAGGTTCATTTAATTTTCCCATACTTAAATTTTTTCTTTTTTTTGTTTGCCATGTAGGATTTTAAAATAGGGGGTGGCATGGTGGTGCAGTGGTTGGCACTGTTGCCTCACACCTCTGGGACCTGGGTTCAAGTCTCCACCTGGGTTACATGTGTGTGGAGTTTGCATGTTCT
>JAABNY020000129.1:10264639-10276724 GCA_015164015.2 Brevimyrus niger
GCTTCGTGCCCTGGATGTGCATCCCACAAATCTCCATCAACTGCAAGATGCTATCCTATCAATATGGGCCAACATTTGTAAAGAATGCTTTCAGATGCTTTTGGATCAATGCCATGTAGAATTAAGGCGAAAGGGGGTCAAACACCGTATTAGTATGGTGTTCCTAATAATCCTTTATGTGAGTGTATATATATGCCACAGTATAGGATTTTCCCCTTTTATTAGTTTGCTTGTATCCATCCACCTTCCAACATGTCAGTGTTCCATAAAATGCTATCAAGTTGATCACACATTAGGTTACCTCTAGTTCTGGTCTGTTTTCGTTTGGGGTCCCTGCTTTAAGATTGGCGGAAACTCCTAATGTAATAAAAGGTTTCTGTAGTTGAGGATTGCTATGACCCAACACCCTATCCCAGGGACCACATGAGATTTAAGGTGAAAGTCACATCTATATGAAGGCATTTGGGCGCTCCTTTAACTGCCTCTTTGTCTTCCTCCACAGGCTGGACCACGCAGCCTCACACACCAGAGAGATCCAGCTCCAAGTCCGGCAGCAAACCGCGAGCTCGATTCCTCAGTGGGCCCGTGTCCTTGTCCATCTGTTTGTATTCCTCTGCATGTTCCTCCACATCAGCATGTCCTCTGCCTCTCACCCTCCCTTTGGCCGACTGGCCACCCCGAGCAGCTCTGCAGAGCTTTTCCTTCGGCGCTGCGGCGGCCTTGGTGGATCTTGAGATGCGCTGTATGTGCCACGGGCTCGAATGAGGCATGTGCAAGAATGCCCAGATCTCCTGGTCCTCCACACACTAAAAAGTGGAAAGCGATCAGGAAGTCGGACTTTCTCTCTAAAGAGCGATGCCTTGGACACGTCTTTCCGCGTGCAAACACGTGTGTTCCATCATAGAGCTAGGTGGTGCGGGGTAGCGGTCTACTTAATTTACCTTCTTGGCACCCTGTGGTTGCAGCAGTCTCAAACATAACTGCAGGTGGAACCGAAGACACGGAAGCAGATGACAGTGGAGTCACAAATCCTATAGCCTCCTGAGACCCAAGGAACAAAAGCGTCGGAATAAATATGTTTCCTTACATGAGTGAAAAGACAGATGCAAAAACAAAATGTCCACTACAATGGACATAAATGAATGGGTGGGGTCTCAGGAGGATAGACACAGACCCATACACACCTAGTCATAGCAATAGGTTTAGTCGTGGGCACAGTAGCAGATAGTGTCCAAGACCCATGGTGCCATAGAGCCATAGTATGTAATGGTACCATTTTAGGGGCAAGCCTCATTGCAGCTGCAGGGTCAGTTGTACATGCACACATAGTTGGATGTGCTCTTACGCCCCTTGCATGTACCATCTTGGTCAGTGTGGTTTCTGTTTCATGCCTATAATCATGTTATCTTGCCAGCTTCTGAAAAGCCTACCTGTAAATATTTAAGTGCTGCACCTACTAATCAAAGCCTCGAATTTAGACCTGTACCCTTAGCTCTAAGATGCCTGCTCTGCTTACCACATCAGTGTTGGTTACCAACACGTGTCATTTAAAAAGGCATAATGAAGCTTCTGTTTTTTGTAGATCACCTGCCTGCTGTGCATGGCTCCCCGAGTGCAGTGTAGTGTTGAAAGCATCTTTTAATCTTTGTTGGTATCTCTGTAGAAGCATTGTTCCAGCAGCCACTGGTGACCTGACTTAACCTTCTTTGTCTTCTAGGGTCCACCTTGAAAAGACTGTGTGTAGGCAAAGACCGCAGTAATAGTAACTATCTCTTTTAACTGTTACTAGTCTGTGCTTTGTTCTCATGAACTCACTGTTCTTGTATCCTGATTTGCTTCAGATTTTGGTAGGAAATCTTAATTTTTCCTAATAATAGGCATGACATGTTACAGACGCATTTTGGCTGTGTTTTCGAGTTAGATTTTTCAATAAGTATATAAATGATGTTGTTAGGTAATTAATCCCAAAATGAAGTTGTTAATTGGAAAAAAAATGTTCACTGTTGAGGTAGCTTCCCTCTTATAACTTAAAGGCTTTTTGGGAGCATTGTAGTAATGCAGTGCGACTTCCGGAATGGGGAGTGACCTCGGGGCCTTCTGTTTGCCAGAGTCATCGCAGAGTGGCGGGGCGGCCCCAGCGATGGTAAAGCAGCCCCCTGATTCAACCCCCCCTCCATGCCAGCCAGGGCTGCCTCTGGCCCAAGCTAACAACAGCAACAACAAGAAAGGCACCTTTACAGAGGAGTTGCACAGGCTGGTGGATGACTGGGTGCGGGAGACTCTGGCAGCGAAGCAGGCCAAGCCCCTTCTGGGTCTAACCAGTCCGCAGAGCCAGAGGCAGAAGGGGGAGAGCAGAGCTCCACCCTCTGACACCAGTGAGGTGAGCTTCTGGCTGGGGGCTAAAACGAAGATCTGAATGATTGGTAGTTTGGTTGGGCTCCCGAACATGTTACCCAGTCAAGTGTAGAGACAGCAGCAATATGAGTGCTTACACTTGCCATTCTTTTGACTTCTTCCATTAGAAATCGTTCGACTCTCTTAAAGAGAGCCGTGCGGCGGACTACCGTAATAACACTAATATCACTGAAAAGCCTCAGTGCTTTCAGAAACTGTTGGTTTGAAAGGGTTAAGGACATTGAGCAGACCACTCAGGGGGACGGAATGCAATACGACACGGCAGCGTGCGTCAGTGAATGGGTGACGCTCGGGAGGGAAACAGCTGGCTGTTAGGTCAACAAGAAGTAAATGAGATAGAAGCTCCAGCAGAAGGGCGAACTAGGGATAAGGCACACAGGGGAACATAATCGGAGTACGACCAAACACTGGAAATTGTATTATCTTCAAAACGTTCTTGTTTGCGATACTGTGACCACAAGTAGAGTGTGCAAAAGAAAATAAAGCGTTTTAACTCTTATTTTTTGTTCACTCTCTAGGAGGACATTGGCAGTGTTCCCGGTGTAGGGGACGTTCAGCCGCTCTTCTCCCACACTATGCCCGCTACACTGGCATCCATGGGGTCCGGTTATGCCATACCTCCAACCGGTCCGTTCGGAGAAGAAACAGCATGGCTCGGGATTGTTCCGGTTAAAATGCCAGGAGCTACTAGTGCCCTGGCCGTTCCTTCCATGACGAGTTCCAAGTCCCAGGACTTTCCGCTGCCTTTGCACAACCGAGTAGAGACATTCAGCACCAGTGCAAATACCAGCTAGTCCTACTCCTTCTTTAAAGTGTTGCTATAATTAACTAGCCCTACTATTCTGAGCCACTGCACTTTCCATTCTTGTGTTATAAGTGATAGCTAATTATTATTAGTTTATTATTATTATAATTATACATTCAATTATATTATATATAGTTATTATTGAGTCTGCTAGTTCTCTCTTTAGTGTGGCTAATGCTAAGACTTGTTAGTTACACTCTTCCTTCACCAAATACAGCTAATGCTTATGTCAGCTGATTCAATTCCTCTTTGGCCCAGTTTTCACAACACTAGTCATAGGTGTATGCAATTTTCTCTGTTCCAGTATGGCTGAGTGACAGTACTATCTTTCCTTAGCCCTGGTTCACTCTGTTACTAACGATAGCTATCGTCTTTTTTTTCACCTTCTCCCATGGCTAATGCAAGGACCAGCTGGTCTCTCAAGTCCTGTACGTCTTATTCTAGGTTCATCATTTCATTATTTGCGGTGTTGGGAGTGCAGAAAATGCTAGGACCACCTGTTCTCACTTTTGTCTTCTCCATTGTGGCTGATCATTTGATCGTAGGACTACCTCATTCACATATTTCCTTGAAAGTGCTGGAGAAAGATGGCTTGTGTGTGTTTAGACTTGGGGATGAATAGTCCACGTTGTCAATGGGCAAAGGTTTTAAGTATGTTTTCCTTTATCGAGTCAGTTATACAAGGTACGAAGTGGCACTGCATCAGATAGATTGCTTCGAATAAATATAATCGGAGATGGAAAGTGAATTATTGCATCCTCTGTCTGAGTGTGGTTGGAGGCAGCCAGTAGTCAAAGCAGAAGGTTTGCATTAAGATTAAGCTGCTGGTCCCTTTACTCAATGTAAACTTCAAACAGTCACTGTGATTTTTTTCTTTTTTCATAGATATTTACTATTATCATTCATTTAGGAGACTGTGAGCTATTGATAACTCTTACAGAAGTAGCATTCATCAAAAAACTTAAACTTGTACTTGAGGTGACAAAGAGTATAAGTGCCTTCAACGATGCTTTTCAAATAATTCAGCAAAGGAGCATGTTGTTTGTAAGGTTTAACTCTTCCTGTGTACGTATTCTCATCAGTATAAGTCTGCTTCATGTCACGACACAACCAAGTTGGATCAATAAATACAAATGCTTATATAAAGATAAGCTACCTGTGCAGGACTTTTGGCTTATTTCTAGTGACACACAAGCTGTTTATTAACTATTTGAAGACGCCGTCTCTTGGGATGACATTGCTGATTACACTCGGTGGCAGTTTCTAGAATGGGCCCCATTCTGTAAATTCTGTCATACGTGCATTTGCCAGACCACTTTGTTTTGTCCAGTAAGTCATATTGTAATAAGTTATGCAATAATTTTATGAGTGATATATAATAATTGTTGTATTTGTTTTTTGGAAGAGCATAAGGGTTCAGCAGGTAGTATTGTGATAGTCCCAGAATTGCAGATTCGATTCTCCACTCGTCTCTCGGTGTGTGGGAATTGCATGGTGCGTGTGCCGGTTTCTTCCAGTTTTTTTTTATCTACTGTGCAATGACCTGCCATTCAGCTGAGCTGGCGTCTAAAGAATTCCTTGTTGTGCAATTGCCCTGCAGTGGATTGGTGCTGAATTTAACGTGCTTCATGAGACCCTGTTTGGGTAAGCAGCTGTTGAGAAGGATACGTAAAATGTCAAGTAACCGAGTGCCACTGTCATTTATGTGATGGGTCAGGCATATTTTGGGTATTTATGTGGACTGTGTGAGGGAGTAGGTATCACTCACAGCTGCCGATCTTGCAATATAGCCAAAGGTTGTGAATGAGCATAACCCAATTGCCACAACAAAATAGATATACACAAGTACAGTGCTGTAATGGAAGAACCGCTCATACAATGAAGCATTGTAGATTTAAGGCAAGTGTAATGTATGAATATTATAGGCGTAAAGCATGTGTAGTGTGTGTGTGTAGCATACTTTAGGGTTAGAGCAGGTATGGTGTCTGCCATATCAGTCTTGAGCTATTCTAGTATCCCCTATTCACTCTGTGACAGGATATATGATCACTTTATCCTCCTAACTGCACAGTTTATTTACCGAGTTTTTGTACCTTGATTTTGGCAAATTTCAGAAAAAAAAAATCTTGATACAGTGGAGAACCCTGCATGTTTTCTTCTACTTTCTTCTACATGAATAAACTAAAAAAAGGAAGAAAAAAAAACATGGAAAACTGCACTAAATTTATATATTACTACTTTTTTTTAATAATAATTTTATTTTTTTGCAAGTTAAGGCAAAATTGTACAATACGAAAAACATTTGAAAATAACTTATTTTACTTTGTCATGAATATAATTTGCACATATTTTAGGAATCCTACTCAACTAAGTCTGTTTTTTTTCCAACCTCTATAAACATAACAGTGTCATCGATAAATTTTTTTTTTGTAATTCATTCACCAAATGTCTATGCCATGCCTTTGAGTAGAATTAAACTTTTATAAAAAATATTGCGCAGATTCTGCTCTCTACTGAAGTATTACCCCTTTTTCTCTTGCATATTTCTGCGCTGTGACCAAATACAAGAACCGTCACAGAGGCTTGCACTTTATAGGATTGCTTCTACCTGCTGTATAATCCTTGCTTTTGGTCACAAACATGGAACCTGTTTAATGATTCAAATAAACCTATTCAATTTCTGAATGTTTTTGCTGCCTTTATTGGGGTGGGACTAAATGTGTTTATTTTACTGACGTAGTCTTCTTAAATGCATGGTTGCTTGATGGGTAGAACTTTTGCCTCATGACTAGTGGGGTTGGGGGTTCAAATTCCACCCAAACCCCCCAGAGAACCCCCTGTGCCAGGACTCCACCAAATCAGACAAACCCCCTCAGCCCATGTCTCAGGATCCTTGGTGATTCCTATTATCGGCCATATACAACCCAGCTGTTGTGTAATTGCCAGTGATTATGCTAACTATTTTAGTTCCTCTGGCTCACCACTCAGACGCAAGATCTTCATAAGGCTAATTTATACCTAACTGGCACTTTATTCGTTTATTAGCAAAGAGTGAGCGGACATAAATTTTCACATCAGGGGTTTGTGCCAGTGATGGTGCACATGTAGCCCAGATTCCTTTGTCCAAATTCCCGGCACTTTTAAATCTTGCCGATAAGATTTGCCAAGCGTGGGTGAAGTCCCAGCTAATTTTGATGCAAGGATTCCTTTTTCCTTTAAAAAGTTCACCCATTTCACTACACCGCTTGCATTTGCGTTTCTTGCAATATATCTGCCCTCTCCCGGTCTGCTGGAATATCGCTGTTGAATGCATGCACCAAACATAACCATCCATGTCCAAGGCCACTTGTACAAAGGGCCTTAATTACGCAACAAAACACCAAACATTCAAAACTAAAGAGATGATGAGGAGCCTAAACCAAGGCAGCAAGGCAACACTAGAACTAGTTAAGGCTAGAGCTAAACACAAGGAGATGTAAAGAAATCTAACCGACTTAGAACAAAGTTTACAACAGAAGACATCCAACAATCAGTCAGACACTTTTGGGTAACATACTATAGCCGACAGGAAAAGGGCACTGACAGACACATATTGTCACACTGGTCTAAGAAGTGAGACAAGGATCCAGTACTGCAGGGAAAGCAACAAAACGGATGGCAGGTGAATACAGGGAAACGTCAGCCCCGCCGAGCGAGAGAGGGAGAGCGCAACCGCCCGGGTATTACGCACAGTTTTATGCATCTGGATTTTTTCTTGCTTACGCACATTCCTAGTTTTGTCTGTGCGCCGTGCTTTTAGTGTGAATTCTACGCACGTCGTTATACACGAGGCCCCTGATCTGAAACCCATCAAAAACCTCTACAAGGTAACTGGCGACAAAGTTATGATAAACAAACCCAAATAAAATAACTGAATTGTGAAATGATAAGTGGAGGAAAATAATTCAGAGTAGAAATTGTTTTTTTCCTGCAGACACCGATGTGCCAAACTCATTGAAAGCTATTCCTGTTAATTTCTGAAAGTGTCAGGATCTGTTCCTGCTATGTCTGTTTCCCTGCTGGCCATCCCATTCAGGGAATCCCCTAGTCTTGCATGCTTCACAGGTCCTAGTGTATTCTCCAGTACACCTGGCTGCCATGTGGCTGTGTGGGCTGAGCCAGCGGCTGTGAAGCAAGCACCCCTACTGGCATAGGTTTGAGAGTTTTATGTTACTTCAGTTAATTGTTTTTGTATTTCAGTTTCATCTTTGTTTTGTCTTTGGTCCTGGTTTCACAAAGCAGGATTACTTGCTTAACCAGATAACTTGCCGGATTTAAGGTAGGCTAAATAGACCCTATTTTCATCAAATTACATTTAGCCCAGACTACCTTAAATCTAGCAAGTAATCCTGCTTTGTGAAACCGGCCCCTTGCCTGTGTCTAGTTGTTATTTTCTCTTTTCCTTTGTTCCCATTATCTTTCATTGTATGGTTCAGTGGTGTTGGTAATTGCCCTCGCCTGTTTTTTTGTTTCTCTAGTCTTTAGTGTTCAGTGTGAGGGTAATCAGGCTAATTTTGTTTAGTGTGGATTTTGTCCCAAAAACAACTAATTCCATCTCATCACTGTTAAGTTTTAGAAAAGTTTGAGTCATCCATAGTTTGATTTCAGAAAGACAAGATTTGATTTGTGCTAGTGGCAGGTTGCTTATAGATTTGGGTGTCAACAGCATAGAGGTGGAAATTTAGGTTAAACTAGGGAATGATCTGGCCTAGAGGGTCAATCAAGAGGAGCAGTGGCCCTGGGACAGTGCCCTGGGGGATACAATGTGTGATAACTGCTGTGTCTGATTTATGACCTGATAGAGTAAATAAATGTTTTCTGTCAGTGAGATGCAAAATAAAGTAGTTGAGCATTGCCCCACAAACTCCTAGGCTGTGGATTCTCTGAGTCAAAATAGAGTGTGTACGTGAAGTGCCTTAATGGTACAGATTCTACAAGATGCTTGAAACATTCTTCAGAGACTTTGGCCTGTGTTTGGCATGATCGCATTATTCAGTTGCTGCAGATTTGTCGGCGATACATTCATGATGTGAGTCTCTTATTCCACCACATCCCATAGGTGTTCATTTGCATTAAAATCTGGTGACTGTGAAGGTCATTTGAGTACAATGAATGTATTGTCATAACATGGTGTTATCCTGCTGAAAATAACCTTTACAAACTGGGTACTGTGGTCATAAAGGGATAGATACAGTCAGCAATAATTCTCTGGTAGGCAATGGCATTTAAACAATGCTCAATCAGTACTATGGAGTTTAAAGTACTAAGAAAATATCCCACACCAAATCACCTTTCTTCCCCATTATGGAGTTTGATTTGAAGCTAAGGCTCCTGTCTTGTATCCGAAAGACTTTGGACATTGTGCTGCTGACATATGATTGGCTAATTAATTTGCTTCAACAAGCATTTGAACAGGTGTACCTAATAAAGTGGGCAATGAGTGTACAGTAGCAGTCAAAGTTTTGTACAGGTTGCCTACAAAGGAGAGCGATAGAGGGTCGCATTACAGAACTTGGCCACCTGACCTAACTAGAGTAGAAATGTTTTTGGAGGAGTCTGACCCGAGTTAAAGAAAAGCAACCAATGAGAGGCCAGTATATGTGGGAACCCCTTGAGGACAACAGGAAAAGCATCCCAGGAAGCCAGCTCATGAAACTGGTGTAGAGGAGAAAATAAGGCCAGCCCGTTCCGGGAGCAATTGGGGTTAAGGGTCTTGCTCAAGGGCTCAATGGCAGGATCATCCTATTGACTGAGGGATTTGAACCAGCAACCATTTCAATTCCAACACCCCCTCCAACAAATTGATGATTAATAGTTTTTGGGCAGTGCATAATTCCATGTTATTCTGTAGTTTTATGTCTTTATAATTATTTTACAACAAAGAAATAGTACGAAAAATGTATGGGTGAATGTGTCCAAACTTTTGAATGGCACTGTATATACTATTAGTCCAGGGATCTCCAACTCCGGTCCTGGAGAGCTACTATCCAGTAGTTTCTGGTCCCACTTGGCTTCTGATGAGGCACATCTGTTCCTGGATTTACCTGTGGATTGCTGGTTCAAATCGTGAGACATTGAGGGGGGGGTCGCAAGATGATTTCCACGAAATCAAAATTTTTTAAAACTATTAAAAATAACATTTTATCAACATTTTAACATTTTATATTAACATTTTATCCATAACTAACAAAAGATAAAAATCAGTAGTTAATAGTAGTGTGCACTGTTGCGCGCAACATTTGTATATTTTTTACTGCTTCCGAGGATAGTGGGGGTCACGAGTCACTGGCATGGTTATTTTGGGGGTCGTGAGCTGAATAGTTTGGGAACCCCTGCACTACAGTATGTACTTTTTAATCTGCTGCAGTATATTTACTTTGCTTGCACCATGTGTACAGTATTTGTATCTTGTCTGTGGCTCAGTGGGCTAAGCCTGCCGGTTCAAACCCAGCCTCAGCACGTCCGCGGCTCCTTGAGCCAGGCCCTTAACCCCCGGCTCCCTGGGTGCTGCTACAGGTAGCAGCCTTTCATGGACAGCTTACTCTACAAAGAGTAAGTTGAGGGAGGCGTAAAGACAATATCCCCATGGGGATCAATAAAATATTGAATATTTGTATGCACTACAATTTCCCCAGTCAATAAAAACCTAAATTGGGTTTTATATCATTTATATAGATTTGTTCCCATGGTTGTGATTGTTAAAACATAATATATTAATTATCATAAAACATTAAATTGTATAGAATAGAACAGTGCAAAAATGCAAACTGACATTTCGAAACATTTTGTAAACTCCGTATCGAGAGTAGGCGTTTCGGACGTCTTTGGAGCGGATCGATCCTGGGTGCCGAACTTGCCATCTCTACTGGCAGTGCTTGAATGAGAGCTCTGGCCCTTGGATTTCTTGGACTGGCCCGAGACCTAAGTGGCATGGGTCCTCGGAGCCTCTGGTATAATTCCTGATGCACATTTAACTGCTCGAGGTATTCAGGAGACACCATTCCCTTGGTCCGCGAAAGGGAAAGCCGCCGTTTCTGGCCCACTAGAGAAGCCTTTCTGTCAATGTCCGCTGTTCCAGGTGACTGGTGGAGCGCTGGTATCTATTTGTTTTTTTGGCCAGCACATGTCACTGGCAATTCTTGTGTTCTTAGCTCCAAGTGTGTTTCCCGGTTCCTCTGGCGGCTGCGTGGCTTAATTGGCTAAGACTCTCCTCTTGTCATGGGTCTGAGGGCTGCTTCGCCATGTTTGTGGTTGTTTTTTTATTTTTGGTTCTTGGCTTATTCCTGCTATGTATCAGTGCCTACCTCCCTGCTTTAGTTAATGGCTTCTACTTACCTGCCTTTGTTTTAGATCCCTTGTGGCCTCTTATTTTGTTTGGTTCTCTAATGTATAACCGCTTCTGCCTTAAAGTCACTTTGTGGATCATGTCTTCGTCTTACACCATGCTGGTCCGTAAAACATATTAAAGTGTAAATTGATACCAAATAAGTAATTCTGAATCATTTGAAGACTTACTGATTGGTAGGTTACTTGGCTGACTTGGATTATGTAAATATGAATATTTGGTCATTCAACTTCCAGTAAGAGAACTGGTCAACTGGGAAAAGGGAATGTGAGGACTTTGATATGTTCAATAAAAGTAAAATGATTAACTGGCTCCTGTGTACTTTTGAGTGTCACAATACCAATGGGTTGCTGCTCTCCTGGGTTTAAAAAGGCGCCATTTCTATCTGCTCTCCAGTTCTGGTTAGAAATGGTGCCACTGGTTGTTCTCAGCTTTTTATTGGCCTCTGTTTCTTCTGCTGTTATCAAGAGGGACATTCAGAAGGTAAGATCCTCACCAGTTCCTTACTGAATAGATAAAAACACCAAATAAACAAAAGTAGTTAATTGGCAGTTTCTGTCTCTAAAACTTTAAATTATATCCTTAACAATTGAACATACAAATGTTAGAGTATCTCTTCAAAGTTTTGTGGACTTTACAGTACAGGATTCATTGAGCTTGCTTTCTTGAGTCAAAAGTCTTCTTTCTTAAACCCTTGGATTAAAAACCATCTCTGTATCTGATTCAAAGACTGGGTTTTCTGGTGATCCTTCAAAACATCTTTTTGAGCTAGAAAAAGTTTTGCAGCAGCATGTGATAGCATAGTTAAACATACAAACAGAAGTCTTAGGGTCAATTCTGCTTAATGTCAAACAGACTATTTGCTTCACATTTCTGCAGCAATACAGCAGGGATCGATGGTAACCTAGTGCTCCAGTGTGTTGCACAACTGGGGGTCAAAGTCTTTTACTGAGGCCTCCCCTCCAATATTTTGATTTGGTGGCCAGCCTCTCTAAACCTGTGAACATAAAAGGCATGCATGTGTGTACACTTGTGAGCAGAAAACTCATCCTCTCTATGCCCTTGTGTCTGTACAACACTCGTGTGCTCAGCAATAAAATAGTCTCAAAACCCGAACTATGTGTATGTACAGATTTAGCCACTTCAATTTTCCCCTGTTTCCATGATAGGGCCTTGCCTGGTCCATGACAGGTCCCTGCTGGGTCCTGGGTGAGTCCTTGACTGTAATGAGATTCCCCACAATGATCGAATGAGTAAGGGGGCTGACATGATCCACCCCTTAAAACCTTGTGTAAAGCACTTGCAATCTACCAGAGAGAGCAGTGATTATGAAAGCTGAAGTGACTTACCTGAAATCAGGTATTGTAACTCCATCCATCCATCCATCCATTTTCCAAACCGCTCATCCTACTGGGTCGCGGGGAGTCCGGAGCCTATCCCGGAAGCAACGGGCACGAGGCAGGGAACAACCCTGGACAGGG
>JAABNY020000129.1:10280228-10290329 GCA_015164015.2 Brevimyrus niger
TTGCCTAAGGCATTTCACTGCATGTCGTACGGCGTATGACTGTGTATGTGACAAATAAATTGAATTTGAATTTGAATAAACTCCTGACCCCAAAAAAAACCTTAAAAGCTCAACTCGTCAGAACACCGGCATGCATTCTAAGGCAGGGATGCGTTTTTCGGCATAACATAACCAGTAAATGGGGGACGGTGAATAGTTCCAAACATTGATATTCATGGCATAGAATCACATTGGAAAATGGTTCAGATTTGTTTGAAAGTTTAACATTTCTATGTTAATTTCACAAGTGAGTTTTTCCCTTAAAAACTAAGGAATTAGGTTTTAGCATGCTCCATGAAGCAACTTCCAGCTTGTAAAAAAGATAAAAAGTTAAATTTGTTTTGAAACTGTTTTTAGTGTTTGGGGAAGATTCTATAAATTCTATAAAATTATATTTATTCTATAAATGTCTGCACTGTGAAGTATTTGTGGCTTAACTTTTAAATATAGCCTATATATGCTGGGGCACTAAAGATCCATGGTACGTAACGATGTTTTCTGAAAATCCCATGTGCACAAGCATTAAGCAATGTTTTGTTTATAAGAAAACAAAAGACAAATATGTACATAAATGCACTACAAGGGTTTATTTCTTCTAACAGGTATTATATATAGTTTAACCATTGAAAACATTCTATTGTGTAGAATACACATTAACAACAAGTAGGTAACATGTTGTTAACATGCATTCTTCATGTATTCTGCATGTGTTCTATGCGTTAAAATTCACGTGTTTTAGACCTGTTTGGCTTTCCATATGCTTTTAGCATGTCAAGAGTGATATGCATAAATGCATGTGTCAATTCAGGTGCTTTTGGTATTCCATATTTTTGCATTCCATAGTTTTCTGCTTGTAAGCACATATGTGTGCAGGTTTTGAGATGCCATAGCCCATGCTCACATGTTATCAAGGGCAGAAGAAATTATAATTCAGAGGTAGCTGTGACCATGATAAACCATTAGGTGTCCTCAGTGTTCCAGGATGTTCTGCAAATCAACTGAAATATTCTGTACTCTGGTTTAAACAGAAACAAAATATCAACATCAGTAGTTGTTTTGTTGTCTGTAACAGAAATAGAAGGTGTTGTAGGGAATATGCCTGTTTGTATTCATAAAACACTAGGACCAGTTGCAGGGAATTGATTTTTTTTGGCCTAACAGTGCTGACTTGACATGTCTTTTCTCTGCTATTGCAGGATAATGGCATTGACATCTACAGCTTCCACATTAAGTCTATGGTCCAAAGCCGCTATGCCATGACTGTCATTACCAGCAGAGTGGCTAACCTGGCCAATGAGTCTCAAGAGGTTAACTTCCATGTGGAAATACCCAAAAATGCCTTCATCAGCAAGTTCAGCATGTGAGTCTTTTGAATGTATGGAATGGAAGTTTGGAAGGCATAGCACTTGCGTGTGAATTGAAAATGTCTTAAGATAAGGCTAAAGCTGATTGCAGATCCGACCTTTTAATCATTATATTTTATTATTTACAAGTATCTTTTGCTATTTAAAAAAAAACTCCATAGTTCATTTTTCAAATTAATCTTTCAGTTGCTTCACAGAACTTTTATTCCTGCTGGGTGGGGATGTGAGATGTGTAAACAGGCTATGTTTTTAACCTTTATAACTGTGTGTGGTTCAGGACCATTGATGGAAAAATCTACGACGGGGCCGTGAAAGAGAAGGCAGAGGCTCAGCAGCAATATGACCAGGCTGTCCAGCGTGGCCAAAGTGCTGGACTTGTCAGGTTAGAAGAACATCTGACTCAGGTCACATGCTCACATTCAGTGTAAAAGATATCACATTACACAATGAACTGGCATGGCTTATTCTATTGCCTTGATGGGGAGTAGGTACAGTTCTGGAACTGATCTGCTGCGGTTGTACTCAAAAAGTATTTGACAGAATTTTTCAAACTTTGCAGAGAAATTGTATGAATGACTAGTTGGAGCGTTTTAAATTTCGAGACAGATCTCAGATAATAGATCAATACTTTAAAACTATTCAGCAGATCACATGAAACCACATGAAACAACAGGTGCAGATCTGGCAAATATGATTACGTTAATACAAATAAGTGTGCCAGGGTGCTGGATAAATAGCCTGACCCTGAATACAGGCCCAAGCTTCACCCTGATCTGTTTATATAAATGTGCTTTGTACAGTATTTCTGAAAAGGAGAGTGATTAACCAGCTAGGTTGAATCATTCAGAACAAGAGTTCAGCCAACAGGCAAGATTCACTTGATTACTAGTATTCCTTGATGGTTTGTGGACAAGAGATTGGTATACTACCAATGAAAGAGCTAAGACTTAAAAATACTTGAATTTGTTACTTACTCAGGATGAGCCACAGGTTTTTATTAATTGTACTAAATCATGCAAAAAATTAGTTTGCTGTACCTACAAAATACTAAATCAAGCTCAAAAAGTTTTTGTCCCTTAAAAAAAGTACAAGAGAATAAAATTGAAATACTATGTGTTCAAGTTCCAAGGTTACTTTCTTGTCATCAGCAGCTTTATACATGCACCAAGTTTGAGAAGACAACGTTTCTCTGTGGCCCCAGTGCAACATATCATAACATGTAGTAATACTGAACATCACAACATCACAAGGTGCAAGTGCAAATAGGCAGTAAGATAAATAGACAGTGTAGAGATTCAGCAATAACGAGAAGGTAATGTAAACTTTAATCTGTTTTGGTATTAAGGAATGTGAAATCGCACAAGTTACAGTTAGTTGCATTTACACCAACATACAGCAGCATACAACATAGCAAAGTGCGGGACCAGATTCAATACAATACAATACAATAAATAGACAGGACAATAAATAGACAGCACTCAAATGAGGGATGTAAACCATAATGGTGGATATTGCACATGGTTATTAAATTGCACAGGTCGGTTTTATCATTAAATCCACAGTGAGAGAATGGTGAATTTTACAGCTGTAGAATTGACAATACTGAATTTGAACAATGCGTTATTATAAAGATAATGAAGAAAGAAAGAAGCAAAAAGTTAGCCAGCTAGTTCTGATCCATAGGAAGGTGCACCTACTGGAAGACCGCACTTGTGCTCAACACACACCAGAAAAAAAAACAAACTTGCAGCAAGCACTCAAAACACACAAAACAGATACACTGCAACACAATTCAAGGATGTCCAGCCTTTCCCCTTCGCGTTCCAACTAACTGCAGCCCAGTTAACTGCAGCCGGTTGGTTGAAATGAAATCCTGGTTTGGATTTTAATTTTCTGGACCTGAAATGTCCACCTCTGATGGATGGATATACTGCTCATTGGCAAAACTGTAGCTCTCCTTATGTTTGAAAGAAATCCAGGTCCAACATAATTGCACCAGCTGCTAGTTTGTTGACAGATGGCCATGTGATCTTTCTGTGTTATTGGATTTCATAGTAAAAGATTAACACTCCTTTCTGTGTGTATTTTAGTGCGGTTGGACGTACACTTGAGGAGTTCAAAACCTCAGTGACAGTAGCAGCACACAGTAAGGTGAACTTTGAACTGACCTACGAAGAGCTCCTGAAACGTCGTCTGGGGCAATATGAGCTTCTGATCAAAGCTAAGCCCACACAGGCGGTCAAGGATTTCAAGGTACATAGAAGGAATGATGATATTCTACCTATACCGCTATAGTCATGAACCTCTTGGTCTGCGACGTAGTAACTATGGTTTTGACCCATATCCCCTGTCTGGCAGATTGAAGTGCAGATACGTGAGCGGCAAGGGATTCGTTTCCTGGAAACCCGTGGAAAACTTGTCTCCGAAGAGCTAGCCAAGGTCACTAGGATCTCACAGTCAGATGACGAGGTAATGTTCAAATAGCTCATAGGAAGACTTGCAACATTTCTAAATATTATACCCTAAACTGCCACTCAGCCCCTCTGAATTCTGCACTTTCAGTGGCAGATAACATATCTTATGCCTTCACCATTTTTTTTTCAGAAAACTAGTATGCGATTACACCCCCCATACAATACCTACTATAAGTAATTAGACTAAGAACTGTAAAGAAGAGGTAGTCAGGTGTAAGACCTGGCGTAAGAGTCAGATTTCAATGATTGAAATGTATGAAATTAATGCATCCAAGGTAAGAAAATAGATTTAAAGGCAATTAGTTACATTCACAAATAGCTGAGCCTACCTCAGTTCCTTTACAGTACAACAAAAATACACTCCCTCTGCTAATGAAATCCATCATGTAGACCCTAAGCAGGAAATGACCATATTGGTGTTGGAACTTTGGGAGTTGACAATTCAATCAGTGTAGAACACTAACGGACAGGTTCATATGGATTGTAAGTGAAAATCAGAGGAAGTTATCATCCAGGCCATTTCTAAACCTCAGCATGTTTTTTGGACTCTAAACTGTGGGGTTAAAAGAAGAACCCAATGGAATCCCCATGACAACACAGGGAGAGCATGCAAACTCCACAGACATTGTAGCCTGTGGCCTGTACTATGAAGCATGGTTACTGGCTTATCGGGGTAACTTCTCGGATTTAAGGTAGTCTGTTTTTCCTGAGCACACTTGGATAATGCAACCTCTGCCGTGCTTTTCTGACTGTTGCTGTGGTGTTCTCAGACCAAAAGAGCTTATCTGAGATGTAGGTTTCCAGGAATTTGAAGGTAATAATCCTTATTATTTATATAATATATTATTTATATTTTATTTATATAGTGCCTTTCATACACTCAAGAACCCTTTACAATTCAACAAAAAACACATTTAACAAGACAATACAAGTTACATACAAGAAGACAAATAATATTCATTGAAGAGATGAGTTTTTGACAAGATCTTGTAATAGGTAATACATATTTTTCTACAAAGACTGAAAGGAAAATCATTCTAATTTTTAGGGGCTACTACACTAAATGCCCTGCCATCCATAGTTGACAACCTGGTATAATGAGTAAGTTAGCATCAGATGATCTTTGTATGCAGGCTGGAGTGTAAGGAAGGTGTAGATCCTTTTTTATGTGGTCTCCATTAATGTAGAGTGGAAGTGGTTCTGAAGTCTGAGTGGTTCTGAATGAGTTCCTTGGTTTTTCTTGTGTTAATTGTTGGGCTGTTCACTGCAGACCACTTAGCAGTATCTGGACCGCATTTCTGTAAGCCGAATCATCTCCTTCTGATATGAACCCTATTACAGCGTTGTCATCATTAAAACTTCATGATGGTGTTTGTGGGATGAGTTGGTGTGCAGTCATATGTGTACAGAGAGTAAAGTAGTGGGTTCAACCCGCAGCCATGTCGAGATCCTGTGCTGAGCATGAGGGAAGACAAGAAATGAGGGCCAAGTCTGACCATTTGTGCACAATTTGTGCGAAAGTCTTTGTGAACCCTAGCCCTATCAGCGTGCTTACCAGTATGTTTGGGATTATTGTATTAAATGCTACACTGTAGTCTATGAAAAGCATCCTTTCATAGTTTCCTCTTTGGTCTGTGTGGTTGTAGTGGTGTGTAGAGTGGTGATAATTGGGTCTTCTTTGGACTAGTTTGATTTATATGCAAACTAATGTAGGTCAAAGTTGGATGGGAGAGTGGATTTAATGTTCTGTGAGACCATCCATTCATCCATCCTCTACTGCTTTTCCGGGTCGGGTTATGGGGGCAGTAGTCTAAGCAGGGAAAACCAGACTTCCCTCTCCCTGGCCACTTCATCCAGCTCCTCTGGGGGAATCCCAAGGATTTCCCAGGCCAGTCGAGAGACACAATATCTCCAGCGTGTCCTGCATCTTCCCTGGGGCCTCCTCCCAGTGGGACATGCCTGAAACACCTCACCAAGGAGGCATCCTGACCCGATGCCCAAGCCACCAATCCCGAGGATACCTTCAAGGCCCTGGCTGCGCCTAGAAATTCTGTCCATAAAATGAACAGAACCTTATGAACAGAATCGGTGACAAAAGGCAGCTCTGGTGGAGTCCAACCCTCATCGGAAACAAGTAAATGAATTACTGCCGACAATAAGAACCAAGCTCTGACACCAGTTATACAGGGACTGAACAGCCCTTATAAGGAAGCCCGGCACCCTATACTCACGTATTACTCCCCACAGGAGTCACTGAGGGACATGGTCAAATGCCTTCTCCAAGTCCACAAAGCACATGTAGACTGGTTGGGCAAACTCCCATGCTCCCTCCAGGACCCTACCAAGAGTATAGAGCTGGTCCACTGTTCCACGGCACTGGTGAAACCCACACTGCTCCTCTTGTATCCAAGGTTCAACAATCCTCCCCAGGACCCCTGAATAGACTTTACCAGGGAGGCTGAGGAGTGTATTCTGAATACACAACTTAGTTCTATGTATTCCATTATTCCATTCCATTCCCAAGCATGTGGATATTGTGTAGCCCCATTAAGATAGGACTTTCTTCAGTAAGCTGCCTTTGCTGATAGCTTATAATTCATGCTAGCTTGATACCGTGTATTGATATAGCTCAGTTCGGTTAATGAACTTAGTGTAGGGATGTAAGATTAAAATCTGAAAATATCGATTTATTTAAAAGGAAATTCTGTAGGTGTGACACGAAGCAGTGCTCCGCAGGTTATCAATCTAGCTGTATACCTAACCTGTACTGAACATGCCTTCTGCCCTCCCCACCTCTCCTCTTCCCAGGCCACAGTGCAGTTTGCTCCCACGAAGCAGCAGCAACAACAGTGCCCAGGCTGTGAGACAAATGGACTTGATGGTGACCTGCTCATTGTCTATGATGTCAATAGACCCAAATCAAAGAGTGATTTTCAGGTAGGGGGGATTGACTGTATATATAGGGTAAGGTTACTAAGTAGGGCAATGAGTGGGAATAACTACAACTGACCTTTTGTCTCAAGGGTTGCAATAAATTTAGAAGCTTAATACTGTAGGCCACTTATGGAAATGACTAATGAGGGTACAGTACATGACTGTTTAGTTACAAGCATAGCAAGCATACCTTGTTAATTTAGGCTCAATAAAATGAAACACCAAAAAGTCTTTGATATGTACACACAAGAAATGTTTGATTATTGGGAGCAACTTTTATCACCCTGTTCATGAAAGCACTGAGGACCGTAGACCACTGTGATATGAGAATATTCAATGCACAGCTGAAATGTTGATCCCTCAGCTGAAATCTAAGATGTAATTTGTGGATGTTGGTGTAGCTGAATGTTTGGTAATATAATGGATTTTTCAAATAATACATGGATCTTTCTGGGAAGACTGTTAGTTGCAAAAGTGTTTGGAAACCGTCACTGTACTGTTTTTTTGTCTGAAAATGTGCATTGAATGCAGCCAGGCAACTTGTCTGTGTCTCTTAAATCAAGAGACTCTAAGTATCCAGCGATGTCATTGGTATAGGGCAAACTCCCTGTGGATATTATGGGATTTTTAGGGAAGACTTATATGTGTGGTGAAATAACAGCATTTGATGGTGGGATGAGTCATTAGGCAGTATCAGAATAAAAAGAGGCGGTTATTCAGTTATAGGGTGCGTTACATATAAGAGTGAAGAAGAAACAATCTAACTAAAGTAAACACATAAATAGTGTTACCGAATGATAAACAAAAAATATGTATGTTTTTCTCTTAAAGTGTTCTTTTGTGTACTCCCCTACCCCACCCCTACTGGTTGATATTATCTTAGGTGCTCAAGGGATATTTTGTGCATTACTTTGCCCCAACGGATCTCCCCCGAATCCCTAAAAATGTGGTGTTTATCATCGACCAGAGTGGCTCCATGCACGGCATAAAAATTAAACAGGTACAGGTACCTTTTAATTGGTTTCCTTTTTGGTATGTTGCTTGGACTAGAATTCTCTTGATTTGTCATGTAATCTGCTGCTTCAGACTCGTGAGGCCCTGCTAAAGATTCTAGGAGATATCCCGGAGGAAGACCACATTGGCCTTATCAGCTTTGATGATTCCATCTATAAATGGAAACCCAAGCTGGTCCCAGCCACACCTGGAAACCTGGAGGCTGCACGGGCATTTGTGAGAAACATCAAGGAACGGGGAGGTAAGAATTGTAGATCAAGTCAAAGGTCTACATATCCTACCACTAAAATTGTTTATGGAATATTTGACCTTATACTGTAGTTTGTATTTCATACATTTTACATAAATAAAGTGTTTTGTTGTGCTGAGAACACAACAGGAAGGGACACACCATCCAGAAGTTAGGGTAAAACTCAGGATTTAATAGCAGTAGGACACAATCAGCTGTCAAATGTCACAGGAAAAGATACTAAAAGTGATGACAAGTACAATAAGCTGCAGTTTCATTGTACTGAGTGGTTAGTTTACCTGTTTTCTCAACAAAATGTTAGAATTACTGTCGCTACTGTATTTCTGCTAAGATTTGGCTGATCTCATAGTCCAGCTTCCCTCAGTGTGAGTCCATGTTTGATAACGTGGTCAATGAGTGTTGCATGGATTTCTTGAGTTAAAGTTTGTCCTCTTGTTCAGGTGCTACCTCTTCTTCTACCTAGGTCTCTACCTTCTTCTTCTCCTCATTGAGCTCCTTCTCTCATTCTCACTCTTCTTCTTCTCCTTCCATTTTTGTTGAAGACAAGGTGAACTCACCTGCTGCCTTTTATAGTGCACCTGAATGCTGTGTTTTCAATTCAGCACATGTGTGTTTCCAAACCTGGTTAATGTCATTATTCAGTTCATTCATGAGTGTGATCATTGGCAAGCCAGGGCTTTTTATGACAAGGAAATAACCTCACAATCCTTATCTGCGTCTAAAGTGTGAAAATGCGTGCAGAGTTTTGCAAATCACAGAATCAGAATCAGCTTTATTTTTAAGTGTGCTGAGGCTGCTTGAGACTCCATAGTACACAGGCAATAAATTACACTATACAGACAATAAGTTACACTATACAAGAAATACATTTTGAAAAAAACATGGGTAACCCACTTTACAAAGTATAAGGTGTGGGGTTGAGTGCAAACAGAGTTTAAGGGGGGAAAATTGACAGAAGGCAGGTGGTAAAAGAAAGCAAATTATTTGTCTATGAGGGTGATAGCCTGAGGGAAGAAACTGCTCCTTTGTCTGGTGGTTTTTTTGTACAGAGAACTGTAGTGCCTGCAAGTGCCTGTTGTACACCAGCTTCACTGGTTACCCATACTATACCGCATTCACTACAAAATCATTCTCTTAGGTTTCAAAGCACAGCATAATCTTTCACCAACATATCATTCTGATCTCTTAACTTCATACCAACCTATACATATTCTGCGGTGTACCGATGCCGACCTCCTTACTGCTCCTCCCACCCATCTGTGCTCTATGGGAGACAGGGCTTTCAGTGTGGCTGGTCCTAAATTATGGAACTCTCTTCCTTTTGCACTTCGTCAATGCACTGAAAACCTTCTGAAAACTCATCTCTTTTTACTGGCTTTTCATACATCACCCTGAAACTCTTATCAGTGAAGGATTAGTTTTCCCTTTTACACTGATTTGTTCTTGTTTTTAGTGTTTATTTTTTACTTCATTTTTTTTTACTGTATTCTGGTATGAACTTACTTCACTGTTTATCTGTCGGGCATGTTCTTGATTATTATTATTGTATTTATTGTTAAATATTTATTATTTATTGTTAAATATTGTTAATGATCTTATTCTGTTTTATGTATGGTGTTCTTGGGTGACCTGAAAGGCGCCTTATAAGAACATGAGAAATTTACAAACGAGAGGGGGCCATTCGGCCCATGAAGCTCGTTTGGGTAGAACTTAACTAATAGCTCAGAGTTGATAAAATCTTATATAGCTCTGATTTAAAGGAACCCAGGGTTTTAGCTTCCACTACACTAGCAGGAACTACTCTAACTACACGCTGTGTAAAGAAGTGCTTCCTCAAATTTGTTTTAAAATGTTCTCCCACCAATTTCCACTTATGGCCACAAGTTCTAGTATTTAGACTAATCCTGAAGTAGCCATTTGGCTGAACAGCATCCAGACCGGTTAGAATTTTATATACCTGGATCATGTCCCCCCTTAGTCTCCTTTGCTCAAGGCTAAACAGATTCAGCTCAGCTAACCTCTCCTC
>JAABNY020000129.1:10329943-10355345 GCA_015164015.2 Brevimyrus niger
TCCGTGACGACACACCTTTGCCCTTATTGGCTGAAGAGTTTAGTTACACGCATGACATTTGTATCCCAGGCAGTTCTAATGCATAATCTGGTGTTTCTCCCGAAAATCACGTAAAGCAGTGAGAACTGGTTTTCAGTTAATTCATCGGTAAAATAAAATTTAAATAAATTAATGACATAAATGCTTTAATAGTAAATACACACACACAAGTTTGTGGTTTATTTATTGTTAGTTACTGTAATGTTGCGCTGCTTTATTTGTTCAATCGTCCAGTCTGTGAAGAAGGAATTCAAGTAAGAATTGCATTGTAATTTGACTCATTTCCTGGCGCATACAATTCATATTAAGTCAGTGTTCATGGTTTGACTTCTAATATTCAGATCGAGTTCTAGGTCAAACTGGTTTGTTTGACTTTTAAGAAATTCGAGTTCTAGTCAGTTCGAGAATCGAGGTACCACTGTATATGGATGCTCTGGGACGTGTTTTTTTTTTTTACATCTTTCTGAGCCCTTTGTTTGAAAGAGCATTATCTTAATTGGGTGAGCAAATACAGGAAATGGTTCATGAAGCTTCAGTTGGCCATCATTAAGTTAAAGTATAAACTTGTTTTAAAATATATGCATGCTGTTTTGTTTTAGTAACAATGACAAGAAAACTATGTTCTTGGTTCCGTTACACTTCGCTACACTATGCAATACAATAATAGGGGTAAAGGAAACCCCTTAAGCCTATGAGGATTGAAGAACATAATGTAAGGATTTATATGCTGAAGCTGTTCAATTAACAATGTTTCATATTAGTTGACTGGGGACAGTAAAGGATCTCTGCAATCATATCGAATGACTTAGTCATATGTAAAGGTGGGGTAACACCATAATTTCAAAGACACTAGTAGCAACTACTGCAAAGATATTTTTAGGCATTTAAACTAGATTATATGAGTTTGAGAGAGTGGTCATGATGAGCTTGCGGAAAGGCTTTTAAATGTCAGGCACGCTCCCACTGCATTTCTCACACATTTACACAGGTGTTTACTATCAGCAATCTTGGTTTCCGTCTTGCAAGGCTGAGTTAGTGTGTAAAAGTAGCAAAACAACCACAAATGAGCCCTGGAGATCCGGTGGATGTGACACACTTACCCTTCGTAGACACGCATTGCGCGTTTCAAGCCCATAATTCATTATTCAATAGTGTACATGCGAAATCTGTGATATAAATGCAAAACAAGAAACCTGTGACATGGCCTTCCTTTGTGACATGGCCTTCCTTTGTGACAAGGCGCTAGCCGCAACTCTTTCATTCCCATAAACGTGACGGAAATTACTTTTTTCAGTGTTGTACATCTTTAAAAAGCACAAACTGAAACACCAGTCGAGACACTTTCACACAGTACTACGGGTTTAGGTTTAATAGGAAATGACAAATTTGAGAGCAAAAAGCTGTACATACAACATATAGATACTTGTCCACTTACTGTAAACTGCGTATTTTCTTACTTATGTTACTTTTGGGCTCTTTGGCAAAACCCTTAACCTCAAAAACTGCTCCAGTGGTGCCAGATAAATAGTTGACCTTGGGTTCTGACCCTAAGCTTCTGTATTACCTGTGTATAATTTATATGTGTTTCTCATAGGAGCGTCACGGGGGATGTGTGAAGATTGAGTTTTGTTATACTTGTCATCTGTAGGATTAAGGCATTATCTTAATCTTATTGTGGAAGGAAACTAGAATATGCGTAGGAAGCATAGAAGTTCATTATTTGTTGTCTTTGAGATAAGACTGTCAATGACCTAAAGTCAGGCTTCCTCGTTATGTTACAGGTTTGGAAACTAAAACTCATTCAGTCCTCATGTAATATGTCAGGCTAGGAGTAGGGTAGCAGGAGCAGGGAGACAGATAATTGGAGAATGCAGGATTTATTAGAAATCAATCTATCACAGGACACTGGAAAAATTCAGTGAGAGGACTAGGGAAACATACTCAAACGCGGACTGAAATCCACAGGACTAATTAACAGCAACAAGAAACATGGGGATTGGCACACAGGAGGCGTGGCATATGGGAGGATCGGACGAGCGGGGCATGACATAATCTAACTAAGAACTTTGGTTAAATTTGGCTTTACTCACTAAGTTTACAGCAATAATACTTAAGAATCGGACTAAATGAGTTTTGGCAATTTGCATTTAAATTAGAGTTTAGGGCCCAACTGTGAAATCACTTTGCTGACTACAAGATTTGAACTGATGACCTTGAGTTCAACCAATCACCTTCACGGGCACACAAGTCCTAACATCTAGAGTAGGGGTTACCAAGCTATATAAGTACATGGGCTGATTTATGTCATACAGGAATTTCATGGACTGGTAAAATGACCGGGAAGGGGGAGGTCAGGGGGCTAGCAGATGAATCGCTGCTTAGGTGATACAGACTCGGTTATATCTCTTGTTTCTTGAATCATCCATGAAACATGCCATTGACGATGGACAGAGCAATATAAATTTTGACAGGGATTCTCTTTTTGTTTATTTGTTGATTCTTCTTGTGAAAATACAGTGCAGCTGGTATTTCTGTATATAGTGTAGGAATGTAAACTTAACATGGGGGATAAGCCATTCTGTTGACAAATATCATGCTGCTGCCATTATTTTTGGTGAGTTTTGTGGTTGTTTTCTACTAACTTTTCACCAGAACCTCTGCCTTGGGAAGATCCCTCTATCTTTTAAAACAGAGACAACAATTTTTTTTTGTTTTTGTGAGGTGACAAACTGCCAGGGAGCACATTTGCTCCACAATAGGTCTGTAAGCCAGAATCTATGTTTCATGTGTCCTTCTTTACCCTTTCATCCCCCTTAGATCATACTAAATGGCACGCAGAAGTGGTCCCTGCCTCCCAACACCTGCAAGTATATATCAGAAGTCCCGTGCCGGCAGCATTTTCTGCGCAGCTTTGTGTTATACAGGGGCAGGAGTGTGTTACCTGGGGTGCAGTCCACTCTGTCAGCAAGGTGAATGAGGTGAAATACAGGAAAGTGTGTGTGTGTGAGGGCTTGTATGTTAGTCTTCGGGAAACTGATGCAATACTCTGAGGAAGTAACTCCTGACCAACTGGTTTTGTGGTGAAGCGGAAAATATACCGCATTAAAAATACTTTCTCTTCAGGTATTTTTTCAGTTAAAATACATTTATTTTTAGCAGACATATAAGGGAAGCAGCAAACGACTGTCAAGAAACCGTACGTTGGCTTTCCCCGGACACGTCTTCTTTTTAGGCCCCTATCTGGGTGTCCAGGCAGTTTTTCAAAAATCGTCGGTTTTTCCAGGTTTAGCGCTGCAACCTATGTGGTCTGGTGTTGCAGGTTACAGTGGAGTACAAAGTGAAGGAAAAGGTGCCAATTTCCAGTATTCAGCAGCCTCTCAGTATCATAATACAGCATTTGCAAGTGTACATGTTTAAAAATGAAATGACATTCACATTCCTACATGTCATGTTGCTTACGAGTGATGTCAACTTCCAGAAACCAGCTCCTGGTGAACAATGCGCAACTTTAGCTTAGCCTGCTGTAACTTCTGTTGGAAAAGACTTACATACACATTGTGTCAATTGTGAGTGTATTGTAAAACAACGATTAACTGTAAGGTTTCCATATGTCTGGGTTTCCCCAGATGCGAATTTTCGTTTTACTGGGGAACCTCATTAATGTTCATGAGAGAAGAGCTACCTGATTGGCCGGTGAATGTGAAAACTCATTAATATTCTGATCCCTGGACACATCCACTTTTTCATCACACCATATATGGTAACCCTACAACTAGGCATACATGCAACTAGGCTAAGCTTCCAGTCAGTGACCAGGTACAAGTGCAAGTTAGCACTGCAGCAGCACATTTGTATAGTATATTACAAAATACTGTAAGAAACTAATAGAAAAGGTATTGAAGTTAAAACACAACAACGCCTAGATTCCTGCTAAACAAGTACAAAATTCGTTGTTCCAAAGAGCTACTTTTGTTGGTGGGGGTTGTGAATTGCTAACCGTGTATGTTAGGGTCTATATGTAACACTGCACGTGAAAAATAGTGTGCATGAATGTTTACATAGTATAAGTGAACCCCTGGTGGTTCTAATATATAATTTTGTATCCTGTAGGACAGTACCAATAACAAAGAATTACATCTCCCATTCATCAATCTCCGGCCGGAGCTGTGTGTGCAGGTGATATAGTGGTCTGTTCTATATCTATATGTCATTCATATTACTTAATTAGGTGATCATTCAAGTTGCTTAGTTATTTTTATCATTACATATTAGTATTATGGCCAAATGAAGCTTCATGAATCAATTGCTATATTTTGTGCCCCCACTAGGTGGCAACCTCTGTTCAAAAAAGGGCTCAAAGCATTCCCCAAAGCATACCAATGTCCTGTGTCATGGTGTCATAAAAATACCACAAACAGTACATGACGCTTCATTTGGCCATCACTGCATATCAGGTAGGGATTCTCTAACTGGAGTCTGTTTTTATTTGGAGTTCTCTCATTTAAAAGAAGTTGAAAATCCTTGCTCTACTCTAATCACAGTTGTAAATACTCAGGTTGGTGTGTAAATTAAAACATAAGAATATAAGAAATTTACAAATGAGAGGAGGCCATTCAGCCCATCAAGCTCGTATACAGTGTCAGTATAATAACAATAGGACAGATTTGGTGCATCTTGTTTGATGTCTTACAGGTCTGGCAGACAGACACATTACTTTACAGTTGGAGGCTCTTCTGTCCTTTCTGTGAGTGTCCCAGTAATATATTTTCATTCACCTGGCAATGCTCACTCGTCACTTTAAGCCAGATGCACTGATGCCTCTCCCCTGTGTCTCCCATTTCTTCTCAGCTTCACACGACAGGTGGGGCCTTGTTGCCGTGGCGGCAGCCATAGTCATAACCTCCGGGGCTATTTTGACATACCTGAGTTACCATGCCACCCGAAGAAGACTCGCAGGTATAGGAAACTGGGAGTATTGGGGTGTGTGAGGATATGTTGGCATGGAAGTATTGGTTACTTCTCTCTCTCTCTCTTTCCAGCTTGGCAGCTAAGATGCAGGCCAGTCCTACTCCTGTGCTCTTCGGAGCAGACGGATCAGCTATCTGCTGTATGTGCTCTGGCCTCCATCCTGCAGGGGGAGCTGTGCTCCAGCGTGCATATGGCACATTTGGCATCAAGTGGTGGGGGTGTTGCTGACCTGGGGCCCCTGCCTTGGCTGTATGGCCAGTGTGAGACCGTGCTGACTGCTGGGGGTCGTGTTCTGATTGTTTGGAGCCCAGAAGGCAACTCGGCCTACCAAGCCTGGCGTGGACCAGCTGCAGAAGAAACGAGAGAGAGACAAATGGAGAATGACCAAAGGAGAAAAGAGAAGAGCGAGGGAGATGGTCATCACATGGAGGGAAGTGACAGGAACATGCTGCCCAGTGGAGTCACCACATCTGTCCTGAGGGCAGCGTTGTCTTACCTGCAGGGCATGTCGCATGGCTACAGACAAAGTCATGGCTTTGCACTGGTGTGTTTTGAAGGCCTCTGCTGCAGCCAGGACATTCCGAAGGAGCTTAAGGAGCTGCCGCTGTACCAGCTACCCTGTGATTTCAGGGCCCTGGTGCAGGAACTGCATTACTGTCAGGCAGACACTAGGTGGCGGTGTTGGCACAGACTTTTTTCCACCTTGCAGGCATACAGGGTGGCAGATAAGCTGGCACACAAGTTGCAGCCCCACATGCCAGCAGCGCAGGCATGATAGGGCAGGGGCAGCACTGTGTCTGGTCAGGTAAGCCAGTCTGAAAATATCTAGGCCTGACTGAGCAAGAACATCACTTACTATCCACTTAGGGAAGCCTCCAAAACCTGGAATCACAGATCTCATTGTTTTAACATAATATGTGATTATGTCAGTATTCGGGAGGGGAAAAAAAGGCACTTTCATTCAGAAGAGACCTTCAGTGGTTTTTTCTTTTGAACGTAAAAAAAAAAAATGGAAAAGATTACATCATGCAGACAAACTAAATCATGGTTTGAAAAGAATATATGCAGATCTATTGTCAAAATTAGAGCACAGTGGAGCTAAGGTAATGTAAAAATTAGTGACACTATTATGTATCAAATATTGTTAGAAAATTAATATTAATAAACAATATTCATAGAAGGAAATGTATCAAATACATTTTGTCTGCTGTGTTTCCTGGATCTTTGCATTTGAGGGCGTTTTCAAAATCAATAGCTTCAGGCTTATGGTCAGTACCTTTTTGTGTGTGTTGGATTGGATATATTGCAAAGCATCCTTGAGTGTCAGAAAGGCACTATATAAATAAAACATTATTACTTCATGTTTATCACAGTCCGTTGATTTTGGTACATTTTTGTTGCATCACATTTAGCTCTGATGGTGTGTGTGTGTGTGTGTGTGTGTGTGTGTGTGTCTGTGTGTGTCTGTGTGTGTGTGTATTTGTCTCTAAATAGCACAAAGCGCACAACCGAACATTTTAATGAACCCATGGCGCTGGTGCCTCACAGTTTCCTCATGAGTTCTCCAGTTTCCCACATGGTCCAAAAAAAGTCCACAAACTATATGTGTATGTGTGCATGCACTTGCCCTGCAATGAGATGGTCCCCCGTCTTGGGTTGTTTCCTGCTTTGTGCCCAAGGTTTCTAGGACAAACTGCAGAACCCCGTGACACTGTGTAGGACAAGTGGGTATTGAAAGTGGATGGATGTAACTACTACATGCTACTGCATAGTTCCATTTTTATTCTGCAGTGCAAAGTAGAACAACTTCTGTTGTTGACAGAAACACCTGAAGCTAAATGGCTGTGAAGGAAATTAGCAAGCGGACTATCATTACTAGACCAGAGCCAAACCTGACCAGCAGCATTCCTTCATAACATTTGCTGTTCAACTTGATTAATTGAGGTATGAATAGCCTCCAACTCTGTCATCTGGCTTCACCGTTGTTGACAAGGCGCTGCACAGACTTCATACCTGAATGACATCAATGGACCAACAGACAGTGATCATCAATCATCAACAATGACATCGTTCTGCAGCCAACTGACCGAAATCTTCACTTCTCACCGGTGACGTCCTGCAATTGACGCTGATCATTTTTCATATCTGAGGTGTACAACATACATTAATCATATTTACAAATGCAAAGTGCAGAGAGGTTTTCTTCCCTGCCAACCATTCTGCTAACATTTGATTGGTTGATCAGATTAACAAAGATCATCACCTTTGTTAGGACGGCTGGCTTAGGCTGAACACAAAGATATCAGAAAGATTAACGATGTGGCTTTCGCTTCAGATTTGTAGCCTACCTTTCTGATGCAGCTAAAAAAAAATAAACACGGCTATATTTTTTTTAACTCCTTGTAGACTTCTAACAGAATCTTTAAACTTTGTCTAAAAAACATAAAACTCTTTGTCTAAGAATTTTCCAATATGTTGTTTTCTTTAATTAGTTCAAATGAATAAATGATTTTTTTTTTTTGGAATAATTTTCCAGATTTAATACTTTAAAATTTAATATACTCCCATACTTCCAACCAGATTGGTGCCAATCCCAGGAAGGTCAAAGCACAAGGCACAGGACACCCTGGGTGGGATGCCAGTCCTTCACAGGGCACAGGGGGACACCCTGGGTGGGATGCCAGTCCTTCACAGGGAACACACCCTGCACACCCAATCGCCCCGAATGCTTTTCCTGGACTCATTGTTTTCGGACTATGAGAGGAAACCGGACTATCTGGAGAATACTGAACAAACTCCACACACCCAGAGCTGGTGGTAGGATTTCAACGTCCCATGCCTTCAGGAAAAGCAATGAGCCACTAAAATCAATATAGTCTAGGACTTGACGGTAAATGCACCTTCAATAACACAAAGAGCCCCATTCAGCGAAAATCTGGAATAGAATCTTTAGGAAAGAAACACCTGTTTGTATAGTCTTGCAACTATTTTGAGAAAAAGGTACATGGTAGAACCAGCTGTGAACTTTGGACCTCATAGAACTCATTGGCTAAAAGTACAAATTAATGTTTCACTAGTGTTTTAGCAATGTTTCACCAAAGTGAAACTAATACAATGCATGGGAATTCATAATGCATTTATAGAACATTTATAAACTGTATGTAGCTATACCTTAACATAATAAAATACCTTAACAGCTTTAATATACTTTATTACAAACATTATATGAGTATAGTGGTTGTTATTATCATATAATGTGTGTTAGTTAAACAAATATTATCTTTCTCACACAGAAATTTACTTTGAATTATGCAAAAGTAGGGCTGAGGGCTGATGTTATGGTCCTGAGTTGTTTTAAGAAAAATGGGTTAGTAAACAACCCAGAGTGAAAAAGGAGTTGATTTTTGCATTAAGATACGACTGTTGTCAAGAGGACTCTCCTTGTTAATTAGTTGCCAGTGCCTCAAACAAAATACAGAAGCCCTATTCTCAAAGGCCATGTGACCCAGGGAAAAGTTACTGAACCGTAGCAGACAATGGTCTTCTCATGGCTTACAGATTTACAGGTTGCCCAGCAAAAAGCTAGAAAGTAGCCACCCTATGAGAGGTCGTTGGCTTGAGTGAATACAGCTCAGCAATAATGGCATGGCCACAGATAAATATGTAATGTCCTTGTTATTTGTTATCCTTCTGATCTCTTAAATAATTATATTGTATGTGCGAGGTGCGATTTGGGACCTGCATGTGTGTCCATTAGGTGTAAATGTCAGATATGAAAGGCATGTAGTGTCAGGTGTTTGTGTGTCAGGTGTTTCCAGAGGTGCCACTCAATGTACAAAGCTGCTCCGCAGCAGCACTGAAACCTTGGAGGGCAGGGCTGGCCTCTCCGGGGCGGTTTACCTGGAAAACACAGTCACACACCTGTCGAGATTATAGGTGACTCAGACGTTTGCTGCGGATATCACGGATCAGACAAAAGTGGGCAGGTTAAGAGTAAGTACTACTAGGGTTTTAGTGTTCTTGTCTGACGAGATCATTGCTTAAGTCTGAATGGAATTTGATCGCGTAGAAAGTACCTCAAATGGATAGCTAGAGGTGAGTTAAGATTCGAGCTAAAGCTGTTTGGGACCGAATCTTGCATGGTATTCTCTGTTGGTAGGACATTTGTTCCTTTTCTTCAAAGTATTTACTCAATCACTAGACTGGAACAGGTTTTTCCGAGAAGAGAGTGACCAGTGTCGAAAATGCTTTTGTAATATGACTGGCTATTGAAACGAACTAAAACATGATTATCTACAAACCACATTATGAAGATAGAGCAATCTAAGGAAGGGGAAGCGCTTTCATACGCATGAAAAAATACTTTTCTCTTGTGTTTTAATAAAATACACATTAACAGAATGTAAAATTGTATATTATCTAGATAAGTGTCTAGTAAGTAAATAAAAAATTTATACTGCCTATTGTTTGTGTTCCTACAGACAGTATTTTAAGAATTAATTTTTAAATATTACATTTTAACTGGTAATGAATAATGTATTTTACCTAATCATCCTAATTGTTAATTGGAATTATGCCTTTTAACTTTTTAACAATCTCTTCGGTACTTCGGTACAGAGAGTAGTTTAAATATCCTGTAATTTCTTTAGATAATAAAAATAGTATACAAAATTATTTTACTCAGTATATACAATGTTGTAGAAGAGTCTTAAGAAAGTCTGCAGTTGCAGTTAAAGGTCTAGACAAACATAATGAAAATTATTTTGTTTTTAAATAAAATGACAAACCAAAACACACCTTGAGGTTACGTAGTAATATCTTGTGAACAAGGAAAGAGGTGAAGTGCCCGTAACAGGTGACCAGGCTCCCACAATCCCCTGACCTAATCCCTATAGAGCTGGTTTGGGATGAGTTGGATCAAAGAGTAAGAGCAAGGTAGTCAACTTGTGCCCAGAACTTGGGGAAACCCCTTCAGGACTGTTGGAGAAGCATTTCAGGTGGCTGCATCTGCAAGATAGTTTAAAGAACTCAAAAAGTCTACAATGCTGTCATCAAAGCAAAGGGGGCTATTTTGAAGAGTGTAAAATTTGAAAAAACTTTCAGATGTTGAACACTTCTCTTTGTTATTGTGATGTTTGGTATGTATTACTTCATTGCCTTGAGGCAGTTCACTATAAGGTGAATAACATAGCTAAAATAGAGACAAATGCAGTAAAAGCAAGAGTGTCCAGACTTTTGACAGGTCCTATAAATATACAGGCTCATACACATGCAATAACATGATTAGCCTTTCAGAAAGCATTGCCAAGTTAACTCTGATGGAAATACATACTGAAAATGTCTTATTGTCACTGGTGTGCCTCTGGTATTAGAAACTTTTTCAGATGGAAGAAGCAGTCCGAGATTTCCGTCCAAGTCACTGTTTCATACATTTATAACTTTTAGTTAGATTAATTGTGTTGGAGAAATCAAAGCCTGCACTCTTTATTCAATGAGAACTTTAATCATACATTAGAAAGTGACAGCCCACAATTGCACACTATATTAAGTACCCCAGTGTAATTAAGGTAAAAGACCACCTTTTGTCTCCAGAACCATTTCAATGGTAATTTGTAGTCGGAGCAGCCTTTTTGCATGCCACTGTTGTGTTATGCTGTGTTGTGTATGTGTGTTGAGCTTGCACTTATGGGCTTCCTGATAGATTTAACATGTCACTCACTTCCATAGGCCCGTAGTGAGAAGTAAATTTATTGGGGTGTCCAACAACATTACCGGTCCCCCATGGTAGAAATAATAGGGGCGGGGGGGCAATCCCATAATTTTAGTGCCTGGTAATGTGCCTGAGCTCTCGGATCAACAAGGTCTTAGGCAGTGTGACATGACATGTCCGGAATTCTGCGTTTGATTTCTGGCCGTCGCTCAGTGTGAGTTATTTGATCTGTCATTGTGTGAGTGTGTTTCCTTCAATGAATGTATGATTGTTGCTATGGATGTCTTCTACCTAAGCCTGGTTAAAAAGATTGTCCTTTATTATGTTAAAGATTTATCTACATTTTTTTTCTTTATTAATACTCCCCTGTTGTGACAAGACCTCGAGTGTTTGTCTTGTTTGGTGTTTGTTCTCAAAACAAATCAAATTTAGACAGTACCTTTCTGGGTTTTACTGCTGCTTTTTCAGTGGTAGGGCTAGCAGTCAGCTCTGTTGACAGTCCTGTTTAAACTTGTTTACTGGCAAAAGAGGTCACCTGATATGACCACAGTTTGGTCACATGGATTTTTTGTAAGTTCTCAAATACTTAGGCTGTTAATCATTTCTTGTTTCAGTTTCAGTTTCACTTGCATTCATGCATTCATTATTGTTTCAGTAACCAAGTTTTTTGTTATGACAGGGTTGGGTTTCTTAGCTCTGGTTCCTATAGGGTAATTCTCAGCTGTTCCCTGCATCCCATCCTATGTTTATGTGTTATGTGCTGCTATGAGTATTGCAGTCTCTCTCTCTCTCTCTCTCTCACTCTCTGTGTTGCCCATGCCTTGCTAAGTTGATTGTAGGTTTGCACTGGTGTGACCAAGAATTCAAGACTTTAAGTACGTGACTGCATGTAGTTGTACACCACTGTGAGATTACCATGCATGATCTCACTGCGCATCAGATCCTATGTAAACTTTGTACATGTATGCATTATTAATGCCTGCTATTTACGTTAAAGGGATTAGTGGTGCAGAGGTGATCTTTAGCCAAACTGTTACAGCATTCCTGAGGCAAACAGGCTTGAATTTGTACTATCAGTGCCCATCAGTCTGGTTGGATCAACATTTGATTACCGCAACAGATCTTGTCAGTCGGATTGCTATCCTGGGTTGTACTTCTATGTCAGCACTCTAAGCTGCAGTCAAAATGTTTTGGAATATTATTATTTAACATTACTGAAGAGGGCTTAGTATTCATAGAAAAGATGCATAGAAAGCTAATTATAGATGTGATGGAGATTGGGGCTAGTATAGTATGCAACAGTTGCAATCAATGGATTTTTAAACTTATTTGAATCTTGAGTAAAAAAAACAAACAGTAATATATTCCTTCTTCATCATGTGTGTCATATACCTGTAAAGGACAGCATTCCAAAGGTCAGTACCTTATCTATACATAAGAATGTGCGTGTCATGCTCAATTCTACCCCTGTCTCCTATTCCTATAAACTGAAAGTAGATGTTAGATATCGAATTGTCGAAAAAACACTACAATGCTCAAGCCAGCTCACTGCCCACCATTAAACTTACAGGTACGCTTCTGCTTAATATTGCTACAATTTGTACAAATATCATAGTTTTACTGGGTCATACAAAATTCTCATGGTTTAATATGTGCTCTTTTTAAGTCAAACACAATGAATGTCCATTGCAAGGGCCTAATTGCATACTCCACACAAGTGTCAGAAAGTGGTATATGACTTAATGGGTCAGGACATAGTGATCTGTGATCAGGTCACCAATCAGTTACAAAACCCAAGTTCAGCAAAGTGCTGTCGCCGTTAGACTCGAATATGAACTCTGCTTTGATAACTCGAATATGAACTCTGTAGATAAACGGTCACAAGATGGGTGTTTAGCTGACTGGATATAAAGTATGTATAATGATGGCATGCAAACACTGACCACAGCATTTTCAGTTCCTATTACTTGACATACTTATGTGCATATTGTACAAATACAGCCTTTAACAGATTATATAAAACACACAATCAAGAACATGAGATTGGAAAGGATAAAAGGCCACCCTATGTATTTTGCCCATTTTTGTCACAAATGCGAAATACTAATTAACAAAAAAAATCTACCATTTCCAAACGACACGTTAATGCTGATACAGAGCTCTTAAAAATGGAATTACCCAAGCACCGCTAATACCCCTATGGTTTCATTGCAACATAATCAAATGACCACAGTCTGACAGCTTCCCAAAACCTTGCTGCCTGTCTGTCTGCTATAACTATGGCTCAGTTCTTCCATATTTATCCATCTGTTGTGAACCAACAATAACATATTTTCTGCATTTCTTCAGACTGGAACATGCATATATACCTTGAACCAAAATGTCCATATGTAATAGTGCTTTTGTGTGTGTGTGTGTGTGTGTGTGTGTGTGTGTGTGTGTGTGTGTGTGTGTGTGTGTGTGTGTGTGTGCGTGCGTGTGTGTGTGTGTGTGTGTGTGTGTGTGTGTGTGTGTGTGTGTGTGTGTGTGTGTGTGTGTGTGTGTGTGTGCGTGTGTGTGTGTGGTGTGTTGGGGGGTTAGTAATGAGAATTTTGCATGTCACTTTCTGCTTGCCCATTAGTTTATTCATATTTCAGAGGATTGTTTCTTGCAAAATCCATCTTACAAAATCTGGTTGATTATTTCTGTTGGCCTGCTTGTGCGGAAATGTAATTTCACAAAAGAGGAACAGATATTATTTTGCATGTGCATGTTTACATTGTTTCCCAGTGCACAGTACCAGGTCATCTTTGTCATTGGAAAGGCTGCTGTAGTGGTTCATCTAATCTGCACTTTTATTTCTTCAGAGAATTCCAAGAACAACTCGAAAACCAGGTTTCAAGGAGCTCCGTGTCTCGTTTCAAGACTGAAATCAAGCCAAGTATTGCCTAACCCCATTGACTGGAAAAGGGAGCTGGCATACAGTCAGTCACTTCCGTGCAAGACGCCTAGGATGCCATGCGAATGAATGTGAGAGGGCGAAACGTAACTTTGGCTCAGCGGTCTTGATTGATACAGGTGTGTACGAGGACTATCGAGGAACCGCGGGTGGCGCGGATCAGCTACAGGAGTAACCACGCCGCCGGTGGCGGTGTGATCAGCCAGGGCAGCGGTTCCCGTTGTCGGCTGCATCAGATCTCCCGAAAAGGGAAGACCGAATCACTTACCCGTGGGACGATGCTTCATCTATCGCTGCTTGTGGCCGCGGCACAGCTGTCCGCGAACTTTGGCTTCTCGGCCGTTCTGGAGAAGATCGACTATAACCGGAACTCCCAGGTCAACTGTACCCAGGTAATAATAATAATAAGAAGAAGAAGAACTGGGGGGTTGGGTGTGTTAGTCAAAAAGGGGTGCCCTCATAATTAATATTATATTATACCTAATTAACTATTATTATACTTTACGTGTTATTTGTGGAACAGATTCGCCAGTTAAAAACGAGAAATACCGACTTCTCTAGATATAAAATATGTAAAATATGTATGTATATTTTACGGCATATTGCAAACGCTCTGAAACCTTAATACATAACGCAATTTACGTGTTTCTGTAAGTTAAATGGTCTATTTTTTGCGAAGTCCGAATTTTAAGTGCTGGAAAATGGTCCATAATAAATTATTTGTCTGTAATGGAAAAAGAGATGGAAATGCGTCTGGGAGATGGATCATGGTTTACTTCTCCTTACTTATTGATGTCCCCTAGAGAAGTGGATACCCTATCCGTCAGCAAGAATACTGTTTCTATAGTAACAGGCTTTCCTTCGGAGGTTTCGGGTTTGTAGAGAGCGATTCCCAACGTTCAAAAGTGCATACATAATACAAAAACAGCTTTATGCCTTTGGGATCTGTATAACTGACTGAGGCAGCTATGGATTATTTGGCTAAGGCTGTTCATGTACTTCGGTTATACTAGAAGTTTTGTTAGTGGTTTGTAAAAACTCAGTTCCTATAGTCCATTACGGTTAAAATTCGGCCGGCTCATGAGTGCTCAACAAACTCACAGGCAGCTCTCCCAGAGTTATTAACTTTTCCAGGAAACTGTGATTTTAGTTAACGGGCATGCCTTCGCACACCTTCACCAAAATGCACCTACCTTAAACAAGCCAATGTCTTGTGTATTTTGACAGTTGTGGGCAGTGTTGGCTTGATGGTTAGGGATGCGCACTTGAACTTGAAAGATTGCAGGTTCGAAGTCACCACTGAGGTACCCTGAGCAAGGTACCGTCCCCAAGCACTGCTCCCCGGGTGCTGAATTAGCTCCCCCTGCTATGTCACGTATGGGTCAAATGCGGAGGTCACATTTTGTTGTTGCTCACTGTGTGTTGACAATGACCCCTGATCACTAAATTCTAATTCCAAACAACCTACTGTCCCAGCCTATTCTGCCTCTGTCGGCTGAGACCAATGGCCTCAAGGCCAGTTTATTTCTCTCTAAAGATCTATCTTTTGTTTTTCAGGGCATATCGGACTGCAGGATCTGGGGTAAGCACTCTATTTTGAATGAAAAATGAATTAAACTTTATTGATCCCCAAAGGGAAATTCCTCTTTCTGCCTAAACCATCTTGCTGCCAGTGAATGGCAGCCGCCCATAATGGTGCCCGGGGAGCTGGGGGTTAAGGGCCTTGCTCAAGGGCCCACACACATGCTGAGACCTGGCTTGAGCCAGCAACCTTCTGAGCACAGGCACAGAGGCTTAGTCTACTGAGCCACACGCTTCCCCCGCTGCAAATGAGAATTGTGGATGATGTGCTGTGTATCCGCTGCTCAGTTTTATATGCGGATGTTGGCCGGTTATTCCTCTCCCTTTGTTTGCTGTGTGGATGACAGCCTGTCAGTGTAATACTCTATTCTGTCTAGATGAGATCCTAGGATCCCAAGTGCGGGGTCCAGTGAATGTCAGTAATATGGAGCTTAAACCACTGCTGTGCTGCACAGAACAGAGGAACTGCAGACCATGTCTGGAGATAAAAATCCAGCTCATTGTAACAGGTAATCTTCTGTGTGGCTGGTTGGCAGTTGGCCTTTGCTTTTGCATATCTTTATATTTCAGTATATGTACTATTCACAGATTAACATACATCTGCTTATGGGAACACTCCTATGCATGTTTTGCTGGTATTCTCCAAGGAACAATACTCATAAATACTGTAATTATGGCTACACATGTACTGCAGTCGTTTGCAGGCTATTCTGTGGTTTGTGCATGAGACAGTGCGCAGTATAAGCCTGTATTCTCAAGTGTTTACTTTGATTCATATTAGTGTTCAAAAAACACTTCAGCATTCTCTTCCATAAATATGCAAGCTGTTTTTTTTCCCTCTGGACGTCTCAGGTAAGATATCATATGACCTGGAACAGTCTGCTGAGGATGGGGAGGATCCTTACGAAAGCCCGGAGAATGAAGAAGGTAGGATCAGTAGTCAGCTGTTCTGCTAAGAGCTCTGGTGTATGTCCCATTTGTTCTTACAGGTACATTATACAAACCCATGTGTAGCTCTCTTCCTATCTTGGCAGGTATCCTATATTTAAAACAATATATAATTTGCCCATTTCTTACATTTACATTTTTTTATTGCAATAAAGGGAATGTATTTCTTATAAGGATTCCGCTGGTATCCATTTGTCTCCATCAGTTCACATGAATAGTTATGAAGTCTCTTTTGTCTCTTTTGGACACGCTCTTTTGTCTCTAACGGCCATACCCTGTCTGCATCTGTGTCCTGCAACAGCGGCCTCGCTAAGCTTATGCTACAATGCTCCCCCTCTGCTTTCATTCTGCAAGAGACTGGAGTTCAGTCTGCTCCCTGCGGAGGAGAATGACAAGTCTGAGGTAAATAACTGTAAACCGTTGCTACTTTTGTATGACATTTTGCATGTACAGTACTGCACTACAATTGATACCATATTTCACTGATAGATACTTCACAAGTGTTACTAACTCACATGCCTCGCACGTCTCATTTATTTGGCTCAGTTTACATCGGAGCTGACCTTCCTGGATGTGCTACCCTGCCATTAGCATCCTGATCACTCTGCCTCATGCTGTTTATTTCCCACAGGTCTGGCTCTCCGTAGTGGTCTCTGAGAAGGTGTATTTTGACAGCCAAGTAATGGTGCAGGTGTATCCCTCTACCTTACAGCGATTCATCAACATCCCTTCCATACAAGACGGTAAACAAACATGTCCAAGGACATCTGCTGTGTTTCACCCCCAAATATAAAATTGCACTACTTTGGTCTTTAGATGGTTTTCCTTTGCTGTGACTATTTGAGTTGATTACGCACAGCTTGCACACTTGAACGGCCCAGTTTCAATAAAAAATAAAAAAAAATCAAACAAAATATTTAAGGCTCTGTACAAAAAATACGGAAGCTGCTAAATCATTTGCTAAACTGCTAGACAATTCACGCAGACCTAGGGCTACTTTCGTTTTAAAAATTCTTCATGCACTTTATTTTCAGTCTTTAAACAAACGCTTAGATTTCAAGGAGGGTGTGTTGATGTTTTGTATTTGCTTTGCACACTCATACATTTTACACACTACCTACGTGTTCAAAGCACATACATCTACATGATCCTCACACATAGCCAGCGATGAAACATGGCTGACTTGTACCAAGTCTGAGACACAGACACTCACTTGTCAGCTTTAGGCTCCTATGTACCAGCTGTTCAGTTTTCTATAATCCTCCCCTTTTCTGTCCCTCAGTCTGTTCTTCAGCCCTGCACAGAGATGTGGAAGGATGTGATGGTGAGTAGAAAATGCCCCTAGTGTCATGTGTGGTGGGTAGACCTTGGATTGCTGGAATATATAGCTATTGTCCAGCTTAGTCCTGAATTTTATTTCCCTGACTAATCTAGCTAATACCTTTTCGCCGTTTCTGTACTTTATATGTGCTTTTACCTCAACAGCTACTGTTTTCTTAGCGTGTCTAATACCCAATTTGTTTTTTAGCGTAGGTAATATTAATTAGCAGCTGTGACTGGTCGAATGCACTTGTGCTGTACTGAACTCGCACTGCGATCATATGCTGCGACTGCCTTTTTCCGTCAGTTCCCACAATAAGGACTGAAATTGATTGGAAGAAGGCGGTGGTCACCCTGCAGCTGGGTGATGATGCTGCGGGGCATATCCGGTCTGCAATGCTGTACATGTCATATGGAGACCAGGGTGGACCTTCATACAAGCAATGGGTGAGTTTCCGTGCTATAAATTAAGGATTTTCTAGTACCATTATGAGTCTGAGATTCAGCTCGTGTTTCATTTACATTTAAAGACTGTTGTGGTGTAGTGTCTGAGGGTCTAATGGGCTATTTAAGCTAGGATATCAAGGTATAGAGGCATATAAAGGTGACTAGACACAACCACGAATCTGTGGGAGGGATATTTAATGCGGCACCACTAATAATATAATTAATATGTCCGTTTCAACTCCAGCAACGGAATCAGATTACTAATACAACAGAGAAGATTACTATTCCCCTGATCTCCGTTGCCCCCTGCCTGTGCTTCAAGGTGATACATGAGTTTTCTAAGTATTTCTCATAATAATAGTTGTAATAATATTAATCATCATCCTAACTATCATTATTATTATTATAACTGACCGGGGCTCTTATCACAATGCTGGATTTCTTGCTTAGCCGGATAACATGTTTGATTAAAGGTAGTCTGGGCTAAATGTAAGAGAAGGTAGAAAAGAGAACGAAGATAAAGTCCATTTATGCTGAGGTATCTTAAATCAGTCAAGTTATCCAGCTAAGCTAGAAATCTGGCTTTGTGGTATAGGAGGGATGGAGGGATGGATGTATAATAATAATAATGTTGAACACAGACAGATGTTTTATTAAGATATTGACAGCTGTCTTGTCAGTTAATTTTGTGAAGCGCTCGTCCTTAAATACCACTGCGGCTGCTAGCTGCCCTGTCCAGATGGGCATTGCCTTGTGCTGTAACGTTGTCCGCCGTTCTTCCTTTTGACAGGTATGGTGGACTGGAAGCATTCACCCACTGCGTGCAAAAAGCTGTCCCTTTGTGAACGAAACAGGTAAGTGACACTAGAGCTGTTCAGTTAGCATTACACTTCCCAGGCAATGCAAAAGGAAACCTGTCTGTATTTCTAAACCAAGTACATACAACAGACACCTACTTATATTTGGACATTAGCGCTGAATTGTAATGAATTTTGTAAAGATTTTTGTTCTTTGTAAACAGGATGGAAAGAAACTAACCATTGCACTCAGGTGTAAAGGCTGTACACCCACCCCTCGGTTTATATATGCTTCACTTACCTGTATACTGATTTATAGCTTATATTTGTCTTGAATCATTTATTGGAATGGCACATTTTAGCACAAATGTGTACAGCACAAAATACTAATGGCTACATATGTTTAGACCCTAACAACAGTTGATACATGGATGGATGGATCAATGGATAGATATTTGGGTTTATTTCTGTGTTTTTTGTATCCAGTAGTAATTTTTCTAATAAGAAATAAAGATAGATTTCCCACTTGTGAATTTTCAGCTTCCAGACTGGATTACTTTCATATTCTGGCATTAATCTGCATTCATTAATTCAAAAAAGTACTGCAGCATGCAGAGTAACCCCATGCTGTACTCTGAAGTATTTCCTCGGGGGTATACTTTAGAACTTATTCTCCCAGTATACAATATCCATTCAGCCATTTACTCTGGGGCACTTGACTGTTCTTTACAGGAATCTTTCTACTCTCCCACAGAGTTAATTAAAAACGTCTTGAACAATTTCACCGTGTCTGTGGACCCGGTTCCAACAAACAACAATGAAACTGCACTGTCCTGGACACTAAGCGCCCCCTGCAGGGTCGATGCTGAACTGTGGCTCTGTCGGATGCCTGAAGGAGGAATAGGCCACTGTGAAGAAGTGCAGGGCTCACGGCAGCATGTCAAAAAGCGAGTATGTGGCCTTCAGTGGACTGGCAGTGTGTCAACAGTTTATCTTTTAAATGCACATTTATGTTATTTTTAGTCACTTCACAACAAATCAGAGTTGTCTCATATTCTTAAGCGATTTCACCTTGTTTACAGCATTCACTGTTTAAACTGTTTGAACCTTTTGGTTTTTATTTATTGGAATCTCTTACTCTACAGACTACAGGGAAGTTTAGTAATATCATACCTCATCCTTACCTATGTGTTCAGGTAAGACCATCCTCCATCTTTTTTCCTATCTCCTTCCTGTTGCTGTGCACTGTGGCGAATGGATTATTAGCTGAGTGGATTAGGAGCACATTCTGTATACAAAGATATTGGCACAACCGTGGATGTGTGTGCTTGAGTAATGTGTGTAATGTATATGTGTGTGCCTGAGTAATGTGAGTAATGTATATATGTGTGCATGCTTGTGTGTAAGACAGGAGTATTTTGGCCTGTCGTTGTGATTGTCACCCTCAGTGCCATGCAGAATCTTTTCTGGGGTGGGTAGTCAACTGAGGGGCCTGGTGAATCTTGCCATCCGGGAGCGGGTTTCTGTTGGTAAAATTCATAAAGGGGAACTCAGGATTGAGAAAATTGGCACCTTCAGTAGTTAATACACATCCCTGGTCAGCTGTGGTGTGGTGAAATTCAAATGGCCAAGTAGTAACCTCCGTCATACACTGGCACCTCCCGTGTCACGTGTCACATGTCTGCCCGTCTACTTTTGTCCAGGTAAAAGTCCTAGGGAAGGATGGCGTGCCAGACACCATTTGCCCCTTTGCCAGTGAGTGTCAGCCACAAACCAGCTGAACAAAGAAGCCAGTAGCACAAACCACACTTGTCTTTCTAAGCTGTATATGATTAGTGCAGCATTGGTGGCCAGTGGGATAGCCTCACAGTATTTATTATTATATTTAGTAAACTCCGTGCTTAACATATTATAGTATTAACTTCTTTCAAGCTATCTTGTATAATCACTGTATAGCCTCAGGTCTATATTGTTGTGGTATATATGTTGGTAACTGTATATGTTTAGTCGGACTGGCCAAACCATCTGCACACATTACTGATTCTGGGAGAAAAATAAGGTATTTCTAACTCCCAGTCCTGTGAGAAAATTGTTGACATGGAACTTTTCCATTTGGATGACTTTTAATGCAGCGTGTTACTTTTCTGCTTATCCAGAGTGACTTGTTTGATGAATTTGGTTTTCAAGATTAAAGAGCAACCTATCCACAGATGTGTTTGTCATAGAGATCTGTGTCATATCAGTCTGATTCGTGGCTTCTTGCCCCTCAGACCCCCGGAGACGCTGGACCGTGGCTGTGCTCCTCGCCGTTCTCATGGTCTGCCTGGGCATGTTTGGACTCTACCTGCTTCAGGGCACCCTCAAACGTGTGTATCTCACATATACTCAGATGCACCTTTACACACGCCACACAGCCACTTCTCAAAGACACACTCTAGTGATGTAGTCAAGACCACCTAAACCAAAACCAAGTCATTACCGTGACCTGAGTGTATCGAGACTAAGACAAGAACCAGGACCACAGCAGGGCTAGACCAGGTCAAGATCAGAAACAGATTAGTGTTTGAGTTGACAACACCCTATAAAATAGTGGAGAACACAGGCATCATCATGGCTAGGCAGTGCGGCCTAAAAATTGCGTTATAGTACTTTTGGTACTTTCATTTTTTCCATTGACTTCCTGTTGAGTACCAGTACTGAAAGTGCCAAGCCGGCTTGGGTATTTCTTTGGTACTTTGGGATGGGACTTGAAACACTTTCGTTGTTGATTGTTTCTGCAAATAGCCTGCCTCTGAAACTCAATACAAACGTCGGCTTCAAAACTGCTGCAAACTCACAAAACTCCGATAAACATAGTAAAAAAAAGAAATTCAATGTGGTCAGAAGAAAAGATACAGCAAAAAGATAAGGATAGTATGATAATAAATTTTAAAACTATTTAGTTTAATATATTAGGGCAGCACACTATTTTGTTTAATATACTATATAGCGTTGTAAATAAAGCGATGTGATATTGTTGTAATAAATATTGGGGTATCTATAAAACAAAAAAAATTGTTAATAAATTTCTCACAAGCGGTCTTCGAGTGATTTAAACAGCAAAGATGAAAATGATTATGATTGTTTAGAACACATGCAGCGCTCATGCAAAAGTAGCGAAGGTAAACTGTAACCTGATTTTTATACATATACTACATAAACTATAAAAGGAATAATAACATTTCAAAGTTTACTAAAAAAAATTCTGAGAGAGTAAAAATAGTTTGGTGAAACTTTAACCCTCTGCGCTATAATGTCCATATACAGAATTGAAAGTAAGAAAAAGTCCAGTATTAATCTAGCTTTTTAGCCTGTCTATAACATGCAATGTTGATATTAATATCGAACATACTCCAGCCATATAATATACTACAGCCATTATTCAAATTCAATACAAAATGCGCGTTGTGATGTCATTTGGCACTAGTGCCAGTTTTTACACTAGTGGAAAACTAACCCCTTGAAGTACTGGAATTTTGCTACCTTCTCGAAGTACAGCACTTTGGTCCAGTGTGGGTTTGTAAAGTGCTTTATAAATAAAGTTGGTATGCTTTGTTACCAAAAGCACAGTACCTGGTGCAGGGGAAAAGCGCCCTAACACATCTCGTAAGCATATACTCCTACAGACCTCATGATCCACATGTACAGTTTATATGCTAAAATACTTCTCAGTGCTCAGCAAGACTGTAACCCATTCCTTGCAGGCCTTGCTCTGTAGTTAAGGGAAGGTGACTTATTTCTGGTGTTTCCCATAGGTTGGGCCTGGAGGTGGTTCAAAGGCAGTGATGTGAGAGGTGAGGTCATGCATCTGAATCACACTGCTCACATGCAGACATGCTTCACCGTTGTTCATGGCCCATTCTGCTGCCTCTTAGGTGCCCTCGATGGTGGGAAAGTGGTCTTGCTCTGCCCCCCCGATCCAGACCCAACCCTCCCGGCGCTGATGTGCCGGCTTGGCTCAACCCTATCAGCGCTGGGTTTCTCCGTGTCTCTGGACTTGTGGTGCAGCGCTGAGCTAAGTGCACTTGGCCCCGTGCCCTGGCTGCACTCGCGGCTTGACTGGCTACAGCGCCACGGCAGTGGGAAAGTCGTCCTGGTGCTCACCGGTGCCGCCTGGAGGCAAGCCCAAGAGTGGGTGCGCAGTGGGCAAAAAGCAGGTTGTCCTGACCAAACAGCACCCCCATGTGGCCGTTCTGCGCATGCCGACGTCTTCAGCGCCTCCCTCAGCTGCATCCTGGCCGACTGTCTGCAGGGCCGGGCTGGCGAGCGCTTCGTCTTGGCACACTTTGAGTCCCTGCCCCCACTGCCCATAGGTGCCAGTCAGTGCTTACCAGAGCTGTTCCAGGGCATCCCACTTTACAGCCTGCCCTCTCAAAGCCTGGCCTTCCTCACTGAACTCATGGGGGATTGCGGGAAACAGAGCAGGAGGCGTCGAGCATGCCGGTTGAGGGCGGGGTCCCGTGCCCTGGCCCTGGGACTTGGTAGGCCGGGAGACCTCTGGGAGGAGATTCCATTGAATCCCTGCCGAACACCCCACTGGATATGAAAGACCAGAGGGAGGAACTTAAGGTGATATGGGTCTCCCATGGGTGTTAGGGAGATTCAGAGAACCTGGCACTGAAAAGCACTTTTTCTTTGCTCCTAGAATCCTCTTATATGTAGAATTTATAGAGTTTTTAAACAGACCCGGACAAAAATGAAGGAGAAAAACCCTTGATGTGAAAAGACTTGATTCTCATGGACGTCCATCCATCTTCTTACACCTGCTTATCTCTAGCTAGGTCTGAGGAGGGAAAGGGGCCTGGAGCCTGTCCCAAGTAGTATAGGGTACGCAACACAAGGCTGGGGTACACCCTGGACAGGATGCCAGCGTCACACCATGGGCAAATTTGAAATGCCAATTACCATGAAGTGTTTGTCTTCGGACTGTGGGAGGAAATCCGATTACTCGAAGGACACCTGCACGATTGCAGAGGAAGATGCAAACTCCCCCACAAACAGAGTCCTACCTGCTGAGCCACTTATGCCATCCAGGCTCAGGACAATTTCACTGATATTGCAGTGAACAACAAGCTGGCCAGATAATTTAGTTAAGCTTTTAAGGTAGGAATTTCTTTGGGCATAATGGATTTGTACTGTATGACTGCCAGTGGCCTGGGATTCAAGCTGATCCCTAACCAGTCCTGATGTATTTCCCATCCTGAATTATATGCCTATTGTAAGGCTGCAATTATCACACTTATTGAAATGTGCTTTTTGGCATTTGTACTGTCAGGTATATTTTGAAGGACAGATAGAAACTCATTTTCTAATTTGCTTAGTGAATGCACATGTCACAGTGATGGTACACACTATTTATGAATAGAGAGTTGAAGATTTGAGTCTTAGTACATTTGAATCGATTACTTCACTATGTATTTCTCCAGTGTCAATTAAAACTGTTTGGGATAAAATTCTTGCTAAATGCACATCTGATGGTAACTAAACTACTATGTATAACACTGCTTGTCTTAAAGCTATCCTAATGATAAATTAAGCAAGTAAAACTGTGTTGTCTGCATTGTCTGCAAAGACTTAAATAAATATATATATATTATTTTTTTTTCTTTTTAAATGTGCTAACATGCCAGATTCGTTTCAGACAATTACACTGTTTATGACATAGAAAATACAAAAAAGTACAAAAGTTTCTACGTCTCCCAATACACATTTAGATTTGCATCTTTAAGTATTTATTTCAATGAGTCAGTTCTGCGGAGAATCGGCCGAAGAACTGACAAATTTCAATATTCTGAGACATAGACTTCTTATCGTATGGGGTTTTTAGCCGGTTTTTCATAGTGAAGCTGTATAGGGGAGTCTTACGATATGTGTTGTAAATTGACAAAACATTGTTTTTATTATTTGGTTTCTGCAATGTCAAAAGAATTCGGAGCCGCCCCGCCATTGTAGTTCATCAGACAGCGATCTGATTATGAAACATATGATACATAAATATTTTATGTGCGCAACTGGGTTGAACGTTGATGTTTGACGGTGCGTCATGGGAACCAGAATTGAGAAACACTAAGGAGATTACAAATGTTGTGCAATTTCTTGCACCATTCAGACGGGGGTGTGGCAAGAGATTTCGACACAAGTGAGTCTTTCAATATGAGTATCAGTTAGTTTAAACGGAATGTTAATTACATGACAAAATGGAATTAAGATTACAAAGGTAATTAAGGCTGGAAGGTGGATAGATGAATAGAACATTTTTTAGATAAAGACTGTCCATTCATCAGTTAACAACTTAGTTGCATCCACTGACAGCCTGATAAAACACAGACTATACTGTACTTACCCTCTGTCTAACCAGTTAAATTAATTTAATTAATTTAAAATTAAACTTATTTAATGTAAAATATTTATGTTACATAAACGACTTAATTTGATCAAGAATTTGCGAAATAAAGTTTACACACACACACACACACACACACCAGTGATGCGCGGGTTGACCCGAAATAAGCGGGTGCCCGCGGTCACCCGCGGTCATCCGCGGTTACGAGTCATCCAAAAATATTTTTAATGATATTCGGGTCGCGGTCGGTCGGGTCGTTTGAAATAAAGATG
>JAABNY020000129.1:10355445-10372741 GCA_015164015.2 Brevimyrus niger
GAGCGTTATTAATTGTTGAATAAATGCTGATGCGGGACAAAATTCCCGATTTCCCAACACGTTGAACTGAGCAATGCGATTGAATCATTTTAATAGGTTACTTTTAAACGCATATAGCTCAGTAATGTCAGTTTTATGTATTTTCTGAGAAATTTTGAGTTATAATTGAGTTATAATTGAGTTATAATTCAAAACATAGTCGTTACAATGTCTGTTTTTTGATCGATTGTTTTTAAAAGAATATCGGCAGCTGCACCAGCTGATGGTTATTATTGATTAGTGGAGCCGGAAACTAGCTGTTTATAAATCTGGACACCGGGGAACTGAAACGATGGTCGGCTGCATGTTTGCGATTAGTTGGGGGGGGGAAAAAAAGTATATAGATCGCTACCACAGTAGTTGGCACTTTTAAAAACCTTTTCGTCTTAAAAAATGCCTCCGAGAAAGGCACCTGTAATTAACACAACATCTTCGGAAACAAGTATTTCTCCAGCTGCCGATGAAATTGCCAACAAGAAAAAGACCAAGACGGTCAAAGTGACTGAACCTGGTATAGGACCCAATTATCGGGAACGTTTTATTTTTGTGTCGTTTCCCTCTAAATGCATATGCCCCTATGTTTTTTAATGTAGATGTCGGGAACCCCACAAACGCAACAGCTGTGCGGAAGATGTCTGCCCATCCATCTACGCTGGAGATGATTAAAGAGGCGCTTAAGGCGCTGGATTCCCGTAAAGGATCATCCGTCCAAGCTATACGAGGCTACATACTGAAGAAATACCCCTCCGTGGACGCTGTCAGGTTTAAGCACATGCTGCGCAAGGCCTTAATTAAAGGGCTGGAAAGCGGAGCACTGGTTAGACCCCCAAACTCCTCAGCGACTGGCGCACAGGGGAGGTTCCGGGTGAGTGCCTACGAACTATACATTCCATCCGTTTTCTTTGCATCGCATTTTAGGTGTTTCTGCAATGCAGAGCAAATCTTCATACAGCCTGGGTAAGTGTGTTGCTACTGGTTTTTGATATTATCCTTTAATGCATGGCTGCACAATACCATTACATAGCCACGTTGAATAGTACCTTGTCTGCCTGTTCTTGCACTGTTTGTACATGTGCCCTGAATTGGTTTTGTGAAAGAGGATAAGGTTTGTCTCCATAGCTTCCTGCAAAAAACAAACCAAAAGACTCTCAAAAGTCAATGGAGAACTCTGATCCCAATACCAGAGAGGCTCCAAAAACCAAGTCTCCTGTGAAGGGAAAAGCAGAAGGTAACGATTCTGCTAATCCATGCGAAAAACCTGCACCATATGACCTGTACTGGTTAATGGTGATGTGACTAATTTTTTTAGGATCTGACAAGACGAAGCCTGCGAAGAAACTGAAGGCCAAGCCCACAAAGGTGGGGGGTGTTCCAAATGTGGCCATACCTCCAGTGATCGCTAGTGCTAATGTTCCGTTTCTACAGGATTCGACATCTCCAGAGGACTCTGGCTCCAAGGTGGCTCCTGTTAAGAAACCTAAAAGCAAGAAGCCTGCTGGGCAAAAGCAGGAAGACAAGGTGCTGAAGCCAGTGCAGACCCAACCTAGTGAGGCTGGGGAGGATCGTGGTGCCACTGCAGGCAAAAAATCTAAACGTGGAAAGATGAAGTAACTTTAGCGTTTTGGGTTATTTGTGTAACTTTTTAATTTTGAATAAACTTCTAATTCTGACTTGTTCAGTTTTGCTGCCTGAGTACTTGACTCGGTCAAACATGGGATTGCTGTCCAGTTTTAGCATACTCGCCAGATATGAGTAGCTAGTAATGTATTCCGTCTATACTGTGGCAAAAGATGGAACTGTTACTTTGGTGGTTCTCAACCCTGTTCCTGGTGGGGGGGCCCTGCCGAAATGTTTTCGCTCCAACCCTACATTGAGGCTCAGATGGTCCTTAATAGGCTAAAGCCGGTTTCAGACTGAACGCGGCGAGCACTACGCTGCGTTCCGTGCCGCTCACGGAGCTTGTGTGAGCTCTGTGGTCGAAGATTAACTTTGAGCGCTGTGACGCATTGTCGCACGATCATAAGTAACAAGGCACCAAAATCGAAATAGAGGGAGGACTTTCAGCTCTGGGAACTCGGACAATATCACAAGCGTATCTTTTCGAATGCGAACTATACATCGCTACTGACGGCAAGCCGAAATGACTGGAGTTTTGAAAACCACCTCTACTTTTTGCGCAGAAGCCCTGCGCGAGCACAGTGCGTTGAGCGGACACCGCTGTTTTCTTTTTAATGGGGCACACACAGCGCATGCCGCGTTCGGTCTGTAACCAGCTTTAGCCTGTTAAGTTGGGGTTGGAACGAAACATTTTGGCAGGCGGGGTGCCAGAAACAAGATTGAGAACCACTGCATTACTTAATGTTCCGTTGATCTTTCACACTGAGCAAATGTTCTTTCCCAAAGCGACATCCAAATGGGTGGTCAAGGGCTCAGTGATGAAAATCACTTTTGCCTGTAGGATCTTAACCAGAGACCACATGCTTAGGCATAAGTTCTAACCTAGAAAGATACACTGCCATGATTCACACAAAATGGGTAGTTAATGAAACATTTGTAGGTTCCCATAGTTAAAGCATAGAGAACTTTTCCCTGAAAAATTTCAATAGGTGCATCTATTTGAAAAGAATTGTATTGTATCTGCAGGAGAGGTTTAACAGACAGCTGAATAAAGTAGCCTGCAAATCATTTTGTACCTGTGTAGCATAGCAATGTTATGTTTCTATTTTATGGTTCCAAATGTCAGGTTCCCACAACAGATCCTCACTGTAGTATTAGAGAATGTGACAGTACTGAATTTAGCCTGCCATTTCTTAATTCTTTGGACATATATGTGACATTTTAATAGAATAAAAACATACATTTACTAATTTCAAGTAAAAACAACAGCAGGTTTATTCTTAAAAAAATAAAAGGGCTATCTGACAGGAAGCATAGATTGAGCATTCTGCTCTTCAAGTAGGTTTCACGTGTCATTCCTGTCGTGCTGTAACAGCGACCATCGCCTGGAATCCTCCCCATTGCCCCAGCAAGGCTGCTGGCTCCTTTTGCTAAGACGGGAGGGAGGAGAAAAAGAGGAGCAGGAAGATGGAGGGCAAAATAATGGAAGAGGGCAAAAAGAGAACAGGAAATATATGGCAAACGAGAACTTGAGGGTGGCGACATACAGACGTGGGTGGAAAAAAGGAACCTTCCACATAATCAGTTTCAGCACAATAATTATAATAAACAGTGTCACTAAACTAGTAATAAAAACCGTCCTCTCCTAAATGTAAACAAATCACTTCTTGAAAAATTAGTAGGATGTCACCCGACTCCACTGTCACTATCTTTCCCTTCCTAAATAACAGCCAGTCCTGGTCATCTCAGGCATCGCAGAAGAGGGGCTTCATGCTTCTGATGTAAAGTCCCAACCCCTCCAGAGTACGGCTAGCAGGAGGAGGACGCAGAGTGCGCAGCTGGAGTGACCGAAAGTCTGCAGGAGAGGCGGCAGGCAGTCGGCCACAGTTGTCATGGCAACCAGGAGCACGCCGACCAGCTTTCCCAGGAGCGTCCGTGCCGCAGCTCTGTCTGGGTCCTCCTGCTGAGCCACGTGCTGCTGCTGCTCCATCTTAAACACACGGGTCTGACAGGCCTCCAGCGCCTCCTGGAGGATGGGGAGAAAAATGGCCATGCCGCCAATCCTCCTATAAAGCGCTATCAAAACTCTGCAGTATATTAATAAATCGTCGCTGTCCAATGAACAGCCGTGTCCACTTTTGACAATTGTGACGTTTTACCATAGATGGAACATGCACATTCTCCTCCATCTACTGACAGCATTTGACATGTAACTGACCAATTAAAGTCATCTATTTAACTAGTATCTCCAACAAACGCCGGAAGTGTCCATAAAAACCGCCTGTCTGCCATCCTTTGTTTAGAACTAGCCAACTGGGGCTGTATGATTCGCGTTTAAATATGAATTGTGATTTTTTTTTTCACTCCAAATCAAGATTGTGATTTTCCATCGCAATCCTTGAGCAAGACATTTCTTCATTACTGTATTCTTGTGCCGATATCCTCATGTCTCCCCAGCTTTTTGACCTTAGCACCCGTCGCCAACGTTCTCATTTTGTGTTTTTAGCTAATGTGTGCTCTTCATTTGGGTCCCCTGTTTTCAGCCTGTCCCTTGACATACACAAGCATGACATCCACCCCCCCACCCCCGATATTATTGAAAAATATATTGGTTATATGATCTGTATTGGTCAGAATTTCTACATCAGTGCGCCAATAACAATATAATGTGGCTGCAATGGGACTGTCAAATAAACTTTGCAGAACAGAAAGGCCACAGTCCTGGTTTTTAGCACATAACTCATTACCAAATGCTAGATATAAACATAAACCTTGTCTGCTCTTTATTATAACACCTGTTTTCCTGCCCCCTCTTCCCGTCACATCCTATGATTTATTGATGCTGCTCAGGGGAAAAAAGAAACACTTTGTTTGATGCAACAGATCCCCTCCACTAATGCAAGCACAGCAGAATTGTTGTCATATGAGAAGCCTATCACATGGGGACTGTGGAAGTGAAATCACAATTTGTAGTGTGAAATCAAATAGGGGTAGGAATCAAGACTGCAACTGAAAAACCATTAATCATGCAGCCCTAGCGTCATGCTAATAGCTGTTGTTTGAAACCGGAAGATGGTTTGTGCTGCAGTTTGATTCAGTCAGATACCGCTATCAAGATAGAGTAACAAATGTATCATTCATTCTTTGAATTTATTGTTTCAAAATGAAAATGGAAAAAAAAACAGCATTCGGACATATAATTTTATTATATAATCACACCTCTGGAACTCAGCCCAATTGGGGTTCCTCTGAGGCAGTTCTGAAATAGTTTTTTTTCAGCACCTACTCCAGACTAGGTACCTGCCATTACCATTCATGGGTACATTCATTTCAAACGACAGCGGAGGTCTTTACAGTGATCGCTTGCTGATTGTCTGACCACAAGCAGCAGTGACAACTTGGAATTTTGGTTTTGAAACAGAAAATTCAAAGAATGAACTATACATAGATTCCATCCAAAGCTTCTTGTTTGAAAGCCACACAGGTCCAGGTTTGCTGACAACAATCCAGGTCCATTTAAAACAGCAAACTATTCACTCACCACTGTGTAAAGGTCAGTTTGTATCTGGGGTTCTAAGAGTGTCTCATTACGTTGTTTTACATTTGTTTTTTGAAGTAGTTTTTGAAGTATGTTTTTCCAAACTTCTGAAATACTGGATTTTGGTGATAATATACATGTGTAAGAAGTCAAAAAAGTAAAAATAATTAAAAGCTACAAGGAAATAAAAAGAAGTTGGTTTACAATCCATTCATTTATGTTGATGATCAGTTAGTAGTGGACATTTAGCATGTCTTGAATGATCAAACGCCTAACCTGGACATCACGGCCCTGTTCATAGGACTGATATGCCACCTTCTCCTCCATGCTGGCCAACTCTTGTTTCAGGATGAAAATCTCATTCTGGTGTAATTCCGACAGGTCGTTCAGTTGCTCCTCCAGATGTTCACACCTGCGGGTGGAGAAGGACCCGTTGACATCTTCAGATCTTCTGTGCACACTACACGCCTACTGTACATCCACGCGGCGGTCCCTACATCCTACGTATCAGGAAACCCTGACATCTTCCTACCTTTTTCATATTTCCCGTAATGCTCCTACCCAAAGCACCCCTACCTGTATCACTTATGCTACCTGTAACGTTCCTCCTGTAGTGCCTGCATGATGAAGGTGTAGTCTCGATGGTAGTGGGCCTTCAGGTTCTCCAGGGACTCTACCAGGCGGCCCTGGGCATCCCGCACCTCCCGTACCTCGTGGAGCAGTGTTTCGAAGGCCAGGCCCGGAGCACTGATCTGTGCATATGCCTTGGGGCCCTGCAGGGCCCCTGTAGTGCTGTCAGCTCCCCCCGCAGATCCAGATGTGGCACTGGAGCAGTCATCCTCGCTATCATAGGAAGGGCCAGGCCGGGGGGAAACGGTAGCGGCCCCCTCCTCGACCTTACTTTCCTCAGGGGCGTCCTTCAAAGTGGCGATGTTGTCGATGCTGTTGAACCTGTCCTGAATGAGCGAGGCGTTCTCCTTGCCCTTGGCCATTGCGGTGACCTGGGAGCTGCTGCCAGCTGCTGCCCTGGCACTTGCATCCCTGAGACCCAACGGAGGGTCATTGGGCTGGCGGGCTGCGCCACCTCGTTCCGCCTCGCACAGCCTGCGGTGGTAACGCTCCAACTTGCTCTGCAGCTGCTGCAGGCCCTGCGCAGACCTCTGGTTCTTCTTCTCGAAGGCCTGCTTGATGCGAGCGGCCTGCTGCCGGTCAGCCGCCCCATGCGCCAGCTCCAGGTACTCGGCTACATTGGCGTCACGTGCCGCCTGCTCCACCTTGATCTGCTCAGTCAGCTTAAGGATCTTCTGTCGCAACTGGGCCACCACCCTCCGGGAACGCCTAGGGTCCAGGGTGCCGCCATCGATGCTCTCATCTAGGTGCGGCAGGCCATTGGCACCACTGCCTGGGAGGCTGGGGAACGGGGCCAGGCCACTCGCATCGGGACGCTCCAGCTGGGGGGAGAGGCAAAAGGCCCGAAAAGTCCAACCCAGTATAAACGGGCGGTGCATATAAGCTCTCAGCATTCCACTCCCTAAACTACAAACCCAGTCCTGCAAGCATAAAGAAAACTGCATCTCACTTCTGAATTCCTGTGGGTGAATTTTGCGCATTTTCCTGATTTCATAGGTTTCATCTGCTTAACTCTGGTTTTCTCCAGTAGTTAGGCTAATTGGGTGTTGAATTGCCCGTAGTCTGGGACTGGTTGTGTGTCTTTGTACATTCCCTGCAATGGACTGGCATCCCATCCTGGGGCCCTAAGCTGCCTGTATTAGGCTCCAGGCTCCACATAACCTTGACTTTGAGATGCATGACGGCTTATGATGGGTGAGAAACAGTTCTCTATGTATTAGCACATGTATTATATGAAAACAAACCCTTTAGCTACTTTATTTACTCAATGCAAATTTAAGAACTGTGAATTTATTCTGCCTGCGTATAAACTTATACATGCTTATTATATTCCTCTTGTAGTATGTAATGCTATTATACTTTCAAGGTAAAGCATATTTTTCGACAATGACCCTAAGAATGAAAATGTTTTGAACTGTCAATCGCTTAATATCTAACTGAATTACCTCAGACAGGGCTAGTAACAGCTAAGGAAGTTGGGTAAGTAATTAACTCTCTAAATTGCCCACAAGCATGTGCATGTATGTGCCCTGTGATGGGCTGGCATCCCAGGCTTGTGCCATATGCTGCCGGGTATAAGCTCCAGGCTCCTTAAGAGCTTGTTCTGGGCAGCAGATGGTAGCAGAATAAATAAATTCCAGTTCTTTGTTTGGCATTATATTAAGTTATATAAATCAATCCTGAGTACTAGAACTAAGTTTGTACTTACCATTATAACTAAATGTGCAAGACATTTACAGCTGAAATAATTCTTAAGTTGTTTTCCTCTTTAACTTATTAACATATTTGTCATTATATAATTATACAAACTGACAATTTGGTATTGTTGTACTGGTATATAACTCTCAAATCTAATAATTCAATAGTCCAACACCATTCATCTCAAACTTAAGTACAAATTCCAGGAAAAATGTTACTCTCTTAAAACAGGAGCTGTACTGCATCAGTCCCAGATACGTACTGGTGAGTATTGCACATACCTCATGAGTACCAGATATGTACTGGTGAGTATTGCACATACCTTATGAGTACCAGATACGTACTGGTGAGTATTGCACAACAGTTCAACCAGAAGCAGCTGCTCTCCTGGTTGAAGTTTCTTCTAGAACATCCTGCCTGATTCTCTGGGACTCACCCGGTCTGCCTCGTCACTGGGGACCAGCAGTGTGTCGGTCAGGCTGGGGCTGCACGCACTGTCAGTGGAGGAGGAACGTGGCCGGGTGGGCTGCACCGGTGCATCATGGGAAATGCTTTTGGTGGAGTCCTTCACCGCTTTGCTGCGTCGACTCTGCATGCTACTCCCTCGCCTCATTCTGTGACCTGAGCCCTCTGCAGCTCGCAGCTCAGTACTAGGGAATCCATAACACCACAGTGGTAATGGGGGGGGCAGGGGGAGGGGGGGGGTTGGTGAGGGATGGCATGGAGATTTAAGGGTGATTTCAGAGTGTGGTGAGAACGCCAAAACAAATGCTCCAGAGCTAACAGTTACTCAGCTTACAGTTCCAGCTTTTAATTAACAAGGCTAGATTTCTTTTTAGGAGTTCAGCCACATAGCATATTTGAAGTGAACCAGTCAAATTTTATCTTAAGCCTTAAACAAGCATGTACAGACATGTACATTCATTAAATGTGTTGTAAACAAAGGGGTAGCCTCCAAAGACGAACAATACTATAAGCTATACCTCCTTAGCTGAATGAGTAATGCTTGTTTAAGCATCTTCTTTGTGTTTGTGAAAATATGCCCGATGATTATTCTTGTGATATTACTTTTATTTGTGTTATGTGCTATACGTTTCGGAGTATACCAGGACAAATGAATCTTACATTTGATTTTCAGAATTCCGCTGCCAAAAGCGTACATAAAAATTAGTAAATTAACAAGCTAAATAATTGCCTTGTATGGCCATGGAACTAGCTGGCATTTACAGCTTTTCATCTTGTCATTAAGTTTACTCAGTATCTCAAATCACGAATACTCATTTAACCATACATGATAAGATAATGAACAGGTCCATTACACATGTGATAATGAACAAGCCAGGTCAAATGCAAGTAAGCCCATCTTTATCTATTCTTTTCATAGGTAAGTTAATACAGATTAATAGAACAAACAAGCAATGTGAGCCCACTGGAACTGGTCATCTAGTTTCATGAACTCGTCATTACTGCCCGTTAGCTGCTTCAGTAATCCACCATGCTACTGCGACCAATGTGCCATCTCTTCCTAACATAAAACATCAGAATAAATGAATAGTGATGCACAATGTGCAGTGGAGAGTTTACTGGAAGCCTCCTGATAAAAAAAAAACAAATATAAATAGCCTGCTTACCATCAGTGGCACCATATCAGACTTACAGTTCAGGGTCATCTGCAAAGAAGAAAACCAATCAGGCTAACATGCTTCATTGAGAGTCCATGCCGTACCCCAGAGACGCCAGCCATTCCGGCTCTATTCACCAGCAGGGTGAACACAGCGCGAGACCAGCTTCTGACTGGCTACTCCACCAAGAAGGTGCAGAGCTCTGTGACTAATGACTACTGCCGGCTGATCAGGGACTTCCTCCAGAAACACTGCTAGACTGCAGCGAGATACAGTCCCCTTGAAAGAGCATTCCGTCCAGAATGCAGAGTAGAGGTAAACAGCCAGTGGCGACATCACCAAATACGGTCACAGGCTACTTCCCGTCCCTCAAAAAACTGCAGGTCTTTAGGAAGATGATATTGGATAAACTTCAAATACTGCAGCAAAGAAAATTATTGACAGTGAAAAATGACCAATCTTCTCATTTTCCTGGGTGTACTGCAGTATACTGAAATACCACTACACTATTGCTTTTGAAAATACCATCAATGTATGAAAGATTAGATACCGCCCAAGCCAAATCTCAATCCAGGGGACTAAGTCATCCCAGTGATGTGGCAGTTACATGCCGATATTATTATCGCACATCACATAGGTCTAATATTGCTACTCCGGAGGAGGTAGATCAGCCCAGGGAACAGAGAGCAGCATGAGACTAAGCTGCTAATTAAAAATAGTCCTTCTACAGCAACCTACATGCCAGTCATTATAGCGCATTATGCAGTGCAGTGCAACCCACACAACTTTTTAATCATCAAAATCTAAGAGCAGATGACAGGTGGTAAACAGGAAGGACAGTATCAGGCAGCAGCCCAACTGCTGTCAGTGGCTTTCTGCCTTTGGGGAGCCACGTTTAAGCCACCTGATACAGAAATGCGTCACCAATACAAACATGCACCAATTACATGCCCTCGGGGCAAGGCGGTTGGGTGTGTATGTCTTGTATTTGAATGCAGGTGTGAGCGCACCTGTCCAATTCCACATCTTTGTTGCCCTGAACAAAAGTTACAAAAGTTCAGTAAAGTTAAGGAGGGTGGGGTTTTTTAAATAACATTCATAAACCAACTATAATTTGGCAGGAAACTAAGATATAGCTGACTTAAGGTAAATGTTTTATTAATATTTTTGCCAAGTTCATATGACGTTTCTGCATGAAATAATACAGAGATATAGTAAAAAAAAATATTTGAATTAATATTACATTAATGTCTACCTTTTTTGAACCACACACCTTAAAATCGACCATTAGTTGTGGCTTCCTTTGCTCTTTGGAGACATCAGAACGGTCTCTCCTGGAAAAAAATGTCTGCCACAGCCTTGGAGACATCAGACAAAACAAGAATCCTTAAAGTGGCATCCTTACCTATAGGGACAGACAACAAGCTACAACTGAAACAATTATGTGCTTGCTGTTCCACACTATTCCGATCATATTCAGCATAGAAAATACTAATACTAAAAATGGTAGCAGTAAAAGAATGCGTACACTTGGTTACATAGCATATACAAATTCATAACACGCAAGTAAGTTTATGATTGCTATGGTTGCTCGGTTTTCAGTTGTATTTACACTACATAACTTCGAGAATAAACACATTCGGATTTATCCACCCGTATTAATAGAAGCCCTTATTATATAACTGCGTGGTATCTGATTGGTTAGTTAACTGAGAGGATTTTATAGGCTACCCAATGTATTTTTTTCCCCCGAGGGGGGTTTTCCCATGTACGCGGAACCATCCAATAACGTGCTTGCTGCAAGTAAAATTGTTTTTTTTTTCACATGTGCATGTCAATTGACAACGTTCATGCAATAAAAATAACTATTTGCAGCAGAGATACATATAACGGTAACGTGTGTGAGACAGATGAGGTCATCACCACAAGTGCCAAGATGGATTGATACTTGGCCAGCAAATTGAAATGATACGACCAAAAACAGCTAGCTAATGATGCCCAAGGCCTCGAGGCGATCATTAATGTTACGGTGACGGGGTTACTCCGTCGTATTAATACTACATATGAATTTATTGTGCTAGGCAGAAAGGTTGCAGTCAAGCCCAGCTGATCTTTTAAATAGAATTATCTGCGTGGATTAGTGATCCTGAAAACATATTAAAATAAAACAGTAAAGCACTGACAGTATTCTAGTAGCATCATCTTATATCAGCATACATAGCCTAAACGCTGAGAAACGACTAAGCTGAATTTGTAAACAGAAAAGGAATACTTGATTATTTAAACTTACGCGAGCGCTGAAAGCATTAAGCCGATTGCAGTTCATTTCTTATGATGGAAACACTCCCACACCTACGTCAAACGCGCTACACAGGAAACTCTCTTTTCAAAGAAACCAATATGGCGGTTGGTGCACCCAGACAACATAGTTCTCTTGCTTCAATTGAAGAGTACCTTTAGATGTGAACTGAATTAGAATGAACTTCTTACCAAGTATGATTGATTAGGTAGTGCTTTTTAAAAGAACGAATACATCCAATAAGTAATGGCTTTGAGATTAGCTTCCAAGTTCTGATAACTTTTGTTTTAAAAAGTGTCCTGCCAAATCTGTCCTGCAAGAACACTACAATTCATCTGTAACCCAAGTTGTCAGAAACAAATGAATACTGGATATGGGAGAATGGTAGGTTCTGGAGTAGTAATTGTATAGTATGGGAAATACAGCAAAGGTATATCTGAAGCAGGAGTACTTGTCAAAGGGCACGCCAGGGTCATCTTTCCACATGCAGATCGCAGCCTCAAGGTGGGGCCCGAGTCTTAGGAGAAAACCAGTGTAGTTACATTTGTTCCACAAATCTAGTAGATACATCAGAATTATGGAAAGACTATTGCCTGCATGTCATTTGACACTCCCTGTGGGAACATCCTTATTTCCATTCCCAAGTACATGTGAGCATTTAGAAATTCATTCTAAAACTTCATTGTGCCAGGATTAAATAATAACAATAGAATGTGTAACATTTTAGAAAACATTACATGGCTAAATTGCCAACTGATAGAATATCTTCAGATCTGGACGAAAGACATTTCTCTTCCATGAACATTTCTCTACTGTCTCTTCCTGGTTACTGTTTTTCTCTCTCCCCCTGTGAAGCAACCTTGGGTTTGTGAAAGGTACTATATAAATATAGCATATTATTATTATTATTATTATTATTATGAAATTATCAATTTCAGTAGCTGACTGTTTTAAGGCTATTGCATCTCCTAAAACATGTGCCTTGCATTTACTTCAGCAAGTTCTATGCTTACTTCCTTTCAGAAAGTCTGGCACCTTGTCTGTCCTGTCGAGGTTAAGCATGACCATTTCAGCCTTGTCACCACACCAATGCCAGCTGACAGCCCCCCAAATCAACCTGTTAATGATCAAGTCACCATACTGAATACCACAGCTTGCCGTCAGCTTCACACACAGTGTGGTAAAGGGAACTGTGATACGCAGCTGTCCATGAGCCACTTACTGTAGCCAAAACCTAGAGGTTAATGCAGGGATCTGAGGAGTCACAGCTTGACTATGACCAATATAGACTGTGCCATGTGTTCAATGAAACCAATGTCATCCTGTTCACAGATGCCAAGCCCCCCAACACCATTTACAGGTCAGTCACCATAGCACTATAAGCCACAAAGTGATTAATAGAAAATTCACCAGCTCAAGTCAGACACACCTCTGTCCACCAGCAAGTGGGAAACCCTATTACCCTTTAATTTCAGGGACAGGCCATCATGTCCACACTGCACTGACTAAATGTAACTAAAGGTTGACATACAATAGTAAACCCCTACCCGTATGGTAACCAGTACCTTTTCAAGGAAACTGGTCCGACTGGTAACCATCACCATAAACCAGACTCCCGTTAACGTCCTGGATAGTGTTAGTCGCATTCCCAACACTGGGTGGCACCAGAGAGCTGTAACACATTTGTAGCCTGCCGAAATCACTTTTCATATTTTGGTCTCGGCTAACGCTTTTCCGAATGGCTCCTCCGAGACAAAAAGTAGGATCCACTCTGCTTGCACTAATCGTCCCCTGCACAAGTAAGAAAAACATTTTTTTCGAAAACGTTTATAGTAGCAGTCTGCATGCCTTGATGCGTTTATGCATGTGTGGCTATGGAGGTGATTGGAACACCTGAATTCAATGATTTGGAGGGATGCCCCAGAACTTTTGGCAATATACTGTATATGAAGTTAACACTTTCACTCTGGCATTGCTTCCAATACTTGATGCTGCTGAAAACTAATTAACCTACAAAATCTCATCAGATGTTTATGATGTTTAAGGGTCTCATGAGGAATCCTTCATTTAAACATTTGCAAGGACAAATATCATACAGTTCTCTATAAATCTGTGGGTTTTTTTACATTGAAGTTAATTAAAACTTCTTCTTACTAGTAGATACTTCTGTAAATCTTAGCCCATTTCAAACAACTTATCCAAGCTAACAAGAACACTGTGATATGCTATAAAAGAGATACCTGCTTTATTCCATATGGTTATCACCTTGTCTGTAACCAGGCAACCTCTTTCACGCTGGCATTTTCCTCACCATGCTCAGATAATTTATATCTGCACCATAGGTAGCATATGAAGACTTCATCCTTAGTTGGAAGCTGACAGCTGGGCAGCTGCTGAGGTTGATCAAATGCAGAGAGCTTCATACTAAGCTATGTTGCCATTTTTTTAGAAGTCAGCATAACTAAAAACCACAATAGACAATCGAGGTAGAAACAGTGTTCATCACATGCTTGTTTCTGATTGGACAGTGAGCCTGTCAGCACAACAGTCATAACTTATGGGGTTCCATTTGTGCCAGAATTATGCCTATATACCCTCTGTCCATGTCGACTTAACAAACTAAATGTTAATTTTGTGTGTTTTCAACATTGAACTTGAAATTGATGGTACCCTGACCAATCTGTTAAATGTATATGTTCCCCCAGGCAGTGGTTGGTCTCTGTATAAGCAGATCCTAGAACTAGTGTCAGCAAGGAGCCAGGGAACTTTTATATGTGGTGGTGGTTGTAATTAAACACTAAACTGGATTCTTCAAACGGAAAGGGAGATGTGAGAAACAGGTTGGTAAGCCTTATGAGTGATTTAGAATTAGTTGATGTATGGAGAGATTATCATCTAACAGATAGAGAATACACCCACTTCTCATATCCACACAATGTATACTCCAGGCTAGACTATATCTTTATGTTTAAGAATGATTTATTTGGGCTGAAAAGCTGTGAAATAGGTCCCTATATTATTTCTAACCACAACCCAGTTTATGCTGATATCTGCTTGAACAGGAAAAATAGATCTACCCTATGGAGGTTGAGTACAAACATTCTAAGTTACCCAAATATAATTTTCTAAAAATAACTAAATATAAAGAAGATTTGAAAAAAAAAATAGCAACTTATGTAGATCTTAACGAGAATGAGGAGCACTGTTTATGTTAAAACGAAGTGGGAAAAGGAGGGCAATTTGATAATTACAGAGAAATGTTGGGACCATATATGTGAGATACAATGGGACACAACAGGATCGAATATCTTGCGTGAATTTTGCTGGAAAAGCATACTAATATTTTTCATTACCCCTGCCCAGAAAATATATCAGGGATTAAGGGATGCTTGTTGGAGATGTGGGGGAGACAGTGCCAGTTATTTTCATATTTTCTGGGATTGCCAAACCATTCATCAGTATTGATCTCAAATCCATGAGCATGTACAGAATATCTTTTTTTATTTGTTTTTCCTTTAACCTTTGAAACCATATTTCTGTGTAATACACCGGTGGATAAATTGACCCTCTATAATAAAAAACTTTTGTACATCTTATTGGCTGCAAGTAAAAAGACCCACACAAGGAGATGGCTCGATCCTCATCCACCAACAATTGAAGACCGAATAAATGTGGTGCAAGAAATATATTCGTATACAATGTAAAAACTGTCTTTCTCTCTCAAAGTGCAGAGGGATACCATTTACAAATTATGGAATGTTGGTGCACTGATTTGACCCTCATCTCAATGATGTGATTGTAACCCAGCAACCCCGCCACTCCCCACCTAAGTTCGTGTTTTTTTTTTTCTTCTCCATCTTTCTATTAGGAGGGTTAAAATGTTGAAAACAAAGAAAATGTCAACAGTTATGTTACTGTAATATATGTGCTTTCTCAATAAAAGAGATAATATATTTTTTTAAATGTCTATGTGGATTGCGCATCTCACAAAACATGCCTGTAGGGGAGAGAGGGGTAAGATGAACTAGTGGACAAGCTGACTCGCCCCATTAAGTAAGCAACTGTGCATATTCAGATAGAACTCTTAATTTCTATATTCTAGTGACCCCAAAATAAAATGAACAGAAAAAATGAGCATGTAGATCAGGGAATACCATCATTTTGTTCAATTCCATCACAAAATTATCTAGCTCAGCATAGTCAGCATCACTTAAATTGCAATTGGTTTTATGTTTAACCTTAGTTCCGAGATTGTTAAACCCATTTACAGATATAGGTTGCTGAAGCATGCATCAAATCGGGATTTTTTGCTTAGCAAAAAATCTAGCATCAAAATACAGGGCCCTAAAAAGACCTCCGGGAAGTGGATTAGGATTTAAACCTCCAACTTGTGCTTGAAACAAGACCGAAGTTCAAAGCTACTGATGACTTCAGAGATTCAGTTTAGTCTGACCGCACAATTCCCAGTTCTGCTTGAAATGAAGAACCTTTAGGTCTGAACCAATTTAAACATGGTACCAAGTAGGCTTGGGCAGTAATACGGTAATATGGTATACTGCGGGATATAAAATTGCAATGTGTCAGTTTCAATACCGTTACACCGTCATAAAAACAATGCACTTCTATAGGAGACAAGGATTAAATATTAAATACAATTAAACCCTCTGGAGCCTAGTATGTCGTCGATAGAGTATTTTTCACGTCTGTTTCAATTAATATCTTGCTGAAATCTTAATGTAGAATCATGAAAAAAAAAAAAACTGGCTAAATCTAATCCGAGTCTTTTCAAAACATCCATTGTCTGAACTTTTGTTTCTGCAATGTCTATACTTCGTCAAATTACAAACTTAAAAATCTGACATTTACCATATACAGTAAAAAGAAGTAAGCCGCTACTCTAAGTTGTTCAGTGTGATTTAATTTGATTTGTGTGCGTCTGCGTGAAAACTGTTCTGGATGTTTGTTAATTTAATTCTGTTTGGCTGCTGTATGTGCACTTTATAAACTGCTATTCGTTGCCAATAAAAGTTGCTGTTCTGCATGTTTTGTTATTGTTTCTGTAGGCCTATTTGTTTGGTATTCAGTTTCTGAACTGTTTAGGCACAAGCCAACAGTTTGTTGGCTCTGTCTGAGCCTTGAGTCAATTTTTTATTATTCGTGGTAATACCGTATACCGAGGAGGTTTGACAGTAACAAATTGGATACTGCCCAAGCCAAGTACCAAGTTTAATCAACTATATAGTTCTAGTCAAGATGAGGCATATCTAACAACCAATGGCTTGAGGTCAATGTGCAAGTTCAGCTTACTTGTACAAGTGATGTCAGTTTCTCCTTCAAGAACACTATGCACCATCTACCACAACTAGCAGTCCCAAAAAGTGAATACTGGATTTGAGTGCTGTAAAGGAAGTGAAGTGCCACTTCAAATAATCCACTCGTTAAATGTTACCAATTTTATTCAGCATCACACAATCTGACACTGGAAAATGGCATCTCAAGTAGTAGCTGGGATGTACAGAGTTCAATTTCCCCAGTTAACTCCCCCCAAACAGTCACAGGTATTTAGAGTAACAATAGCAGTTGCAGACTACATTCCATTTAAGGTTCACAGCTGCTCAGGGAGTTCGCACTTGAATTCCTATAAATTGAGGCAAATACAGATCCCTCCAAACTGCCATCCAATAGGAGTCTGTAGCAAGTTCAAGGCAACTACCTTTCTGACCTGCAGTCACACACAAAGCAAGCTGTGGGGGGGGGGGGGGGGGGGGCCGCGGATAAGAGCGTAAAGGGAGGGTGGGGGGGAGGGGGGGGGGGGGGGGGGGGTGTAGAAGGAGGTGGTGCGAGGGTAGCGGT
>JAABNY020000129.1:10374794-10406278 GCA_015164015.2 Brevimyrus niger
CCCATGTGTCTTGTGATTCATTCAGCAAAATCAGATGTGTAATTGTACAGAAACCCTTACCAAGTGTAATTGATGCAGTTCCTGGGTCTGGCTGTTTCTTTCTGCAGTTGTGATCAAAGCTGGTTCATGATGGCATTGAGTTTAGTCTGTCAACTGTGCCTGGCCTCTTTCAAACTGAGGAATGGTACTTGATCAAGTTTTGACCAATGTATATTGGAAGTGTGCTTAAGATTGGGACATGGATGCATGGCTGCTTCTGTGTATGTGTGCACAGGACGTGCCATTGGTTATACTGAACACATGGCTGGGTCTCGTGTTCAGTTGAGCAAGCTTTGGCTCCTTGGATCCCCACATTAACATTAACCACTGGGTTGTTGCTATAGTGAGTGGCTCATGGGAACCCCTGCTGGCAGTCTGTGGGAAATGTGGCTGTAGTGTGGATCAAGCCCCTGGACAGCTGCGTATCACAGTTCCCTTTACCACACCCTGTGTAGAGCTGACGGTAAGCTGTGCTATTCAGTATGGTGACTTGATCATTAATGGGTTGATTTGGGGGGCTTTCAGCTGGCATAGGTGTGGTGACAAGGCTGAAATGGTCATGCTTAATCTTGACAGGACAGACAAGGTGCCAGACCTTCTGAAAGGAAGTAAGCATAGAATTTGCTGCAGTAAATGCAAGGCACACTATTAAATGCAGTAGTTTCTAGCCTGCAGTTGTCATCTACTGAAACTGCCAAAAAGCAGTAAATGTATGAAACCTATCTGGCCATGTAATGTCTTCTGGTGTCCATACCTAATCTTGCTGCAAGGAAGCTTGAAATGAATTTTTAAATGGTCACTTTTCTAATCCTGTGCTTGGGAATGTAAATCAGGATGTTGCCACAGGGAGTGGCAAACATGCAGGCAATAGTCTTTCCATAGTTCTAGTGTCTACTAGATCAATTGGGCAAGGAAAGCACTTGCACGTGATTTCTAGACATGGAGCCAGAAGTATCAAACCCTATGATGCAGAACAAATGTAATTGCCTAAACTCCACTGGTTTTCTCCTAGGACTCGGGCCCCACCATGAGGCTGCGCTCTGCAAGTGGAAAGATGACCCTGGCCTGCCCTTTGACAAGTACTCCTACTCCAGCTACACCTTGGCTGTATTTCCCATACTATACCATTACTACCCCAGCACCTACCACTGTACCATATCCTAAAATTCCTGCATTCTACCCATGGTTTCCTTTTGGCTTAAAAGCTCCAGTTACAACTGCTGCTCCCACTGCACGTCCACCTGTGTATCCCCTGTTTGCTCCCTATCCCATTCCTTACTACCCAGTTACCCCAAAGCCTACTACTGCAGCCTCCAAATACCAGTTGTACCCGAACCGCTATCAATTTTGGTATCCCATGATGGGTCCAACTACCCCTAAACCTACCCCAGCTGCCCCCAAATACCCATTGTACCAAAACCCCTTTCAGTTCTGGTATCCCATGATGGGTCCAACTACCCCTAAACCTACCACAGCTGCCCCCAAATACCAGTTGTACCCAAACCCCTATCCCTTCTGGTATCTTAAGAGCCCTGTAATGCATCCAGGTACCCCCAAACCCATTACTGCTGGCTGCAGTTAACAATTCTACTAAATCCCCCAATACACCTTCTGGTATCCTAAGGTAACAATGGAGTTGGCTAAACCCATTGCTACTTCCCCTAAATCCCCTCAGCCAGTCCACTCTAATCAGTGTTCCAAAGTGCCTTCTGTGAGACTGCTTTGGGGGGAAAAAACCCAGCTACCCCTCTACCAACCAGTTTACCAGTACATGCACTGCAATCTCTGCTATGCTTTTCCCCCACAGCTTGTCTTGTGCCAGATTTCAGGTCAGGAAGGTGGTCATTTTGAATTTGCAGACTTGTATTGGATGGTGCTCTTCCCTTTAGGGCAATTTATTGATAGAGGGGGATCTGTATTTGCCTCTGCACTTGATTTCTCATCAATATTCAAACTGCCTGAGCAACTGTGAACCTTAAATGGAATGTGGTTTATATTCAACTGCTGTTACACTGCTTTAAATTCCCAAATGTGTACAAGTAAGATTTGCATGAAATTGAATGGAGTACATCCCAGCTACCATTTCATATGAAATGCCATTTTCCAGCTGTCAAATTGTGTGGTGCTGAATAAAATTGGTAATTAACTTGAGTGGATTATTTGAAGTGGCACCATCACACTTCCGTTGTAGCGTTCAAATCCAGCATTCAACCACAACCTTTGAAGAACCTGGTCTGGCTGGTAATGACCGTGAGCCAGATTCCCGTTAGTTGCCTCGATAGTGTTTGTCACATTCCCAACACTGGGTGGTGTCAGAGCTGCAACTCTGTAACTTGCCTAAACTACTCCCTGTATTTTGCTCTAAGGTCACCACTTTTCCAAATGGCTCCTGCGAGGCAAAAGGTAGGATCCACTTTGCATTCAGTCATCCCATGGTTAAACAGCTGTACATCAATTTCTAAAAGGTAACTTAAGCCAGGTAATGGCATCATTACACGCCTATCTGGCTCACAGCACTACAAGAACCTCCCTGTTTTCTAAGCAGGGAAATTTGTGAACTGTTTTGCAAAATGTCCCTCCAGAACCAGATTTGGAAAACCCTGGTTTATGGGAATATTTAAGATCTGGTAAATTAATTCAGAAAGTCATTTTGTGATAGGAAACCACGTTGTAAATTTCCAAGGAACGAGACGCATGCTTTGTTGCATGCTCTGGGTTGTCACTTATGTTTGCGATCTTGCTTTGTGCTGAGTAATGCATGGCTGAAGATCTGAGAGACATTCTCCATTGAGATTGGTTAAATTAATGTAGATAAAAGGTAAGGGATGATGTAAAGTCAAATTTTATTGGAGAATGATGTACACTGTATGGACAAAAGCATGGAGTCAATCATTGAATTCAGATTTTTCATTCCGGCCAATTGTCAGTGTATGAAATGAAGCACCTAGCCATGCAGTCAGGTTTTCAAATATTTGTGAAACAATGGGTTCAGTGAATTCAAGCATTCATTGCACTGTCAGGATGTCACCTTTGCAAGTCAAGCTAACTGCAGAGTTCTAAGACTACTCTGGCATTAATCCCAACACAAAAACTGCGCACCAGTAGCTTCATGCAAATAAAATTTTATGGCCAAGCAACTGCATGCTAGCCTCACATAACCAAGCGCAATGTTAAGCATCAGATGAAGTGGCGTTCATCACACTGCCACTTGACTCTGGAGCAGCGGAAATGTGTTCTGTGGAATGAAGGATTACACTTTTCTGACAGTCTGATGGATGAGTCTTTGGCAGTGTGTTTGCGGGATGTCAGGAGAATGTTACCAGCCTGACTGCATTGTGCCAACTGTAAGGTTTGGTGAATGAGGGCTAATGGTATGGGGCTGTCTTTCAGCAGTTGGGCTACACCCCTTAGTTACAGTGAAGGGAACTCTTAATGCTTCAGCATATTGAGACATTTTGAACAGTTCTATGCCTCCAACTTGGTGGGAACTGTGTGGGGAAGACCCTTTTCAAACATGACTCTTCCCCAGTGCACAAAGCAAGGTCCATAAAGACATGGTTGGGTGAGTTTGGTGTGGAAGACCTTGACCGGCCTTCACAGAACCTTGACCTCAGACAGCTTTGGGATGAACTAGAGTATAGATAGTAAGCTTGGCCTTCAAGTTTAGCATCAGTGCCTGACCTCTAAAATGCTCTTCTGGATAAATGGGCAAAAATGCCACACTCCAAAATCTTGTGGAAAGCCTTTCCAGAAGAGTGGTAGCTGTTAAAGCTGCTGGGGGGGGGGACAACTCCTTACTGATGTCTATGGATTTATAATGGGATGTCATACTAGTTCCCAATACATTTGTCCATATAGGTATCTTTGCAGTCTTTGGGAAATACTGTTTGAATGAAAGTGTTATCATTATGAAATTAAGTCTTCAGTCTGACAGAGAGACTGGGAGAATGTGAAAGGCTTGGATCCTGGGATCCGTAAAGGTATACAGTGGGAGGCAGATGGATGGTCAGCAAATGATGGGTAAGATCTCTGAAATGTGAAGAAGAGACAACCTAACCCAGGCCTTCACTGAGTCCTCAGAACAGTGATCACTGTGTGACTGAGGGACGTAATCAAAAGTCACCAGCCCCTGCACAAGTCCCAGGATGGCTCTTTGTTGCATGGCTAATTTGTGCATAGAGTATGGATTAGAGGTGCGAAAGGAACTTGTGCAGTTCTGTAGGTGAGATAAAGAAAACAAAGAAGCGATTATACAATGACGTATGAGTTTGATCACAATACCTACCACCACAGGTTTTGTGTTGTGGACTAATTAGCCTAATTTAAGGAGAAAACGTACTTTAAATTTGATGAATATGAAAATTCCCTTTCTGTGGCACCCTGATAAGTTGCATGAGTTGAAAAGGGAGGGGAAGGGAGAGAGGGAGTAGAAGGAAATGTTTGAACAATCAGAATCTGAGTGTGAGATTATTGAACTAACTGTATGATGCATTTCTGATCAAAGAACTGCTGTGACTGTTTCCCTGTCACCAAATCAGTCTAGATGGGACAACAAGGGGTCTATACCATGTCCCCATGTCCTATGCAAAGAAAGGAGAGGTAGAGTGGAAGGATTTGGGACCATTAGTGTTGGATTGTGAAAACATAACAGATTGGATAAGGGTGGAACAAGGCAGGTGGGTTACATCAGACAGGCAAGAGCACAGTTAGGAAGTTAGACAAGCTGCAAAAGTGAAAAGAATGTCCACATCAGGTGTGGAGAAAAGAGGGAAAAAGAAAACTTGCTCTCCCTGGTTGAGTGACATACCCCATTGTCTCATGGCAAAGGGGAATAATGATTTTTGAAGGAATTTGTCAGCAGTTCCTGGTTGTTTAACCCAAGAATATTTTCTACCCACGTTCGGGCTCAGTATTATTTATCCAAGAAGGCTAAGGAGGTAATAAAAGATATATGTGCAGATTTTGGTCAATAGGGGGGCTATAAAATCATATAATACCCCATCAATTCTCCCATATTACTAGTGAAAAAGGTATATGGGACATGGTGATTTGTGCAGGATTTAGCACAGGTTAACACAGCACCTATCATGCCCAGTCCGGTGCCCATACTGTCCTTGATACTAGTAAAGGTTAAATGTTTCACTGTGATTGATCTGGCTAATGCATATTTCTCCATACCAGTGCAACCTTATTCTCAGTACTGATTTGCCTTTAACTTCCAAGGATAGAGAGAACCTGGGCTGTGATGCTACATGGCTACACAGAAGCATTCACTGTCTATAGTCAGGCAGTAGCAAGAAACTTTGAAGTATTCTGTGTTCCTTTTGGCAGTGATCTTGTCGACTGTCTTGACCTCTTGTTGTGTTCTAACACTGGGGAGGGCTGTAAGGAGGATACCAGAGCTCTGTTACCCGTTTTGGCAGTCATTGGGCATTGTGCAAGCAAAGCTACAGCTGCTGTCCCAGAGTGCTAATTTCCTGGAACATGTCGTGACTAGCAAAGGAAGGTCATTAGGACCTGAAGGAGTAGCTTCATTACAGGCTATGCCAAAACCTGACACAAAGAGACAGCTATTGTCAGTGCTGGGGATGATTGGCTACTGTAGGCCCCGGCTACAAGACTGTGTGCAATGATCTCAACCCTTATTGGTTATGACTAGGGGCTTAGGGTTGACTGACGTGATTATGGACTGAATAGGAGGTGAAAGCATTGACACTAATGACTGCACCTGCTTTTGGAATTCCAGATTATCAAAAACCCTTTGTGTGGATGAGAAAAGGGGATTTATGACATGAATTTTGATTCAACCACATGAAGGTTGCCATAGGCTCATGGCCTACATCTCAAAGTGGCTGGATTCTATGGCCAGTGCTCTGCCTCTGTGCCCTAGAGCTGTAGCTATCATGGCTGGTGCTGATTTGGTACAGTTGCATCCTCTTCGAGTCCCTCCTGCAGTCCACGTTATAGTGACTCATGCTTAATAACTTCATGCGGGTAATTGGTTATTTGAAAATAAGATATTCTGCTGATAACGTTATCCTGGGGGGTGATTTCAATGCATGCTTTGATGATAGGTTAGACAGGTTCCCTTCATTCTTTACTGCTCATCAATATAAGATCCTTTTTAGATTTTTCCCATTCCCAAAGTATTATGAACCCTTGAAAGACACTGAACTCAGATGTCAGACTCAAGTAAATTGAGAACAGACGTCTGGTTTACTTCTAGTATACTCTTTTAATTGATATATTTGTTTGGAACTTGAAACCTTTATTTAGGAAATAAAACAGTCTCAGGACCTAGGTGTCACGCCCAGATCCGTCCAATCCTCGTGTGTGCCAGTCATGGGTCCTGACTGTTGTTTGCGGTTATGTGCCAAACAGCAGTTCAGAATACCCACCCACTTTTTGGAGTCCTTGAAAGGGGTGTTAGAGAGCACTCCTCCTGGGGACTCTTGTTCTACTGGGGAACTTCAATGCCCACGTGGGCAATGAAAGTGAGACCTGGAGTGGCGTGATTGGGAGGAACACCCCCCCCGATTTGAACCCGAGTGATGTTTTGTTGTTGGACTTCCGTGCTCGTCATGGATTGTCTATAATGAACACCATGTTCAGGCATAAGGGTGTTCATATGTGCACTTGGCACCAGGACACCCTAGGCCGCAGTTCAATGATCAACTTTATAGTCGTGTCATCGGACTTGCTGCCGCATGTCTTGGACACTCGAGTGAAGAGAGGGGCGGAGCTGTCAACTGATCACTACCTGGTTGGCTCCGTTGGTAGGGGAGGAAGCCGGCCAGGCCAGGCAGGCCCAAGCGTATAGTGAGGGTCTGCTGAGAAAGTCTGGTGGAATCCGCTGTCAGGAGGAGTTTCAACTCCTACCTCCGGCAGAACTTCTCCCATGTCCCGAGGGAGGTGGGAGACATTCAGTCCGAATGGGCCAAGTTCCGCGTTTCGATTGTGGAGGCAGCTGACCGTATACCATTAAGATAAACCAACCAGGGCATGATCTATCTTTAAATCTTTTATGTTCCTGGCCCTTCGAGGTTATGGGATGGGCTGGCCAAGGTCCTCTAGAGCTCCGGGCCACCAGTGCAACAGTCAGGGGGTCGGGCATGGGCGACGGTGGACATGCAGCAGATCTTAAACAAGGTGGCTGTGGAGAGGGCTCTAGAAGTGACACCTGGATATGTGACACCTACCAGGACAGCATAGGTGAACTCTGAGAAGGCAGGTACAGAGGAGTCAGCAGGCAAGGGGAGCGTTGACGGGATCATGGGCGTGGAGTGACCAGATGTGATATGTGGAGGTGCTGATGGACATCAGGAGATATTGATTAGTCATCAGATGAGAAACACCCTGGTAAGATTGTAGGCAAAGTTGGCCTCTATGGAGCAGTAGGCAAGGTGAGACCATACTGACTAAGTAGACTGCAGTTCCAGTGGGCCCTGGACGGGCCATCAGGAAACCAGGGTCCAGCTACATTGCTGGAGAACCTGTTCCAGGAGGGATAACAGCTCGTAGAGTGTGCAGTGTGAGTCAGTTGCCAGTACAGCAATGACCAGGAGCTCTGGCAGGTCAGGATTTGTGAGGCCAGCGGTAAATATGTCTGCTAGGAATGCGGAGGTGGGGCCGCTAGCCAGGTGGGTGTGGATCCGAAGGCCGGAGGAGCTAATGAGGCAGCAGGGGATGCCAAGGAGATAACAAAGGATGCCGACGTAGCTGCAGGTGGAGAGGGAGCCAACAGCTCAGCAGGCGAGACACAACATCCCGAGCTGGTACAGGTACAAATGGAGTTCCGGTAGCCACTCCAGGACCTGGCAAAGGTGACAGAGCCCCTCCAGGGCTGAGTGTTGCCGACACGACCTCTCCTGTGAGGGGTGAGCTGTGGGAGCAGCTTCTTGCTTCAGGAAAGAAAGTATGGGTGAAGTGGCAGGATCTGGCTGTGGGACAGCAGCAGACAACACAGCGGGCTCTGACCCTAGAGTGACTGGAAGCGAGCCAGATGCTGGCTGGCTCCGAAGCTCAACTGTCCTTCTCCGGCGCTTGCGGCAAGACTAGGTATGCGCAGTGGTGACTGGCTGAGGGATGGCCGCGGGCTGAGCAGCATCGAGCTGCCGAGAACCATTGACGTTAAGCGACTTCTTGCTGGGTTGAGTGGAGACAGGCTGTGGGAAAATGGCCTCTCCTGAACCACGTGTCAAGGTGAGGTAGCCTGCTAGCCAAAGTACACACAATCAAGGTACATTAAATGCACAGTAACAAATATGTAACAATACCCTATATGGACAAAAGTACTGGGACATACCTTTTAACTACTGAATTCAGGTTTCTTTCAAACTCATTACCGCACATGTGAATTCAAGGATGTGAAATTTCTAAGCATTTAGGAGTAACAGAAATGCACATCAATATAAATTGCCCTTTTTATTCAGTGTTTTGTTAAAAGACAATGGCAAAAGTACGTGCAAAAAATGGAGGCAAGGGAAACTATTTGGTGGGTTAAACAGTGGCAGAAGCAACAAAATAAAATCGGTGGAGCGGCACAGCGTAGCGGAGGTACTTAAAAATTCAAAAAGTCGCATAGTGCCCAAAATTAAAAATGGTCAGATATGTTCTCTTGGTATGCAATTAATTTAGGTGTATTTGATAAAGTCTGTATCATGGATACGAATATAAAAAAAGAAAGAAACCACACAGAAACAATATCACTCTGGTGCTGGGTGCGGTCTGCTCTCAAAACTGAGCAGATACATGCCTATGCGTGCATGGCCTGAAACTGCCGTGAAAATGTACGTAGGGTTACACCAAGTTTGCTTTTCGTACATCTTGACGTGAGCATGGAAACGGACGTACGCAACGATTTTTGTGCGTACGCACCGTTTATACGTGAGGCCCCTGGAGACCAAAGGTGCTACAAGAGATCATCCTGTAGAGGTGATAGGATAGAATAGAAACAGCAGATAGCCTTGTGCTTCTGGGAGACCCATGTGTATGATTCTTTGATGTTCATGCTCATGTATAGTTTTTTTTTCCTCCTCACAAACCTACTTTGCTAAATAAAGACTTGGTTGCTTAATGGCCCTTCTGGCCTGTTGACCCCACCACTACAAGAGCAAAAATTCTTGTCTATGATAAGAACAGTTTTAATTAAGCTGTAACAACTACTCTTGGTCAAACACACAATTATCTCATTATCATAAAACTGAACGTGATGGTGGATAATGCAGCATGTAGATCATGGTTAGATTATGGACTGGGCCCGTGGGGCCAGTGGGGCTTCTGGCTGGAGGGAGCCTTAGGACACCAGTGGCCACGGATTGCAATAGTGCCAGCTAAATACTATGACCCTCAAACACCTGCGGAAATAAACAGGAGACCACCCAATATTTTTTTTATCAAATCTGTAATTTTTAATTTTGATTTTATCATGGATCTACTAGCAGAAGGCTACTCTTTTGCAGCAGGTTGCTTCCAGGTTTAAAATCAGTACACAAGAATAAGGTGAAGCAGGAGACACTGGGAAGGACCAGGAACCAGCCGGGTTAAGGACGGAAACAACATTCTAAGGGCAGAGATGACCATTAACTTATCCGACAGTTTCTCATGAATCATGGGAACACATGAAGTGACCTTCAAAAGGAATGGGAAACATTAAGTGCAGGTGTGAAGCGCACTGCTAGGACAGGCCGTAAAGCAAGGAAGAAACCCTTCATTAATGAAAAACAGGGAGGAATTGTACTGCATATTGCAAAAAACAATATATTATTCTTAGACACACACCCATAAATAGAGAGAAGAATTAAACAAAATTGTGCTGTGGTCATATGTATGTAAGTGTGTAACATGAGTCTGACACCAGAGAGCAAGAGTTGATCTCCAGACCCTTTGGACATACAGCACAAACTTGACATCAGGGCCCCTGGACCCATCAGTCTATACTAGTGATGGGCCGATCCACATTTTTCAGTTCCGATACGATTCCGATACACAACTGCTGATACAGATTCCGAAGAGCTCTTTTTACTTTTTGTTATACTTTATATGTTATTTTTTAAACTAGTAAATACAGGTGGAAAAAATGTATGACAAAAAAATGTATTAGGCTACTACAAACATGCAATAACGCACTGTTCCACCTCGTTTGTACGTCTTGTTTTAAGCGTTTTTAGGCATTTGCAGTTCAATATGAATATGTTCAAAGCTAGTATTACACAAGTGGCGAATGCTTAAAATTTTAACACAATTTATCTCTCATTGGCGTCAGCTCAGTTACACTTTGTTGCAATGGCAGCCCTTCTTGTATCACAAGCTGCAGCAAGTTCGTGAGACAGTCCAGGTTAGCGACTCCAAAATCATCTATTGCTTTTTTTGTCTCGCAGAGTTGCGTGCGCTTTGTTAAGTGGGATGTCCATTAAACGCTATTCCTACCTCTCAGAACTTTATTTTATAAAGATTGCAAATCCTTGTGCTACTGCATGGTTTCTGTTAAAAGCATAAAATACTCCCTGATCGTCACATCTTATATAACGCTCCTCATACTGGGAAGGGTATGCGCATGACGTCACGGCAGGCGGAAGTCACTGTAGACACACCCAAAAATTTTTGCATTAGCATTCGATCTGAATGCCACAAAAAACACAATAGGTCTGAATCGGCGCCGAATAACATCTTTACTCTATACAGCACAATTTAACCACCAGTTACGCTGTCTTTTTTTGCATGTACAGTGCAAGCTGACCACCACAAGGCCGCACAAGCCCCTCGGCATATATAGTGACATTAGTGAGTGTTGCCCACCAGGAGACTCTGCATCTATATCAAGAGATGCCCACCAGAGCCCCAGGGCCTCCTGCTCCTTGATGCACATATTGCAAACTTAAAAGAAGGGCCAAAACACGCCTTCAGTAAATTTATCCTGTGTCACATAGAAATAATGACTAACAATGCTAGCTTGGTAACTTCTCAGATAAGGTTAATCAGGTCCAGACCTGAAAAGCCACAATAACACAAGCTAGCTGAAGCATAAAACAAGTGGAGCAGAACCCAATACTGTACCTGTATGTACCCATTTCCTTACACATGACAGGGGGGGGGCTCCAGAACGCAATAGTCCAGGAGCCTCACATGACCTAGGCATGGCGCTGATCTAAATAGGTTAATATACAACCGGCTTTCGTGGACACTGTCACACATTCTACGAAACAGGGCCTCCATGGGGTTAAGAGGAGGCCGTGGGAATTAACTCCTTCCTGGATAAAACCAATTTAAGACAGTGATATCCAACTACAGTCTGATGTTTCTTTTTCAGTCCACCTTAAAAGTGTGAACAGGCAGTGGGTTGTGAAGAGAGCAGGGGAGGCCCTCACTGACACATGCCGAGTTCTTTAAGGCAGTCTGGGACCCCGTTAAAGGCACAGAAATGCATTCTAATGTTTCATTTGATTTCAGTATACTATGTTGCACGTCGTTTGACTTATACCTTTTGCCGATACAATTCCTTGTTTTTTGTATATAATCAGTTATTGTTACTCATTTAATTTTGAATGTGTGAAGCACTTTGGTCAGAGAAAGCTGCAATAGAAAGTTTACATACTAGTATGTAACTATATATGTTTGAATGTATGTATGGCTTAAACTTCTGTATTGCATAAACGACTATGAAAGATGTTTTAAAACTTACTGGAAACTGAACACATCGAGATCTCAACGTTGATGTACTTTTACATTTTTCACCAGTGAACAACTACATTCATATGGACAATTTAAAGAAAATATAATTAATAAAAAATATATAATAAAAACACTCAAATCATATATAAATCATATATTTGTTTTGTTTTTCCTATTGCACCTCAATTTTATTTTTGGACTGCAGTCAAAATTCTAAATATTCTAATTAGTCGTTGTAATGCTAAACCTCTTTCTTTCATATATATGCAACTACATGGAAAAGCACGAATGCATTACTTTTATAATATACACATTAGAGATTAAATCATAACGCCACGTTTAGTATTCATTTACAGATACATTAACATTGCGTTGGTCGCCACCGCATTTTATCTGGCAGAATACATGCAAGTTGCTCTGCACATACCTATTCTGGCGCAGTTGCCTTTCATGATAGTTCTACAAAACAATCTCTCATGCAGCGTTTTAGTCCAAGTTAACAACTCAATACAACGTAGCTCAAATCTATACGTATTGTCATAGTTCATATTTGTCTCCTTTAAGAACCAAGTATGGCGCCATACAAATCTCGCGGGTCTTGGCTATCAGCCCCTCGCGAGAACTGCGCACAGCCGACTGATTGGCTGCGAGGGGTTGAATGTAAGATGGCGCTCAGCGAGAGCTGAGCCGTGGGAAGAGCAATAACAGTAATAACTATTTTAATTATTGTTTAAGGAAGAGAGTTCCACGCAGTTAAACCACACGAACAGCAAAGTATCCATTGATGTAAAAAGCTTGAGCGCGGTGGATCCGTGCCTCAGTAGCCAAGGAAGGAGAAGCGTAGCCGGCGAGGGCGGAGTGTAGCGGCCTGGCCCAGACTGAAAGGGGTAAGGGGCTACAGGGAATGGTTCTTCCCAGAGGTTTTGCATGTTATGCCAGTATGTGTCTTACATTTTTTCATATCAATCTTTCGATCGAGTGCGAATTGTCAGCTTGGTTAGCCAAGGTGTGTGGAAAAACTGACGTGATATTATGGCGATTACCAGTAATATAGGGAGAGAGGATAAACGCTGCTCAGATCATCGTGAGCACATTTGGTCAAGACCCCCTTTCCACGAGTGAATGCCATAATAACACTGACCATTCAAAAGCATGCACTCCGGTGGCTTCAAACCATGTGACTTTGTCAGTCTTTGTGCACATTCACAGGGTTTCAGTTTTCACAAACTTGGCCAATGTGACCATTAATAATTAGTTTAATATCTAAATAATTATAGGAATTATTGATGAGGTGTTGTTGTTTGCCACGACACTAAGTAATGTCGTAATTTACTGGTTAATGGATACAGTTTCTATCCCAAACATGGGCTTTTCAGGGCAATATACATTCTCACAATTTAATTATTAAATGACATAAACCTTTGTTTAACCTCGTTTTTGTGCTCGAGAGACAGTGTGAGGACTTTTATGTACATTCGTCAACCAGCAAAAGTCTCCTCTTTTCCGTTCAGTTGGTGTCACGGGGGTTTCAGAATAGAATTCCCTTACATACTGGGCCCATGTAATCAACCTGTGCGATTGAAGTAGCAATGTTATAAAAGTAGTATCTTTCACAATAACTAATAATTAGTTGTCCGCTTGAACTTTCTGTAGTTAGTGTATGCTACTGAGATATAAATCATACAAGCAGTGATATACGGGATTTACTTTTGCTGAATCGTGAGGGCTTTGTTTCTTTTCTGACAGGATGACAAAAGACAGCCTTTCATTAATTGGTCGTGAATACACGGGGCCTAAAAGTATCACTAACGGTAGCCAAAAATAAGACGACTGGAATGTGGGATCTTTACGTCTTCATCTACAGAATGAGGCGAATTTTTATTCTTACGTTCATGATCTCGTCGCCATGGTGATTTTAGCTGTAAACGCATGTCAGTATTTCGCGTGTGTCGTGGCCCCCTTGCCCCCTCCATTGTACTGCTGTGAGTCCCCTTTTAGGTAGTGACAAAGCTCACTGCCAGATCAAGTGTTCTTTGGCAAAACATACACGTGTGTTGGGTAGTGCAACATTTAAGTATGATCAGAATAACTCAATAAATATAAACTGTTCAGCTGCTGTAACTTCCAATCCAGTGTAACACAAAGGGCCATTGATTTATTGATAAATTATTAATAAATTAATTAAATAAATTTAACACTCATAGTAGTTTGATTACATGCATTAGGCATGCATTGAAAATCATTACATACGCGTGTGCTGTTCACATGGGACCCGGAATTGGTAACGGAGCACCCAAAGTAATCTTAAATTGACAATTGTTGAATTGACTGTGTGGTCATGGCCGGGAGGTTGTGTACAGTTTTGTATCCTAATTTATATAAACATTTCTTCCACACCAAATTCGCGTACAACAAAGGGTAAAATTACTGAGAGATTAGTAGTATTTGTTCAGTTATCTTACGATCCCGACTGCGATCCGAGCTGAAGCAGCATAAGATGTGGTGGGCGCTGTGCTCCCGGTGTCACCAGGCTTGCCGGAACGGGTATCATACTCAGGAAAGTCTGAGGATTGACTCGGCTAGGCGAGGCCTTGTCCAGTAGGTTTGCAGGCCATTTTTTGTTTGTTAGTGTTAAATTCCCCACCTACCGAGCTGTCGTTCGCAGAAATGACACCGGATCTCCTTGATTTTTATAAACCTGAACATAACTGAGGTACAGATTACGTCCGATCTCTGCCGAATCTTATAACGACATCAAGCAAGATTACCGTTTTGTTATTGACTGCTAAGTATGCTCTCATGCGAAATGCGTATTATTTATGTATTGTAAAAAACTGAGGAAACTGACGTGTGATAGTACATATGCCCGACGCACAAGGCGGCATGCAGCTGGGAGTAAGTTGGGGTTTTGCAAGGTTTATTTCGAAAGCCTTATTTTGGCGGAACAACTCGCACAGCAGATATTTAAGGTAGCGTGGGAAGATGCAGGCAAATAGGATGAATGTCGATCTTATACACGCTGTATACTGATAAATACATCTTTTTTTTTCTTATCCAGTTGAGGAAGATAATGATTTTTTGAGTTAGGGTTGTATGTAGAGAGAGAGACTACTTGACTTTAAAATTCAAATCTAATAATTCCGGGAATTAGATTGTGTTCATTTTGACATTTTTGTATCTTCATGTTACCAATATTTTTTTTATCTTTGAAACAAACTTTTCAACGTTAAGAGTGCACCCCGACTTTGTCGGACACTCTTTGAGTAGTTTTATCCCGGTTTTAAGAAATTACTCGAAACAGTAATTTTACTTCATACGTCAATGTGGGACCACATGTATGAAGTATAAGATAAAGACATTTACAGTGGTATATTGAGTGCCTGCATTTTTCTTATTTTTAATGTATTGTTGGCCTTTGAAGAACAATCGGGATGTCATATTGCAGTAATTTCACCCAGCATTTTATACCCAGTGCAGTTACCTGGCTCAGGGGACCCTGGTTGTATATAATTTCTGTATAAATCCCTTCTTCAGGTCCGACAGTGGGAGGCGTGCAGTGACATGAACGACTCGCTGGAGAACGCAGTCCCTTTCGAAGAGTACGTGCGTCAGAAAGTACGGACGGTCCCACAGCATCGCATGAAGAGCTTCCTGGAGTCGTTGGCCGCCAAGGGCCCCGAAGCTTTGCAAGACTTCCAGCAAGGTGGCACCACTGTGGTCTATCAGCAGGGAGCAAACTGTGTCTATGCGGACAGCTCGGAGGTGGCGGGCTCCCTGCTGGAACTGGCCTGTCCGGTACGAATGCCTGTACAATGGGACTGCTATACCGGGCTCTGAAAATTTGTGTTGCATTCAGTGATTATTAATGTGGTAGCATTAACCATTGCAGCTTTTAGATTCTGCATTTGTTGTAACCCTGTTATGAATGCTGCCACTTTGTTTGTACAAGATGCATAGGAATTACTTGGTTTTCACATATCCCCTTTCGCCATGAGTGTGTGTGTTGTGGTTAGAGCATAGGGCCATCTGCCAGCTCTGGAGGCCAGCATGCTGTAAGGTTGCCCGCTTTTGTCACAGCAAAAAGAGGATGTGTTTGTGCTTCTGAGCCAAGTACATCTTTTCAATACTTCGAAAATTATAATCTGCTGTAAGTTATAGGATCCTGTCCCAGTTCCATTAGTCGACTATTCAAATATGATGTGGACTTTCTCACGTGCAGAATGCGTCTCATGCGGTCGCACGCTACCGTAGGGCTAAGGTAATTTTTCACTCCTGCGCAGGTGCAGTTGCAGGTTCAGCAGTTGCCGCAGCACCAGCAGCAGGTGGCGCCCACGCAGCTGTCCCCGCAGCTGACGGCCGCGGTGCACCAGGCTTCTGAGCAGCAGATCCAAGTGCAGGTCAGTGTAGACGAGGCGGGGGGGGGCGACTGGGGTCTTCAGTCACCAGATATTCTGCTGATGTTCATGCGCAGGTGCAGATCCAGGGCCATCATTCGGTGGAGCAGGTGCTGCAGATCCCCAGCACCACCCAGCAGCACTTGTCGGGCTCTCAGCTGCACCTTGTGCAGGGGGAGATATCTGAAGAACACTTACAGCAGCAGCAGGTAAGTTGGACCTTCATCGGTTTACCTGTGTATGTTTCCATATCCTAATGCGCCATAGACCCATGTGTTTTTACACACTCCATACACGTGATCTTATGGTGCGTTCCATTATCTCTCCGAAGTCGTAAATTCCAAGGTGCGTGACATGACGTCCGACAATCTCCTACACATCTCGGAACAAACATGGCTGCCCCCATGAACACGCTGTCGTGTGTAATTGCTTTATATTTTAGCAGATTTGGAGTGAGATTCTTCTTTCTGAGAGACAAGCGAACAAGAAACACAGAAAACTAGTCAAACCATGTTAAAAGCTTTATAATATTTTAGTAGATCCATAGCAATATTCGTTTTTCAAGAGGCAGACAAACTACAAACAAACAAAATACACCAACAAGTCTGGTAAAATATTGCGTGCTAGGATACTATTTACGGTCATGATGTGGTATTCTCTAAATCGACCACATGCAATTACATTTATAACTATTAATACATTTAATAAAATAAACATTTTAAATATTTATAAAATTGAATTTCTGTTGACTGTGTAAGCCATCATGTTGAAATAACGTCATAGGGGAATCTCAAACAGCAAGATGTCACTTCTGACCGGAAGTGACGTTTTTCATGAAGTTTTTATCCAAGTTCCGAGTCGGAGAGAGATAATCGAATGCAGGATTAGCCGGTCAAAGAGCATATCGATACTTGCTGGTCTGTCCAGGCTGGAGGTATGTTGAGTTCTCCATCCTGCCGGTGGGTTTAGTCACGAATGATCTGCCTTTGTTCAGATCCAGGCAGAGCTGGTAGCAGCAGTTGCCGATGGGGGACAGCAGATTCAGATCCAGACAGTGGGGGTGGCATCACCCCAGCACGTGGCGCAGGGCTCCCCGCAGGAGGGTGAGCGCAGAGCAGGGCCCGTGGGGGGGGTCCTTCAACCGGCAAAGAAGCGCAAGGTTGATGTGCCCATCGCTGTGTCGTACACACTCCCCGGACAGCAGCTGGCAACTGTCCTAACCATCCCCCAGGCCCCCCCTGGTCAGGGACAGGTGCAGGGGCAGAGCTACCTGTCTCTGCGGCCCGACCTGCTCACGGTGGACAGCTCGCACCTCTACAGCACAACTGGCACCATCACCAGCTCTACGGGCGAGACCTGGACAATTCCTGTGTACTCCGCCCAGCAAGGCGTGACCCACGTCGCGATCTCACCCGAGGCCGTGACCAGCGATGGCATTGATAAGGACAAGGCTGTCGCCTCAATGGCTCCCCCGGTGGCCACGGCCGAGGAGGCGGTCCAGACGCTGGCCAGCGCCCTCTTCCCAGCCCAGTTTGTCAATGGGAACATTCACATCCCGGTGGCCGTCCAGTACCCTGCCGGTGCGCAGCCCGTCCAGATTTGGGATCCACAGCACCATGTGGTTCACACCTCAGGGGGCACGGACCAGGATCTGCAGGTGAGGGCCGTTCTCTGCTTGGCCTGCGATATGTTTCTGACATTTAAGAGGTTTAATCTTGCAATATAAAGCATGAAAATAATGCCATCACCATACCATTGAGTGTGATGCTACAGGTGTGGTCTTATGAGGGTTAATCTGTTAATGGTGCTTTGGCCCCGCCCAGAGTCAGACTGTGCAGGTCACAGAGGTGGATGCCGTTCAGCAGCCCTCTGCGGAGCTGCTGCTGCCCATGATGCTGAAGCCCGACGAGGGCCTGGACGTGTGGCGCATCTGGGCGCAGAGCAAAAACACGGAGCTGGAGAAGGATAACCAGACCAGGCTGGCCCCCATTGGCCGTGAGTTACCGTGGCAATAGGGAAAGGGCTGAGGTGGGGCCTGGAATCATGTGACTGACTTAGTTTAAAGGGCCCAACGTGCATGGTTTATAAATGCGTTTCTCTGTGGGGTTCCTGTATGCGCAGGCCGCCAGCCTCTGCGCTTCCAAGAGGACCTGGTATCGTGTGCCGTGGCCGAACTGAACATGGGTCTGTCCCTGATGATCCATGAGGCTCGTGGTCTGGAGGGAGAGTCCTTCGAACCGGACATGCTCTACTACATCTTTCTCTGTATACAGAAGGTATGAACAAACATGTAGCTCTGGGTCTGGAAGGCTACAGGTTCAAATCCCAATTCAAAGCCAGGAGAATATTCAATGTTTCCCCTACCATTATATTAGGGGGGCACCCCCCCCCCCTTGAAGGTCAAGTTAATTTTATTAAATTTTATCCTCTATATAGCGCCAGATCACAACGGAATTAATTTAAGGTTACCTTTCCTATAGAACAGGTCAATACATTGTCCTTCTATTAAACTAACTAAATAGCCTTATGCTATTTACGCAACGGCTTGTCGTTTTTGTCTTTACACGGTCACGCGTTTACAGTTCTCCTCTGCTCTCTGTATCGCGCATGGCGGAGTTCCGCCCCGATGCGCGTGCACAGACAGGTGAGCCACACTCCCCCTCCCAGCAGACAGAGAAGCGCGCGTTGGAAAATGCGTCACGTCAACCACCTGAAAAGCAAAAAAATATCCGCTCCCATGGCAGCACTCACTTCCCTACGAGTAGCAGAAACGTTCTGATGTTTAGTTCATTTGTCATATTAACTGCTGTCATTAAAAGTAACACATGAACATCATGAATTCTGACGGTGTCCGTCTGCCCCCCGCCCCCCAAGATTTAAACCGAGGGGAAACACTGGTATTCATATGACCGTTGGGCCCTTGACCTTAGGTACTTTGAGGATGCTGCTTGACTCCTCACCATCCTCTATATCTAATTGCAGTACCTATTTGAAAATGGCCGCGTAGACGACATCTTCTCAGACCAGTATTACCTACGCTTTTCCCAGTGCCTGCACCGGGTCCTGGATGGCTGGAAACCTCACGTCCATCCACTGGGTGAGCAGGCAGTGCAACATAGGCAGGCTCAGTGAAGACTGCGGCCAGGAAAAGTCCTACCTGGTCTTCAGGTGCTAATGGGCCTCTGTCTTCCATTCCAGGTTATGTCATCCCTAGTCATGTGACCGAGGAGATGCTGTGGGAGTGCAAGCAACTGGGGGCCCACTCTCCCAACACACTGCTGAGCACGCTCATGTTCTTCAATACCAAGTGAGTGCTTGTGTACCTCGGTGTAGCTTGCTCGCTGGTGCCACCTAGTGTGTGTGGGACACTGACTGCTATGAACCCACACAGGTACTTCCAGCTGAGGACGGTGGAACAGCACATGAAAGTAGCCTTTTCCAAAGTGCTACGGCACACCAAGAAGAACCCCTCCAACCCCAAGGACAAGAGCACCACCATCCGCTATCTGAAGGGGGTGGGGCTACACCAAGTGGGCCAGAAAGGTGAGTGAAGGCTTGTCACTGACCATTATGCCCCCTGCTGGTGAAAATCCTGTGTCATCTCCATGATCATATGACCCTCTCTGCCAGTGACAGATGACATGTATGAAGAGCAGGCGGAAGACCCGGAGAACCCTCTGCGATGTCCCATCAAGCTCTATGACTTCTACCTCTTCAAGTGGTAAGTGGGTAGTGTTGCATCTACATACTGCCTTTTAGCATCAGTACTCTGTAACAGGGGTCTCCAACTCCGGTCCTGTAGAGCTACCGTCCAGGTTTTCTATCATACCCGGCTTCTGATGAGCCACATTTGGTCTCAGGTAAATACCAGGAACAGGTGTGTCTCATCAGAAGCCAGGTAGGATAGAAAACCTACTGGATAGTAGCTCTCCAGGACCGGAGTTGGAGACCCCTGCTCTGTAATATTGAAACTTAGGGGAGTGTCTGTATATGCTTTTCAGGCTTTATTGATCTTTGTATTATAAGTTTCATATACTTTCATCAATTCACAGACAATAAACGGGCAATTCAAAATCAAAAAAGCTCAATGCAAAAGGGGGTCAGAGTAAATTTTTGCTACTCACAAATATATAGCAAAAATCCTGCAGGCATGGTGTAATTCGATAACCTTTTGGTCAATCCCTTCTCCGAATAGCAGAAGATGAATGAATTTACTCAAAGTCTGTAGCAGATACTTTTATCCTGGGTCCGAACATGGACGCAGTATTATTCATTTAAGCTGACAAAATGTTTCCAGCTGTACTTTGTATTACACTTATGATGATTTCGACAAACACGTGGCGTGTCCTTGAAAAGCCGCAATAACATGCATGCCTTCCCCAGTCCACTGAGCGCCAAAGGAAGGAACGACACTTTCTACCTGATGCCAGAACCAGTCGTCGCCCCAAACAGCCCCATCTGGTACTCCACCCAGCCGGTCACACGCGATCAGCTGGAGCACATGCTCACACGCATCCTCGCCGTGCGGGAAATCCAGGAAGCCATTGCTATGGCAACGGACAGCGTACAATAAGGAGCCAGTTTGGAATCCGGCTGCCCGACGGGAGGTGGGTAGGGGGGTTGACTGGGCTCACCTTCGGCTTCCTGACCAGTCCTCTGCCTCCCTACCTCCTACCCCTCCCCCCACTGGACTCGGGCAGCCATCATACTGCCCTCCCCATCTCTGCCTGCTCATCGGCTCCTATACAGAAAGCGTACAGATCTGGAGATGTCCGTCTGACAGCTGGAAAATATGCACCCCCCCTCACCCTTTCTCCAAAACATTTGCCATCAGTGGGAGAGACCCCCCCCCCCCCCAGACATATAAGGTTCTATGCTGACACCATGGTAACAGATGTTCTGGACAGCAAATGACAGTGACTTTATCTCCCATTCCTATACCTAAATAGTAAAGTCCCGTCAAACTTAACTCCATAGACATGGAAGCCCAGGGGACTAAGTACTGCACTGTAACATAATTCACTTGTATAATATATATATATATACATATATGCGTGTGTATATATATATACATGTATGTATGTAGAGAGAGAAATTATGTTCTGGGTTAATTCATTTATGGCCTCCTTGTCATATGAGTATTACAGTTATGCTTATGAATGGATGAGGAAGCCTGTGTTTTCAAACATGCCTTTTGTACAGTGATGTCCATTTGGGGTGTGTGGTCCCCCTCCCCTCCCCCAGTGCTGGGGCTTTCCTGCACCCTTGTGCCAGCGGCAGGGAGATGCCATAGTAGGTGAACTGCTGTGCAATGTGAAAAGAACAACATGATTGCATGAATGGGGCTTTTATAGGGATTTTCACCAGACAATAGAGGTATGCACTCCTGTCCTGAGGAGGGATGCCTTTTAGGAACAGTTTTATTTTTAAATAGCCTGTCTATGAAGTGCGCTTTGTGAATGAATTCAGGAAATCAAATTATATGAAATCACACAACTTTAAGTAATTCTTATTTTGCCCTTATTTGACACAATATTGCAAATTAAACATCTGAACAAAAGCAAAGGAAATTGGTCTAAGGATGCACTTCTGAAACAAAACCCTATACATTACTATACCTGCTGTAGAATGACATGTTACTGCTATACTTTCACATAGTTCTTGGAGCACATGATGTCAATTCAGAGGAGTTGTGTGGCTTTCTGTCTTTTACTCAAAGCCCAGGGGCTTCTGACCGTGTTAATAAGCCTCCGTGGTTCATGAACTGTGTTCGGTGACTTCATTGCACCTTCCTGATGTAAATGCATTTATAATGGGGCAAGGCATAGTGAAGCATAGGGGATTTGTTTCGTGTGCAGTAGTAAACCCCTACCTCACCACACATTCAAAATTCAATTTTAATATACGACTTCTGTAAGAGTGCTTTTACTTATATTGGAATGTGATGTTACTTTTGCCATGGTAAGGTTCACACTTTTATATGAAGTCTTCAAAAAGCCCCAAAATATTAGTATTGAACCAGGTAGTCAATTCAATGTCCAACGCGCAATTTAACTTTTTACTTTTTCCTTGCTTGGTAAGTATTGTGAGGGCTGGTTAATCCTTCAGTGACATGGCCTAGGGTGCCATTTTCTGAGGGGGTGCAGACTTGGCAAATTGCTGGCTGGCATCGGCAGTGAAGCTTGCCATGGGTCCCATTTTTGGCTTTAACAGGTACTAGGTATCCCCTAAAGGATGTGTTAAGATATCCAGGGTTCAACCCTGGTTCTTGACCTTAACATTAAAACTTCCCAAGTCTTGTGATGCCTCTGAATGCATTCCTCCAATTTGTGGTCAGTTTACAGGCACTTAAAAACTTCCAAATGGATAGTGAGAGTTTAAAGGACTGTTATCCCTTCTCGGTTTTTCCCCACATCACTGCCTCACTTTTAGACAAAAAGCATCTGCCGAATAAATGTAAATTTGTTACTGCAACAGTGGATGTGCCCTGCTTTCAGTGATTATTGCAATTTCAGCTAAAAACTAATTCTGACTTTCATTTTTCAGCAAATACGAGACATCTGAAATTATCACGTCAGCAAAGGCGTTTACAATCGGTTCCTACCTTTTCTTTGTGTTTAAACTGCTCAAAGACTAGATGGTAGAAATGTAAAAATCCACCTAACAAGCCAGGTAACATGGGTCTCTGCTTGCTTTCAAACGTTGTGTACTGTATGATTTTCTTTATTTGGTTTTGGTTCCTTTCACTTTCCATGGACAAATACAATGTGCATAGTTTTAAAATTGCTTTATTATAAAACTGCAATCACACAAATTGCCAAATGCTTTCGTTTGTTCAAAAACCAACCTAATCAAATGCCAAATCAATTAATTCTGAAACTTCTTGCTTATTAACCAACCATTGATCTTTTCCTTCCTCTTAGTCTAACTTCATCCAGCTTACTGATGACAGTGGATGACTTCTTTGAAAAGGCAACATAACTCTCGAGCAAAATCTGAAACAAAGTCTCTGTGTTTGGGTGGGTACTAAGGAATGCCTTCTCCAGCACATACAAGTCAACTCCTTTGTCCTCTGGCAAAGAAGAAATGTAGCTCAGTCCAAAGTCAATTAGCCACAATTCTGGTTCTCTGTCCTCAAATCCTTTCCTCAAAAGCATGTTAGATGTAGTCAAATCTCCATGGATCACATCTTCATCGTGCATCTTTGCGAGGGTCTGGCCCATCTTTTCGGCCAGTAGCTTAAGGCCTTCATTGCCTGCTTCAGACAACTGGGTGGAATTTATGTGATCTCTGACTGCAACTGATCCCACAATTTCTTCAAGAAAAATGCAGTGGGATACATAATCAACGAAATAGACAACAGGTGTCAAAATCCCTGGGGGAGAAAAATACAAATCGTGAAAACAGAATCCTGCCGTTCTCCGCATCACAGTTCAATAAGCTCGCCCAGAAAAGCCGCAATTCCCCTTTGGCCTTAATGCATGACTCTCACACACTTATCGTTTTAACTACTTGCTCCATGAGTTGCAGCGTCTTATTTTTGAAAGATGGTGACCAATTTATTTAAATGCTCCCTATGGCTTCAAAGTAGGCCTACAGGCTCCTAGCCAGAAGAAATTTGTTTTAAGTTTTTAGCTCGGATTAGTGTGATGGAAGGAGGCACGCTTTTATCAGTAAAAAAATATCTATTTATGCTTGCAAGATTCAACTTATTATTGGGAAGTATTAACATATAACTACATAGTTTCTTTATATTCAACAGAGAGCAGTTACAAACGTTTAGCTAACGTGGGTATGATCCGTGTGCATCCAGGATTTTGACACTTAACATTTATTTTCCTGTTCTGGGTGCTTTATCTTCTAACACTGATATAATATGATGGGGAACTTGGAAATTTTTGCCTATTAGCATAAGTCATTAAGGCAGTCAGTGATACTTTTTTTGCAATAATCAACCACAATTTAATCTGTGTAAGACTGTTCTGCGTGGACCCTTCTAACATAAAGTCACAGCTCACTGTGGCCGCAAACGCTCACCTGCTTTTCTGCAGCGAAGTAGGGAGCGCACCTCCTGCACGCTCCTGCGGTGCGTCAGCTTCTCGTCTAGAGCTGGGTGACGGTACGACTTCGAGAATCTTTCCTTCACTATTACCGCTTTCCCTAAAAACTGTCCGCGGTAAACACGAGCTTCAGCGCCCTGCTTCAGCAGCGATAAGCCGCTAAGATACGACAAAACGGCACTACCATCCCCCTTAGTAGACATGTTTTCTTGTAGACTGCTGTCAAAAATTCTGCAGCATCTGTAAGTGTAAAACAGACGCACTCCCCCTTGCGGATAGGAGTCGGAAAAGTTTTTTTAATACATATTTTCGTAGAACCCGACTTTCGATTTGCTGCCACCTGCTGTTGTGGAGGTGCGGGTCGATAATTTATTAACTTTATTTTTTTCAAGACCGTTAATTAAATCTAGTAACAGACCCGTACTGTGTTATTGCTCGGTGCATTTTTTTTTTATTAAACCAATTAATTCGAATATTAAACATAGCAGCGGCAACATAACGACAACGAATATGAGCAGTAGAATGTGCATAATTTATATAAGTTATTTGTAGTGTTCATAAAAGTTATCGCGATTATATGTGCGTACATTGAATCACTCTTTAACTTCTCGATTTGGAGCTAAATGCCTGCCTATTGTCTCACAGTGCAAACATCTGCCTGCTGGTTCGTTCTGGAGTTGACAGCGGTCAGTTTGCCACGTAGTATTGACTTCCTGATGGAAGATGAAAGCCGCAACCAGGACTGGAGCTTGAGGGGTCGGCGGCGCGCGGCTGCGTGCCCAAGTATCAACTTCGTCTGCAACTCACCTTCCGAAGCACTGTGCATTTTTATTGAGAGTTTAACAGCACCATCCGTCTAAAGATTAGTGTAAATATCCGAGGAAAGCGTGAACATTCATCATAAGGCAAGCACGGTGAGGATGAGAATTGCATTTTTAAAACAAAGTTTTGTGAAGGAAACTGTTTCCCTAAGGTTAGTAGACCACATCAGTTTTATGCTCCCATTTTTTGTTTCCATCTCGTGTTTATGGTGATTTACAATACTGAGATGAGTCGTTGAAGTGACTTGTTAAAAATTCAAGAAGCATGAAAAGTTATACATTTGTGTTTCACACATCGTTAACGTTGTACTATCAGCATTATTCTATAGTGTTTTTTTCGTCATAACACCGGTTTAGAGTCCCTGACTTTTAAGAAGAGTGCAGCAAAAGAAAAAGACATCCCTGCCGTAGAATGCCTGTCACTAAATGACTGATTGGTCGCTGATCTGAAACGAGTTGAGCTACTTTGTCGAGTTAGGCTACCGTAGTGCTAATCGATAGCCCTAACCCTTACCATAATCCACCCCCCCCCCCCCCCAAAAAAAAAAAAACCCTAAAAGCTCAACTCGTCAGAAGACCGGCATGCACTCTACAGCAGGGATGCCCCTTTTTACTGGTATGATAGATAACACTGGTAAAGGCAAATTAGAAGACTTTTAGTTATTGTACATAGAGTTTATGAAACCCCTTTGCTTACGATGGGTTTCTGTTACATTTTCGTTAGAATACAGAAGAAGAATGTATTTTATCATTATTTATTCGGGACATTTACTCCGTTAAATAAAAACATTTAATCTTGGCAGTAATTTCAGTAGACACACTGTGCGTTGTTGTGTTTTTTTATTTTTGCAAAAATGGAATTTCACTTCTTTGTTTCGGTTGGTCGGTTACCTTTTCATCTAAGCAGCCTTAAGTGGATGTGCCTAATTATATCAGCAGAACAAGCAGGAGTTGTTATGGTTACAGTCTCGTTTGCCTCGCTCCTAGACACTGCTATGAATTGTGATATGTGTCCAGTTAGTTATTTTTCTCTGCTTTTCTGCATCATTACTTTAAATTCATTGCTTTATTTTTCAGGGCATTTCATAGGAATCATGATTCTTGTTAGGACTTGTCTTTAAATGTTACTTTTGGGTCTGGAACAAGCCTTAAACACGAATGCATATAAAATGGGTAAGTACCTTTCCTTGAATATTACATTTAACTTAATTTTAAAGCAAATTTATTTCCCAGTTTGTTTAAATACAACTATGGAACATTCATACCTTTGAATTTAACTATTTCAAATGTCTTGCACATTATTCGATTGGCTTATGTAATTTGTTTGCAAATAAATTTGGATTTTTAAAGAAACAAAATATTAGTACATTTATTTACATTTCGGAGATAAGGAAAATAAAGAGTGAGCAACATCCAATTAGCGTCTATATTAACGTTAGTATGGAAGACTCAGTTGACTGCATTAGTTGCATTTGGTTTGGTTTTAAATGCATAGCTTTCTAAAAATGTGTCCTGATAAAGATCTCCTGAGGTTGCAGAACATAACAATGAGTTGTTTTATCGTTTCTATAAATATGTGAGACTATAAAAATTTTAATCCTAATTTTATAAAAGTTAAATTGAATAAAATGAAATCAACATTTGTAATTATCTGAATGCATTACTGCATGCAGTATTGTAGAAAATATCTTTGAGTTACTATTAAAAATGAATTTATTTACATTTAGGTCGCTCTGTTCTGATCTTCACCTCCGTGGTATCTGCGCTTGGCGGCTTTGTATTTGGGTATGAGCTGGGAATTATCTCTGGAGCCCTTCTTCAACTTCAGACACAGTTCCACCTCAACTGTTTCCAGCAGGAGGCGGTAGTGAGCTCTCTTCTTATCGGGGCACTTCTGGCCTCTGTGATCGGGGGGGTCTTGATCGACCGGCATAGCCGGAGGAACCCCATAACGCTCAGCAACCTGCTCATCCTGGGCGGGAGCGTCGTCCTGGTCGCCAGTCGCTCTGTCTCCGCCCTGGTGGTGGGCAGAATCACCGTGGGCTTTGCTATATCCTTATCCTCCATGTCCTGCTGCATTTTTGTGTCTGAGATGGTGAATCCGGAGCGCAGGGGCCTCTTAGTCAGCCTCTATGAAGCTGGCATTACGGTTGGCATCCTGGTTGCCTATGCCATGAACTACATGTTATCCAGCGTTCCGGAAGGATGGAAATACATGTTCGGTTTTCCCATCGCTCCATCACTGGTTCAGTTCATCTCTATTTGGTTCCTCCCATCCGACCCTGGAATGCCTTCGGAAGAGACCTCAGAGGCCCAGGCTCAGACTGGGCTTATACAGCTGACCAGTTCTGAGGAGACTGAGGCTGACGGGAATAACACAGACTGTCCGGACAAACGACAAAATGCACTCGTGGCTCTGTTTCAGAGTAAAGACAACATGCGGATGAGGACGTTCATTGGTCTGGGCCTTGTGCTTTTCCAGCAGTTCACTGGCCAGCCCAATGTGCTCTTCTATGCCTCCACAATCTTTCATTCGGTGGGATTTCAGTCGGGTGCCTCCGCTGTGCTGGCTTCAGTGGGGGTGGGCGTCACCAAGGTCATTGCTACCCTGTTGTCCATGATCTATGCCGACAGAGCAGGCCGGAGAGTGCTGCTGATTGGAGGGTGCACCGTCATGACGGTCTCTCTGATCCTCATTGGTCTTCTTAGCAACCAAACGCTACACAATGAGAAGGGGAGGTACTGTGACACCAACAGGTCCCAAAACAGAAGCTCCCAGTTACAGGACCCCACAGGTGGGAGCTTAACACCTCTCCCACCGGTTACTCTGAACCGGACCCTCGAAAGTTACGAGGATGTGAAGGCTGCGGAAGATGATGGTTTGTGGCATTTGGATGATTCTAGTTTCAAAGGTTTGCATTTGAACCCAGCAGCACGCGGCTCTGCTTCATCCCCAGTACGAGACAGGACCACAGATCGGGGAGTCATGAACTGGATCATCTTAACCAGCATGATGGCTTACGTCAGTGCCTATTCAATAGGATTTGGGCCGAGTAAGTTGGCGCGACTTTTTACTGGCTGTATTATGTGTGTCCCTGTGTTTATAAAGGGACTCCAGTATACTCCCACAGAGCAGAAAGGTTTAGATAAGTGATTTGGTGTCCCAGAATCCCACAGGATGTATTTATGTGTCCTCTAATGGACTAGCATCCCATCCATGGTGTCCCCCAGCCTTGTGCCCTCTGCTGCCTGGGATAGGCCTCGGGCTCATCCCCTGGTAGCCTGGTACTGGATAGGTGACTGGAAGATGGATGGATGGTGGTGTTAGAATTTAACTTGAATGTGACACCTAAAATTACCACAGTTTAGTGAATATATCTGTTACATTTAGCTTTTACTTTATAAAAATTTTACCTAGCATTTCATCCAGTAATATAAACCTGTAAACCAGGTAGTTGTAATATATTAATGATTGACATTATAATTTAATTTAATACCATTGGAAACTTTAAGTTTTATTTGTTTATAAATGTTGTAATTGATGCTTGAATTTCATGCTTTTTAAAATTTTCAGTTAGGATTATTTTTTTTCAGTATATAGTTCATTTCTGAAGTTCTGGGTAGTAAACGGTACCAGATCTGACCTTATTTGTTCTGTTGTACAGTGACTTGGCTTGTACTCAGCGAGATATTCCCTGTTTGGCTGAGGGGAAGAGCTTTTGCCTTGGCAAGCTGCTTTAACTGGGCTGCTAACCTGATTGTTACTTTCACCTTCTTAAGCCTGATCGGTGAGTATATGGTTTGTTCATGAGAATCATTTGCTGATTTTTGAGCTTCTGATATATAGCCTTACATTAAAAAAAAAAAAAAGTTTGCTTGTTGAATTTTGCTGCTTTTTGCTTAAATCATAAATGGTAAATTGGTATATCCAGACTATATACTGCTTATATACAAGGTTGTATTGCTCGTTTTGCTAATACAAGGTTTACCATTGTGCAGAAATACTCAGGACGTTGTACATTTTATGCTGGCAGAAAGCATGATGTTGATATCATCATGACATTAATAACTGACACCAAACAAGGTCCCACTTTTTGGAAAGTCAGTTATTTCCCAGTGATACTGGAAGTATGGTATCACAAAACATTTTCAACCCAAACATATTTCTTAAACACCAAACACTTCCAGAAACTGATGCACTGATAATGTCCATTTTTTGCAGATATTGTAGGTCTGTCCTGGACTTTCCTTCTCTATGGCATGATTGGAGTAGTTGCTGTTGTGTTCATTTACATCATGTTACCTGAGACCAAAGGAAAATCCCTAAAAGAAATCGACAAGGAGCTGTCCAGGAACAGGTGAAGTGTGAGCTCGGCACACAATGGGTCTTACAGTACTTCACATCTGCTAAGCCAACATTTCTATGTAGTCACACATAGTGATATTTTTTCTGTGTAAAATAGAGAATTATAATTGGGGGATTTTCACAATTTACCAGTTCTATGGCTTTCAGTTTATGGACCATATTTGAAAGGAATGAATGATTTATTTGATTGCAGACCATCAGTCTACAAACTACAAGGAGTTAGACATCAGTTGTCTTTGCCAAAATATATAATACCTTTTTTAAATGATATAGTACAAACAACTTAATTTTTGGGGAGCTATTTTAAAAGACTTTTTCATTATAAACCTGTTTGCAAGGCAGTAAGTAGTCTGTATAGGAAATCTACACACAGGCATATTGACAGCAAAATTGTACATTTAGTTAGGTAAATACATTTTTTTTTTAAACTTGCATAGAACATGCAAACATGTTCGATGAACAGAATGTTGTACAGTTTTTGATTCTTTTCAGGTTTCACAATGGGAGAGAATGCTGTAATGTGATGAAAATAAAAGTTTCGTCAATGGGCTATGAAAGAGTGACTACAGCCAGCATGTCTGTGTTGTACGTAACAGTTCCATAAACCGACCCTGGTTAATGGTAAGGATTAAATTACCGTGGGGGGGGGGGGAAGTATTTCAGCCTTAGAGCAGGTAATCTTACCATCCAATCCCCTTCCGGTTCTGTTTTAGGTCCTGCTGCATGGCATCTTCTCATGGTGGGAACTGCAAAGCAAACGTCTGTGAATAGCAGGGATTTGTGACTATGGGTTCATGTGAGAATCCTCATGCTTATTTAAATACGTTTTGTACGAAGCATCTTCCATATTTTGCGAAAAAGTTATTTTTTCCAATTCACAGTTTTATTGATAAATGAGGGAACTTCTTAATGTTAAAAGAAATCTGTTCTTGGGGATGCAAATAAAGTATTAAAGGGAGCCTTTGAAAAATACAAATATAATTTTTAAAAGTGCTATAGAACGAAAATTTGACTTTCTCCTTATTCAACTATGTTGAGGTAGTTTTGGTACATGGAACGAACATACTGCTGAATCGATGCTAAATTTCCTTTACGACTGAGGTACAGCTCTCTTGTTCAGTAGCCTATCTGAGTCTCTCTCGTTCACTGATTCACTTACTAACTTGTTCACTCCCTCAGATCTCTCCTTCAGAACTAAACCAGGGACTCGCATTCATTCGTTCACTGTAGGCATCCAGCCCCAGGTTCAGTTTACAGCCAATCAAATGCTCACTTACAGGACACCTTTACATGCCTCACTGGATCTTACTGGCCAAACTCAAGTAGGGAAGCCACATTTACATTATTTTTGTGAGAACAAGCAGAATGACAAAAAGGACAAATTTTGCCAGGGACGTGAACATGAGTGATTGGTTACTGTAAGGGACTCTTTCCCTGTGAACACATTGTTTGTGAACATTACACCATTAAAATATAGATTTTCTGTTTTGACGGGCATATGTGCACAGTTTTCTTAAGTACACCTGGACAGGGAAGATACATAGACAGTCCAGCTACAATGCGTGATGCCACACCACAAATCTGTTCTAACGTGATTGATATTCTAGTACCCAAATCCTTGCAAATACCAATAGCAGCACACTATATCTGATAAAAGTTGACTAGTATGCAAACTAGTGTTTTAGTTGGCAAGTTCGGCACACTCAGTTGAAACTGTTACTAGGCAATTTTCATGAGACTCATAGGAGATGTTTGATATTGTATTGTATTACTTCTTTTTAAAATGTATATACAGTGGTACCTCCGTTCTCAAACTCATTATAACTCGAATTTCTTTAAAGTTGAACCAACCGGTTTGGAAAAAAATACCTAGTACTCGATCTGAATCTCAGAAGTCAAACCGGGAACGCCGACCTATGATAACTTGTATGTGCGGGGAAATGAATCACGCGGCACGTCTCTCAGCGGAAACAAAGGGTAAGGCTTCAGTCTCAGTCTCGCATTCGCTGTGATAGCATTGTGCATGTTTACACTAGCTGAACACTATATTTAGACAATAAAAATACATTTAGACAATGATAAACAGTAACAGTAATTATTATTATATAATAAAATACATTTTAAAATAAAGATT
>JAABNY020000129.1:10407355-10420397 GCA_015164015.2 Brevimyrus niger
TAAGGCAGTTCTGAAGGCGAAAGGGGGTCGAACACCGTATTAGTATGGTGTTCCTAATAATCCTTTAGGTGAGTGTATATGTATATATCGTGTGTGCACATATTTTATTCTCATTTTCTATTTTATGCCTCAGATACTATTTAATTGTAAGTTTACGGTGCATTTGCCGACACGTTCCAAACTAAATCTCATAATATTTACACTGACTAAGCATCTTTATCCTGATAAGTCACTAGCTTATGTAAAAATAATTATGTACTGTCCCTACTTGTATGTGCTATACTTTAACGTGGCTGGCAGTGTAGTGGAAGTTTGTTTACCATCATCACCAGAAACACGTAATACGTTGTGCCAAAAGGGCACTAGGCGTTAAGTATTTTTCAGCTCCATTATAATCTTACGGCATCACCGTCGATATATGTGGTGACATCATCATTGACTGAAATGCTGTTATATGGCACAAGACTGTAGAAATGTTGGTTCTGTGTCAGCTTTCGGAGTGCAACAAACAGCCAATCAAGGCAGAGCTCATCAACATATTAATGTGCCCACCGAAAAGAGGGGGGGGGAGTGTTACATTCCAGGGTCAAACAATAGGGCTGTAAATGAGCCAGTGAATACACTTCAGGACTTTTTGACCAAACCAGCTTCACATACCTTCTATGTAGATACCAAAGAACAATTAAAAATACATTATATGGCACCTTTAAGCTGTACATTTCAGTAACTGCTTAAACTGTCAATGTAATGTGGGACATTTATTCTTGATAAATAAAACATTTATTTACACATTCTTACATACTGCTTTTCCACATAAGGACAAATATATACAGTGATGTCTTTTAACAACTTCACTCCAATGGTGCATGTATTACAGGATTTTAAGTTTTTTTTTTTTAACTAAAGTTTAATGCATACGTACAGCCTGGGTCAAAGTTTACAAGACCATGAACTGACAAAGTTATCAATGGCACTATAATGTAAGGTTCCACCCTTCAAGTTTTTCCATTGTCATTTAATGTTTACAGAATATAACAAAGTGAAAACCAAGTGTTGAGTAAGGTAATTAACTGGTTAACAGGGTATTGGTATGCAACTCAGTCAATCCTCAGACACCTTTTGCATAAAAACTCAATGTTTTACATTTCTGCATGGGGGGGGCACTACTATTTTAATCCAAGAGTCCTGTTTGGGACACAGTTTTCATGTCTTGATTGCCTGGAACACCCAGTAATGTGATGTACTGTCCAAACACTTGCTTCAGTACCGCAAGCAAACACTGATGTAGGGTGAAAACTAGCTTGCGTCCTTATGGATGAGCACAGGGCCCAGCTAATCCACTAGACCACATGCCTAGCTCTTAAAGGCAGCTATTTAAGACCACTCCACCCATCTCTAACAAAACAAGAAAAAAAATTTGGTCAGTCATTACAAGTAATTCAGTAAACTTTGGTTATTCTACTTAAATTCAAGAAAATAAGCATCTTGTTTTTTATAATAAAAAAAAAAAAATGAATAAGGCTGGCTTCTGGGGATTTGCGCCACCTGTAACAAACCACACACAAATGCACATAAAACTGCGGGGGGGGCAAGTTGAAATGAAAATGTAGCAGCAAGGTTCAGTAGAGACTCTCAAAGCCCCTTATGTCTGCTGGGCAATGTAAAATTCACTGCTAATTCAGTCATTTCAGAAGTGGTTGGAGCAGAGTCCTGCATGCAACCGGCCCTCCATAGATGGAGAATCCTGGGCAGAACAAACTATAGCTGTGGTTCCCCATCTCGCTGTGCTGATAGACAGGTGATATATACAGGGCAGTAAATCATGTGATGAGTTTATTTCCAATCTGCATATACCGTCAGTGTCAGGGCTTTTGTAGAACTGAAAAAAACAACTCGCATGCCAGCACCACAGGTGGGATTCCTTGGCCAAGAAAAACAACATAAAAATGTTTTTGATCTTTAGTATCGCATCATTTCAGCACACAGCTAGTGGGCTGCCGCTCATCTCAAAGCAGAGTAGAAAGGTTTGGTTAAAAGGTCGAACATTGTCAAACAGGGATGGTAAAAAGTACAGTCACGGAACAACACGAGTTGTAGAAGGTGGTGTTTAACACTCCATTTATAGGCATACAGCATGTTTTGGTCCATTTTCTTTCTCCCTTTAGACTGCAGGTCTTTCCCATTTACGATACCATACTGCTTCACCTACATTAAAAATCTAGCCAGTTTTAAACCCCACAATCTTACAATTTTAATTTTGCAGCACATATGTGCCTTTGACACGCATGTCGCCTGTGAAACGTAATACCTGTATGAGACATACAAAAACATTCACCTTCATTCTTATTTCAGGTTTACTTAAAAACTCAAATTCACAGAAGCAAGGGAACGCCGGTGGGGAAGGGAGGAGCCGACATTCCCAGGCTGCTTCGACAAACGACCCGATTGGAAAAGAAGTTTGCAGCAAGGTGGTCGCAATGGCATCCAGTGGCAGCTGGGGGGGGCCCCCATCACTGCTGGGCCCCTGCGGCGGCAGGCACGGGTGTGCCCAGTGTGCTGGTAGCAGAGATGATGGGCGACCCAGCAAGAGGCCCCAGGGGAGAAGCTGTTGGCAAGGCGGGGATCCCTGAAGGGGGTTTGGGAAGGGAGTAATTTAACATTAAAATAACGTCACCTCTTCCCAGTAATTAGATGCATTTAAATAAGGCTGAGCTGATGGCAATAATGTGAAACATGATATTTTTTAATACCCGTACTTGAGTTGTGTACAGTAAGTGTACATTTTGTCAAATTATATAGGGCTGTAAAACAAGCATCATGTTTTATTCAAATATGAATTAAAATGTTTTCCTCTCCACAGTTTAATACCTGAAACTCTGTACGGACTCATATCAGTAACATGTAGTTACGGTAAAATCTGGTACATGACTGGTCATACTACACACAAGTTAAACTGACCGTATGTATGATTTACCTGGCACTGATGAAAAGTTAAGAATACACTAAGGTGCCAATTACTGGTACTATTAGCCAGCTCTTAAAATCAATGACCTTGCAATACTGTAATCTACTATTATAGTTTAAGAGAATATTCCCAATAAATGTATTCTGTTTTACAGGGTTCAAACTGAAACAGTGGCATTTGATCTAGTCATATATAGAATTTGTTTTAACAGCATGATGCAGTAACAGAAGGCATTAGAAATAAAGGCCTGCCTTTGATATAAGCCTGCCTCAAATAAAGGCCTGTTCCTTTATTTGGCTTACGGTAAAGGCCCAGGCCAATAAGACTACACACAGTATAGGACTGGCGACACGACATAGCCAATTGTTGGTTATGTAAATTAATTTTGCTTTTGCTGTGATAGGCCTGGGTGATATATGAACCAAAAAAAAAAAAAAGCTATTTTCAGGCACAACAGTGATACTCTACTTTATGAAGTGGACTAAATGATCAGTTGTCAAACCCACATGCAAGATGTCAAACATTTAAAACAGAATGTGGTCAAAACTAAATGCAATGGTGATTCAATATGATTCATATTTTCTTCGTTTCAAATAGAAGCCTCCAAGTAAATAAAAATGTCTACTTCTAAGATTCATTTGTCAAAAAGCAGCTAAGGGGAAAAAAGAGTGTTTAACTTACCATGTAATGACCTACCAGCAACATATCGGCGGTATGTTAATATTTCTAAGTTAACAACGAAAGTATTGCAGGCTACAAATTGCTCCATTAACTATCTAGGAGGTACAAGATCATGGTTCATAAAACAGTAAATCTAATTAAACTTAAGGAGCATGATGAAATTGCCACCAACAGCACACAATGCTAGGGAGAGAAAATGTCAAATAAGACTCTTGTGCAGTGAACATAAGAGAAGACCTTACCCAGTATCAATTCGACACAACGTCATAAGGGTGGTACACGGAGTGTGTAATACTTTCAGGTGGTACACAGTAGTATAAAATGTTTGTAAAACCTCTGAAGCAGTGGTTCAAAGTAGCAAGTTCTTACGTCATAATTAACCCACTGATCTATCATTTTCCACAGAGACCAAAAACTGCTGATGAGCAAAGCTAGCAAAGGTATGGGCCAGAATTCCACACGGACACTAAGGGATGTTCAGCCGAGATCCTGCACCCAGAAATGCCAGCACAAGTCCGTGGAAAACTAGAAAGCCACATCAGATCTCCAATGTGTATGGAGAAAAGGGCTGCCTCTCACCTGTTATCATGCTGGCTGAGCTCACAGGCGTGTTTCCACTCGGCAGGTTGGTCGAAGCACCCATTCTAGTCTGGTCTTTCACGATGGGATCTGCAAACAGACAAATCTTCTCCATCATCACCAATCACACTTGTATTACTGCATATTCAAGCACGTGGTTCGCAAGAAGGGAACTTGAGAATCCATTGACATTAGTGAAAATGTGCACTGTACCATCATCTTGGAACTGATTGCTATCTCATATCAGACACATTCTTCCCAGTCCATCGTTACATACTGTGAACAGGGCCACTTTGTGTCAGATCAAACTTAGTAGATAGTTTATGGGCTCAAAGTAGAAGAAAATGGACAAGAACCCAAAGCTGCCTATTCAATACAAGAATTCAGCAAAATTTGGGTGAGAGAGGTTTGAAATTTAATTTAAGCAGCTGAGAGACTACTCACAGAAGTAAGGGTGCTCCATGGCCTCCCGGGCGGTCAGCCTGGCCTGGTGGTCGTATCGCAGCAGCTTGTCCAGGAAGTCCAGGGCCTCTGGGCTGATCAGGTGCTGATTCTCACTGTGGACAAACCTCTCCCATCGCTTCCGGGAATGCCTGGCAGGGCAGAGGGATTAAACCAGTGTTAATTTTGTTAACGAAAAATTTTCGTTATCGTCAATTACCTTTATTTTCAGGCTAAAATGAGACTAAAAATGATTTTCCAAGACCTAAGACTATGACGAAGTGTATTGACACTAGCATAATACATTTTGCTGTCAAAATTGACACTGGTTTAGACCCATGACATCATCTGAAAATCCTCATTTCCTCCTCTGATAATCACCTGAAAGCAATGACTTAGACCACATACCTTCCTAAAATATCATTGAACCTCGGCTCCAGTTCAATGTTGTATTTGTCAATGTAGTCATAAAGGTCTTCTGTTCCAAGGACTTTGGCTATTCTCACCAACTGGGGGAAGGAGAGGCGCAGAGTAAAGAAGTCATCTTCATAAACTGGAATTTCTTACAGCTGGATACAAAGTGCTACCATTGATCAGATCCCTGGGGCGTTTATTTACCTGGTCATAGTTATCATGACCATGGAAGAAGGGCTCCTTCCTGAAGATCATGCTCGCCAACATACAGCCAAGACTCCACATGTCAAGGCTGTAATCATACATCTGCAAAAGACCTCACACATTAGCGATCTTCCTCTGGCTACCATTCTGGCACTTCAAGACTCAGATTCCTTTACAGTGTGAGGTTAAAAAAGAATCAACGTAATTGCCTCCTATCAACAGAATGTTGTTCTTTCACTCAATGAAAGTCAAAAGACGCTCGAACAACTCTAAAGGGAAGAAGTGAACCTCAACCCATTGGGCATCACAAAGGAGACACACCTGGTAGTCGACAAGCAGCTCTGGCCCTTTGAAGTAGCGAGATGCCACCCTGACGTTGTACTCCTGTCCAGGATGGTAGAACTCCGCTAGACCCCAGTCAATAAGCCTCAACTGCAAAAAGAGAACAGAGGTTATGAAGAGCCTCAAGAGGCCATTTTCACACTACTGAACTGAACACTGAATACAACTCAAACAAATCTCACCTTTTCATTTATGCACAAAATACAAAAATTCAAAACAAATCTGTTTAGGGGAATTATCACCTTTAGATGCAAATTTAAGTTCAAATAAAACGTGGACAATTAATATTTTTAATATGAATTATTATTAATTAAAACATTTATTCAGTAAACGTTAATGAAAAACAAAGGTGGTGTTACCTTTCTATGCTCATGATCAATCATTACGTTGTGGGGTTTCACATCTCTGTGCATGATTCCCATACTGTGACAGTAATCTAAGGCCTGAGGAGAGAGACCATTCAAGACAAAACGCTGACTTTTAAAAAACAACTTTCAGTCTCTTCCAACCTAACCTTACTCAATAAAGGAACACCTTAAGCTAACCACAGACTCTGTTAAGAAATTATTGCCCAGATACCATTTAAATGTCATTTTTGAACTGCATACCTACATCAAGGAAGACTAGATATGCACTGAGCTAGCAAAATGAAATACAAAAATAAAATAAACTACTACTAAATGAAAACTAACTATTGCTCCTGAAACTACTAAAAAAAAAACTTAACTGTATACAATAAAAACTGAATACAAAAAAAACACATCTACAACAACCACTTTAAGCTAACCCACAAAAAGACTGTCTGAAAGTCTATGTGCACAAACTGGGGCCTATACTACGAAATGGGGTTACTGGTTTATTGAGGTAACATGTCGGATTTAAAGTAGCCTGGACAAAATCTAAGTGAACAAATATGAAGTCCATTAAAACTGTGGTACCTTAAATCCGGCAAATTCCCCTGATATTAACCCAGCTTCATAGTACAGGCCACTGATTACTTACAGTCTAAATATTTGTCATGGCTTTATTGTGTTGATAAGGAAAACCCCTTTGGTACTGGATACCTGAACACTAATGAAGATATTCCTAACCTAAAGTCTCCAAAGAAGGATTAGTTATGTTATGATGGCACAGCATGTGTGTATGTGAAGGAATAAGCAAGCCAAGATTCAAATTATTACTAGATCGATAGGTAAACATGGGAAATATTTTCAAGTACAGATGCACTCAAAAAAGATGAAGATCAACCTGTGGCAACAGAGAATATAACTTTTGCAAACAACTATTCTACCATACTCACCTTTAGAATCTCATACATATAAAACCGTATGTCATAGTCCGTTAAGGTCTGGTACAATTGCTGTTGATTAAAACAAATCAATATAAAAATTCTGAACAATCAACATAAGACCAGTCAATAAAATAAAAAAAACATTCAAAACTGAATCAGCAGTGACAAGCTAAATTCAAGGAAATTGCCCTCTAGCAAAACACAGATCAGTTCTATTCTAAAAACGTTTGTATATAAAGGCGCTTCCCCACTGAAGTTCAGGAACCTAGTTCCAAGTTTCCTGGGCTCTCTCAGCCAGGAACTTCTGTAGTTTCTGGGTACTTTGTTTGTTGCTTTCCCACCACAAACAGGAACTGTGGACCTTTATGCTAAATAAGCATGGGAGATGCAAAATGCTTGTAGGTTAAACTTCACATACAATTTCATACAAAAATGGGACGAAATTGCATTCTTTAATATGGTCCACAGCAGCAGATTTCTCTTTTATATTCCATAGAATAAAAAAATATATATTCTAATAAGCACTGGCTTAAGTTTTGCTGCCAGCCCCAGTGATAGAGGTATATCAGTTACTGATTTGAATTCATCAATATTCCAATGTAGAAATATGGAAATGCAGGAAAAACAGGGATTTGTTAATGCATTCTAAAATAAAAATTTCATTTGCTTAATTTCTGCTCCACTACTACTCTCTTTTCCCGATGCTTATGATTAATCTATCAGCAAAGTTTATCGCCATTATCTCCACTCAGTAGTACTTTTTCCGAGTGAAAAGTACCTACCCTGGAGTAGAGACTAAAAAAAAAAAAGTTCGGGAACTACTGCAGATGAACTACATTCAGGCAGAGTTCCTGTGGTGGGAATGCAACAAGTTACTTGTACCTGAAAAAGGTTCCAATGGTGGAAAGTGCCTTATGCAAAAAAATAAATAATACATCCAACATTCCATTCGAGTTTGCTAAGTAACAAGGAAAAGCGGAAAAGCTTAATATTACCTTGAAATCTGTGTTGTTTACATGTTCAAATACCAAAGCAGGTGTCCGTGACTGTATGGGGGAAGGGCGCGGCTTTAGTAAATTTCACAGACTTTGTAATCGGAATGTAAACATCAACACAGCAATATTTCATTGTTTGACACTTACCACAGGGTCTTTGACAATGTCAATGAGAGAGATGATGTTAGGTCCTCCACGGAGGTTCTCCAGAATTTTGATTTCACGTTTTATTTTCTTCTTCTTCACGGGCTGTAAGAAAACGTAGCAATGGGAGTACAATGTGACACAATATATAATAAAAATCACCATTATTATTATTTAAGCTGCAAAATACCAAAAATTACCCTAATACATAAAGCGCCTTACCTTGAGTATTTTCACTACCACTTTCTCATTATTTGTGATGTTAATTGCTTCAAACACTTCACTGTACTTGCCCCGTCCCAATTTGCGCACCAGCTGGAAGTCGTCTTGATTTCTGAAACAATGGCAAAACAAGTCTCAACATTTGCTCTCCAGAAAGCATCTACTACCAAAGCCTGACAACGATCAAAATCAATCTGTACTGCAAAATGTACTCAATTAAGCAGGTAAATACTGGACCTTATTCACTTCGTCTACATCTGGAAGAATTAAAGCAACATTGGCGGCAGCAATGTTATTCATAAAATCTACACCACATTGCCAGAACCATCTCAGCCTGATTTGCTGTAAACCTATAGGGTTTTAAAAGCAAATAAGGAGTTTACCTACCCCCATTCAACTACATGGGACTCATAATCCCAATACTCCCGGGGCCGATGAGTGTTCACTTCAGTGTACACCCGTGCCCGACTAGGAACTGGTCCTGACATGTCCGACAGCTTGGCGAAGAAAGTGGCACCTATTTTGTGGTAAAAGGGGCAGGACAGACATAGATTCAATTAGTTTTAATGCAATAATTTATATCATGGTTCAAGAAAATGTGGGATGAATAAAATGTTTAATTTAGAATCAAGCTTGCTAGTTTAACTGGTCCTTCAGTCTCCATGTACCAAATGAATGGCCCTATTTCCTCCATCTATTCTGAATCTTCACAGACTGAATTAAAAAGCAAGCTTTCAACAACAGCCTGATATAACCCTCAGTGCAGCTAGCCTGTGACTTTTATCGTCCACTCAATCCCATAATAGTGCTATCGAAATTCAGCAAGAAGTGTTCCCATTAAGAACTACCAAAAGACAAGTTTGTCCTAAATAATCTAATAACCTAATCTAATGACATAAATGTCTCACAGTGATGTGAAATCAATATGATTTCAAACAGTGCCATCTGTTTAGGAATGAAAAACTCTTCTGATGCAATGTTTGGGTCAAACTTTTTTCACCTAATATTTTCAATACACTGCAGAGGCCCACACAAGTCTAGCCAAGTGGTACAATCAAGCACATTTTCTGGGTCAGTGAATGTATACACCTTCAAATATTAAACATTAATATTTGTATAATTGTTAAATACTACTTTTTTTAGACCAACTCGAGTCCAATCAATACACTTGTTTTACTATTAACTACAGCAAATTTCTATGACTGATTTCATAATTTACCATCACTTTAAATTATCATAAACCCCCAACACATTAACACAAAATTCTCAATTCAATTTTACAACTTTTACAACATATTTATGCATGAATGTAGATGGAGTGCACCAACAGTACAGTACTGACAACTCCTTCCCAAAAACTATGCTTGTGAGAAATATTTTGAAATAATGATAAGGTGACATTAAAAATGATAAGGTGACAGGTAAAGAAGATTAGACTGAAGTTAGCATGCTGTGTAAAAGTAAAATTTACATTTCTAGAATTTTGTGGGTTTAATAGCTTAGCAAGTTCTTCACTTGAACATTAGCAACAATGTTCAACAAGTTACCTACGGCTATTCATGTTTTAAAAACAGCATAATTCAATAAATCTCCAGCTGCCGAATGGACCATTCTGTCTTGATTAGCAGAATCACTGCCACTCAAAAACTGAAGTGTAATATTGGCTGGAACGTCTTCAGGAATTTTAAAGAGTCCTGCTAAGTGTACAATATCCCTGATTTGAGGGAAAAACACCCCCCCAAATGTTTCTTTTTTTAACAGCTGATTAACTGCTGAAAAGTTAAAAAATGTACTTAGCTTTGGTACAAGCTCACCAAAACATTTACCAAATAGACAAATTGTATTTATACCAACTGCTATACATGCCATTACATTTACATATACATTTTCCCCATTTACCACATGCAAAAGTGCTACTTGTAGGGCCACGATGCACCATATCTTACATGGCAGGAGAAATAAAGCCAATCCATGCCCACCCACTGCTAGACTTCAATCCACCAGCATATTAAATAAAACACAAAATTCCACATTGACAGAATCCTATAGGTATGACTGACAGAACAGTGCAATAATTGAGTACCCAGGTTAATTAGGACAGATCAATCATCCAGGTAATTGTCCAGAAGGTAGAAATCAAGTGATCAAAAATAACTACAATGGTATGTTGGAACACAAATTTAATCTGTTCCCGAAGGCAAAAGTACGAACTTGAATGGAATGTTGGATGTATTTTTTTATTTTATTTTTGTCGTATTCTGGGTTTTGGTTGAATCATGGTTAGATTTTTCCTCAACAGACTTGTTCGAGGTCCGAATCGGTAGTTATACGTGTCTCGACCCATACTAGTCTTTGCAAGAACAGTCGAGTTCCAAAATTTTGGTTGAAGTACAAGTTAAAAAATTCAACAGACCCATTTGACATCCAAGTTGGTAAAGTTAAGAGGCGTTAATGTTTCAAGGTTCTACTGTATTTAACTTATCATTTAGACAATAGTATAACTGATCTATTTAGCCACTTCTACTACACAGCTGATCGGAATTAAACAAAATTAAGTCAAATTCCAGTGTTGAGCTTAAATATTCAGTATTATTAAAAATTTGCATGGTGGAAGAAATTGCTTCAAACAATACATGAACCAACTGACAAAAAAAACATTTGAAGATAAATATGCCATTTTAAAAAAGAATTTCAACAACTCTGAGGTATTAGTTAAGTTCTCCCTAAACGAGCATGATGGGCCGAATGGCCTCCTCAAGTTTGTAAATTTCTTATGTAGAACTTCTAGCAATGTTCCAGAAATTTCAATAAGGTTTCCAGAGTCCTGTGATGCAACTGGAAAACTAATAGGTTTAATGTTTTGTAAAAATTCTGAAGTTTATCACATTAGTTCATTTAAACTTTCTCCAGGATAACTAAAGCATTACGATTCAGTTCACTGTAGATTTGTCCTAAATTTGATATTAACTGATTTTAATTTTCTGTCCGCATAACAGCAGCTTGTTAAAGTTCAGTGTGTAAAAAAAAAAAAAAAGATATACACAGAGCCCCAGAGGTATCTTTAATGCCTGATTCAGCAGACTGACTATAATTATACTTCATTTATAATACACAAAAAACAAGCAAAAAAATACGTAGAAAGGTGAAATTAATGGCCATAATTTCATCGAATAAGAGTAATTAAGAAAATGGAAGAAACAAGAATCACCCTAGGGACCCTGGACCACCCTAAACACCTCTATATTTATTTAAAATTACGAATACACATACATTTAACCAACATTACCGTGGCCACGATCAATTCGATTACGCGAAACATCAATGAGAACAAAACTGGTTTCTATTAAATGCTTCGGTATAGTCTGAGTGCTTAAGTAGCTAGGTAAAGCCAATAGTACCCGGCCAACTGAAGTTATCGATACACTTCAGCCAGTTCACAGGAAATGTATGGTGGGAGAGTGTTAAAACGAAATAAAATGTTTCGTTTTAAACAACCTCAAATTATACATCAGAATGTGTAACCTAGGAAGAATGTGTCCAACTGGGTTAACTAGTTATCTATGTGAACAAGAAATAACCTTAGTTGGCTCCCGAGCACCTAGCTATCACTTTATATTAGCCGCTTACGCCGAGCATCCGGTGAATGTGGTTCGGGCCTAACGTTACTCGATACCAGCAGTTTATCATAATGTGTAGCCAGATTTTCATCTTTTAGTATTCGTTATCAAGTTAAGTCTTACTCACATATCAGAGTACCTATATACAGATACTTCGCTCTCTTTATATAAATATATTATATATATATTTAAATTCATTTGTGCCCGGAACTTTGTATTCATCTATACCCTAACACTCCCACCGGGGATACAGATACTAACGTATTAAAAGACTGCAGATGGAAGATTATTGGACCGTTTCTTATTATCCAAGTAGTAAGTTACATCAAACTACCAAGAACATCGGTCTTAGATTAGCTAGTCTGAGAGCCATCATCAGCACCTCGCCCTGTCCCTCGCCGGATATCCAGCATTATTTACACTTATTTAATCTTTACGTACTGCATTCAAGCCGATAACTAGTTTGAGAAAGTCCTCGGAAAGTTTTCCTCCTTACTTAACGCGGAGAGCTCTGTTCGTTTACCGGGTACCTTATCTGCCGGGCAGATTTCTGCTGTCTCAGAGAAAATATGGCCGGCCCCGCTACAAAACAGTCACCGGAAGAGCAGGAGACCGGAAGCGGAAGATGAAATATTAACACATCCGGACTATAGGCCTCGGGGGCGCTCGGACCTTCGCCGTTGCCTGGTTACCACCGTTTATCGGCTATTTGCAAGTTCAGCGTTGGTTAAAGATAGGCGGTGGCGTGTTGCTGCCATCATGACAAAAGTTACATTTGCCCAGTTTCTGTTCGTAACGAGACCTTTTTCACACTTCAATGCGAAAATATAATGTTAAAATTATCCCGTTATATATTTGCTAGAAAGGATTCCCATTTTAACGTGAATTTTTTTTTATTGGTTATCCTTTACTTTTCTAAGAGACGTTATCCTGTGTCCTAAGAGACCTGTTTCTTATGTACAGCCCCAAACATTTCAAGAATTTAATCTCCAGCACAAGTTAAACTCGCTCATAAGAACATAAGAAATTTACAAACTAGAGGAGGCCATTCGGCCCATCAACTTCGTTTAGGGAGAACTTAACTAATACCTCAGAGTTGTTAAAATCTTATCTAGCTCTGATTTAAAGGAACCCAGGGTTTTAGCTT